>CM048746.1:348505547-349705547 GCA_026315105.1 Locusta migratoria
AAATATCTATTATATTTCTGTTGACAAAGTTTCTCGTGAAGGATTAAAGAGAAACTTAACAGTCCCCTCGGCCACGGCGGCTGGCCAGTGTTTTGCATATCAGGCGGACCTCGTGCCCAGTAATCTGTAAAGAAGATGGCTGTTGGTCCTTTGATAATGAAGGCAGTGTGTACTGATGATCGCCGTGGTGGTGTTGCAGGGAGAGGAGATGCTGGTGCTGCCGCTGGTGACGATGGGCGCGCTGCTGGTGGCGGGTAGCGCGTGCAGCCTGCTGCTGCCAGAGACGCTGCACCGCGGCCTGCCGCAGACGCTCGACGACGGCGAGGCCTTCGGCCGCGACTGGAGCTGGCGCGACTTCATCCGCTGCTGCCCGCCCAGGTGCCTGCACCTTCAGCTACATACTCATTCTGCAAAGTTTCTACGTGAAGGGCACTCGTTGCCACAACTAGTTTTTCCGTAGTGTATGGCCTTGTGTGTCTTAGACTCGGGGTAGCTATCAGTGGGAACAAACGCACGTGGTAGAAGACCACGTGGCGTGCGATACAGTCGCGAAGTTTCCACAGGTATTCAAGATGCCGATTAAATAGGAAAATTCGCAAAAAATACTTATAAACAGTCGTTCTGGTGTTCGTTTTGCACAAGGGGAAGAGAACTACTAAATGGTAAAGGTTTCAGGTCAAAACAGCACTCTATAGGGTCGTAACTTAGAATCCACGCTCAAAAAAAAAAAAAAAAAAAAAAAAAAAAAAAAACCTTCTAGCGCAAGTAAGGCCGCGAGATAGGTCGTGCAACCATTCAATCTACCAAGGGGAATGATATCTAGTTAATAAGCAAGGTTGCAGACAGGTAGGACATGCTACTGGGTCAGACCGCGAAATTTGAACGAGTTGGAAAAATTCAATTTCGTAAGAAATAAAATAGCGAGATAGTTTGTGGAACCATTCGTTCTACTCAGGAGAATGATATCTAGTTAACATCCAACTTTACAGAAAGGTAGGACATGCTATAGGGTCGAATCACAGAATTTGAACAAGTTGGAATAAATTTAATTTCGTAAGAAAAAAGATCGCGAGAGAGTCGTGTAACTATTCAATCTACTCAGGGGAATGACGTCTAGTTAGTAAGCAAGGTTACAGAAACCTACAGTACTTCGCAGGGTTGTATCACAATACAGTTGAAAAAGGAAAAAAAAATACAATTTCCAAAAATAAAAACGCGAGTTATGTCGTGTAACGATTAATTCTACTCAGGAGAAGAAGAGTTATCTAATAGGAATGACAACGGTATAGCTCTGTTTTCCGTACACGTTAGGCAGCGAGTACGGAAGTGATAAGTTTAGAAGTACCAAAAATTCGGGGAAAATTATGACGTTAGACATACTAGAATTCACAACATCTAAACAAGGTTATAGTTAACAACTCTTGCGCATAGGGGAGTAGCTGAGGGCTTTATCTACTACCGTCCACGTGTCCTATGGACAAAGGGCAGACACCGGAAGTATCGAAAAATTCCCGACCAAATGAACGTGTAAAACATTTAAACATGTTTAAACGTAGGAAGGAAGGGCTCTTCAGTCAGGAAGTGCAAGGATTATGTTAACGAACACCAGTGAGGCAACGAAATCAAACTTCGGCAAAAATCATCATGAAACTAGCAATCCAGAACAAAATTAAATAAAATCTCACCGCTACGCATTGTGGTGATGTTATAGCGAGAACTAGAGACGCGAATGGGCATTTTCAACTTACAATGGAATCCCAGTAAAGTTTAGCCACGTCCTCAGAACAGAGCTAACACCAAAAAAGGAACTTACCGTGCCACAGGCCATCCAACCACTCCTGGCCGCCCTTGTGGTCGCTACTCTCCAGGTACCTAAAGTGGAGGGGGAACCTCTCCAAAAGGTTTAGCCGACTCAGGTAGGCAAACATAACGTGCACACCGGACAAGGGGAGTGAATGGGAACCTTTGCTAATCATCTTTGCTAAAGATTTGTCGCTGTCCGTGAGTTGGCAAACTTGACCAGAGAACCAGAGGTAACTGTAGCCATGTTGTTTGAACTAACAGACGACAAGAGCAGCGAGACGCGGCTAACGGTTATTTAAAGTGTTTTGTACATAAGTCCCATTCATTCTGCGCAAGCGGCGTAAGTGGGAACATATCACAGCATACGGGGGACTCATACACAAAAATAGACATTTAAAATTATGAAACACAACAAAATTATTCCATATGTTGGACAAAAAATATCTTGTACATCTGGTATCTAGCATAGTGCGAATAGAGCTTCTCGCTACACTAAAAAAAGTCTGATGCCCATCAACATTTATTTACTGCGGATAAAAAAAAAGGAACACGCTGTATGGACGTGTTTCACTTGGTGAGACTGCTTCGGTCTGAAGACAAGTTTGATGTAGCGCTCCACGCTACACTGTCCTGTATAAGGTTCTTCAATTAGATCGGCAATCTGCGTCCTTTTGCATCAGGTAAATCAACCGATCTGTTGGTCTCCCTTTACAGCCGTCAGCCACCCAGCCACCAAGAACTAAAGTTTTGATTACTTTACGTCCCAGAGTGTGTCGTATCAACGTAACACTTCTTGTTTGCGTTGAGTTGGAGTTACTGAATGTTCCGGGTGTTTATACAAACATTACCGGATATCACGAGATCAAAGTACGTAATTATGCAAACAGGTGGCTCATAGGCATTGATGTTATTACCAAAACCATTCGTAAATGTTGATTGACGATGCGGTTCAATGAGACACGTCTGACATATTACGTAGTTTCGAATTAACACTAAAGTTCATTCACGGGAGAAACGTAATTACATTAAATGAAATTTTAATTACACTTTATTATCTGGTACGTGGATGAAAAATCATTTTATGGCATAAAATAGCTATTTTCTTTTGTGTGTGTTTGTTTTCCTGACTTCTCTTATTTATTTCAGAGTGGGAGACGTATCAATGGAAGAGAAACCAACATCCTTAGAGTCCCCATTGAGAAGGTAAATCCACTTTCTCGATTTAGTTTACAGTTTCTTCTGTAATTAAAATAGGAATTCTTAACGAAAATTTCACACAGGAAATATCTGTAGAAACGCTTGATTTGTGCCATATTCTGCATGTAAACTTTTTGCTTTGAGTTTTATTTCTTTACTATGCAGAATTTATGCGTAGCTATGTGCCCAACTGATCCCAGCTGAGCTGCCAGTGATAAATTGTTGATTACAAAGTTTGTTACGTGCAGCAATATACCAAATTAACTTTATAATTGTATTATTCCCATCGGATAACGCTTGTCAAACAGCACAATATTAATGTAATTTATGCATCGAAAAATTTCGATGTAGCTGTTAAGGTAGTATGCATGACTGGGTTAGTCAACTGCAGTATTTTCATTCTAACAAAGCAGACGGCCTTTTTACCTACTTATGAAGTGCTTTTTTGGTGAAATATTAGTCGCCCCAGTTATTACTGAATGCCAAACTTAACTGTGAAAAGGGTTTCGTGTTTCAGAAACAAACAAAAAATATTTTGTATTATTTACTAATTTACTTGTAAGAATTACGAAAATAATGCAGATTTCTTAATTCCTCTTCCTTTAAACTTGCAAGTCACACTTTGACTCTTATTTATCTTGTAATAGCAGTCGAGAAATGGAAAACTTCATGATATGAGACCTATGTAAGACAGATACTAAGCAAAGGAACAAAAATTTGAAACGTAACTGCGATACCAGGGCCGAGGCTCCCAGTTCAGTACAGCTTGTCGACTAAGGAAATACTGTTTAATTCACCAAAATATTTGTATTTAAATTCATTCCGTACTGAACTCTTGTTTGTGTCTCGTATGAGAATGTTCAAGAGACTGGTTTTGAAAGTAGCAGCAGTGACATATTTATTCTGTGAAATATTTGAAGTCCTATCCCGTTATGTGCATCCATAACCACGCAACCTCATTGTGAACACGTTCAAATGGCTGGAAAGCTGCAACAGAAGTACATGCTCGTCACAGGAGTATGACAAATTCCTGGAGTACTTGCTGCTAACGACACAGGCAGAACCTTAGCGCCATCTTCCCTATGATAATTAAGAAAAATGTAAGAATAGATTTTTAGCTCCTTTCAGTTTCACAGGTGTTTTCTCACTTTCGACTATTGCATTCATGATCCGAGGAAGTAATGGATCACGTGTTTTTATTTCTTTTCGTATTCACAGAATATGTGCCATCAACGGCGAATGGGCAAGGCTGAAAATGTGTACCCAGCCGGGACTCGAACCTCGGTCTCCTGCTTTCTAGTCAGTTGCACTGACCACTACACCACTGGGGACACCGTGATCACCGCACCTGCACGGACTACCTAAGCACGCCTCCCGTCATATAAAAATTCTCAGCTTCACCCTACCCACAGTACTCAAACTGTAGTTATGAAACTAATTCCCGTAAGAGTAAGGGCCACAAACTTGCCCACCCCTCCCCACTAACGAAAGGATCATTGCCCGTCATCGGCATCTGTACCGAAAGAACAAACGTCACTTCGTATCCTGCAGTTGTTATTCTTTCATATTCACAGGATATGTGACGTCAACGGCGAATGGGCAAGGCTAAAAATGTGTACCCAGCCGGGACTCGAAACTCGGTCTCCTGCTTTCTAGGCAGTTGCGCTGATCACTACACCACTCGGGACACAGTGATCATCACTCCTGCAAGCACTATCTAAGCACGTCACCCGTCAGACACAAATTCCCAATCGTACCCTGCCCAACTATTGTTTCCTTTCATTGAACAAACAAAGAGTAACTCGTTTCAGTGTCAGGAAAGGACTGAAACCACTCACTAACTGTTCTGAACATTATTAATGGAAACTGAAAAAAAATCTCTGTAATTTCCTTGTACAATTTCTGGAATTCCTGGAAAACTGCGGCCAATACACGTCTGGGATATGTTTTGTTAGATTCACCAGATCAATAACTACAAAATACATTCGTGATTTACTGCAATACAGTACAGTTTTTCGATGACTTCCTGTTAGCTAAGTTGCTATATTTTAGGCAAAATCTTTTATTACCTGTAACTCAGCAACAAAACATTTGCGGAGCTATGTTTATGTGACTTTTTTTGTACATTAACCAATTTAAATAACTGCGTATCTTCGTGAACCACCATGTATATCCAAACTAAATCTGTATTGGTGATTAAAAAAAAATATATATACGTTTTGACTGAATTTTATTTTTGCTAAACGTTTCGACACTACAGTTTCTTTATCTTCAGAAGGAAACAACGACAACCATGCCGTTATATATGTTATCAATGAAGTTAATGAAAAACTGCTTGCTTGATAACATACACCATGTGATCAAAAGTATACGGACTGCTGGCTAGAGATAATTTTGTGGTGCCCTCCATCGTTAATGCTGGAATTCAGTGAGGTCTTGGCCCATGTTTAACCATGATCACAGCTTCCACTCTCGTAGGCATTCTTTGAATCAGGTTCTGGAAGGTTTGTTGGGGAATGGCTGCCCATTCGTCACGGAGTGCTGCAATTAGGAGAGGTATAGCAGTAGATCGTTGAGGTATGGCACAAAGTAGGCGTTTCAAAACATCCTAAAGATGCAATTGCCATCACCAAATTGTTCTTTAAGAGTGGGAAGCCAGATGGTGCTTATGTGTAGGCCTGTGATATGATAGTGCCATGCGAAGCAACAAGGGACACAACCCCTTCACGAAAAACGCGAACCCCCAATAACACCACCGCCTCCGAATTTTACTGTTATCACTACCCACGCAAGAAGATGATCACCGGTGATTCGGCATACCTACACTTTGCCATCGCATCGCCACTTTGTGTACCGTAATGTAGTCACTCCACCCAACGTTTTTCCACTGTTTAGTTGTCAAAAGTTTCCCCACGTTACACCAAGCGACGTTGTGTTCGGTTTTGACCTGCGTGATGTGTGACTTATGGGTAGCCACTCCATCATGAAATCGAAGTTTTTTCACCTCCTGCCCGTCATAGTACTTGGAGTGGGTCCTGATGCAATTTGAAATTCCTGTTCGATGGTCTGGATAGATGCCTTCCTACTACACTGTACGACCTTCATCAACGGTCGGCGGTCTCTGTCAGTCAACAGACGAGGCCCGCCAGTATTTTTTTGTGCTCAACGTATTTCTTCACGTTTCCACTTCACAATCACACGAGAAAAAGTGTACCTAGGCCTGTTTAGGAGTTTGGAAACCTCGCGTACAGATTTCTGACACAATGCGAATCAAACGTGAAGTCCTGATGGAGTTATGCAGCCATTATAGCAACTAATGTAAAAAAACGACTTTAAAAAGGATGTTCACCTGCAGTAAAGATGAAGATGCAGATGACGGTAAATTCGTTATTCCTCTTACGCGTTTCGGGCGATGCCCATCATCATAGAGTCTAAGCAAAATACAAATATAAACAAAAAGTTACAATGTTGAATTGTTGTTGTGGTCTTCAGTCCGCAGACTGATTTGATGCAGCTCTCCACGCTAGCCTGTCCTGTGCAAGCCTCTTCATCTGAGAATACGTATGGCTACCTTCATCCTTTTTAATCTGCTTACTATATTCGTCCCTGTGTCTCCCCCCCCCCCCACAAGTTTTACCCACACACTTTCTTCTAAATCTATGTTGACGATTTCTTGGTGTCTCAGAATGTGTCCCACGAATCTACCCCTATTTTTAGTCAGGATATGTCATAATCTTCTTTTCTCCCCAATTCTGTTGAGCACCTCTTCATTAGTTACGTGATCTACTCATCAAATCTTCGTCTACAGCACCACATTTCGAAAGCTTCTATCATCATATTCTCTGAACTCCTTATCGTCCACGTTTCACTCCCCTACAATGCCACGCTCAAGACAAATGCTTCCAGAAAGGACTTTATAACATCTGAATTTTTTATTGAATGTTAACAAGTTTCGCTTCTTCAGAAAGGCTTTTCTTCCAATAGCCATTCTGCATTTTGTATCTTCTTTACTTTGGCCATCAGAAGTTATCTTTCTACCCAAATAACAGAACTCATGTACTACTTTTATTGTCTCATTACGTAATCTAGTTCCTTCAGCATCGCCTGATTTTCTGACACTATTTAAAATATAAAAGTGAAATGGCGTAATTCCAAACTTACGACATACCTAGATCGCTCATAAAATACATAAACAGGGCGTTATAGGCCATGTGTAACAGATTTTGACTGATAATCAAGTAGAAAGTGAAACTTCCTGGCACATTAAAATTGTGTGCCGGAACGGGGACTCGAACCTGGGACATTTGCCTTTCGCGGGCAAGCGCTCTACCGACTGAGCTATCCCGACACGACTCACGATGCCGCATCACAACTTTACTCCAGCCAGTACCTCGCCCCCTACACAGTACAAAGTGTTGCATTAAGGAAGACAGACTGTTCACGTTTACAACAATTACGTAAGTTGAAAAGTAAGAAAATGCGTCAGATGGCATCATCATACATTGTGGTTAATCATTTGTCCAGTGAATTAGATGTAAAGAAAAGTATACAAAAATATACAAAGTCTAGTTAATATAGTCTTGCAAAAATACAAAATATGTATATGTGGTTCGTTAAACATAACAGACTGTTAAAATATTAAAAAAAAAAAAAATACAAAAAGAAGTTCAAGTATTTCTTAAGCTTATGGGACTTAACTGTGGGGTGATTAGTCCCTAAACTTAAAAAAAAATGCAAAAAGAAGTTGAAGTATTTCTTAAGCTTATGGGACTTAACTGTGAGGTGATTAGTCCCTAAACTTGCAAACTACTTATCAACTAACTTATACTAAAGACAACAGAAACATCCAAGGAATTCGAACCCCCGACGGGGAACGGTAACAGACTGCTTACGTATGCAACAAGTACGTCAGTAGCTAATCAGGAAAGAAAATAAAAAGAAAAGTGACTGCCAGTCACCTGACCACGTTCGAAGTCGGTGAGTTCCACGGAACGCTCCATTCCGCTGTCTCACGTTGTCTATTGACAACTGAGATCGCTGAAATGAAGTACATGGCAGTTAGTCGCAGCACAATACACCTAAAATGACAAATGAATGTTTTTGTGGGTTTCCGTATGCTTTTGATCACATACCGTAACACGATGTACGCCATTGTTTTGGCGTGAATATAGCCGGCCGCGGTGGCCGAGGTGACTGAGGCGCTCCAGTCACGGTCAGCAAGGCCACTACGGTCGGGGGTTCGAATCCCCCCTCGGGCATGGATATTTGTGCCGTCCTAGTTTGTAAGTAGTTCATAAGTAGTTTGTAAGTTTAGGGTTTGATGACCCCGTAGTTAAGTCCCTTAAGCTTAACAAACATTTGAAAATTTTTTGCCTGAATATAACAATACTGTAGTATCGAAACTTACGGCTGTTGCTATAAAAATATTTCAATCACAATACCGACCAGCCGCCTCGCACACTCCAAGATACTATGGAGCAACATCTACTAAATGTGTGCTGCGCCAGACAGTTCAGGTGGAGAGGTATCGCAAGCTAACTTGGCGTTTGCCCCTTGCGTATCGGCAGCCTGGTGCTGCAGCACCACCAGAAGCCCGCGGCGCCGCGCGCGTCCGTCACGGTGATCGACAGCGGCGCTGGCGGCGGCGTCGGCTCGGCGTCGCCGTGCCAGCCGGCGTCCCCCGGCGCCGCCCCCCACCACTGCGCCGCCGCCGGCTGCGGGGGCGACGCCGCCTCCGCCGCAGAGCACGCCGTCCGCATCACCGTCGTGTGACGCCGCCGCCGCCGCCGCGCGGCCACACCAGTCAAGTGCCTTCTCCCGTCTCATCCTCTCCGCCGGAGGGACCAAGCTACTCACTACACAAGTGCAAATGTTATGACGAGTTTACACATTTTATGGAATGTTATATTTAGTAATTTATATTTACTGCCACGTGTATTTGATACAAAAGAAATTTAAAGAAAAAATGTGATGTTGTTACGAGATTGGCAGCTGTAATGCTGCGACATTTGTTGAATTAATTAAATTGTTGTAATTGCTATTCATTGTGTCATTTTTTAAATCCAATAGTACTACTCAAACACTGTGCCAGTTCGCACTATAAGTTGTATGTAGCATACCTAACTGATTTCACAGGCAACAGAATTAAAAGAACCAGCATTGCCTATTGCCGAATTCTAACCAACTGTGTTTACGGTTTAACCACACAAACGTGACGCTGCCTGCTACCTAACAACACCTGCAGCGTTACACCTACTTCGCATGTCCCACCAGTGCTGCAAATGGGATATAATGTACTGGAAATAACATTCTGAAAAAAAAAAAAAAAAAAAAAAAATAGTGTGAACACGTAGCGGTATAAGGATTTAACACAAAGCCACAAAGACTTTTAATATACATAATAATTGACGTGTTTGTGCCTAAATTATACTCTGCATCCAAAATTACACATCGCAGACGAATAGTGTTTGTATGTGGTAGTAGGTATCAGTCTCCCATTGTGCACTGTGGCGGTAGAGGATTGCTAACGATAACGGGGTGGAAGATATGGGAGATAAAAGTTACAGACTTGTATAAAATTCTACTTTAGGGTGTGAATAATTTACTCTTCAGCAAAATCTACACAATGGATACGAACGATCTGTCTGTGTTGTTGTAGTACAAAGTCTCCCGTTGTACATCATAGCAGTTCCGTGTCGATAGCTATAAGAGGTTGGAACATATAGTGGTTTAAACTCATCAGCTTGTATAAAATTCGGACTGTAGATCATCGATGACTTTTGACACTGTAGTAGCAAAGACGTTATATACAGCGAAACGTGATGCACATTCTTCTGTGGTTTTTTTTTTTTTTTTTTTTTTTTTTCTGCAACAAGCGTACGAATAAGGAAAAATAGGGACATATTGTAGTTTGAAAAGTAAAACTGCCAAGAAAGACGCCAAAGCCTAAGAAAGAAATTTCGCGTTCTTGATCCGTTTCTAGAACAAAGAATACGGCGCTGAAAAGTCAATCTACAGACAATAGAAACTTCAAATTTGTAGACATTGTTTATCTTACACTGTAGGCATCAGCGATTTTTTGATATTCCCATCCCTATGGGGGTGAAATAGGCGACCAACGGTATTTTGAAAATAGGTTCCTATTCAGGCAATTTTGAAGCAAGGAATACAAAACTTCGGATTTAGATTGGAATATTTAAAACACGTGTCTCGATATATTTGGAAATTCAACCATTAAGCAGGTAAAATAACAGAAAATCTTTTAAGGGTGCTACTAAGACAGTTTTGATGCTACAAATGCGGAAAATCTGGATTTGGAACCGTGGTTAGATTTTTTTTTTAAAATGTGTTTCTCGATGTCTTGAATTCTGCCATCAATGCTGCAATAGGAGGTGACAAGTTGTATCAAAATACTTTATTAAGAAAGCATTTTTAAAGCTAAATCTATGAAAATTAATATTTATAAGTACAAATAACCAATGCAGAGTATCCAGTCCATACGTGCGAAGCAGCGGGAATTACGCTAGTCAATCTATAAAAATTAATTGATTACAAGATTTTCTTCAGTTCGAGAATGGTCAAAGCTTGGCGCAATATCCAGGAGACAATAAAAACTCTTGAAAATAGGCACAACTTCATCTTAAATCAGCTCAATTATTGTGCACAACTTTCGAAAATCGGCACGCTCACAAAGACAAACATTAGTAAAATTGTAGCCCACGCAAATATCTTAATGTAAAGTCTGACAATATGAAGCAAAGGAATGTATGACACTGCCATCTAGCGGCCGTCCTTCAAATTTTATCGGCAGAAATGAAAAAGTAACAAAAAAAGTGTGGATGGCATATGACGTCGCACACACTGAGCGAATGGTCCGTAGCAGACGGCGAACGCCGTCGCAGAGGCTTTAGGGGTTAAGAGCAGATATACGTACTCGACTGGCGCTTGACCTGTACACGTTGGCAACGGGATGTGAAGGCAGGCAGTCAGGAGTCACGTTCGGGAGGACAATAATAAATAGCCGTAGTCTTTATGGTTTGTAAACATATTGAACATACTAGGATCATTAATATACCCACCGGTCAAAGATACATCAAGAATCTGTCAACCATAGAGCAGGAATAGCATTATTTATTTTTTCCATGGTGGACACACAAGATTATTACCCTCCTTATCTTTTAAAAGAGATTGGGCCAATTTTGTTCACTATCAAATTAATAAATAATGTTGTTCCGATGCTATCTTTAACAGGTTGTTGATGTACGCTTGTCCGGTGAGTACAGTAATGATCCTCGTAAATACTACATGTCAATAGTCGGTTGTTCGTTATAGCACTCCGTCACATTCGCACCTTCCACATAATTACATCGTGAAAGTTGGTAAGTAACACATTTCGGATTATAAATGGAAAATCAATTACATTACCAAAAGCGCTGCACAAAACCGCCATAGAGGATTTCAAAACTGACGCTAAATTTACTAGACATCAAACAACAATCATATTGCCTCAGTGCGACTCCTGATTGGCTGCCGTTACTCACCGTGGTGTTGCGAACGTGTATACATCGAGCGCCAGTCGGGTACGCATCAACTGCACTATAACGATGTTTACAAGGTAATGAAACTCAAAAATCCTAATATAGATGGAGTTGATTGGTATGCAGATTCTTAGATTCTACCCGAAGAGTGCAAATTTGTAGATTTAATCTGAATACTATGAGAAATCTTACATTGTAGCTACTAATGTTATTGAAATAATTAGTTGATTTCTATTGGATTCCTGTTGCTTTTATTGAAGTGCGTCTTTGATATCGTAAACTGAAAAATGAATTTAGTCTAGACACCGGTAAATTACCGTTTCTGACAACGCCAGTACCGTCCTGACGCGTACAATAACTTCAGATGAAAAATGCTTAGCGTTACGAAAACTTCACTCTACATTCATTGAACCACAACTGTAACTGTCAAAGTTATATGGAATCAACTTCAGTGCACATCAAACTGGTATGACTATCATGAATCAGTTCAATCGACAAGAATAAAAAGTCTTTAGTTACTTCAGATCCATGGTTAAAGAATGCTAACACGTAGTTTACATAAAACAGAAAAAAATCTAGAAACTAAGTTTCAATTTAGTAGAAATGTAGGAAAACGCGAAATACTAGTGACCGTACGACTTATCTAGGAAGATTGGTTAAGTAAAGATAAACTTAGAATGAAACTTTCACTCTCCAGCGGAGTGTGCGCTGATATGAAACTTCCTGGCAGATTAAAATTATGTGCTGGAACCGGGACTCGAGCCTGGGACCTTTGCCTTTCGCGGGCAAGCGCTCTACCGACTGAGCTATCCCGACACGACACACGATGCCGCCCCACAACTTTACTTCCGCCAGTACCTCGCCTCCTACTTTCCAAACTTCACAGAAGCTCTCCTGCGAAACTTGCAAGACTAGCACTGTTGGAAGAAAGGATATGGTGGAGTCATGGCTTAGCCACAGCCTAAGGGATATTTCCAGAATGAAACTTCCACGCTGCAGTGGAGTGTGCGGTGATATGAAACTTCCTGGCGGGATAGCTGAGTCGTTAGAGCGCTTGCCCGCGAAAGGCAAAGTTCCCAGGTTCGAGTCCCGGTACCGGCACACATTTTTAATCTGCCAGAAAGATTCAAAATACACTTACATATATAGCACTCGGAGATTTTGAAAAGATGTTCAAAACGTTAATTGTAATTCACCCTTTCAAATTATAAAGATAGCAGGAGTAAAAGACAAGGAAAGTTATCCAGTCGAAGGGCACGAAAGGCACGCGGTCACAGGGAAGGGTGTGACATGGGATTCTTGCTTATCTCCAACTTTATTCATTCTGTACATTGAACAATATGTGAAGGAAAGCATGCAGATAATTAGAAAGAAGTAAATTAAGGAAAATTTGACGTTCAGTCGATATTTTCGTTATTAGAGAATGGAGAAAACTTACGGAGAGGTTTTTTTTTTCATAGAAGGGGTACAAAAGCGGCCGTCCCCTTTGAAACGAAATCAGCTCGGTATTTGCCTGGACCGATTCACGGAAATTGCGGAAAACCTAGCTCGTGATTGCCGAAGGCGGGCTTGGAACTCCATACTTCTTGATGAGAAATTTGTATGTTAATTGAGGATCAAGGTGAAGAATTAGGAAAAATTCTTCGTTTATGTGGCCATGAATTAGGTATTTTACGATGACACTGAAACTCTGATGGAGGCAGCAAAAGACCTGGTACAGCAACTGAAGAGAAGATGATGTATCTGCAGGTAAGTGTCTAAGCACTCTTTCACGCACCTCTGCTACGCTATCGCTTTTGATCGGGAGGGCTGTGTAATATATCGTTAGATATCAACTGCTGCAGAGTGCACTAAGTATCCCAGTGAGAACCGACATCTGTATCATCATCAGAGGTATTCTGCCTATGGCATGTCTTGTTATGGGTTAAACCTCTTTCACTTTCTCCGGACCACAGCCAAGATTTTCTCGTCCGATAATTCACTATCTTTGCTGTTGTCCAACATTTAATATACTTTTCTTCCTCTTTTGCCTTTTCACCATTCCTTCTACTCATTCCATCAGTATACAGCCCCACTTCAGTGACCGAGCCAGCTCACTTTTCTTCTTGTAATGATTTTCAACACAGTTAGTTCAACTCCAACTCTAATGAATAACTTATCATTCCTTAAAATATCTTTTCAATTCGTCAATTCCCGTCCATATCCACAAATATAGTACGCACCATCTTCTTTCTTCTTCTTTACATTATGTCCACGATTCTGCGTCAAACAGTGCAAAGCTTCAGATATAACACTGATTAGGATTTATCCTCAAATAATCCCACCAAAGTAATTTCAGTTTCTTCTTGAGACTCTGCGTGGTCTTAGTATATTGATCAAACTACGCTGCACGACTTACACGTATTACGGCTCTTTTCCAGAAATATGGTTCCATGTAGTCTCAGGGTCGAAACATCCATGTCTGCTTTCATGCCCAGCACCTACATTAGCTCAAATTATGTACCTGTGATAATACAGTTATACATTGTATGCTTTGGCCAATATTTGGGAAACAGTGAGGAAATATAAAGATAAATAATTCATTAAAAAAATTAATTATTTTATATGAAATATTTTACTCTAACGTTTCCATATAACGTACGCAAAGTTAGTTGAATAACATTCATTTAAGCATAAGTGTTGATATATAGGAAGTGGCCCTACAGAAGCTAAACCAAAAACTTAGAAATAAACCTTATAAAATTATCAGAATGGATGTTTTAAAAGCGTTATGAGAATGGTAGCAAAGTTCCCAACTCAATAATCATCAACGATGTTCCGTCTCTCAGGCCACTTCGCAATCATACAACACGAAATAATCGTCTGCTCCAAATTGTTCAAATCTTAATACAACAAATAACACATAACTAGACGTAAAATTTCTTGTAGAATCACAATAACTCTTCAGGCACAATTCCGTAATAGAATGATTTACTTCAGTATGCAGTATTTAACTTTATATTTTCGTTGTCATCTTTTTGTTAAATAGTTAATGTAATATGTTCTTTTTGCAGACATACTGGGTTAGTTAATGTAATACAGGGAGTTATCTCTCCTTTTTTCCATTCGCCTTAATATTTGTAAACTCCGTTGTACAGTTAGAAATTAAAATATGAGCCCAATTGCACGGCAGATTATACGTTTCAGGCAAGCAATAGTAATCATTTTACTGTATCTCACTTCCAAAATTAATGTGCAGATATTTCTTAATATAAATCGTCTATGCAACTAAAGTAATACAAACTCTTTTGCACGCGCATTTTTTTAAAGATTTTGTTTGATTTCAGTTGCATAGGCGGTTCATATAAGTAAATATCTGTAGATTAATATAAGAAGAAATTGAGGGAAAGGGACAGAAAACGAAATCTCACATCCAATATCTCATCCTTACTTTCTTTTACTTAAATCTCTGTATTTACGTTTCATCTCATTTTCCTCTGGTTCCTACATATGGATTTAAATTAATGTGCTCTGGTATTTATTTTAAAATTAACATCATACTACACGTTACCTCAGCCATAATAAAAGATCCATAATATTTTACAAGCGGTTAACTAACATTTCCTTCAGGTGTGTATAGGGGGCCCAATGAGCCAGAAAAAAATATTTCGTATAACCAAACAATAGAACACGCGCAAATAAAAATACATCTATATCTGCGTATTTACACTGAAAATCACTTAAGAGGATGCCAGCGGGTATATCGAATTGCCTTTCATTATAGTGTAAGAAACTTGCATGTTGGAGGTCGTCAAAAAATCTCAAAATTCAGAATGCGTAATAATATTCTCTAGTAATAATAATTTCGTTATTGAATGTTGCAGCAAATCACAACTAATGGGTCGCAACAACACTTTCGCAGTGAAAGTTAAAATTTTGAATAAAAAAATTATATTAATTAGCTTGAAACAGTCACTGTGGTAATTAATTAAGCTTGGCCATATCTGACTTAGCATTGACTACAGCCTCCAACTAGCACCTCTTACAACTTCACTAATAAATGTGTCAGAATTCATGTAGGTCGAGCCGCGAAATGTGTATGACGCAGGGCAAAGGCTTCGACGATGCACTCGTAGCCTTCAAAGCCTCTCTGGCGGAATAGAGAGCGACCCTGTCCGCCCTTAGATACCAGAGGTGAACCGCGATCTCTGTGCTACACAAGAAGAGGCGGCTGCTGGCGCCGCCCGTTCTCTGGGGCGGAAAGTGTCAGTACACGCATCGACGCTGACACAACCTGCAGTAGTGCAGGACTCTGGGGGAGACTCCTATGGAAGAAGATTCGGCTGTCGAACCACCTGCACTCAAAGCTATGACGAAGAAGATCGCGGCTCCTATCTTCATCTTAAAAATCCTTATCGCTGTACTCCACCACTCATTCCCAAACCTACCCTTCCCCACTTCACCTTCCGATACCTCTCTATTCAAAGTCCTTTACGTCCCCGTCTCAAAGAAGAAACTTCGACTTATAAACTCGCACCCGCCTTTACTCTCTATGACTGGACGCACAACACGAATGTGTCAGATCAGTGGGAGCGGGAGGGAAGGTAGAAATTAGGAGCAAAGAATTTGTCTACTAAATTGATCCAAAAGAAGAGACGGAAAGAGAATCCTGACACTTCTCCCCGATAGACTATTAGCAACACAGGAAATCACATCCGCTGCACATAGCAGCAATCACTATGACCTTAAGAATCTCCATGAACAATACACATTGTGTATTTTCTGTGACTAGCGTTACCAGCAACTACGTAGATAGTTTATATATAAATAACAGTCTAAACAATTTCATTTTATAGTATTCAACTAGTTTCGGTCTTTCCCTTGGACCATCTTCAGGAATTGTAACTCCATCGATGTCATGAAGCAGGTGCGTAACTGAGAGCCTCCCTGTATGTCACTGAAAGACCGAAACTAGTTTAATAAAATAAAATCGTTGGACTCTAGACTGTTATTTATATATAAATTTAAATTAGAGTGCTGTTATCCAAAACAGTGAAACAAAAATGTTTCCAAAAGTAAGTGATGGAATACGAGGATAATATTCAGGTCATTTTCTTAGTCCCAGATGGTTTACTTTCCTTTTTTTCTCCGCATGTAGTCTTGCGTCGTTGATGTTGACTTTGGTTCGGCTTAGCGTCTCGTACTCGTCTTTGTTGTTGTCTTGTCTTGATTTGTTGATGTGTCCACGGTCTGTGTTCCACCCTCACTTACCTACCTCACTTTACCACCTCCCGGGATCTAGGACGCTTTTCTTTCACCGGCGGTAAGACAGTGTACCGATTTCGTAATAATCTCGGGTGTAGCAGTTATTACGATTCTCTTGGAAACAGTATCATCGGACGTCAATAATGTGAGCTCTGGATACATTCTAGTATATAGCGTTACAACTGAAATAGATAACAAAATAAAAAGTACATTAATAACAACAAAAAGGGTAACGGAATTTTGTCGAAGGCAATCTGGCGATCTGAAGCAGTTAGATTAGAAACAACGTAATGTAACATGTAGATGAGATTCTTTATTTCTGATGGTTGAAGTAATTGAGCCAGTACGTTGCCCTCGATGGCGAGCGTTCTTCAGAGACTAGCGTATCATCAAGAGTACCCCAGAGAAGACTATAAGACCGTTATAATTTTCTTTATATGTAAATGATCTAACGGACCGAGTGAGTTGCAAATTACGGCTGTTTGCTGAAGATGCTATGCTGTACAGGAAGGTGTAGTCATTGAATGACTTTGGTAAGATACATGACGACTTGCACCAAGTTTTTAGGTGTTGGAATGGCATCTCTCTCTTAATGTAGACAAATGTAAGGTGAGGCAAAAGAGTAGGAGAGAAAATTTTGTAATGTTCGATTACTGCAGCTTGACAGAGTCGGATCAATTAAATGTCTAGGCGTAGATCTGCACAGCGATATGAAATAGAGCTATTACACTACTGGCCATTAAAATTGCTACACCAAGAAGAAATGCAGATGATAAACGGGCATTCATTGGACAAATATATTATACTAGAACTGATGTGTGATTACATTTTCACGCAATTTGGGTGCATAGATCCGGAGAAATCAGCTTGGATGGCGTGTGCAAGTACAGACTCCCATGCAGCTTCAACACCATACCACAGTTCATCAAGAGTAGTGACTGGCGTATGGCGATGAGCCAGTTGCTCGGCCACCATTGGCCAGATGTTTTCATTTGGTGAGATATGTGGAGAATGTGCTGACCAGGCAGCAGTCGAATATTTTTCGTATCCAGAGAGGCCTATAGGACCTGCAACATGCGGTCGTGCATTATCTTGCTGACATATAGACTCGCAGGGATCGAATGAAATGTAACGGCCCCTGTTCAAAGTGCCGTCGATGCGGAAAAAAGGTGACCGAGACGTGTAACCAATGGCACCCAATACCATCAAGCCAGGGTGATACGCCAGTATGGCGATGACGAATACACGTTTGCTTCCAATGTGCGTTCACCGAGGTCGCCAAACACGGATGCGACCATCATGGCGCTATAAAAAGAACCTAGTTTCATCCGAAAAAATGACGTTTTGCCATTCGTGCACCCAGGTTCGTCGTTGCGTATACCATCGCAGGAGCTTCTGTCTGCGATGCAACGTCAAGGGTAACCGCGCCATGGTCTCCGAGCTGATTGTCCATAATGCTGCAAACGTCGTCTTGCAAACGACCCTATATATTGACTGAGGGATCCATACGTGGCTGCACGATCCGTTACAGCAATGCGGATAAGATACCTGTCGACTGCTAGTGATACGAGGCCGCTTGGATCCAGCACGGTGTTCCGTATTGCCCTTAGGAACCCACCGATTCCATATTCTGCTAACAGTCATTGGATCGTGACCAACGCGAGCAGCAGTGTCGCGAACGATAAACCGCAATCGCGACAGGCTACAATTCGACATTTATCAAAGTCGGAAACGTTATGGTACGTATTTCTCCTCCTTACACGAGGCATCACAACAACGTTTCACCAGGCAACGCCGATCAACTGCTGTTTGTGTATGAGAAATCGGTTGGAATCTTTTCTCATATCAGCACTTTGTAGGTGTCGCCACTGGCGCCAACCTTGTGTGAATGCTCTGAAAAGCTAATCATTTGCATATCACTGCCTCTTCTTCCTGTCGGTTAAATTTCTTGCCTGTAGCATGCCATCTTCGTGGTGTAGCAATGGCCAGGAGTGTATGTCTGGAGAGTCGTAGGCGTATGAGGAAAATTTTGTAAATATGTGATTCGTCTGTAAAGGAGATATCACACAAATCGCTTGTGTAACCCCGTCTTGATAAAGTGATAGGAATCCCACCAGATCCATTTAAAGGATGATACTTAAGCAATTCAGAGGTGGGCGGCTTGGTTTGTTATTTGTATATTGCACAAATACGCTGCTGTTACTGAGATGCTTCGGAAAAATCAAATGTAAGTCACAGTCAGGAAGGCGACGTTCTTTCCGAGAAAAATTCTTGAAGAAATTTAGATGGCCGGAATCCGAAACAGACTGTAGAAAGATATTATTGTTGGCAACTTATATTTCGCGTAAAGACCACAAAGATAAGATCAGGGAGATTAGGACTTGTACACATGGATACAATCATTCGTATTTCCCTCAACGTATATGTTAGTAGAACAGAAAAGTGAACAAGTAGTAGTGGCACTAGGTACCCTACCCCACCTGGGTGGATTACGAGGTAGGTATGATGTAGATGTAAGAGAAGATACACAATGAAGAATGGCTATAGAAATAAAATCATTACTGATCAGAAATTTGTTGACTTCCAATATTCATTCAAATGTGAGGAAGTCAATTATGGATGCGTATGTGTGAAATGTTCTACGGAAGCGAAAATGGACGATATGGAGTTCAGTCTAAAGGACGGCC
The DNA here is from genome assembly GCA_026315105.1 of Locusta migratoria. Classification (NCBI taxonomy): domain Eukaryota; kingdom Metazoa; phylum Arthropoda; class Insecta; order Orthoptera; family Acrididae; genus Locusta; species Locusta migratoria. The sequence goes on from CM048746.1 coordinate 348,525,016, forward strand.
ACGTTGGTATGGGAGCGCTGTTGAAAGATCCTTGCAATGGATTATGCGGTCGCTCTCCGTCGCATATGTTAATTTAAATATGTTAATTTAAATAGTTTGTAAGTGTACGGACCGATTACCTCAGCGGTTTGATCCATTAGGTCTAAAAGATTTGAAATTTTAACATAATATGACAGAAGATGTTGTTTCTTAAATTTACTCAACGACTTCTCATTATCTCGGTACTTTGACATAGCAATGAACCACGTTGCCAACCTCAAGATTTGTTGTTAACTTACATTCTTTTGTTAACACTCATTGATTTTATTGACTTTAAATTTATTTTCTTAGGTGCAATAAATCAGTTATATACTTTCAAGGGCAATGTACTTGCCTTTTGTGCATTTTACTTGCAATTTTCTGGAGAGAAATTCTTTGCCCCTAGATATGACAGTTACGTACATACCTACAAACCAGTACAACCTTAATCGTATTACTGCTTGTGGAACTCTACATGAATACCTCAGAGAATGATAAAACTGCACTTTCATCTCAAAAATAACGATGGAATTGGTGCACAGGCTAGCAGACTGTACTTGCTTTCAGAATGATGATGGATCAAATGCGCGTCCGGCCATCTTGATTTAGGCTTTACGTTTTTCCCTAAATCAATCTACGTGCTAATTCCCTTGAAATAGAATGGATGATACTCTCACTCATCCCTGAAACAATCAAAGATGACCTGGTAGACATTGTCATTCAACACTAAATATCTTCCTTATAAATTATGAAAAAGCAGCATCGCTTGGATATGACAGAACAGTTTTGATTCCCGTTGTGGACTTTAAGTGAAGCAAAAGAGAGTAAAAACAAATACCAAGAGAATACAAGAATGAAAGCTGAAAGTTCTATTTTAGTATTGTTTTTCTAAATTATTCCGCCTTGCTTACTAGCAGCGAGAATATTCAGATGCCTGACAGTATCAATATTCGGAAATAAATGATCGTGAATCATGAAACATTGATTCAGTCAGTTTTCGATTATTAAATTATTTTTTCTAAGGTCATCCACTAGTACAATGTTTCTAAATATTTACTAAACCAACAGGGTTCATAATTAGGAACCTTTGATTTACTCTTATTTACTAACATATTTCTTGAGCCCGTTCATAAAGTATAACATGTCGGTTCTAGGGTGTACTCTAGTACATGACTGAGTAGTACTGAAAAACCACGTACTGCTACTAACACGTTCTATATTGTAAATGATTTCTTGAACATAATGAAACTCCCTAAATCGATCATACCTACTACGGGCAACTTTTCGTAACTCAGTTACTTCATTGTAAAGTGTAGGTATCACAACGACTGGAGAATTACCTTACCAGTGAAAAAGACTTTTGTTAATAATATTTAAACAGTAATTTTCAAAGTTACTGTCCCATGATTTTGAAGCAAGTAAGTTGCTTTGTGTGGAATTGTAATGCAATTCGTTCTATAGAACTGTTGGATGGGGGGCAACTGTTTCGCAGCAAAGCGCAAAATGGTGGTACGTTGCTTTGAATGGGGTACAGCTTCACAATAGCGTGAAAACTGATGAAAGGGAAAAAATGAAAAGGCGAACGCCTGCGGAACGATATTACAACCGAGCGAAAAATGCTGCTAACCCAGCTACATGAAATGCTTGTTAGCACGCAGCTATTGGACGTACCGACGTCTGTGTGGTTACAACAAACAATGAAAATACAATACTGTTCAGTGTGGACTGAAACACCGTTACAATAGCAACATCTGCATCTGACAATAAATAACGAACACAAAACAGCATTAACGCTCTTTTCTTCTTTTATTGCACGGTTTTCATATGCTATTGCTCGGTAATAACTTTCTTTGTCTCTCTTCTTGAATGGTGTACGTGACGTCATTATCCAAACAGTAGTTCCAGTATCAAAGTTGATGAAGAATAACATTATTATCGCAGGCCTGTCACTCACTGTATCACGTATTATTAAAGTAGTACGTAATTAGACAGGACACATATTCAGTGGTGAGATTACAAAAAATTCTCTCTCTCTCTCTCTCTCTCTCTCTCTCTCTCTCTCTTTCTCTATCTATCTCTCTGTCTCTCTCTGATTAGATAGTCCTTTCCACACACTACTTTAGCTCATTAATACGATGTTATAAACTTTCAACCTTCTTATTATTTTTCACGTTAAATGTTTGTTAAATTATGACAGGGTATGGTTTTTCAATTCAAAATAGAATAAAATGTAAATATCAAAATTTGTTGTGCAAAATGTTGAACAAATGTTAATTTTAGTGGAAGTTATGCCAAGAGAACTATTATGGAAGCTAATAGACAACGGAAATGAAGACATTAGTTACTTTTACGCACAGTTCAAAGAATGTTCAAATGTTTGTATAGCTTATGGGACTTAACTACGGGGTTATGAGTCCCTAAACATACAAACTACTTATGAACTAACTAACACTAAGGACGGCACAAATATCCATGCCCGAGGGGGGATTCGAACCCCCGACCGTAGTGGCCGTGCAGGCCGTGACTGGAGCGCCTCAGTCCCCTCGGCCACCGCGGTCGGCTTACGCACAGTATTGCATTAATGATGGAAGTAGCAAATTGTGGATACACTGATTTTCGAACATCAGCAATAGAGAAGCTTTATTTAGATTATGAAATTAGGATTAATTGCAATAAATTGTACATGTACGTTAACATTGGTGTGTAACAAAATATTTTTAAATTTTTAACATGTGTGACAAATGTGACATATAATTCGTAATTGTTATGAATTTCTGATGTCACAGAATTACGTGTTGTATTAGATTCTGCTATTTGCTTCAGAATTCTTTTTAAAGCCTTGTAGAGCGTATTCTTTTTAAAGCCTTGTAGACCGTATGTAAGATTTTGAAAAGGAACCAATGTCTGGAAATGTACCGTTCGGAAAATATACATTTATCAACATTCCCAATTCACGGTGTTTTCTACAAATAGAGAGCAGGACGTCGTCGTCGTTTAATGATGTCATCACATATAATATTCCTCTGAGTATGACGTCTACGACACTGCAGCGTTCGCAAATATGGGTACAGGCTGCGATTCAACATGGACTGGCCGCACTCTCGGCCTTGAAGAGGATACACCACATCACAAAGACTACATCCGAATGCAAGTAACTGAAATACTGCAAGAAACACAGTTCAGAGACCAGTGTGTGGCCTTTGTGCGTACCTAAAGCAGCAGATTTAAAAGTGGTACGGTCTTGGAGCTACTATAACATTCAGACGGTACATTTACCTTATGTATTGAGTCTTAATTATAACCTCTGAATGCCTTTGATAGGAATAGTCTTACATTTAACATTTGTAAAATTTTGATATTAGTAATTTGGTGATGTCAAGTCATTTTAAAATAAGTACATTTAGTTTATATAAATAGGTGGCACCAAATGTAAATGTGATTTTTCTTACACTACATTCCATTACCTGTCTTTTACTGTTGTTAATGTTCAGCTTATAACCTCCTTTCAGGACACTGTCCATTCCCTTCAGTTGCTTTTGCAAGTCCTTTTCTGTCTCCGACTTACTTTGTCATCGACAAACCGCAAAGTTTTTATGTATTCTTCCTCAACTTTAATTTCCCCTCAATATTTCTCTCTTCATTCCTTTTGAGCTTGCTCAATGTACAAATTACACAGCATTGGTCTCACTCCCTTCCCAATCACTGCTTCTCATTCATGCCTTTTCTCTAATAACTGCTGCCTTATTTTTGCACAATTTGATTATATGCCTTCGCTCCTTATATTTTACCCCTGTTACCTTTAGAATTCGAAAGAATATATACCAGTAAACATTGTCAAAACTTACTAGAGATCTACAAAAGCTAAAAAGTAGCTTTCTGTTCCTTTAAACTATGTTCTAAGGTAAGTCTTTACGTGAGTATTGCCTCCTGTGCTCCTACATTTCACTGAGCGAAGAGGATGATGGTTCAAATGCACCTCCGGCCATGCAGATTTAGGTTTTCCGTGATTTCCGTAAATCACTCCAGACAAGTGCCGGGATGGTTCCTTCCAAAGGGCACGGCCGATTTCCTTCCCAATCCCTACTCAAACAACCCGAGTGTAAGCTCCACCTCTAATTACCATGCTGTCCACTTGGCGTTAAAAGCTAATCATCTTTTCTTCCCTCCTACATTTTACATAAGTCCAAAATGTTCCTCTTCAAGGTAATATTCAACCGGTTTTTCCCTTCGTCTATAAATAATTCGTTTTAGTTTTTTACCACTTTTAAACCGATAGTTCTTTGATTTTGACCTTTGTCTGCACTTTGTCTCATAGGACCTAGAATTAGTATATTCTTTTTGAAGTTGGATGGTATTACCCAAGTCTTATATATCTTGCATACCAGGAGACTACAATTTCTTCATGAGTGGCTCTATAACGATATAACCAGGTCAGAAAAAATACAGTTTATTCCAGGGGCCTTGTTTCGAATCAAATCTTTCAGTGCTCTGACAAATTCATCTCGCAGTATCATATCTCCTACTAACCTTCTTTTACCTCTTTTTTCTATAATACGGCTTCAAGTTTAATTTCCTTGTATACCGTCTCTATATACTCCTTCCATCTTTCCGCTTTCCCTTATTTGTTTTGCTACTGATTTCTCATCTGAGACATTGATCGTCATATAACTGCTTATTTTGTCTCCAAATGTCTCTTTTATTTTCCTGTAGGCAGTGTCTACCTTTCCCCTACTTACACATTCTTCTACGGCCTTGCATTAGTCCTCTAACCAACCTCATTTTTCAGACGTCTGTACTCCCTTTTGCCTGCTTCACTTGCTGCATTTTTATATTTTCTCCTTTCATCAGTTTAGTATCTCCTGAGTAATCCAGGTATTTCAATTGGGCTTTGTCCGTCTGCGGTCTCAGAGCACCCCATTTTTCTTCGACTGTTTCAGCCAATCCTTGCCTAATGCTCCTTCTGAAACTCTCAACCACCTCTGGTTCCTTCAATTTGTCTAGGTTCCCTCTCCTTTTCTAACTTTTTGCATTCTCTTATTAATCAATATTTCATAGGTAGTAAGTTAAAGTCAGAGTCTATATCTGCCCCTGGATATTTCTTACAGTTTAAAACCAGGTTTCTAAACCTTTGACTTACCATTCCAAAGTCAATAGCGTACTTTCCAGTGTCTCCTGGTCTCTTATACGTACACAAGCTTCTTTCATTTTGATTGATCCAACTGTATGTGATGACTAACTTGTGCTCTGTGCAAAATTCTACCAGGCGATCTCCTCTTTCATTACTCTTCATCAGTCTATATTCACCGACTTCATTTCCCCCTCTTTCCTTTCGCACACACACCTATTACTAACTAACTCTGAGGACAACACACACACACACACACACACACACGCACACGCACACACACACACACACACACACACACACCTATGCCCCAAGGAGAAATGGAACCTCTGACAGAACGGCAGCCCAGTCCGAGGTATGACGCCTTAGACCACGCAGTTATCCCACGCAGCCACAGCTGTTTACAAATTGAAGACAAGAGAAATTAGTTAGACGATTCTGCTATTGTGAATAAAAGTCTATGATGGGGAGGTATTGCACTGAATGAGGTTTCAATATTATTGGCTAATATTGTCGTGTTGAAATTGAAGCAGGCTTGACTTCGAAGGCATGGTTGTTAACTAAACACAGCACTTATACTGAAAGGAGGTTTATTGTGAACTGAAACATACACGCAACACTGACTGTCTTTCGGGCAGAGTGCTCTGCTATTTATACACAGACAGAATGTATCTGAAATTAGAAGAGCATTTAACATAAGAAACATGTAGAAATTACAAGTGAATATAAGAAACATGTTGAACATTCTGGAAATGATAAATTAAATTAAATAAACTTTTGCCACTGCGAGCTTCAACACGGCAATCGGTGACACTATCCATTGCGCCACTCCGGCAGTCGGATAACTTGTGATCTTGCGACATTGCTCCCTCTCCTGAAATAACAGCGACCCGATAATAGGTTCCATTTGGAGCCAGCTGCATTGTCCTGGATCTTGATCTTGACTTGGCTCATCTTTATGGCAGTTCTGGAAAATCCTTCTGCAGGATTATCGATGACAGACGTTTCTGTCTTCTCTTCATCAGTACCATTACCGTCCTTACGAGTTCTTGAACAAGAAGCCATTTTCGCCTATCTGCTCTTCAGGATAATAGTAAGGCTTCATGCCGAAGACGTCAATAATATCTCTTCGCTTTTGTCGTTTCGACGACGGCTCGTAATCCTCGCCTTCGTGTGTGATGTATGATACGGTATGGACCGAAGTGTCGCTTCAATAACTTTTATGATAGGCCAACTTTCCGTACAGGGGAAAAAATCCACACCAGATCTCCTGGGCTGTACACAACAGATCGTTATACCGCTGACGGTCCTTCTCTTGGGCGTCCAGTGTCCGTATGCGAGCCAGCTGTCTTGCTTCTTCGATCCTGTTTCATCCTGAGTGTCGTCCGGTTGGAACGGGAACAGCGTATCCATTGTCGTCTCAGCTTCACGGCCATGGAGCACAGTCCGAGAAAACTTCTCGCATCACGAATGTACTGAGGAGTTGGAAATTCTGTGACTGCCCTTACTTTATCTGGATCAGAATGGACACCATCTCGAATGACTAGGTGCCCCAAGACATTTATCTCTTTGGCGACGAAGAGGCACTTCTTTGGATAGAGGCAAAGTCCTGCAATCTGAACACACTTCAACACGTCTGACAGGCAACTCAGATGTTCTTCAAATGTTTTCGAGAAAACGACAATGTCATCTAAATAGCAAAGACACGACGTCCACTTAAGGTGTCGAAGCAAGTTGTCCAACATGCGTTCGAATGTGGACGGAGCAAATGGTATCACTTTAAATTCATAAAGGCCGCCAGGTGTAATAAAAGCTTTTTTTCCCTGTCAGTTTCTTCAATCTCGATTTGCAAGTAACCTGTCTGCATGTCCGTAGTTGAGAAGTATGTAGCTCATTTCAAGCAGTCTAAGTTGTCATTAATGAGCGGCAATAGGTAGACATCTTTCTTTGTGATTTTGTTCAGCCGCCAAAAGTCGACATGTGCCATACTTCTTCTTTACGAGGACAACCGGACACGACCAAAGACTCACCGAAGGTTAAATAATGTCATCGTGCAACATCTTCTCCACTTCCTCCCAAATTATCCGTCTTTCAACTGGCGACACTCTATACGAACGCTGGCTAATTGGTATATGATTCCCAGTATTGATACGGTGCCTTATCGTGGGCCGTTTCTCTGACTATTCTCCTGCTGGGGTGTGAACGCACCCGACAATTGGCGTAGTATAGCTAACACCAGCTGGCGTTGTTCATTGGTCAGTCTGGGCCCTCTGGGCAGTTCCACGGTTGTTTCCTCCAGCCTGTTGTCTGTACTAACAGCAGAGCATGTGTCTTCGTTGATGGCGTTGAACTCACCGACGTGGATTGGTTCAGATGTCCCGATACACATTCATTTGGGGATAAGTTGTGACTGCTCGAGACAGTGATCGAAATATCTTCTCGATCATCGGTAATGCTTCTGATAGCCGCTGGTATGTAAATTTCTTTTGTGAGCCTAATAAACTTTTTACTATCGACAAGCACTTCACAGTTTAACCGGTCATCTGTGTTCGTGACTGGAACTCATTTCATTGTCAATGGCGGGATTGTCACATTGCAAACGGCAAATAACTTCCCAGAAAATTCTGTATTACGTGTAACCGTCGGAACGACTTCCTCAATTTGCAACTCAGATCTTCCAAAGGCAATAATTGCTTGCGAAACTTGAAGGAAGTCCCATCCGAGAATGACATTATGACTACATTCTGTTAAAGCGACAAATTAAAACGGCTGGGTCCTATTGTTGATGGTTATTCATGCGACACAAGTACCTGCTGGCTGGACGTACTTCCCATTCTTCTCTAAGTTCAAATGTTTGTATAGTCTATGGGACTTAACTACGGGGTCATCAGTCCCTAAACTTACAAACTACTTATGAACTAACTAAGACTAAGGACGGCACAAATATCCATGCCCGAGGGGGGATTCGAACCCCCGACCGTAGTGGCTGTGCAGACCGTGACTGAAGCGCCTCAGTCCCCGCGGCCACCGCGGCCGGCCATTCTTCTCTCATAATTTGTCGTATGAGAGAAGCAAAGTCATGCTGGTCTTCCACGACGGCCATAGACACTACATTGGGGAGTCTGTCATACTTATTTTGTCCAACCCTCTTCTGTTGCATCTCTTCAATCCGCTGAACTCTTTCCTTGAAGACACGTCTTTTATAAGAAGAGTGTGGTACCTGTCTTCTGCAATGCCCTTCATCGGGTGTGTGATTTTGTCGGCCTCAGTCATATCCGAGTTAACTATGTTACATGGGGCCAAAACATTCTGTATGTACGACTATGTCGGTTCACCATGTCATTGGGCACTGTTCTTCAGTTGAGCGGACTTGTCGCTGGCGGTCTCCAAACGTTTTCTTAAGTTCCGTCTGGAACTTATCCCAGTCATTCAGCTTCTCTTCGTTGTCTTCAAACCATTGCTGGGCTGTTCCGTCCAGTTAGAAATAAACGTTGGCCAAGTACATAGAACTATCCACCTGTTATCCTTGGCGAATCGGTCGAACCCATTTCACCATTCGTTGGGGTCCTGTCCAGCGACTCCAGAGAACACAGACGGATGTCTGATGTGCAGCTGGCTTACCGCTGGTTTCGGGTCCATGGATCTTCTGATGAAGGATGTACTCGGTATATCCCTTGTATTCCGGTTCTATTCCGTGTAAGCGACAGCTTTTATGTTGCCTAATCGGAGCCATGGTGATGCAGCTGTTGCACAGGATACCCTGCGCCTCCACCAAACAACGTCGCCATTAAATGGAAGCAGGCTTGACTTCGAAGGAAGGGTTGTCAACTGCACACAGAACGTATACTAAAAACAGGTTTATTGCTGAAACATATACAGAGCACTGACTGCCCTTCGGGCAGAGGGCTCTGCTTTTTGCACACAGACAAAATATACCAGAAATTAGAGGAAGAGTTAACAGATGAAACATGTAGAAATTACAAGTGAACATAAGAAACACATACCGAATTCTGAAAATGATAAATACAAAGAAATACATCTTTGCTCGTGGACGGGATTGAACCGGCGGCCTACAGCAACGCAATCGGTGACGTTAACAATTGCGCCACGCCGGCAGTCGAATAACTTGTGGTCTCGCGGCAGTATAAACAATAGACGCAAAAATAATTTGATAAGTTTTTCCTGTTCCTATTGCAAAATTCACCTCTACATCAAGTGACGGGGAAATATGGATATTACACCATTAAAAATAGAAAATTCTACGACTTTATCATCCAATTCTTCTGTTACTGCAATGCTGCCGCTTGGAGCACTATCGTCGCTTGAGTGATTGTTCGTGTTAGAAGCTTCATTGCTTTCCGAGTGCCAGGAGTAAACTTTTATGTATACATTTGACTGTGATATTAGAATGTAAATATGACATACATGCACTGAGCATTGTTTCAGCATAGTATTAAATTTGTTCAATCGTTTTACGTACAACATAGCAGCCAATAAAGGCATTTTCTAAAATAGTGTAAAGTTCAAAAGACAAAGAGTAAATAGCATTTCCAAAGAGTAATTATTGTCGCATATTTTTATTACGTTCCTTGTCAGAGAGGACACAGTTCGTAGTAATCGATGGTAAGGCATCGACTAAAACAGAGGTGATATCGGGCGTTCCACAGGGTATTGTTATTGGTCCTCTGCTGTTCCTTATTTACATAAATCTAAGTAGCTCTCTTAGGTTGTTTGCAGATGACGCTGTCATTTACCGTCTAGTAAAATCATCTGAAGATCAAAACCAACTGCAGAACGATCTGAATAAGATATCACTATGGTGTAAAAATTGGCAATTGACTCTAAATAATGAGAAGTGTGAAGTCGTCCACATGAGTACGAAAAGAAATCCGTTAAACGTTGTTTACAAGATAAATCAATCAAGTGTGAAGGCTGTAAACTCCACAAAATACCTAGGAATTACTATTACTTCAGACCTAAACTGGAAAGAACACGTAGATAATATCGTGGGAAAGGCGAACCAGAGACTGCGTTTTATTGGCAGAACCCTTAAAAGAGGCCACAGAACTACTAAAGAAACTGCATACACTGCGCTTGTCCGTCCACTTTTGGAGTATTGCAGCCCAGTGTGGGATCCTTATCAGGTGGGTTTGACGGAGGACACCGAAAGAGTCCAAAGAAGGGCAGCTCGTTTCGTATTGTCATGATACAGGGGAGACAGCGTTACGGAAATGATACAGGATCTGGGATGGGAATCATTACAACAACGGCGCTTATCGCTGCGGCGTGGGCTACTTACGAAACTCCAATCGCCAACATTCTCCTCTGAATGCGAAAATATATTGTTGACTCCCACTTACATAGGTAGAAATGATCATCAGAATAAAATACGAGAAATCAGAGCTCGAACAGAGAGATTGAGGTGTTCTTTCTTCCCGCGCTTTATTCGAGAATGGAATGGGAGATAAATAGTATAATTGTGGTTTGATGAACCCTCTGCCAAGCACTTAAATGTGATTTGCAGAGTATCCCATGTAGATTTAGATGCAGATTCAGTAAATTTCTTGACCCGATCAATACCAAACATCATAGGATTACCGGTTAGTTTAATCTAAAGATTTACACATTGATATTTTTGTGTTATTTTTCATTATTTAACTACAATAGTTCTATCCAAAATAACTGTTAGTCATATACATCACGTAGACAACACTGATAGACCAGACGCATTGACCAGGGATCGGAAGTTGATGTTGCCGCAGTTCTACATTAGTATTTTCTGCGGAAATGGATTGATCCGTGTCGGCCCGTGGATTCAATGACATCAACATCTCAGTGCAGCACCACTTGCCGGTAAAATGTGGCTTCAATTTTAGTTGTACCCATCATCAGAAGGTAATGTGTCAACGTGCTGTCTGCTTCACAGTAACAGAGAAAGCATGAGAGAATATGACGCATCCATCCGGAAAATTGCTTGTAGCATGGGGCGAAGTGTTTAGGCAGTGTGATAAGAGTATGCAGGATGGTTCACGGAAGAGCGCGGAATATGACTAGATGAATTAGGCCGCACCTCCATGATCACTCCCCCCCACCCTCCTCGTAGAAGACACACAGCTATTCCGAATGCCATTGGGGGACAGACCAACACCACCTAGAGAGAAGGCCGCGGCGCTCTCGTATGACGTCAGTAGGTTGCGCGCGCAAAGCTGACTGGCTCGCTGCTTCAGCATAGTGGACCGTGCCCCAGCGACTACCCAGTCAACTATGCGCGCGCAACCTACTGTGCCTGACGTCACACGAGAGCGCCGCGGCCTTCTCTCTAGGTGGTGGTGGACAGATCTACAAATCTGCAACCTCCTCCTCTCCGACGCACACATCATACACTACCAGGAGTGACGGTCTCACCGGTTATTATGGCACGGGTTAAGTGCCTACGTTTGCCTAATGCACAGAAACGTGATAGACGGAAGTGGTGTGTGCATGACGTCTCTGGGGATAGGAGTGGCATCAAATACTGTTTCTGAGTGAATCGAGGTTCAGCTCGTTTGAAAATTGTGCCCGCGATTTGGTTCTCCGCATGAGCGGCATGACAGTGTTGATTGAAGGCCTTATGGTTTGGGCTGATATTTGGTGCAACCACAAATTGTCCAGTACACTGCGAGCAGGTCGACCAACGTGAATGACACTTTGTAACAAGTAGCCGTATCCTTTCCTGCACGATACCTCAGACCCCAGTTTTCAGCAATACAATGCACAACCACATGTTTTCTCACGAGCAACGGCCTTATTGGTTGCACAGGATGTCAGACTTTTGTCCTGGTCACCCGGGTCACCAAACTTGTTGGCAGTCAAAAGTGAGTGGGATATCAACTGTGACCCAGTGCCACTCATCATAGACAAACTTTGGAACCTGGTTAATGTAGCAGCGATGACTATATCACAGGGTGTCATTCGCACCTTTCGCGCTTCGTGCTTGGACCAATTAATTGGTCGACATCGTGCCTTCTAGGCCACAGAACGAATGCTGAATTGAGGAACTGAAATGTACTAATCCTAAGGCAAGCTGTCGATTTTACGCACTGTGGTTTACAAGGGTATCTACCACATATATCTGTGTGCATCGAAGAATAGAGAACAAAGCTTCTATTAGACAGAAATAGCAAATATCTACAACCGTGCCACAGTGTACATTACATCTACATAAATAATATGCAACTCATATTAAGGTGAATGGCAGAGCGTTTATGGAACTGCTTTTACGATATTTCTCAACAGTTTCAATCTCTAATACCTGGCGGGAAAAGGAACAACTAAATCTTTCCGTTTTCGATTTGATTTCTCTTATTTCATTATGATGATCATTACTCCATATGTAGGTGTGTGCTAACATAGTCGCATTCGGAAGAGAAAGATGGTGAAAGAAATTTCGCAAATAGATATCGTTTCAACAAATAATGCCTATCTTTTAATCATTTCCAGCCTAACTAGTGCATCATTTCCGTGACACTCTCTCTCTCCCTTATATCGCGATATTACAAAACAAGCTGCCCTTCTTTGAACATTCCCTAAATCGTCCGTCAGTCCCACTAGGTGTGGGCCCCACAATGCTTAGCAGTACTCCAAAATGTTATTAGACGACATTGTTGGTATGAGGGATCCTAATTTTTTTTTAATCTGATGACTTCATTAAGATGACAAAGCCAAGATCGCATGTATAAATTACTCATTTGCTGTGAGTTACTAGTAGTTTCGGCAAGCTATGTTGCCTTTATCAAATGATCAAACGTTACTTCATCAAACTAATAAAATACTTATTTCAAGCTGCAAGACAGAGGAATTAAATACTGATACAGTACTGTACATATCGCTTGTTGTTTGGTACACCATTATCATAATACCCTGATCAGCTGATGTTTGCGTACGTGAAGTTACATGCAAGAACTTGTCTTTTTTTTTAACATCAAGTATGCAAACATCAGATGACCTAGATACTATGACAATGGTGAACCAAACAACGTGTGATATGTACAGTGCTATATCAATTCTAACTTTAACTGTGCAAGCATCAGATGTCAAAGATATTATGTCCATTGTGTACCAAACAACATGTGATATGTTCAGTGCTGTATCAGTTTTTAATTGATATGTCTTGCATTTTGTAACAAGTATTTTATTTGTTTGATGAAGTAACGATTGATCATTTGATGGTGGCAACATAGCTTGCCGAAACTAGTAATGATACACAGTATGTGAGTAATTTATGCCTGTGGTATTGACTTTGCCTTCTTATTGAAGCTATCATATTACAAACAAAATCCAAAATATTGCACATAAGTGTGGTGTAGGCAGTTTCTTTAGTATAACTGTTGATTATAATGAGATTTCTTCCAAAGACACGTAGCCTCTGGTTCACATTTCCCACAATATTTTCTGTGTGTCATTTCCAATGTAAGTTGTTCGTGTTATTCCTACGTATTTAGTTGAAATTGCGGACTGTAGATTTGAGTTATGGCGTAAATGAAGTTTAGTGGGATTCTTTTAGTGCTCATATGGATACTTCGGACTTTTCATTATTCAGGATCTACTGCCAATTTTTGCACCATGCAAATGTATTATATAAATAATTTTGCTGTTGCTTCTAGCCTTCGGATGACTTTACTAACCGATAACGACAGCATCTTCCACGAATATTCTAAGACTATTCAGGGTCTACTGCCAATTTTTGCACCATGCAGATGTATTATCTAAACCATTTTTCTGTTGCTTCTAACCTTCAGATGACCTTACTGACCGATAAAAGACAGCATCTTCTGCGAATATATAAAGAGGGCTGGTCACATTCTCTCCTGAATCGTTTATAAAGGTAAGGGGCCCTATAACACATCCAGACATTACATCTGTTTTACTCGATGTAACCCAGGCAGGACTAAGTGCTTTAATTTGCTCTTCTGTTACTCGTCGCTGCGGGTTTACTGGCACAGAATATTTGCTTTCATTAACTATTATAAATATTCGCACTACCAGCTCCACTGCCAATCGGTCTTTACCTTTCAACTCGACTGTCGTAAGTTAAATATTTCTGCTCCGTCCATATGCTCACTTGTGAACGATACATTAAAACGAAGTACCGTACTCTGCTACGGTGTGTGCCGAAGGATATTTGTGGAACCACACACCCGTTGCCTTCCTTTCCCGGTACGTTCACACACGGCACGTTGGAAACATGCTTGCCAGTAAACCACCGTGTTAAAACATATTTTTGAGTTTTTCTGGCTGTTCCAGGAACCTGCATTCTCGGAATTTCGGCTGTAATCCACGCCGTGATGTGGAAGGGCTCTCCTGTATTCTGCATGCTGTAGCGCCGTCCAAGCGGTCTTTGTTCGGTATTTCCATCTCTTCCATACTTCAAACCGGGTATGGGTACCAGACTAATAAACAATACAGTAGAATGTTGAAAAAAAAAAAAAAACAAAAAACACCGAAATACACAATCTTGCAATCTGCTTCTATTTTGCTGGATGAATTACATTTTTGTAAGATTTTTCCTGCGTCAACCTGACATGTACTTTTGGGCGACTTCTTTCTCTGTGGTCCTGAACTGTAGGTCGTTCCAAATGATTGTTTCTACGTATTTTACAGTAGGGAATTGTCCGGCGATTTCCAGTAATGCTAAAATTTTACTAAGGTGCATTTCTTTGACTATTTATAAGCAATATGACAGAGTAAACTGCAAAGTGAACTCGTTATAGTACAACAAGTATTCTTCAAGAAATCTGGAGATAATGTAACACAGATGGAAGCACATCGTTCTACCAGAGAGCTTCTATGAAGCAGAGCCAAATGAATTGTAGCCACGTTTACATAAGTAGTCAGACCCAGTTCAGTTACAGATTCGAATCGAAATTCAAATTCAATCCATGTAATGAACGTTTCTTTACTAAACTCAGTATACGATATTAATAAAGATCTTTAAAATTGGAAACAGAAGAATTGCAGTAAGAAGAAAAAGAAAATGTCAGCAATAACCAGATAAACTTGAGGTTGATTATAAGAGCTTATGCTGACTGCAATTAAGAGATTTAATTTACATTAGAGGCGTTTCGCTTTATATTTTAAAATCATCTTCTGTGGTCTGTAAATGATACAAAGGTTTGTAAAGTTCGTTTTGTATTAATAGATCAAAAACGAATTAAAAAAACTTTGAGCACGTTAGTCCTATGTATTTTTAAATTGATATTCAGTTTACGCAAGGTGTTGTTGTCCCTTTTTCACATTTCACTGCTGTTACTCCGTGTTATTGTTTGAAGTTGATTGGGTCTTGGCGAGTGTTTTACGGTTGTGTACGACACTTTTCGCCGGTTTTTGCGTCGTTTCTTCCGTTTCCTCTGTTATCACTTCACTTATTTGAACTGCGTACAGTTTGGTATCACCTGTTTTAAGTGGAATGCATTTCGTTTTGTACGTCACTTCACCTCAGTGTGGCCAGGACCGGATCTAGGGAGGGGCAAAGGGGGCAGTTGACCCGGGCGGCAGAATTAGAAGGCGGCTAATTTTGACCGATTTTTTTTCTGAATGTAACTTTCTGGTATAATTTAATAAAATTAACTGACACAGAATTATTAAAAGTAAAATGACTGCAAGAAATACCGAAATCATATAATAAAACTAAAATTCCTGGTTGCTGACTTCAGTGTTGCCCTGTCACAGGTACTTCAGCTAATCAAACTTTAAAAATCTACTAGATATTAGCCAGAATGAGGGAGATGTTTGCGTTATTGCATAAGTAAATGCATAATGTTTATTAATTTGCATAGATTTCCTTTTTCAGATAAATGAATATTCATATTTCCTATCAAGGTAATAGTTGTAGAACAGGTGAATTTGAATAACGTTCCAGTCCTTTCAGGTGCGCACACTTCTTATTAAAAGTCAAAAGCATTAAGGATCTAGAGTCCTCACTCGGTAGCGGTGGAATTGATAGACCTCTACACAGGATACTCTGTAAATCACATTTAACTGCCTGACAGAGGCTTCATCGGACCACTTTTACACTATTTATCTCCCATTCCATTCCGGAATAGTGCGCGGCAAGAAAGAACATCTGAATCTCTCTGTTCGAACTCTGATTTCACGTAGTTATTCAGATGATCTTTTCTACTTATGTAAGTGGGAGGCAACAATATACTTTCGCATTCGGAGGAGAATGTTGATGATTGTAGTTTAGTAAGTAGCCCAAGTCGCAACGATAAACGCCATTGTTCTAATGATTCCCATTCCAGATCCTGTATCATTTCCGGTCTCCCCTGTATCACGACAATACAAAACAAGCTGCCCTTCTTTCGACTATTTCGATGTCCTCCGACAAACCCACTTGATAATTATCGTCACTGGGTAGCAAGGCCAGATAAAACAGTATTATTGATGCTGTATTATTGCTGTATTATTGATGCTGTCCTTTTTCTAGCTAAGCAAGGAAGTCCTTTTAGAGGAACAAATGAAGATGGTGATTTTGGCGATCCACATAGCGGCAAAGTTCTAAATACAATTGATCTCATATCATACTATAGTGTCCCCCTTCGCCTGCGTATTGGACGCTACAAGAAAGGCCAGCTTAGCTATTTTTACAAAAATATACAAGATGAGTTCCGTGACTTGATTGCTGACAAAATAAAACGAGACATAATTAAAGATATTTTAGCTGCTAAATACTTTTCACTCCAGATATCAGCCACAATGCGCAGATGACACAAGTAATTCGATATGTCAAATCGAATTACTCAGAGGTTGTGGAAAGTTTTACTGACTGTTTTACAGTTACAGACAAAACACGAGAAGTCCTTAGTCAAGAGATACTGCAAATATTGGAACAAGATGGGTTGAACATTAA
Source organism: Locusta migratoria (assembly GCA_026315105.1). Taxonomy (NCBI): domain Eukaryota; kingdom Metazoa; phylum Arthropoda; class Insecta; order Orthoptera; family Acrididae; genus Locusta; species Locusta migratoria. The sequence continues at coordinate 348,542,046 of CM048746.1, forward strand.
GTATTGCAGGGGACAGTCTCATGACAATGGGGGAAACATGGCTGGAAAGTACAAACGGGTCCAGTCAAGAATACTTCAGAAGAATGAACTGGCCTATTTCGTACCATGTGCTGCTCACTCTTAAAATTTAGTAGGAGCAAATTCAGCAGACATTCAGCAAGACTAGGTGATCTGCAAGAGTAGATGCGGTTGAAGCTGTTTACAAGCATTTTCATAAAGTTTTGAAGGCCCTGGAAGAAACTGAAACTTATAAATTGTCAACACCAGAAACAAAATCAGAGACAAGATCTTTTTTAAAAAATATGAGAAAAATGAAATTCATTACTTTAACTTGTTTCTGGTATGCAATATTAAAATAAATTGCTCATGCTAATCAGTTTCTGGGAAGTTAGTGCTTTACAATTGATAAAGCTGTTCGAAACCTTCAAAGACTTTTGGGCTTTCTCAAAACTTCCCGGGATTCTTGTACCTCTGAAGCTATTTCTGAGGCCAAAGTGTTAGCAGAAGATATGCTTACTACAGCGTTAAAATATATCTTATCATTCTAGTTTCGTCTGGAGAAAGAAGTTTCAGCAAGCTGAAACTAACTGAGGAGCACGACTGCTTAACAAATCTGAGTATAATATCCGTAGAGCACAGACGAGCTGCTTCTCTAAACTATGATGATATCAAAAACAGTTTTGTAGCAAAAAAAAGCTCGAAAAGCGAAATTTTGAATTGTTTTTTGTAAGATGAGTCATCATCATCATCATCATCATCATTAGAGACTGATTATACCTTTCAGCGTTCAGTCTAGAGCATAGAACCTCTAATAAAATTCCTCGATGATCCCCTATTCAATGCTAACATTTATGCCTGTTCTGATGTTATGCCTTTTACTTCAAAATCACTCTTCACTCAATCTAAGTACTATCTTGTTGGTCTACCTCGACTCCTCTTACCCTCCGCAACCGAGTTCATGAGCCTCTTAGGTAACCTTGCTTCTCCCATGCGTGTAACATGACCCCAACATCTCAGTCTGTTTGCTCTAACTGCTTCATCTATGGTGTTCATTCCCACTTTTTCCTTGATTTCCTCATTATGGACACCCTCCTGCCATTGTTCCCATCTATTAGTACCTGCAATCATTCTTGCTACTTTCATACCTGTAACTTCTGCCTTATGAATAAGGTAACCTGTATCCACCCATCTTTCACTCCCATCCAGGAAAGTTGGTCGAAAGATAGAGCGGTGCACTGCTAACTTAGTCTTGGTACTTACTTTCTACTTGCAGAAGAGAGTAGATCTTAGCTGAGCACTCATTGTATTAGCTTTGCTGCACCTCGATTCCACTTCTTTCGCTATGTTGTCATCCTGTGAGAAAATACATTCCAGGTACTCGAAACTGTCTACCTGTTCTAACGTTGTTCCTTCTATTTGGCACTCAATCTGTTTGAATCTCTTTCCCACAGACGTTACTTTCGTTTTGGAGATGCTGATCTTCATATCATAATCCTCGCACCTCTGATCGAGCTCTGAAATATTAGTTTGCAACCTTTCAATCGAATCTGCCATTACACTAAGTCATCCGCATATGCGAGACTGCTTATTTTGTTTTCACCTATTTTAATTCCGCCCTGCCAGTCTACTTTTTTCAACATATGATCCATGAATAGTATGAACAACAATGGTGACAGGTTACAGCCTTGTCTTTCCCCTGAAACTACCCTGAACCATGAGCTTAATTTGCCATCTACTCTAACTGCTGCCTGATAGTCTACGTAAAGCCCTTTAATTGCCTGCAGAAGTTTGCCTTCTATACCATAATCTTGTAGAACTGACAGAGCTTCCTCCTAGGAACACTGTCATAAGCCTTTTCCAGTCTATGAAACATATATACAATTCCCTGTTCCACTCATAGCACTTTTCCATTACTTGCGGTAGGCTAAAGATCTGGTCCTGACAGCCTCTAAGAGGCCTAAACCCACACTGATTTTCATCTAACTTGTTCTCAATTAATACTCGCACTCTCCTTTCAACAATACCTGAGAATATTTTGCCTACAACGCCAATTAAAGAGATACCTCGTTAGTTGTTGCAATCTTTTCTGTTTTCATGTTTGAAAATTGGCGTTACTACCGCTTTCGTCCAGTCAGACGGAACCTGTCCTGATTCCCACCCCTTTTCAATTATCCTGTGTAACCATTTGAAACCTGATATTCCACTGTATTTGACGAGTTCCGGCTTAATTTCATCCACCCCAGCCGCTTTATTGCACTGTAATCTACTGACCTGTCCAAAATACTTGTTAATTCCGTCTTCCCTCCTTTTCGAAGATTGCTAATTACGCTCCAAAATGGTTTTCCCGTGGCTTGACCCAGAGCTTCTAGCTTGTTTCCAAAGTCTTCCCATGATTTCTGTTTGGAGTCTGCAATTATCCGTTTGGCTTTGTTTCTTTCTTCAACATAACTTTCTCTGTCTGCCTGATTTCTAGTATGGAGCCATTTTGAAATGCCTTCTTTTTCTTTTTACAGGCTGCCTTGACTGTGTCATTCCACCAAGCTGTCAGCTTCTTTCTGCCTTTATACACTACTGTTCCAAGACATCCTCTAGCTGATTCCACTAGTGTGTCCCTTTAACTTGACCATTCCTCTTCCTGTAAATCATTACATTCAACTAACTGGTACCTTTCCGAGATCATTGTTATGTATTTGTGCCTAATTTGTCTTGAAGCTTCTCTACTCTTATCCTTCTAAACGTGGACCTGACTTTCTGCTCTTTTGGCCTCACAAAACCAATTTCACAGCAAATTAAATAATGATCAGTATCATCAAAGAACCACCTGAAAACACGCGTGTCCTTCACTGTCTGTTATCATATAGTCAATGATAGATCTGGTTCCCCTTCCTTCCAAGTATAGCGGTGAATGTCCTTATACTTAAAGAAGGATTTTATGATAACTAAGCCCATACTGGAACAGAAATCCAAGTGCTGTTTATCGTTCCTGTTGGCCTCCATATCCTCTCCAAACTTACCCATAATCTTTTCATAACCTTCTGTTCGATTTCCTATCCTGGCGTTGAAATCACCTATGAGTAAAACACTATCCTTATCCTTTACTCTAACAACTACATCACTAAGTGTGTTCTAAAATCTGTCCATCTCATCTTGATCTGTCCTTTCACAGGGTGAATACAATGCCACAATCCTAATTTTCTTGCTGGAGATGGCCATATCTATCCACATCAGTCGTTCAGGTCCGAGGCATTTTGCTCTGATTGTTGCCAGCATCATTCTGAAGTACCTGGGAAGCAGGTTGCTAGCCTTACTTGCCCAGGGTCCCATTGGGTTTTACCCCTAACGGTTGAGGGACTAACCGGTGGATTTGGTAGTCTTCGTCGTCTGAGCACAAAGGTGGCCACGACTCAGAATATTTCTGAGATGCCCAACCTTTTCCCAAAGTAACTGGTATTCCATCTGTCAGGGCCACTTACTTGGCCACTCATACGTTGCCCGTGGTTCATGAACTAGGACATGACTACAGGAACCCACACCACGAACCACACGATGAGTAAGCTTGTAATATTTTTGTATGTATTAAAATTGTTCTGTTTTCCTTTGATCTTAATTCAGTGAATAAAATAAGTTCATGTTGTGAGATTGTGACATTTATTTACAAATATGTAATCCAATTAGCACCAAAAAGTCGATTCTTACGGGGGGGGTGAAAGAAGGGGCGGCAAATTTACCCCTTGGCAAATGTCCTAGCTCCTGCCCTGGTATGGCTATGTTGTTTTTATCTGTTCAATTCTTTTCGCATGCACCAAATGTTCAAATGTTTTTTAAACTTATGGGACTTAACTGAGGGGTCACCAGTCCCTAAATATATATATAATTTAATTTTTACGTATGTGTGTGTGTGTGTGTGTGTGTGTGTGAGTTTGAGCTTGAGAGATTTTTAATTTCAGCGAACAGGGCGTCTAAGACGTTTTTCACATAAGTAAATGCAGGTTTCATAGGGTGGAGTGGATGAGGGGGCGCGTATGAAGGCGAGGTTAGTGCATGGTTTTTTTACTATTTATGAAGGGAGGGTTGGCTTTCAGAGTTTTAATTTATATGTTAGGTGGTCAATTAGCTTGGAATGTGTGTTGTTTGTTCGACTGTTTGTATCATTTATGAGATGTTTCTTTTCTGTTGTTGTTTTTCGGATATGGTAGTCTTCTTTAAGGGTGAGCAGGTGTTTTTTTTATTGTTGTGTATTCTTATGGTTTATGTGTCTGTGTGTCTATTTATACAAAACGAACTGGACAAACCTTTGTACAGAAAATGATTTGAATATAAAATGCAGAACGCGTCTGGTGTAAAATAAATCGCTTAATTGCAGTCATAATATGACGGACTGCCTCTTATAATCAATTTTAACATTGAAAATTCCTGGCAGATTAAAATTGTGTGCCGGAACCGGGACTCCAACCTGGGAACTTTGCCTTTCGCGGACAAGCGCACTACCGACTGTGCTATCCCGACACGACTCACGATGTCGCCCCACAACTTTACTTCTGCCAGTACCACGCCTCCTACTTCCCAAACTTCACCGAAGCTCTCCTGCGAACCATGCAAGACTAGCACTCCTGGAAGAAAGGATATGATGGAGACATGGCTTAGCCACAGCCTAAGAGATGTTTCCAATTTTAATCTGCCAGGAAGTTTCGTATCACCGCACACTCCGCTGCAGAGTGGAAGTTTCATTCTGGAATTTTAACATTTTCTGCGGAATATAGCCATACAACCAAACATTGTAAACTTAAGTTTACATACATGTTAGTTACTCTTTCAGGTACACCGTTCTGAAATAAATGCTAATCTTTGCTAACTTTGCATCGCGCTACTTTTGTAGGGGAAGATAAAACGGTTATCATCTCATACCAATATAGTAGGAAATACTTGGCAAAATGCTACAAACTGTATCGCATCGTAACGTTTAAAATATTGTTTAAATGTTTGCTAAGCTTAGGGGACTTAACTGCGGGGTCATCAATCGCTAAACTTACAAACTACTTATAAAATAACTTATAGAAAATACAGCACAAACATCGATGCCTGAGGGGGGAGTCGAACCCCCGACTGGGAGCGGCCTCGGGCACCGGGGCACAGCGCCTAAATGAACTCGGCCAGCCGCGGCTTCGTAACGTTAATACAGAAATAATATGCAACAGAAAAGAAAACTGAACAAGGGAGTCAACAGTGTCGCTAGAATATAGTACACTCGGAATAACAGAAAATTTGCAACTCAAGCGCCGTAGCTAATGCCTGCGGATTAAGCTATGTGTCCAGTCCAGAGAACGTAAGCTAATCAAATTTATGTTGTGTATAGTCCATCTGAATGGCTTTCAGTTCTTGACAAGATCATTGATACCATGACAGAGGCAAGATACGGTACTAGTAAGGCCCATGAACTCTGTTAGGTAGGTAGTGGAGATTCTACAAGAGCAACGAACAATTGCCAAAATAAAAATTTGTTCCATGTCGAGTTTCAACGAATACTTTAACCACAGGTAACCATGCTGCAGCGTGAGACTGGCGCATCAGTTAACTTAGAGCACCTTAGAGCTGTTTCTCCTAGCTTGAACAAGAAGAAGCTTATACTGTACATTTTATTACACTTTACGCACGGTGAATGCATGCATATGTATCCGCACTGTCAACTATGTTTTTGTGAAACTTTCCTCATAACACATTTTGAGAATCACAGATTTTCTTAATATCTTACACTTTTGGACATACCATAGTTACAACTAGAAAAGTGTTCACGTGTTGAAAAAAATTGTTTTTCGTCATCTACGTGAAGTTCGTACTTTGTTACTTAGGATCTGGTACAATCTGCTGAAAAAATATTTATACTTTCCTCGTTAATCAGTTTGTTCGTTTTCGACACCATGTTATTCCCACCATCGACATTAAAAATCTCATAAACTAGCTAACATTCAAATTTAGCTAACACAAGCTTTGTTTTTGCGAGTAATACTTTCCATGTCTTTCCACTAAACAGCCCCATTTCACATTTCCTATGAATATAATTTTCTAGTTACAGAAATATTTTCTGTTACGGGTGTATTGGTAAAAACAAACCGATGCTATTGGAATTATAGTAAGAGATACAATACCGAATAATGCAGTTTTAATATATAAATGAGAAAATAGCAATGTCTTCCATATTCCGTTTTTTATGTGCACGGAGTAAACTTCGTGCGAGGAACAGTGTCGCTATTGTCGTCTTTTGTGCAAGTACTGTTTCCTCCCTCTCAAGAGACTCAACGTTCACGGTCGGGAAATCGATTAGCAGGGTCGGAATTTGAAGCAAACTGCAGAACGACACCACTGCCGCCAGCTTACGTTTCGCGCAAAGATTTCAAAGATAATTGAGTTTAAGGCTCTTACAGATTCATGCAAGCATTTTTCCCTCGTTCTTTATGTGAGTGGAACAGGAAAGGAAGTGACTGGTAGTGGTACTGATTACCCTCCTACACGCACTTTGGGTGGATTCCGGAATATGTTTGTAGATGTATTAAGCAACCGTACGAGCCTTAATTTCTCTGGTCTTTCTGCTCTTTACGCGAAATGTAGGTTGGCGGCAGTAAAATCATTTTGCAGTCCGTCTCAAATTCAGGCCCTTTAAATTTGTACATGTGTTTATCCAATCCTAGACTACTGGAAGCGGTTCTTGATGCCAGCGATTATCCTACAACTTGTTGGGGATCGTTATCGGTTCAGTTGCCAAGGTTTTCATACGTTTGTTGGCCGCCACAAGTTCTTCATCTCTAGATGACGAAGCACAGTTAGATAGCTGTGGAAATACGAGACTAGGCCCTACATTCATAATGAAGATTCCACGTATTTTAATACACTTCATTGACGTGTTTCATACAATAAATAATGATGACGCTACTCTAGTGAATCGCTTGTGTACCGATTTTGTAATTTGGAGCCTTGCACGAATGGTCGCTACGTCTTGGACTTCATGTCGTGAATTTTGCAGCTGCCACCTCCTTCGGGCATGTATGTTGTACTTAGAATATATTAGTTTATATAATTTTTGAGTCTAAGGAGTAAAGAAAATGTTCAAATGTTTGTACAGCTTATCGGACTTAACTTACAAACTACTTATGAACTAAATAATATTAAGGACGGTACAAATATCCATGCCCGAGGGGGGATTCGAACTCCCGACCATAGTGGCTGTGCAAACCGTGACTGGAGCGCCTCAGTCCCCTCGGCCAGGGAGTAAAGACCTCAGAAATTTTGTCACTAAGCTTTACAAACATTTGATCACTTTTTCGGATTCTATCACTCATGCTTTCTCGATGTTTCTATCAAGTACAGATTTAAGACGCTGTCCGTCCGATACATTGATGACGGGACTCCATGCTGTGTGATATGTGCTTTTGCACAGAGTAATATTGAGACTTCCAGAGATACATTTATTGGCTTTCCCTCACCTTAACTCTAGCGCATAACGATATCACGTTACGCCCCTACCAAGTTAAACATTCATAAGGTTTCTCATTTACATGCGATCCTTTGCGCGCTTCGGCAGCGAAGTGGGAAGTTGGTTAATTTTCCTTACTGCAAAGTGTTGCTGGTATGTTAGACGCACCCCAGCTTGAACTCTGTCCTTTAAGATGCTCGTAGGCGAGTTCACCTTCTTCTTAGTAGGGATAGTAATTTCTTTTTGCGCATTTGCACGTTCTCAAATTTGCTGCATATATTTCGCCTGGCCGATCTACTTCTTGTTTCATCTATTATTAGACATGGAAAGAAACACGTTCAACGTTTAAAAAATGGGTATTACAGGTATATAACGCTCTTTGGCTGCAGTCAATTCGTACTGAAGACATCTCACCACTGGCCTGAACATAAATTAGATAAAAGTATGTATGTAATTCTTGGAGGCAATATTTTCTGAAGATTCATTATGTTAACAACTAGTCGGATTGTCAATTACTTCTTATTTAGACACTTTTTTGAAAGCATTTTTTGATACAGTGCTCTTAAAATGATAAGCAATTAAAATATGACAGTCTAAATAGCTAGTTGCTTAGTTTTTTTTTATTGGCAACCTATTTCGGTCCTACAGGATCATCATCAGGCCTTTGGCACCTTTTTGGTGTCTGCTCCGGCCACCGCCACCGTCCACCAACAAGGTGCCAAAGGCCTGATGATGATCCTGTAGGACCGAAACCGGTTGCCAATAAAAAGCTAAGCAACTTGCGATCTAGACTGTCATATCTTATTTAGATGAGTGGTATCGGCAGATTATACTACCATCATCGGATTGTTACTTACATACGGCACATCACAGAGGAAACCTAGTTTTATTAGATTTGGTCTGTGATGCACGGTATGTAAATCACAGATTCGATGACTGAGATGTAATCTGCATCTAAGTAGAATATAATCTTGGCTGTTATTAACATGATAAAAAAATAAATTATGAAGAATTAAAGTAAGACAATTGGATATTGATTTTTAACTTCATATCTCGTAAAATCTAGCCTTCATTAATCTATATTGTTTAGGTTTTTTTATTTTATTTTATTATTTTTTATATGGATTATGTTTGAGGACTTTACCTAAAAGTTTTCTCTTTCTCCCTCGTAATTTTCAAGAAGCGTGGATAGACAGAAAATGATTTTTTTCTTTATGTCATGAACATACACATACAACACTCAAGGCGGGATAGCAATGGACGATTTGATGTTCTCTTACTTTAATATTTTTACGGTTTGCAAGGGGGAAGGTGACCCCGAGAAGAAGCTGCAAAACAAACGAAACGGTATTATCGCACTAGACGCAGTATAGAATGTCTGAAAGAGTGAATAGTTAGGAAATACAAAAAATATGAAAAGGGTAACTTTCTTTTGAACGACCTGTGAATTGACAATAAAAGGCATCTCTAGCCAGACTACTAAAGAATAATATCGGAAGTAACTGTAGACGGATTTGTTGCGAATAGAAAGGTAGAGCAGAAGTGAATTTCTACGATCAGTTTTATGATTATTATCATCAGAATTGACATAGGATCGCCGGTGACAATAACAGTGCAGAAGTCGCAAGTAGAAGATGAATAATCAGAGAAAATGTATTAAGATAATAAACTTGCAATTCAGAAAGCAAATAATGATAAAAAATATACAGGTTTCCACCCAAGATCGTTGTTTATTCATTAGGAAGGCCGGTTTCGAAGTGTCTTAGACGTCATTTTCTGATCTCCTGTCCCGCTCAATGTTACATCTCATTGGATGTTCCTTGGATATTCGCTATGCAGCCGTTAAGGAAATGTCTACAGTAAATCTAATGATGTATACAACTATACAATCATTGCTTGTATTTCACATCTGTATAGATGCATGCAATTGTACCAAGATATCTGTAATGAGTGGGAATAGGTAAGCCCTACATGAGATGTAACATTGAGTGGGACAGAAGGTCAGAAGATGTCTATGACACGTGTAAACCGGTCATCCTAATAAATAAACAGCGATCTTGGCTGGAAACCTATGTAAATTGATTCTAGATTGCCCCAACTATCTATGAGTTCCACACCAAAAATATAATAATCATGGGAGAGTAGATTGAGTTTGTAAGAGGAGTAGAAGCAGTCGTGGCTACAGAATATAATTAGGATAATAGAAGTGTGAGAATGAAGAATTGAGTTTGTCAATAGGTAATATAGAATACTCTCTTCAAGTATCAGACAGTGAAGAGGTATGAATCGATGTTATAAGAACTAACCTGCCGAAATATTGACAAAGTATGAGATGAGAATGAAGGTCTCTAACTACGGGGATACTGCGATTATTAAGAGTTTGTGCCACTTGTATGGAGTGACATATGAATATTGTATATCTTACCATATCAATGAATCACAGGACATTTAAGGTAGTTGCCCTTAAAACAGAATGTTTCAAAAGTAGAATGCACCAGTTAATTCGTCGCCAATGTGCTCAAGCTGCTTGAGTGACTTTCTAGCTAAACGGCCTATTTTTTTTTTTTTTAAACTGAAACCTTTGCGATATTTGTCCAAACAATCATAAGTAAGTTCTTCTCACTTCATCTCCGTTATAAAGGCTATTTAAGGTCGTAAAATATTGTAAATGCAACCTAAAGTCGTCGAGTAGACAGGAGAATGTGATGAATTGGTAGTGCTGCAAAATCTGGTATTGCTTTGTATTGCAGACCACACTTCATGTATAGTGCGATTCCAATGACGTCTTTCGGTATTACAAAAATCATATTTGTATCTCCTTTGTGACTAGCCACATTTATGGACATAAATGGCTTTAAAAGTTGATCAATACGCACATATTTGCAGACAAATCTGTAGTATGTATTGAACTAGTCTGTAAAAATGTGTGTATTGAATAACTTTTAAATACATGTATTTACAGAAGTGCAGCAGACTCATAAATGAGATATAAATCTGATGATGGTAATACGAAACGCGTCATTGAAGTCGCCCTGTACACGAAGTGTGGCCTGCAATAACCAGCTTTTCGCAGCACTACCAATTAATTCTATTTAAGGTTAATGTACCAGCACCTCAGACTCGCATCATCATCAATGTACCCATTACGTGAAAGCGCTGGATTTCAGCTGATCTTGTACAGTAAACCTAAAATGATAATGTTGCCGCTGTTTGCTCCTTGAGAATATGGAACAATGGAACAAATATATATCAATCTTCCAGTCTTCCATTAGTCAGACTCCTCCTTTCCGTTCTGTGTTCACCTACTCCTCCCCCCCCCCATTTCCTCCTGTCCCTTTCTCTGTCCGTTTCTTCCTCACCCTCCATCACCATCGCCCCTCTATCATTCCCCTACTCTCACCTTTCTCTCTCTGCCCGTCCCTCCCCTTTCTGTCCGTCTCCAGCTACTCCTCTCCCTCTTGTGTATCAAAACACACACACACAGGCGCGCGCGCGTGGCACTTTCAGTCACGCCACGTCTTGAATTCGGGTAAGAATTTTCTGTGACCAAGAGAGACTACAATAAATAGCTTCATTTACAAATTACTAAATTTTATACCCCATAGTTTATGAATTATAGCCATTCGAATTTCTTAAATTATATATATGCCAAGTTTTATGATGAGTGGGTAAACAAAGTACACTCCTATATGCTAAGTTCACTGGCTTGCAATTACAAAAATTTCCTTCATGAAAAATACTTTTATGTGCTGAATTTCATTGTGACTAGTCAAACAGTTTCGATGTTTGTTCTACACTCCGCCATGCACCTACGGAGGCTTACGAAAGGTAACCTTCATTCCACATTACATTCGATTGCGTTCAGCCGTTTAAAGGGTGAAGAACAAAAAATGTGTTGACCCACTTTAAGGTACCCTCCACCACGCACCGTACGGTGCCTTACGAAAGGTAGCCCATGTATTAATGCACGGTATCAGATATTTTCATTCCAAATGTCAGTCAAACTGTCCATTCCTTTAAGCATGCAGCAGTAGCCCACGTATTAATCTATGAAAATTCTACCTCTGTTACAAATTTCTTTCATATCCGCCCAGACATTTCAGCGTGAAGACGTAAGAAATAAATTAATTAATTATGCATAACCCCCACCATGCATCATACGAAGTTAATTTTAGAATGCATATAACCATCGCGCGAGTGCAAGCAATGAGTTGGCAAATTTTCATCGCCATAGGAAGTACGGAACGGCAAAGCCCGTTAATAATACTAACGAAATGAAAAACAAACAGGCATTAATTTTTTTACTCCAGATGACGCATTCACTTTATAGCATTTCCATGTGTCGCTAAGGCTGTCGGAGCCTCGAATCAAGGTTAATTCTTCATCGCAAATACAGACCATAGCCGTACCATAATTTTCTGGAAGTCTTCGTGGCACTTTCAATCACGCAGCGCCTTGTATTCGGGTAAGGATAGAAGCCCGAATTTTCTGTGACCAAGAGAGAATACGATAAATATCTTAATTCCAAAATTACTGAAATTTATACCCCATAGTTTTTGAATTTTAGCCATTCGAATTTCTTAAATTTTGTCAGTTTTATATTCACATAGCGATAATCAAAATTTTAAGTACTTTTAACGTACACTAAACCTTGAAATTTAAATTTTGATTAGTGTTCAGCCAATGAAAGGAGAAAAAACTGTAACATACCTAACTCTGTCCCCTTTTACAAGAGTTCATCAGTTTACTTTGCGATTCGTAACAGGAATTCAGCTTAGTGTATTTTATACACTTCCCGGAGAGTATGTGAATGACGAATAATTTTACCAACAGCACAAATAACTTTGTAACACGAGGACACGGCAGTGTCTCCGCAAGTTTGAGCAAAATCAAACAAACAGGTACACAGCCGTAGAATCCCCTCATCGAACCGACACACACCCTTGTCGAAACCCGTGTAGCTGGAAGCCTGAATAGACAGTGACCAACAGCACGTGTTATGACTAGCTATGCTGCCAAATTTACTACTATTTAAATGGCACACAGTACAAAGATGGTCTAGAAAGTACACTATATAATAATCAGTTGTAATGTTAGTTTTCAAATGCTAGGTGTAAATAAACGTTTTGCAGTGAATAAAGACATACAGACGAAATAAATTTGATGTAACAGTTACTTTGAGCTTGGTGTAACATATGGACAGTATATAAATAATTTCACTTGCTTTCTTCCTGTAGTTAATGTAAAAGTTGAATATTATAGTACTATAAAGCTTTGATACCTGTTCAGATATTGGGCAAACGGCAGGTACGAGGACAAGGCGCGAAAGAGCAAATGTGTCTCACACTTTCGCAGCATACAGTTGTGCGTCACGGCAGTCACAGCATGGGACATGGGTATTACAGGAGGGAGTAGTGGCGGGGAGCGTTTTTAACTTGCAGACGTCAGGGTGCTTCAGCCTTCAAACACTGTTGTATGAAATTTGGTCCCTTAAAGGCTCCGTTAAACAGGGAGCGGGCAGCCCGCGAGGGCAGAACGCACTGTTGTCCGCCGCGTTCCTCAACAGTCATACAGACCGCGGCGTTCCAGCTGTTGACTGGCACCTGTAGTGCGTGAGTCAGCCGCGGAACGTATAAACATGAGCAGTAGTTCAGATGAAGACGAATTTCTACTTCTCCCCACGGTTGCGTCAAAGAAGCGAAGAAAATGGGTATATGAAATTAATACGAAACGAGAAGAATATGGTAAATTTCATCGTCTTTGTAAAGCACTGTGGTCGTGTAAAGACCGCGTACTTTTTTTTTTTTTTTTTTTTTTTATGTCTCGCGAACAGTTTGAAACGTATTCAGTAACGTATTATAAATATTCAATCGAACTGGAGAAAGCCTATTGGATCTCTGGAAAGATTGTCAATTTTTTTGAGGTAAGCATGTTATTTATTACACGTTTGATTCATTTTAATGTTTCATTTATTGTTTATTGAAACAAAAATGTTGACTTTTATGAGGCATATTACAACTAAATATCATGATCGTAGTTTGAGCTGTAAATAAATTCCCGCCAAAATCTGAACCTACCCTAATATCATTACATTTCTAAAGAGACAAACAAATGCAATCCTGCACTAATAGTATTACACAAAAAAAAACCTTAACGTCCACTTTAGCTTTTTGAGATAATTTTTCAGTTAGTAAACACGTGCAATGCACTGTTATTGGATTCTTCCGGTGGGTGTTGCATCTTATGGGTCACCAACTTGTCTGACAAGGGTAACTACTTTACCTGAAGGTAGTAGCGTGTCAACATGTCGAGCGTGAACCAGCGGCGATCTGTTTCGAACGGTATGAACCAATTTCACAAAAAAAAAAAAAAAAAAAAAAAAAAAAAACGATATAGTGCCCATTTGAACTAAATGGAAGGAGCCGGTAAGTTCAAATGGCTGTGAATGTTTCCAATGAAACAGCAAACTCACAGAAAGGATTCAGTAAGCCCTGCGTGCCCGAGCCCACATCAGTGGACATCTTTGTAGTTTGTTTTTACACTGTAAACTGGAAAAAAATTATTCAAATGCTTGTAAAGCTATGGGACGAAACTGCAGGGACCATCGATCCAAAGACTTACAAACTACTTAAACTAACTTATGCTAAGAACAACAACAACACACACACACATGTTTGAGGGTGCACTCGAACCGACGAGGACATTCGCGCGCTCTGTAGAAGGCACCTTAGAGAACATGGCCGTGTAACACGGCAAAAAAATTATTATATTTTATAATAAGATTCAAAGGTCCTTATTTATTAATAATCATTCATCAAAATGTTGTGAGCTGACAACTGACTTACCCGCTCCAGGAGCTTGTACTCTCGGCAGTCATGCTGTTGTTGACAAACAGCACGTGCCTTGCCTGTAACATGCACACTAGAAGACGCAAAGATGAAAAAGGCTATATGAAGTACTTGCCTTCCAGATAATGGACTTGTACATGCAGTTGTATCCACATAATTAAATTATGCAGTGATTGATCAGAACCATCCATTATTTCTTTCACGCTCGTCATTGGGGACAGAATATTTAAAACATTTCTAGAAGATGTGAAACAATAATCAATTTCCAAAGAGATAAACTTGTATTTTATGGAAGTGAATACTGTAACCCCAAAAATAATTTGGGGTTCCAGAAAGTTCCGTTCTAAGACTTGAACAAATTAAAGTCCAAATTGTAAATCAAATAAAGTTTCACTAATAGTTGTTCAGAGCTAGTTTCATAATAAGAAACATAATAAGAACAATACTTGAAAATCTTAAAATAAAGGAATACACACAAATAATACCTCAAGGCGGGAGACCTTCGGACAAACAGTCATTGCTTTCAAAAATTTACCCATTAATATCAGGACATCGCTTATGGCACCATTAAGAAATACAATCCAATGATAATATTAGAGGGTGTAGTTTGGTGAAGGGCCAGAAGCTAAAATTCACAGTCTGTCCACGTAGACTCCAGAAAATATAGGTCAATTTGTTGCCGAGTTTGCTAACTGTGGTCTGTTGGACCCAGTCGGAATTCTAACCAAGGTCCAAGACCATTGCTCTAATCAGTACGACACTAGTATATACAGTCTTCAACACGCCTGTACGGGTTAATATAACACACCTCTCGCAAGACCCAAATCTTCAAATAATCCACATATTACTAACGTTTTGCCACTACCCATTTCCACTCACCATTCGTAGCACCCCACTCTTGGCGTGCATCCGTTATGAAGAATGGATGATTAGCCCTCTTCACCTTGATTGATTTGTAATAGCTGTAGGATCAAAACTGGTTGTTCACTCTTTTGGTCATGCCCAAAAGGAAAGACATCATATATTCACAAGTCAAAATAATTACAGTATACGTTTGTAGGGTGGTCAATTACTTCTTCATTTATTTTCTCTCTTTCTGGTACTTTTATGTGTGCTGTGTGTATTGGGAGTAAATTGCTAGTCCTTCTTTACAAAATTTATTCTTACATGTCACAAGGGTTTGCCTCAGAATGTATTGTTGGATGAATCAGCAGTATGTGTCTTGGATGACAATTTTCTTGTTGTTCTTGGGAACTGTATTCATTAGCTGTTAGGCGCTGTCCCTGCCTGCGGATGGCAGAGCTGGGCTGGTGTTGCCTAGACAGGCTGGTCGCTGGCGACACGTTTATTGGGGCAGTTTGTAAGGCGGGACCTATCTGTCGGTAGGCTCACTACCTGATGTGGCTGCACTCTCTGGAAAACATTCGATAATGCATCGCTTCCCTTTTTGATAGCAGGCAGTGTGGGCCGCATTCTGTGGGGTTCCTATCATCACGGAGCCTCTTTGTACGGCTTTGGGGAGGTTATCTTGGGAGGTTATCTGTTAGCCTTCCCGTCTGCAGAACTGCAGCTGAGGGTTTTTCAGGGTGATATACTGCCTGCCGTCCTGTGGAATATTGGCGAACAATGGAGTCCTCTCTTGTCAGTTGTTTCATGTCGCCTTTCCACTTTTCTCTTTTATTTGTGGCTATTCCGGATGCGAGCTTACTAGATAAGACTTTAAATTCCTTTTAGGGCAAAAGGCTGGGGAACGATGGGCGTGAGGACAGTTGACCCTGGTGGCGTCCTTTAGAGGCGATATGATTGGATCTGTCTGTGTAGGCGGCAGGTCTACCTATCTGTCATAGCTGCCTGTCCATCCCATTGGCGGGAAGGTTAGAGTTCTCGAGTCATTGGTATATCGAGTTTAGGTAGGCGGTGACGGACGAAGAGTAAGTGCACACTTCTCGTATAGGCTCCAACTATTCCGGACGTTTTCTTTTATACCTTTTACCTGACAACTGCTATCTGCCATGAAACTGGGGCTGTAATAGTTTAATGTCGATACTGCTTCACAGATAGTAACGAGATTCTCATGCGGAAGAATTTATTCTCTTTCAGCTCCACTCCTTCAACATCGTGCTAGTGTTGTTATATAAAGTTGCAGTAATCGCCCATCAGTGTGTATGTGCGTACGTATGTTCGATGTTTGACTTCTCTCTCGTATAAATAATTACTTAGAGCCTCTGTCCACCTTTCTAGTTTTTCCCAATAGGACAACACCAAATGTATAGCCGGATGTTTCACTGTATTAATTAATTTAGTGCTGAAAATATTACATGTAAAATTTGCTTATCAAACATGTATTTCACTATGTTAACCGATTTTACTGCATTTCATGTCCTTTTCATAAATATTTGTATTCATTTACAGCCATTGCTTAACTACACTTTCTAGATAGGTAGAGGATAGGTAGAGGACTGTGTTTATTATTTGGTGCGCTCTGATCAATTATCTCGCCACCTTGCTTGTAGATTTAGGGTGTTGGATCTTTCTCCATGTTTTTAATAAAAAATATGGTGGCAACCATTGATATTAACATTAATGAGGATTGTATTTAAAATTAATTTGCATATCTGTGATTTTGCATATTTGCATAACAGTGGACCGTTTCTGACGATTAAAAAATATATCCACTCGGTGGGGTGATCCCTCCTTTTTGACGTGACGTCATACAAGTTGTGATATCTGGGTTCTGAAGTTTTATCATCGGCAGAATGAACTAAATTGGTTCGAATTCTCTCTGTCAGTTCTACAGAGTGGAGACTACAACATTTCGACGAGAAAGTGGTAATAATAAAAAGTTGCTGCAGAGGGGTTGGTGTTGACTTGTGTTTATCAAACGAATTACACAAGCAGTAGTGCAATGCAACAAGAACGTGATGTTCCCGAAGCTATAGCATGGAGAGCCATAGAAAGGTTTGAAGTAGGACAGACACAAGGAAGGTGTCTGCAGCTGCTGATCCCGAAGTGTGATTTCCAAGACCTGTACGCGGTTTCACTCAGCAGGACCATTATCTCCGGTTAACAGCCAGTCGAGACCGGAGGCAAAATGCAACTCAACTGCAACGCAACCTCCGGGCAGCAACATACGTGCAATATCAACATAAACAGTTCGAAAACGCCTTCGGGAATGTGGTCTCTCCGCACGGAGGCATAAGTGTCTGTCCCATTAAAACCAAAACACCATATTCTCAACATAAACTGGGCGAATAACATCGTGTTGTGTTCACAGATCATTCAGGTTTTTGTGTTCAGCCGGACAATCGTCATTCCCACACCTGGTGAGAACTTGGAACTCGGAACAATCATGCTTATGTGCCGCAAATATCAACATATCATAGTGGTGGACGAATAGTGTGGGCAGGAGTCAGTATTGCCGGACGCAATGGTACTTTCAATGCTCAGAGGTATAGAGACGAGATCTTTCAATCTTTTGTTGTGTCCTATTATGGTGTCATAAGAAATGAGTTCCTTCTGTTGAACGATAAATGTAGTCCTCACAGAGCTGTACTCGTGAACTAAATGCTTGAAACTGAAGGAATTGGACGAATGGAAATGTTCAAATGTTTGTAGAGCTTATGGGACTTAACTACGGGGTCATCAGTCCCTAAACTTACAAACTACTTATGCACTAGCTAATACTAAGGACGGCATAAATATCCAATCACGAGGGGAGATTCGAACCCATGACCATAGTGGCCGTGCAGTGGACGAATGGAGTGGCCAGCTTGTTCACCGGACTTAAAAACTATAGAGATATGTCTGGGATTCACTTGGCAGATGCAATTCAGTCACGCCAGCACCTCCCACAACGGTTGCAGAGCAGCACTCGTGGAAGAATTTTCAAATATTCTTCAAAAGTTGAATAATAATCTCATGTTGTCAATGTCACGCTGGTGTGCAATTGTACTGACCGAATTGCTGACACACCATCTTAGAGTACAATGTGATTGACTTTTTAACTATTATGATATCCGCATGGTGTCTCGCTCTAAGTAAACGCCATGAAAACCTCAAGTAAAGAGTTGAGACAGTAAAATACCGTGCTGTATCGCGCAAAATTACAATTGTAAACAATATCTGAATAAAATACGTTTACATTTGTATTATAGCTCACCTGGTCCCTGAATTGTATTGAGCAGTGTGTGTATGAGGCAGGGCTCGCACACAACCACAAATCGCCAATTCAATTCGAAAGAATCACTTCGGCCAGCCACCAAGAGTTTTTCACTTTCTGTCATTCTGGTTTGGATTCGCCATTATGACATTCTGTCACTTTATGGAGTCAGGATGACTTTGCTTTATTTGGTTTGGAAGTGAAATTATATTTCTTCTGTTTGTTTAGGCATACTGCCAAGATTCACTTATAGGGATCAGCGAAATGCCGCCAGTAACGAGTGAAAATAGGGAGGGACACTACGTCTGTAGTGTGTGAATCAGTTTAAAGTTTGCGTCAATCAGTAGTAGTGGAAGGGAAGTCCGTGCAGCCGGCCGCGGTGGCTGAGGCGCTCCAGTCACGGTCGGCACGGCCACTACGGTCGGGGGTTCGAATGCCCCCTCGGGCATGGATATTTGTGCCGTCCTAGTTCGTAAGTAGTTGATAAGTAGTTTGTAAGTTTAGGGACTGATGACCCCATAGTTAAGTCCCATAAACTTAACAAACATTTGAACATTTTTGAAGTCCATGCAATCGCGGTGATTATTATGTCCCTATGGCGTAATTGTCGGCGCATATGCGTAGCCAGAAGGAGAGCAGTATTTGAATCGTAGCTAGGCACAAATTTTCCACTTACCTTATTTATTCAGTATCCACTGACAGCAAACGTAAATTCTTCTGTGGATTGGTTTTACCTGCACATGGCTGCAGTTGTCACCCTGCGTTGTCAGGGGGCGAGTCTTGTGGCGGCGGTCTGGGCCTTCACGAACCGGCGCGTTAATACTGTCTGCGGTTGTTTACTAGAGTAGGAGGCTAGCGCTGGGCGGTGTTTGGCTTTGAGGCGCCCGTCTGGAGTAGCCAATGCCGACGGCAGGGTGGCCACCCTTTGAGCGAGAGAGCGTTGGGTTATTGCTGCCAGGTAGGGGATACGACAGTTCCCTTTGTGCAGACAGTCGCACAGGTCAGAATGAAACAATGGAAGCTGTTCCCGTGTCCTAATTATTTTCTTTGTGAGAAACTTTCCAGCCATCAATCGTGCCCAATGGAATTTATGAGCTCATAGCAAGCAAACACCAGTTGTATCAGAGTTGCTATAGAGTTTCATCCCGTTTTATACTACGTGAAATTTAGGTTTCCTTTTTTACTGATGCCTACTCAGATCCCTTCAAATGTCAACTATTTTAGTGCTCTGATACAAATTGCAACATCGATGTGATTATGACGAAATGCAAATCAAATGAGAAGATTTAAAGTAGAAGAGTATTTTTCACGATTGTACCTCGACATTATCCAATCAGTCACATCAAAGTACATTGACAACGAATCCAGGGACGCAACTCTTCCCACGTGAAAAGAGTGTCAGTACAGTGGAAGGATATGGTTATGACATGGACAATGATTAACTTACATAGACACAGTCCCATGAACCGTTTTTTTTAAGCGTTTTTCTCTAGTGTCTACTTGCATTTCCGTTTTTATACCGTGACTAGACACCCGCCTTCTAAGTCAATTTAGGTTCCTTTTATCACCTTTGTGTAGTATCGTGTGCAGAAATATCCGAACGACCTCAATTGCGTTCCGCTTGACGTGCATGTTCAAATGTTTGTACAGCTTATGGGACTTAACTACGGGGTCATCAGTCCTTAAACTTACAAACTACTTATGAACTACTTACGAACTAGGACGGCACAAATATCCATGCCCGAGGGGGGATTCGAACCCCCGACGGTAGTGGCCGTACAGACCGTGACTGAAGCGCCTCAGTCTCCTCGGCCACCGCGGCCGGCTGACGTGCATGCATCCGAATATTGTACCTGGCTTGTGGGCACTATAAGCGCTTCGCGGTAGAGTCACAATGGATCCAAAATGTAAATTAACACTAAGATATTTCAAATAACAGGAAACAAGTTATTACTCCAATAACTGACATATCAGAAATTACATATAACAATATCTGTGACATAAAACATTCAGTAATCCTTCACGACATTTAAATTATGAACAAGAGATTTTATGACATCGAAATTCATAAAGTTCAATAGTAATTTGAAGCACTACTACTCTCGGATCGTTTCCTCACAATTGAAACTTCGTTTCTGTGGCGAGAGGTTTTGTATTAACGGCTTGTTGAACTATTGATTAACAGCAAACATTGCTCTGCTTATCACAAAAAATTTATCTCTACCATAAAGGGACAAATATTTGTTCACATTTGTGCACTTGGAATGATTTGACGAACTATTGGATTCCGGTTCTGGAAACAAACCCATCACCTGCAGTCATTGCTAGTCAACCAACAATCGTGTCTTATCGATACTCAGTCATGACAAAATTCTTCAGAGTTGACTAGGCATAAACACGTGTGAAAACAGTATGAGTCTGCAGATCTGAACCCGAATTTGATGATAAGTAAGTAAACTCAAATATTAGTAGTCGGATTTTTTCACCAGCAGGGACATATTACGTTATGCCTGGCTGGGAATCAAACTCAAACTTATCGAAGTCTGTGCAGGAAGAGAGGATTGACGACGTGTATGCGTCTGACAGAAAACAACTGTACTTATCGTTGTTATTAATAGTGCAAAAGAGACATTAAAATTATCCTTCACTATTAGTCCAGTGTGCTCTATCTAGAGCTTCAAATGAAATAATGCATTTTTGTGCTGGGCCAGGATTCGAAACCAAATAAGACTTTCGTGGAGCCCTAGAGAAGCCTGCAGTCTCGGACAAAGCAAAGAAATGATCCAGCTATATGGTTCCGAATGGGTCAAATACAGCAAAATTGGATACTCAAATTAGATCCCCTGTCTAGCAGCTTATTTTCAACGTCTCACGCTAAAATAGTAAGAGATATGTGACTTTAACGCCCAATGGTTTATAAAATAAAGTTTTGTAACGTACGGAAAACTTTCTGGTGACCGACAATGAGTGCCGTGTAATCTACCTGTTATTGCCAGCAATAAATAACGAGACCACTACGTCTAGATGATGCCTTAAGGTAAGGTGTGCTTAGCGTGCTACTAGAGGCAATGAAGATAATGTTGCGCGCAATGAAATGATCAAATTACAAGGAAGTTTTTGACATAGAAATTATACTAATCTAATATCTGCGGGACGTAAAGACGACTCTCGGCGTCTTATCTCGATGCAAAGACATTGTCAAATTTCAACTATTTCAAAAAATCCTTAGTTTGAAAAACATCACTGCAGAACGTGAATTTATCAGATAATTCGATTATTACGGTCAATACTGCTCTTATTATCTACAATGCTGATGGTGCACGTATGTTGTAAATTATTTAAGGCATTTTACTCGTTTTTAGAAGCTGTGTCCAACTACCAAAAGAATATATATATATATATATATATATATATATATATATATATATATATATGTGGTGTCGCACAAGTACAAAGTGCGCGCCACCTACTTTCGCCGCGCGCCGCCATGCATGCACGGCGCGGCGTTCTTCCGACGACAGCCACGAGCGCCCTCTGCTGGAACCCCGCTCGTGGCCACCACGGAAATATATAGCACTTCGGACTGAGAGAGGAACGAGAGTGCACTTCGGACTGAGATAGCAACGAGTTAGGACCTTCGTAAGCAGATAGGCACCAGTGAAGACTTTGCTATTGTACAGGCACTAGGCAGGCCTCTAACAACTATGTATCAACATTCTGCCGTACTATGTAAAAGTTAAGTATTGTTACATTCTGTGCAATATATATCTTTCTAATTTACTCGAGTGTTTATAGTTTCTGGCTGCTCCCCTCCGTACCTGCACCAGCGTGTCGGTCTCATTCCACTCGGCCACCGACACCTACGACAAGGCTGGGACACAAAAGCGGCGACGAAGTCGGGATACAAAAATATATATATATATATATACTTCTGGAGTAAAATGCATTTCGTCGGCCGCGGTGACCGAGGGGACTGAGGCGCTTCAGTCACGGTCTGCACGGCCACTACGGTCGGGGGTTCGAATCCCCCCTCGGGTGTGGATATTTGTGCCGTCCTTAGTTGTAGGTAGTTCATAAGTAGTTTGTAAGTTTAGGGACTGATGACCCCGTAGTTAAGTCCCTTAAGCTTAACAAACATTTGAACACTGAATTAAAATGCATTTCAACATGGTTTGTTGATAGCCTTATCTCGGAGCGAGTTGGTTTCCAAAGGCACGGAATACGTAAACTACCTCAGTATTGTCAGTTGCTTTTGTATAATATGAGGGTATCCCGTCGTAGAAATAGGTAAACGACTTTTCTTCTTAAGGATTCCCTTTATGTTCAGTCTGGATAATTGTAGCCTTACCAGGGAAAAGTAAAAAAAATTGACCCTCAACAATGATACTTTCTGCATAACCTATACCTTCGTTTTGCATATGAATAAGCAATGGCGGGTAAAAGAAGAAAAGAAAAGAAAAAAATTATAAAAAACACATGTTTTCTAGGTATTTGGAGTCTCTCCCCCCAAGACGAGAGGCCTGGTGCAGCGCCCCCCCCCCCCTCCCGCCTATTCCGCCACTGCGAATATACTGCCCCATAGCAAGCGAAGACGTAAAGTACGTCCTGCTTCTGTACTGCTCGAACAGTTGTTATGCCAGAAAAATCGAAACGTAAAACACGCAACTGGTTGCAACTTTCGCAGGACTAAAAAAGAAATACGAATTAATAACTTTATATCACACTCTAATTGACTATCACTCAGGTTACTGCACGGAAATTTCGTGACAAACCAAATTAATTTTTCAGCCTTATTCTGTGGTAACCAGAAAGTACCTGGACTCCAATAGAGTTGCAAAACGTAACCTACAAATGTTCAAATGGTTATAGAGCTTATGGGACTCAACTACGGGGGTCATCAGTCCCTAAACTTACAAACTACTTATGAACTAAGACTAAGGACGGCACAAATATCCATGCCCGAGGGGGGATTCAAACCCCCGACCGTAGTGGCCGTGCAGACCGTGACTGGTGCGCCTCAGTCCCCTCGGCCACCGGGGCCGGCCGTAACTTACAATGTTGCCAATTCTCCATTACACTAGTGACAGGCAAACCACATTTACTCGGTGGCTTGCGCTTACGGCGATCTCGGCTTCGAGGAGCAATACCTCCTTGCATAGAGCAATAAATCTTAATGGCATTTGACATAAAAGCTTTCTGGATGTTGTACCGCACCATGATGTAAGAAGGTTATTACTTTAATAACCGACGTTTCGGCCAACGTTACAGTGGCCTTCATATGGGTATACTGATGTGAGCTGGTTGTTACCATATATTTACTTTCAATTAGACTTTACTTCATAATTTTTTTTTTAAATCAGCTATGTTATTGGTGGATTTTTGGCGGAAGAATGGAATGATAGGATGCTGAGGTGGAGGGAGTGGGGGGTTGGCCGTTGCCTATTGCTTCTTGCATAGCGAGACATGATAGACATGATTGGTGTTCATCGGTGAATGGGGTGAGGGCTTCCGTTTCTCTGCTGCTGGCCGTGGGCCGCGCGGCGGCAGTTGCTTACTGGTGACGCTCGCGGGTTGTGTTGTCAGTGTGGCCTGCTTCGCTGTGATGGCTGGTAGCCAAGAGGGGGCAAGCCTGAGTCCATCTTCTCTGTTCATGTTGTTTGGGTGTTTTACAATTTCGATGGCTTCCCTTATCGTGCGTTTATCAATTCCTGGTTGCTTGTCGAGTATTCTGGCATCGTTAAATTTTATCTTTTTGCTGCAATATTGTTGGTGTTCGGCTACTGCAGATTTATTGTGTTGGTCTACTCGAATGTAGCGATCATGTTCGCATATGCGCGTTGCCACTGCCCTCCCTATCTCACCTATGTATACTTCCCCACACTCGCATTCCACCTTGTATACTCCTGATGCGTGTAGTGCTTCTATCTTGGCCTTTGTGGAACCAAGTACATCTGGATCTTCTGACCACTATAGAAGAAAGGCTGGACACCAATCCGGCGAAGATGTTTAGCAATCCGATCTGTGACGCTTTTTTACATACGGTAAGCGTGCTGCTAGCTGCTTTTTATTGACTTCCTGCCTAATGCTGTTTCTTTTATTTGTATCCATGTCGATGTCAGCTGTTTTGTTGTCTTCATCACTTAGGCGCTGCGCGCGAATCGTCAGTGAGCGGATAACAGAGTTCTTCTGTGCGGGGTGGTGCTTTGACTGGGCGTGCAAATACCTGTCGCTAAGTGTAGGCTTCCGATATAGCCTGTGCCCAAGTGTGCCTTGCCTTGTTTTATAAACTTCCACATCTAGGAATGGAACAGCGCCAACTTCCTCGATCTCTGATGTAAATGGGATCTTCTTGTGGAATTTGTTCAGATGATCATGAAACTCGTGTAGTTCCATCTCACCGTGGGGTCATATTGCGAACGTATCGTTCACGAATCTGAACCAGCATCTTGGGCGTAAAGGGGGGGAACAAAGTGCCGTTGCTTTGAAGGTCTCCATGAATATGTCTGCTGCCAACGCAGATAAGAGAGACTCCATTGCTACTCTGTCTATTTGCTCACAGTATCTTTCTTGCCACTTGAAGTAGGTCGAAGATAAACACAACTGAACCAGTTAGCATGTATCTGGCGGGACATGTTCTTGTAGGATGCGAACAGTTTCGTCTACTGGCACATTGGTGTACAATGATATTACGTCGAAGCTGACCATGGTGTCCGTGGGTAAAATTGTTCCTTCCTTAATGCGTTGTATAACGCGTGTCGAGTTCTTTAGATACGAGTCACTTTTAACTAGAGGTCTTAGTTTGGAGGCTAGGAACTTTCCCAAATTGTATGTCGGCGAGTTAATTCCATCCACAATCGGTCGTAAAGGCTGGCCATTCTTGTGTAACTTTGGCACTCCATAAATTCTAGGGGGAACTGGAACGCTTGGAATGAGTCCCTTGGCTGTGTCGGCGTCAATCCTTGAGCCCTTAATTGCACTCTTAGTTCCTGGGTCCGTCTTCAGTTCGTTGTAGATGGAATCGTTTAATAATTCTTTCATCTTATCCTCATATTTCACTGTGTCCAAGATGACCGTGGCGTTCCTTTTATCTGCCTGAAGTATCACTATTTCATTGTTGTTCTTTAGTTCTGTGATAGCTGCCCTTTCCTCGCGTCTGAGGTTGTGCTTCGTCGGCTTCCACGGACACGATGATTTCTTCTGTGGGGATCCGCTGAGATTTGATGACAAAGTTTACACCCTTGCTAAGTACTTCTGTGGCTGCATTGCTGATAGAGTGTGACGAAAGATTTATCACTGTTCGAGATGCATCTATTCGATGTCGATGTGTCGTTTTATCGAGCTGCTCGAATTTCCTCTTCTGAGGTCTAGCAACAGTTTCATTGGTAGAACATGCTTGCAAGTGGGTGATTTTGTCGACGTTGTCCCTTAATGGCATTTGCTTAAATGTAAGCTGTGCAGACAGCGTCTTTACGATGCGCCAACTGCCAGTAAATGAAGTGTTTCGGAAATTAATTCAGTGACTCTCCTATTCAGTAACTGTTGTAGGTAGTTCTCTTTTTCTACGATAAGCGAACTGTTTGGTCCGAAGCGATTTACTATTCTTGCATCACCGGACGCTATTAACATTTTCAGCATGATACATTTAAATGTTATAAACACATGCAATTGTCTTTATGAATGATTTCGTTGGCGCCACGACTACCACAAACAGGCACAAATGTGGAGACAGCGTTACAATGATTATAAAACGCACTTCACAAACAAATCTCATAACTTTGCAAGCATGTACTCTTAGTTTCCAATCAGACAAACCATGCATTAATTTTTTCCCAATGACTGAAAAATGGGACTTCAGCATGTTAATAGTTTCAATGTTAGCTCGTTCCAATTTCTAAGTGAAAGGAGAAGCGTTTGTGATGACAATATGAAACAAGGAGAAAAATAGCGAGAGTAGTGCCTGGAACACGTAATTTATTTTATAAAGTCAACGATTACAGTCTTACTGCTGCTGATGTTCGAGGATTGGAATTTATATAGTGGCAACCATTTAATCAATACCGATTCAAAACCATTACATGTTTGCACCTGTTACTGTCCTTCAAAGTAGTCACCAGCGTTGTGTAGAACCCATTGCCAGCGATGTGGAAGGCGAAGTATACCGTCAGCAGAGCCTGTTCTGTTGGTGCTAATAGAGCGGTCTGATGCCTGTCAAATCTCTAGAACAGTTCTGAAGTGAATGTCACGAAACCGTTGCTTCATCTTCGGAAAAAAAAAATCAAAGTAACAAGGACGTAAGTCCGGGGAGTGTGGTGGATGGTACACTACATCCCAGTCCCATCGACAGAACAGATCACCCACAACTTGCGACGTATCAACACCACCTAGAGAGAAGGCCTTACAACAGGTCGTGAATACGTGACACTTTGAGGCCGCGGCCGCCATCTGACTGGCCGACCGCTGCGCGGCGTTGGGCGTGGCCCAGCCAACAGCCAATGAGGTGGCGGCCGGGGCCTCTGTGACGTAGGCACGGCCTGTTGTAAGGCCTTCTCTCTAGGTGGTGTTGGCTGTATGCACCCGCGGATTTTCGTGCAAAATGATGGGTGGGTTGCGCAGAAAGTTTTGCCGCTTATTTCGCAAAGCTGAACGGAGGTGATGCTCCAAAAATGAACAGTAATACTGTACATTGACGTCCTCCGTTGTTTCTGTTTCAAAAACATAGTGAGTGTGTTTCCGTCGATTGCGCGCACGTCAGTGACGTGGAACGGTCGAGTGAATTTGGTCGGAGGTAAGGTAGGTATGTTAATAACCTGTGCTATATAAGCGACAATAGTAGATTCCATTGCATTGTGTCCCCACAGAATTCTTTCCACTAGTTACATTCCAACCCTAGTAAGTAAAAAAGGATAATCACATAATGGTGGAGTCTTCCAATTTCCAAACTCCTAGGAACAAGACAGGGACGAAAGAGACAGGAAGAAGTTTCCCTTAGCGTGGGTGGGATGGGATAGATTTTTCGTAGCTTATTTGTTAGTTATTTCATTTCTGACGATCTCTGTAGGCCATCGCAACACCCAACGATAGTTATTGAAGTATAATTGTTGCAATTTTAACTTTTTCGGCACTTGCGGTCGAATCTAACTCAGTGGACAAAGCCTACTGTAATTTCGTTTTAAAGACTATCAGAAAATCTTATGCGCGCTTTTAACCTTTTAACGTAGGCCCTTATCCCCCGACAGAACTGATCATCGACTTGCTTGAGTATCATGTAAAGTTTACGCAATCAAGAATTGAAGTTTAGTATTTAATATCCGGTAAATGAGGTCGTCACAAGCATGAAAACTACACATTTCCGTCATTATATCACTGTGACATCGTAATACAAATAGTTGAAAACGAATTTAACACTAAATATACATGGTGGAAAAAGAAATATGATTCGAAATTAAAGAGCATTGGAAAAGGAAATAAATTCTTTCATGTCGACAATGCTGATATTGCTGTCTCTATTGCGTATTGATACCTCCAATTATTATAATCGAACAAATGTTACGGAAGAGGACCTAAAATAAGTTTCATCGGCTCTAACAAAGTATGTAGCAGGTTATTCCGTGTGGCTCGGCGCTTTAGTAGAATGTCCAGTCTATAGTTATGCTAATATTTTAATGTAGAATTGTTACTATCGTCGGTACATTCAGGTAGCCCTCCAAATGTGAGTCTGTTAATTTTTAATAACTATGGCAATATTTGTAAAATTTAGATCAAAAAACTTGGGTGACATTCAATAATAAGAGATACATGAATAGTTCACCGAAGTCAATAAGAATATTTTGCAGTAAGAATTATATAAATCGTGTGAGTTTTCTCTGCGGAATTTACTAACTTCACGCATTTTTATTTCTTATTCGTATATATCACGTTTTTAGTTTTAAATGTTATAAGTATTACCTTTCAAAATTCTCAGAAGTAAAAGTTTCCAGCTGAGGAACATGGGGTGCAGTGAAACATGGGGCACAGTGAAACAAAACAGTTAACTCTCAAGATATTTGAATCTGACCAGTGGCACTCCTAGTGAACATAGTGTGAGTTAACTACTTGCTGTTGGTTTAGTTTCACAATGGCTCTCAGTTAATAGAGACACGTTTGGTCATATTCTCTTCCCCTGACAGAAAGTAAATTTTTGACGTCTCACACCTTCAAATAATGTGTACAGTGTAATTTTACATTAACGTACATCATTTAGTTTTTAAAACAAAACATGGTTTTCGTTACTCAGGTACGTGTATACATGATTTTATACTCAACAGTCTACCACTAGTTACCAGAACTTGTTGAATTCTTACATAGGCCGCGCGAAAGTAACCGAGCGGTCTGGAGCAACACGTTACGGATCGCGCGGTCTCCCGCGTCGGAGATTCTAATCTTCCCTCGGGTATGGATGTGTGTGTTGTCCTTCGGTTAGTGTGACTTAGTTTAAGTAAGTCTAGGGACTGATGACCAACGTAGTTTGGTCCCATAAGAAATACAAACATTTGAACATTTTTGAAATACCCTGATGTCACAAAAGTTTCATGAACGATAACAATATGTTTCTGCACTTGACTCAGATTTATTTTTAACACAGTAAGTACCCAGTGGGTCATTTTTGATCTATGGGGGAGTTTCGAGAACCGTACCCGCCAACATATCACCATAGGACCATAGGACCAAGTAGCTCCGTACTTAGCTATAATTTACAACCGATCACTCAGCGAAAGATCCGAACCCAAAGACTGGAAAGTTGCCCAAATTACTCCAATATTCAAGAAAGGCAATAGGAGTGATCCCCAAAATTACAGGCCTATCTCATTGACGCCGATTTGCAGTAGGATTTTGGAACATATACTTTGTTCGAATATTATGTACTACCTCGAAGAGAACGACCTATTAACCAATAGTCAGCACGGATTCAGAAAGTATCGCTCTTGCGAAACACAGCTTGCCCTTTATTCACATGAAGTGTTAAGTGCCATCGACAAGGGATCTCAAATCGATTCCATATTTCTGGATTTCCGGAAGGCTTTTGATACTGTACCCCACAAGCGGCTTCTAATGAAATTGCGTGCTTATGGAATATCTCCCCAATTGTGCGATTGGATTCACGATTTCCTATCAGAAAGGACACAGTTCGTTGTAATTGACGGTAAGTCATCGAGTAAAACAGAAGTGATATCTGGCGTTCCACAGGGAAGCGTTATTGGTTCCCTACTCTTCCTCGGGTTATAAACGATTTAGGAGATAATCTGAATAGCTCCCTCAGACT
This sequence comes from Locusta migratoria, assembly GCA_026315105.1. Lineage (NCBI taxonomy): Eukaryota > Metazoa > Arthropoda > Insecta > Orthoptera > Acrididae > Locusta > Locusta migratoria. The sequence continues at coordinate 348,571,817 of CM048746.1, forward strand.
GTTCGCGGATGATGCTGTCGTTTATCGGTTAGTGAAGTCAACAGAGGATCAAAAGCAACTGCAAAGCGATTTAGACAAAATTTCTACTTGGTGCGAAAATTGGCAATTGACACTAAATAAAGAAAAGTGTGAAGTAATACACATGACCACTAAAAGAAATCCGCTGAACTTCAATTACGCGATAAATCAGTCAAACCTTAAGGTCGTAAATTCTACCAAATACCTAGGAGTTACAGTTACGAACAACTTTGACTGGAGAGAACACATAGCAAATATTGTGGGGAAGGCTAACCAAACGTTACGTTTCATTGGCAGAACGCTTAGACGATGCACCAGCTCCACCAAAGAGACTGCCTACATCACACTTGTGCGTCCTCTCTTGGTGTACTGTTGCCCCTTGTGGGACCCTCACCAGGTGGGACTGACGGAAGATATTGAGAAGGTTCAGAGAAGGGCAGCTCGTTTTGTTTTATCACGTTACGGGGGGGAAAGCGTCACGGAAATGTTGCACGAATTGGGGTGGAAATCATTAAAAGAAAGACGTTATTCATTGCGGCGTGATCTGTTTGCGAAGTTTCAATCACCGACTTTTAGTTCTGAATGTGAAAATATTTTGCTAGCACCCACCTACTTAGGGAGACATGACCATCCCAATAAAATAAGAGAAATCAGATCGAAAACGGAACGATTTAGGTGTTCTTTCTTCCCGCGCGCTATTAGAGAATGGAACGGTAGAGAAAAGTTATGAAGGTGGTTAATGAACCCTCTGCCAGGCACTTAAATGTGATTTGCAGAGTATCGATGTAGATGTAGATGTAGAACCCTCTCGTAACTTGTATAACACAATAAAATTTCATCCCTCTAGAGGTATGAAAATTTTAACTGTTACACCATCAGTAACTGGTGGGTTATTTTTGACCCATACACAGTTTAACACAATCTGATACCAGCAACCCCAGTTTTTAGACGGGAAATTGTTTCTGGGCGTGTCTCGACGTTATTCATGAGATTTTAGAGTATCACTTTGGGCCAAAAATAACGAGAAATACGAAAAATTTGGAGGTCGGTTGAAGCCACATATCAGTGGCTCCATGCAAACCTATGAAGTGGCAGTCATAGAATAACCACACCTCTGTCTGAGGGACTTCTAATAGTTCTGTAAGACGACAGCGTCGTCCTTACAAAAGTTTCCCCGCTCTTTTTCTTCGCCTTTGGTCAAGACGAGTGAGCTCAGTCATTCCGGGTGGCAGCAACGGCAGCTTGTGATTTATTGTGGAGAGTTTGTGTCATTGAATCTACGATCACAAGGCGATGCGTTCTCACGAATGCCGAGATTATCTGCCATCGACGTTTCACTGCCTAGACAAAGTGACGATTCCGATAGCGAGACGAGTGGAGAGGACGACGACGACTTTCTTCCAGTGGTAACTGCTCATTCACGTGATCCAGATGTATCAGACTGTTGGCAATCAAAAAATAAAATATAGGATAGTGATTTACCGCTTGCATAACGTATACATGTACTATTCCACCTCAGTTTTTGAAGTAGTAAGCACGCAGTCCACGGCACATTCTATTCGTCAGGTGTCGGATTTATGGGTGTCCTTATTCTGAGTAACATGCATGTGTGGATGTTAGCTGAATGGCAATACTGAGAAGAAACTTTCAGAAACTGTGTAGTTTTATAATGAAATCAGCTATATTTGACCAAATGGCAAGACATTACAATGTCTAAGCTGGCACCCACCGATGTCCTGTGCATATCTTTTACAACCTTCTTGACCTGGCAATGATCAATGCTTACACTAAGTTATATACATGTAAGGAGACTTCACGGCGAGAATTTACTCTCAGGTTAGCAGATGCAAACTGCAGAGAGGTGCTGATCTCGCGTAACAAGCATGTGGCAAAGGAAATGACTAATATGGAAATAGAAGGCATTGTCAAAATCATGTTTCCTATAAACAACAACAGGAGAATGAAACATTAAACTTATGTTTCAACTCCAACAAGTATGTGTGCAAAATCTGCCAAGCCAAAACTCTTGTCCAATATCAGAACCGTGACTGCACACCAGTTTAAAGAATACTGTCCACTATTTGCTCTTAAATATTTCCAAACGGTTACAATTACAGACTGAAATTGTTTGTTCTTATATTTTCTCCCTTGATTGCAATAATCAAGAAAACATGTTGCATTTTAGACACTTTTGGAAACACTCGGTACTTAGCTTATATGTCAGTAAGGGAAGAATACTGTTACTCGTCGTATAAACTGTATGTTTTGACCCTTTTTAATCTTTCTAGAAAGAAGAACATTATAAAATTGTTTTGATTACTTCTTTGAATTATGTTTGTTAGAAGACTGTAGAATTTCGTCTGTAAAACGTAAAATGAAAATAACATACATTTCTGAAAATTTATTTTTAACTGTGTACTATTCATTTTAGACTACGGATAATATTTTTCTTGTACATTAGAGTCTTCTTGAATGTAATTTCAACATTTATAAACCCAAAACACACCCCAAGTATCAATAACATAGTATGACATTGAAGATTAAGGTGAAACAATTAATTAAAAATTGTGCTGCGGCTGGGAATCGAACCCGGACCCTCCATGCTTACCAGGCAGATATCTAACTGTTACACTAATTAGACTATTACGAAGCGCCTTAATCGTAAGTGGTGTGGTGGTCTAACGGAATAGGAAAAAAAATGGTAAGACATCTGCCTAGCAAACATGGAGGTCCAGGTTCGATTCCCGGCCGCATCACAAATATTACTTCATTGCTTCACGTTAATCTTCAATGTCATGGACAAATTTCAGACGAAAAACCGTCTCAGGGTTTCTTAGTTTATATTGAAATAAAATTGTAGTTTCCTAGTGTGGGTAAAACATGACCCACATGGTACTACTAGGTGTACAGAAAAATCCGGTACGTCTAGTGTTAATGTGCTATTTTCCCCTATGCCTCTCGATGCCTCAACTGCTTAGAATGTTTACTCAATTTTGAAATTTTTAGCTGTACTTCAACTGTATATGTCATTAAAGCAATAATTTCAACAAAGACGCTTCTAAGTGAATTTTATCCATTATGGATGAAGAACTCCGTGACTGTTCCTTATAGATGTGAAAATATTTACATCTACATACATACTCCGCAATTCACCGTAAGGTGTGTGGCGGAGGGTACACTGCACCACTACTATGCATTGCCTCCCAAATAGAACGAGGAAAGAAAGAAAGTCTATATGCCTCCGTACGAGCCCTAATTTCTCTTATCTTGTCTTTGTGATCTTTATGCGAAATGTAAGTAGGCGGCAGCAAAATCGTACTACACTCAGCTTCAAATCCCGGCCCTCTAAATTTACTTAACAGAAATTCACGAAAAGAACGTCGTCTATCTTCCAGCGATCCCCAATTGAGTTGCCGGAGCATTTCCGTGACACTCGCGCATTGGTCGAATCTAGAGGTGACAAATCTAGCTGCTCGCCTGTGAACCGCCTGTATGTCTTCCTCCAAACCGATCTGCTGCGGGTCCCAAACACTTGAGCAATACTCAAGACCTGGTCGTACAAGCGTTTTATACGCGGTCTCCTTTACAGGTGAAGTACATCTTCCCAAAATTCTCCCAATAAACCTAAGTCGGCTGTCCTCCTTACTCACAACTGTCCTTACATGTACGTTCCATTTCATATCGCTCTGCAATGTTACGCCTAGATATTTGAACGACGCGACAGCATCAAGAAGCTCACTACTAATGCTGTATTAGAACATTATGGGATTGCTTTTTCTACTCATGCGCATCACCTTACATTTTTCTACATTGAGAGCTAGCTGCCATTCTTTGCACCAACTATAAATTTTGTCTAAGTCACCCTGTATGCTATTACAGTCAGTTACAGACGATACCCTCCCATACACCACAGCATCATCAGCAAACAGCCGCAAATTACAACTTACTCTGTTCATCAGATCATTTATATAGATAATCCGCTAACAGTCACAATTATTGGTGGTTTATTAAAACACTACCGGTTTCGGGATTGTGCCCATCTTCAGGTGTTTACGTTTTCTTTAAACAGTCAACAACACTGAATGTAAACACCTGAAGATGGACACAAGCACGAAACCGGTAGTGTTTTAATAAACCACCAAAAATTGTGACTGCTAGCGGATATTATTTCCACGACCTAAAGACGATACTTTTGCAGTGTACGTGTATCACGAATTACAAATTCAGAAGAAAATGTTCAAATATTTGTAGAACTTATGGAACTTAACTACGGGGTCATCAGTCCCTAAACTTACAAACTACTTATCAACTAACTTATACTAAGGACGAGACAAATATCCATGCCCGAGGGGGGACTCGAACCCCAGACCGTAGTGGCCGTGCAGATCGTGACTGGAGCGTCTCAGTCTCCTCGGCCAACACGGCCGGCTACAAATTCTTCGCAGATACTTTTAGCGGTGAGAGAGCGCAGTTCTGCTGAGGGTGCAGGGTGCCCTGGCTTCCCTGCGGCCCACCCCTCCGCCTGAGCTGCCGGCGGTGCCCTAGTTGGGCAGCGTGCGGTGTCGTCGCGGCTGTCACTGGGCAGTGGGCCACCGCTGGCCGGTAAATCAGCCGCGGCTGGCGACACGTCCCGCTCCCCGCAGTCCCCTGGCTGCCGTTAGGAGAGCGCTGGGTGCCCCCTCCCCCCCCCCCCCCCCCCCAATAGTCCCCAGGGTGGCCATGTCGCGGCTCGCTTACCAGACCTGCGGCACTGCGGGACGGCTCGCCGCCTGCCGTCGCCCCAGGGGACCAACCGCACCGTCACCCCCACACCTGCTGATCCCGACCACTGCAGTGCGCGATGTGCATTTCCGTAGCCGCCAAAGTGGACTGGTTTATACAGACCAGGGAGTAATATCTGTCATCGGCACAAGACTGACGTCACGGAAGTTTACAGGATAAATACGGGCCGGCCGCGGTGGCCGAGGGGACTGAGGCGCTTCAGTCACGGTCTGCACGGCCACTACGGTCGGGGGTTCGAATCCCCCCTCGGGCATGGATATTTGTGCCGTCCTAGTTCGTAAGTAGTTTATAAGTAGTTTGTAAGTTTAGGGACTGATGACCCCGTAGTTAAGTCCCATAAGCTTTACAAACATTTGAACATTTGATAAATACGGGTGGTAAACAATACCGCCGAAATAAGAATTTATGCGGTTAGGGTGGACCTGTTGGGTATAACCTATAGGGGTTGAGACAATTAAAACTGTTTGCGGAAAGTGAAACTTCCAGGCAAACTTCCCGGCAAACTTTCCGGTTCCGACACACAGTTTTAATCTGCCTGCAAGTTTTACATCAGCACACACTCCGCTCCAGAGTGAAAGTTTCATAGCGGAATATTTGGAAAAATAGAAATCGGATTAAACAAAAGTTGTAATAAAACTGGTCGTACGGCTCAAGGCGTCTTTTCAGGGACTGCGAGCTTGTTCCTCTCTGGGGCATGGGTAAGTGTGTGTCTCGTCTTTATGTTAGTTTATGTCACTTTAAGCAGTTTGTAAGTCTAGTGACAGATGACCACAGTAGGTTGGTCCCATAGATTTACAAACATTTGAGGATTTCTTGAATATCTCATACAAATCGAACGAAACAATCCACAAACCTCAGTGATTTTACACGCAGTCTGAAGCATAGCGTGAAAATTTGAAGCTGAATCTCCAGCTGACTAGACTATTGAGCTTACCATTCCGGTTCAGATGTTGAAATTTTTATGAATCTAATGGAGTTAACTACGTTGGTCATCAGTCTCTAAGTTTAAAAACTACTTTCACTGACTTAAAGTAACTTACGCCGAGGACAACACAAACACCCATGCCCGAGGGAGCACTCGACCCCCAGCATTCCGGCACCCTTGCACAGTGCATTTGCAGAACTTTGTGGATTTACCCTGGAGCGTCTCATTCTAATTCAACACTCTCATCTCTATCTCAGTCTACTCGATTTCCCCCCCCCCCTTAATTTGGAATACCATTGTATTATGCTCTCCAAATCAAACGGATTATTATCAGATTGATACAGGGAGAAGGAGTGCCGGGTTAGAATCTCTACCTGTTTCAAATTTTCACACGGTGCTTCAGTCTGCATTAACTCATCAGATACCTCATATTTGAGAAGTATTGAGTATAGGATCTCAGTTTCCCCAAGCGGGAATAGCCAAGCCCTAGTACTAGATACCCATTGTAGTTTCCTTGCAGATTCAGTATTCTTGCACCGAAAGATTGTCTTTCGTTTACCTTTCTCCTTCTTCGTATTTCATCGTTCGTAACTTTAGTAGTGTAACTTTTTCGCGAGAATAGTAGAACAGTTCTGAACGCACATTTATTGTTAAAGTTACGTCATTCTAGTCTTCATTCCCTTTCTGCATGAACTATTGATTTATTGTTATTTCAGACTGGTTAACAGGTCGGCATTTTTGTGTACAGATGAAAATCACGCGAAAGTGCAGAATTATCCTGAAACAGGGTTGACTTCGACGAGGATGTTTAACTTTGCTGTACTGCGCGGTGGTAGGCGAAGGATGTGTTACCCCTGAATTCACCCGAATCATGTTCACAACAACAGATCCACGCAATTTCTCGCATCTTACTAATAAAAATTACGTACCAAATAATTAACATTTCTCGTATCAAAAGTATACGAACAATTTTGAGCAGTAACAAAAAGCTACAACAGTATTTCATTCACAGCAGTAAAACAAATAAACAGTGGCAAGGTGGTACAAGTTTGTACGCTGATCAGTGACAACATTATGACCTCCTACCAAGTAGCTGGTATGTCCGCCTTTGGCACGGATAACAGCGGCGACGCCTCTGATTCCGTGTGAGACCACACATAGACACATACAATGCCCATAAATTGTCATGCAACTGCAACATCCACCATACTCGCCGGATCTACCCGTAGAAACGTCTTCCTGTTCCCTCGACTCAAACTAACTTTGAAAGTAAAGGCCTTTGACGATATTCCTGGCATTCAGAGAAACTTGACGAGTCTTTTGAGTACCCCCCCCCCCCCCCAAAGGATGACTTCGTGCAAATTCACCGAACATTGTTGCCAGAGGTTGTACAATACTACTGGCCATACAAAATCATATAATTTTTGTTTTGTTTCTTGTGTCTCTTTGGGTAGGCTGGCAGCGAGCTTGACGAAGCTCTATAGCCGAACGAAAAAAAAAAAATTTAAATGTTTGTTAAGCTTAAGGGACTTAACTACGGGGTCATCAGTCCCTAAACTTACAAACTACTTATGAACTACCTACAACTAAGGACGGCACAAATATCCATGCCCGAGGGGGGATTCGAACCCCCGACCGTAGTGGCCGTGCAGACCGTGACTGAAGCGCCTCAGTCCCCTCGGCCACCGCGGCTAGCCGAACGAATGAATAGCCGAGAGGAATCGAAATATACACAAGATGATAAGAAAAACCGGAGATACAAAGAACACATTGGTGCTGGAAATGAGTTAAAAAGGTGCAAAGTTCGTAAAACGGTGCCACGGTTGTTAAAAAATACTTAAGGGTGACTGAAAGGATGACGCAAACGAAGACACGGAGTAAAATACAAGCAACAGTGGATCCGCCCGTCTGACGTCACTTATAAACCTGAAGTCACGAACACAACATCAATGCACACTGCTAAAATTGGCAGTAGCACAGACAAATATATACAGACGGGAAATCTCCGTAAGCGCCCGGTCCTATGCCCGAGAATGCGGGGAGGGAGGGTTTCCAGCAGTTTCGTAAAATGTCCCATGATGGCGCTGAGGTCAGAAGCAACCCTTTAATCTGGCCAGAGCAGGCGGCAGGTAGCGGCTGCCCCCACCACCACCTCCCCTCAAATGCCAGCAAGCCGGACACAGCCGTGGCCTCGTGGCAGGCGGCACGAGCTCTCCCCTCAGCCTCCCCTCCACGCTACCCTCTGGCGTGCGAGAGGCATCCTAAGCCAGGGAACCACCTGACACCTGCTAGCATCTTACGGAACTACGAGGGGAGCGTAGGACAGTGGTTTGGGGGGGGGGGGCTGCTCCTCTGTATATGTTACTGTGTGGCAGTAGTTTAAAATAACGGGCACAAGAACCCTGCTGGGGATAGGGACTGGAGAGCTGGCACTCAGGGTCTGGAAAATAAAAGGGAGGGTGTGGGAGGAGGTGGGAGAGAGAGACCAAGCATGGGAGGGGTGAGGAGGTGGGTGAGAGAGAGAAGAGGCATCCTATATGGGGAAGGGGTGTGTCTAGGGTAGATGTTGTGATGAAGGGCATCATCCGTGAGAGGAAGGTAGCAAATGAAACCAATGAATAACACCACCATTAGCTGAATTTTCACATTGTCACGCATTGGCAAATAGTTTCGATAGCTCACACCATCATCATCATCAGGCCCCTAAATAGGGAAAACTGCATTAAAAAACAACAAAAACAATTAGTGTCCCTGTTGATCCTCCTTACTGTTAGGTTCCACAATTGTGCGACACCAGTTGTTTTTGTTGTTTTTTAGTGCAGAAAAAGGCAGTTGGCCCTATTTTATGGGCCTGATGATGATGGCGTGGTCTATCGAAACTGGTTGCCAATAAATGATAATATGAAAATACAGCTAACAGTAGTGTTATTCATTGGTTTTATTACTGTATATATGGCTGAGGAACCAACATCCATACATAAAATAGACAAAAGTCAACGAAGGTAGCGAAAGTTAGCGTCGGAAAGGATGTGGAGAGTGTGCAGTGTAGGGCGGAAGGGTGAAACAGAGGCCCAGGGTTTAAGAGGAGAAGAGAAACCGGAGGGTGATTTCGGGGAATGTACAGGATGCGAAAATGTTCCAGAAATTTCAGAAGGCGAGGGAAAGGAATAAGTTCGTAAAGGATCCGCGCGGGGGTAGGGAGGAGGATGGGGTAAGGGCATGGCACTCCAGGTTCGGGAGGGATTTGTAATAGGCTGGGGGAAAGGGAGGGGAGGGGGCGGAAATCCAGGCGCGATGGGAGCACATCAGGAAACGTTATCAAAATTAAACACCAAGAAGATATCACAACAAGTTCAAGAGAGAGTACGTCGTGAAAATATCACGTGATGGAAATTACTGCACCATATGAATTAAAGAACATAGTGAAAACCGTATACAGAGTTGCCACAATTTCCCCTATAACCTGTGTTATATTTATGCTGCATCCACACTTTGCCGAAGTTGGTCTGGTGGAGCATCGTGTAGTGTACACCTGCCGTTCTGTGATCACTGAGAAGACATTTACAATAGATGGGAGACCGGGAGAACAGGCGGCAAAGCAATCCCATGGGCAACGAAGACGTCTTGACCACTGTCTGCCACGCCCGAACGCGCGTTTTGCTGTTGCGACGCGGCCCTCGGCTGGTGGGTAACGTGATTTTCTCAAGGATTATCCACAAATACTATAGGCAATGTTTCATCCTCAGCCGTTATCCGAGAGGGCTCCAGAGACCACTCGCTCTCGTACCAGTCATACTAAAACTGCTTCCTCAAAATATTTGCGAATAACAATTGTGACTAACAATTTCAATATATCCACATGGCCGTCTGTATCTCCCCTTTACATAGCCTTTGCCGCCAGTCGGACTGATGTGCGCTTGCACTGAACTGCCAATCGTGAATCGTGTGCATTTCCGGTAGCTACAAACGTAGCTCGCAGATTTCACCCAATTCCGAGGCTTCCTTCGTAGGACACTGCGTTTTGGGTAGCGAGGGGAGTGTGTGAGATGCTATACGGTAAGTGATCTTCGCTTGCTAATGCCCATTAAAATCTTTGGGTCTGTAAAGTTAAAGTTCATGGTACGAGACACGCTTTACATTTAAGAAGTTCGCGGTATTCGCCGCGGGTTGGCCGTTAGCATGATGAGAGACCTTAAAAGATGAGGGGACCCATTTCACGCGGCAGTTAGTTGAGGCGGTTTACTGCTGCCGCTCAGATATGGGTGCTGGGGGACGTGACGAGAGATCAGATTGCTTGTACTGCAATTCCCTTAACTCTCCTCAGGTCTGCACCTCCAGCACGTGGTGGTAATACAAACCACAGACACTTTTACACTGCACTTCATTTTTTAAGTTCTGTCCAATTGATGTGTCACTCTATGGATTCTTAAGTACAAAAGGGCGGATGTATTTCTTCACAACACTGATGCTGGCAACATACCAAAATATTCACCATCTGAATACAATTCAGTGCGTCAATACTTCGTTAATTCTGTTATATTGTTACAGTATTCTGTAATTTAAAAACAAAAATGTCCATATGTTTTTAAATCCAAGGCACTTGGCCACCTTGGTCATTAGTCCCTAGTCTTACGTACTACTTACACCAACTTAAAGTAACTTATACTAAGGACAAAACAAACACCCATGTACCAGGGAGGACTGGAACCTCCGACGGCCAGCACCGTGCGCTCCGCAACTAGGGACCTTAGATCACTCGGCTACTACACCGCGGCGTATTTTAAATTGAATTGTATAAACCACTAAGCAAGTAACGAAATGTTAAGAAACTAAGAAAAATATTTTCCTCGCCTCGGTACACATTCTAAACGTATCTGCTTCTTTTCGTCAGTAAAGTGACTTCTGGATTAGTATTAACGGTTGAAAGACGGCTGTCTGCCGTCTTCCCTCGGTTTTCAACATTGTAATTTATCTAAGTTCACTAGACGGCCTTTTTTGCTAAGCGAGAACTCCTTTAGTTCGGAGGCATGAGGGATAGCAATTCATATATTTTCGTCGTCGGCTGCTGGCTGCTCGCCTTGCATCTCTGGCTTCGTGTCGATCGGTAGTCGTTACCAACTTCTGCTTTTGATTCTACCAAAAAGGTTCCTCCACCCTTTGGTTACAAGTTGGGTTGTCAATGCGCAGTAGTGAGCCATGGCAGGACGCGCGAGTCTGGGCTCTCCCCACCATCTCGGTTTTCTTGGATTTTTACCGATTTCCGGCCCTGGTGGGGACTCGCTGGCCGTCTCTTCACTCTGTGGCTGTGCTTCGACCTGGTAAGATGTTCTCTTTTTCTTTCCTCCCTTGAGATGGTAGTGATTTGTTGTCTGGTTTGTTCAAGTTAGACTTCAGAACTTAGGTTCATTTTTCGGAATACGTTTCTTCCATCATGAACGGAAGTGTATTCAATTTCTTTTCGGTGATTTCGCATAGGTAAGTGTGGTGAATATGTAACTAATTCGGTTTGATAATGGCTGAAAATCGGTAACCTTTGTGAGGTGTTTGCTGGGAATGTTCAGGAGAGGTTTTATCTGGACTGGGGCCATCAAGACGATGCATGGTGACGGAATGGTGGGGACAGAGGAAGGTATCGTTTAGGAGAAAGGCTTCCACAAGGTGATGGGAGAGGGAGCGCATAAGAAGTGGCTTGCTGTCAGGGAGTGAGCGTATATTATGGTAGAGAAGAATGTAGGGTGAGCATGCCATCTGGGAGTGCAGGTAGGAAGAGAGTGAATGGAATGACAGGAAAAAGGTTATTTGTGTGGTTTAGATGAGGGTAACATTAGCGAAGAAGGTGATGGTTGTGGGAGAGGATGGTATCCAACTGGAAGATTATTTGAGCACCGAGGGAAATCTGTTGAAGGGTGTGGGTGTGATGGAAGGGGAGGATGTTCTTAAAAATGGCTGTGATGAAACGGATGACATCCTCCACAGTGGGAAGGGAACTGTGGGAGTTGTTGGGTGGATGGGGGTCAATGAGACAATGGGGACTGTCCGCTCAGGGTGTGATGGGAATGGATCGAGCCTCACATTTGTAGCAAAAGGTGAGGGTGGAGGCTGCCACAAGTGTTGCAAGTGGGAGGGGATGCGAGGTTAGACCATTGTTTTAGGAAATTATGGATGGGGGTGGGGCGATGGCGTTGTGGCATTGTTTTGTGAGTTGCTCATTGTAGGCGTGACATTGTCCACAAAGATAAGATTGTGGAGGGGAGTGGGACAGATCCACCTTGTTGTTGCAGATGACAGCCCCCTCAGTGAGGAGGTGGTTGATGGATGATGTAGATTAAGTAAAAATCCCAGTAATAAGATTGGGCTGCTAGCATTTTGGATACGATTGGCGGATCAATTTCTAGGTCAGGGCGCACATTCATCCAAACACCTCCTCCTCTATAATCACCGTTCTGAGCTTGGTGATCACAGCAGTGAGGATGGGAGCGTGAAGGGGAGTTGTGACTGTGGCAGACAGGATGAAGTGACGTATGGAGTCAGGGTGGCATTGGTGGAGATCAGAATGGAATGTGGGGGGTGGGTAGTTTTGATAAGGAAAGAGTCCTTACTGGGAATGTGTTGAGAGATGGGGGTGGAAGGAAAGTACTTTAGCACTTCAAGGGTGAGAGTCCAGTTATCGAGAAACCATGGGTCAGGGCAGGAGAGGATGTAGGTGTAGATTTTCGGGAAATATGAAAAGGGGGATGTGAGAGTGGGGATGCATGGCAGTGGTAGAGGCCCTTTTTGGTGATAATGGCATTTGGACATGTGTCTTGTGGGAGGCAGTAGGAGCAGGGAGGGACTGGAGATCAGGCTGGAGAGGGTGGTGGTGGGGAATGGCGCCCAGCTGCAGTTGGTGAGTCTCGGGGCTTGGCGAATTGGGAGAATCGGCCATTGTGGCATAGCGGTGGCTATTTTATTGGTGGGATTCATGGGGAGTTGTGTATGGAGTTGCAGGAGAAGGCTGGGTGTTGGGGGCGGTAGAGGTGGAGGCGACGGTGCTAGAGAGGAGGAAGGAGAGGGGTATATGAGGTTGGGGCGGTGGAGAAAGTACACCGTATATTGTGGTGGAGGTGGGTGAGAGGCGATGTAGAGAATGGAGGTGATGCTCACGAGGGGGAGGGAAGGTCCGTGGTGCGGGATGAGAAAAATGATAATAAAATGAAGAAGATCGAGGTCGGCGGCGGCAGCAGCACCGGTTGGTCCCCGCGGGGGGCGGAGGGGAGGTTCAGCGACTGCGACGGCGGCAGCGCTGACGAGAAGCGACGGCGAGTGCCACAGGTGGTGGCGAAGCCGGGATTCGTCACAGCCGATTGACAGCGACCAGCAGTTTGGCGTCCGTGGAGCCAGAGGCGGCGAGTCCGGAGCGGTGGCAAGTCCCGGCGATAGACCGGGTATGAGGTCGGCCACCTGGAACGGTCCGACTGCGGGAGGCGGCGGCAGTCGTGGTGGCGGCGTCCAGATGGGGGATCAGCGGTCCTGACGGCGTCCTGGCAACATGGGGCGACGGATAACTGGAAGCAGAGCAGTGAATTACGACAGGTAACTGTCTGTGTGAATGGGCACAGGTGTGTGTGTTGTCCTTAGTTTAGTTCTAAGTAGTTTGTAAGTCTAGGGTCTAATGATCATAGCAGTTTCGTCCAATAGGTGTAGCGCCACCTCCCACTATTTTAAGCTCATTGGTTAGACCACCTCCATAAAAATCATGAAAACTTATTCCGCTTCTAGTCAGACACTCTCCATTCTTTCTTATCAGGTAACGAAATATAGATAAAATTAATGAAATCAGACGCTTTTAACTAGTAGAAGATAGTGTTATATGCCCTCATTGTTTTGCTTAAAGTTTAAGATTACACAGGAACTACTACCTTATAGCTTCATTGCAATACAGGGGTTAGCCCAGCAACAATCATCAATCAACCCCCAGCAGTAGTTTAGCCAGGATACACTCTGGTACTTCTGCTGGAGTGTTTCAAGCCTCATCGCCGAGACGCTGTGGTTTGTACGAGGCGCCTTCTGCTGCCGCAAAACGACGATGCCTCACTGATCAGCCGACCATGAGCCTGCCGGTCGATGTCTCGGTCTACCGCCCGCCCGTCTGCCTCTCCGGACAATCGGGCAAAAGGACTAAAACAAACGATAGAAACTGTTCCACTAGTAGTACCCTCTCAAACGCACTACAAAGTTATTTGGAGTGAATAGCGTAAAAGTGGGTGGGACTCAGTACCACGAGTATATAATGTAAAACATTTTTCTCATGTGTGATTAGATGCGTCTCCTGGGTCTATTTGCAGAAGTGATAAGGCTCTAAGGCTCTCAACAGGAATTTTTCATTGAGGGCTAATCAGTACTGCGATATTAGAACTTTGTCCTACTCAGAGTGTTCGAAAATCAATCACGTTTAATGTAGTCTGGCTGAAAATTTGAATTAATTTTTTATGTAAGCCGTCTAATTTTATTAATAGATACGTCATCCTGAATGCTATGGTATTGATGGCATTTCCAGCAGGGTATTAAAAGCTTGTTCCCTAGAGGTAAGTACGATTCTCAGTCATATATATCATAGCTCTTTAAAGCAGAGTATTTGCCCGGAGAGACTGAAATATGCTATCGTTAAACCTTTGCATAAAAAGGGGATGAGTTGATGTCAACAACTACCGTTGTTGACACTTTTAGGCAAAATTTTTAAAGTTATATATTCTCGAATTACTTCACAATTTACTAAAAATAAAGTTCTAACAAAATGTCAGTTTGGTTTTCAAAAAAGCTTTTCAACAGGAGATACTAGTATATACACCATCACTGATGAAATATTAAACGGACGATATCGAAATTTGTTACTAACAGTCAGTCCCACTTCAAAAGTAATAGTAGTGTGCATAGCTACAACACTAGAAGAAAGGCTGACATTCACTATACAGGGTTAAATCTATCCTTGCCATAGAAATGGGTGAATTATGCTGCCACATAAGTCTTCGGTCACTTACCAAGTAGCATCAAAAGTCTGACAGATAGCCAACTTGTATTTAAAAAGAAATTAAAGGAATTTCTGAATGGCAACTCCTTCTACGCTTTAGATGGATTTTTAGATAAAACTTAATTGCGGATCGAGAATTAAACTAGCAATTCATTATTGCAGAAATTGGTCAGTTAGGGCAATACCAGTGGCATCTTTAAGTCAATTGTCTTCGATTCGCTGCAGTTGGAGGCTGACGGAGCAGGAAACGCAAAGAACCCCTTACAGACGTAGGGTCCATGTGATAAGCGACATGTGCCTCATGATGGTTGTCTCTAGTGCTACAACGTGCTAACAGCAAGGTATTCAGCACAATATTTTTTGACTTGCTATCGATCACTCTTGTATTACTTTCTTACAGACAGTATGCGAACCTACTTTATCCCTGCACGAACAACCGCAGTGGGCCGAGTTTTCTCCGAACGAGTCGCGGGCCCCAAATTCCTCCTGAGCTCCTGCCAGCAGCCAGACTCTTTCTGTGCCAAAAAGACACTGTCTCGCGCCCGTCCCACGCTGGTCCTCTAGTGGAGAAGCAGCCGACTTTGAGCAACGATAAGATAGTAACCTGAGCCATACTGCTCACTATAAGTATACTGGCTTTATCGTCAGTTTCACCTACTTATTATACCAGTACTAATTCCCTACACTATAATTTCGTATATTTCACTGTCTTCAGTCATTTATACATTCCTGGCCATTAACATTACTACACCACGAATATGACGTGCTACAGACGCGAAATTTAACCGACAGGAAGAAGATGCTGTGATATCTAAATGATTACCTTTTCAAAGCATTCACACAAGGTAGGCGCCGGGGCGACAACTACAATGTGCTGACATGACGAAAGTTTACAACCGATTTCTTACACACAAACAGCAGTTGACCGGCGTTTCCGAGTGAAACGTTATTGTGATGCCTCGTGTAATGAGGAGGAATGCGTACCATCACGTTTCCGACTTTGATAAAGGTCGGATTGTCACCTATCGGTTTATCGTATCGCGAGATTGCTGCTTGCGTTGATCGCGATCCAGTGAATATTAGCAGAATATGGAATCGGTAGGTTCAGGAGGGCAATACGAAAACGCCATGCTGGATCCCAACGGCCTCGTATCACTAGCAGTCGAGATGACAGGCATTTTATCCGCATGGCTGTAACGGATCGTGCAGCCACATCTCGATCCCCGAGTCAACAGATGGGGAAGTTTGCAAGACAACATCCATCCGCACGAACAGTTCGCAGTTCGACGACGTTTGCAGCAGCACTGGAGTATCAGCTAGGAGACTATGGATGCGGTTACCCTTGACGTTGCACCTACGACAGGAGCACCTACGATTGTGTACGCACCAACGAACCTGGGTGCACGAATGGCAAAAAGTCATTTTTCCGGATGAATCCAGGTTCTGCTTACAGCCTCATGATGGTCGCATCCGTGAACGCACATTGGAAGCGTGTATTCGTCATCGCCATATTGGCGTATCACCCGCGTAATGGTATGGGGTGCCATTGGTTACAGGTCTCGGTCACCTCTTGTTCGCATCGACGGCACTGTGAACAGTGGGCCGTTACATTTCAGGTGTGTTACGACCCGTGGCTCTACCCTTCATTCGATCCCTGCGACACCCTACATTTCAGCATGATAATGGACGACCGCATATTGCAGGTCCTGTACGGGCCTTTCTGGATACGGAAAATGTTCGACTGCTGCCTTGGCCACCACATTCTCCAAAACTGTCACCAATTGAAAACGTCTGGTCAATGGTGGCTGAGCAACTGGCTCGTCACAATACGCCAGTTACTACTCATGATGAACTGTGGTATCGTGTTGAAGCTTCATCGGCATCTGTACACGCCATCTAAGCTCTGTTTGACTGAATGCCCAGGCGTATCAAGGCCGTTATTATGGTCAGAGGTCGTTGTTCTGGGTACTGATTTCTCAGGATATATGCGCCCAAATTGCCTGAAAATGTAATCACATGTTACTTCTAGTATAATATATTTGTCCGACGAATACCCGTTTATCATCTGCATTTCTCCTTGGTGTAGCAATTTTAATGGCCAGTAGTCTATATATTCTGACACGTAAATAATACTGCCTGGGTTATCTCAGGACACAAACAGCTTAAATAAATCTTATTGATTGCATACAATCTACACCATTTCTTTTAGATGTAATGTATGTCAGTTACTTTGATTCTTGTATTACATGTATATTATTTTATTTCAGTAGCTCCCTTTTTATTGTACAGTTATTTAGGATTTATCATATTACTTCAGTGCAGTTGGCTCATATTCTTGTTGTCTTGTTTTTTGTATGGCATGATGATACGGATACAACTCTGATTTGTAACTATATTTGTGTAGGTTCTGAATATAGTGTTAACGTAATACTGCAACAAGTCGTGTAAATAAAGCATCATAGACTTTACAGCCGTTTGCGGACATGTTAATCGTTTGAAATTAAAAATCCTATGTAATGATTCGTATCGCAGACTTTAATGGTGTTGCTATCATTCAGTCGGGACTAGCTCCAATGAATAGATCACGCAATTCATCATAGAAACACCGTAGAATAGCTGTAGGGTATCATATGTAAAAACAGAATTATGATTTATTTTCTTTAGTAGCAATAGGCACGCACAAGATGCCATTACAATTTCTCTGATAGTTACATAATTATAAAGTAAAAATATTGTGCTTGAAAGGGAGATGACCACTTTCAGAAAGAGAGAGAGAGAGAGAGAGAGAGAGAGAGAGAGAGAGAGAGAGAGAGAGAGAGAGAGAGAAAGAGAGATCACCACTAGGATCAACAGTACTGAAAGGCGCTTTAAGTTCAAAGACATTATTAAAACCTCGGCAAGATCATCAAGGTCACCAAAAACGCAAAGTACATCGGAAAATATATTATTGGACCAAGTCATTTAACTATTCTTTAGCACTAATTTTATTCCCAACCTAACACGTACTGCAGTTCGAGTCAAGAGAAGACATACAATAAGCTTTAATAGTGACAAGTTCCCCGTCAACGAAACAATTACAACGTAGATCAAAACCCCCTGCTAAGAAAATAAGAAATCTGCCTTTAGTAATTCAAATGGAACAACCATCAACTTCACTGCTTGGTTTCGTTCGTCAACATATGTGGAATGAGACCATCTTGCGCTACAAGCAAAACAGCGAGATGACTTCGTCAAATGAATCTGTAGCCTAATGGAAATCTCTACATACATATTAAGTCAATTTACATTGACTCGTGAAGTTTCTGCGCATGTTACGTAAGTTTGCATTTCCAGTCGTCTCCTCTAGTTATGCTTGACGTTAGTGAAACGTGTTTTATCTGAACACATTTGTTCATTTACGTTAAACTTGTTGTCGGTTTTCTTTTTGAGCCATTATTCAGGGGATATGGAAATCGTACATTTGCAGTGAATTACACGGCCGGAGAATGAACATATAGTCATTAGTAGAATCCCGATGGTCTGTTGATCTACACCGTCTCTGCAAACTGGGGCAGTGGGCGCTCATATTGGACGCCTGTGGCTGTTAGCAGAAGGCAGGGGCGCGCAATTATCGACCGCGTAAATGCTTCCCACAAAAAGTGCAACAATAACACACGAGACAAATTTTGCAGTCATAGTCATTGAACATAAAATTACTCTTTATCTTTTACTATTAAGAGAATATAATTATAGTTGCAATAATATAATATGACGAACATATGCCTACAGGGTAATGCTATCTGTTTAAGACTGAATGTCATAAAGAATGAATTGGGCAATAAATAAATAAAAATTTTTAAAAAAATTATGCAGACGTAGACGCACCTATCAAATCAAAATACTACTTTTACTGTTGTGAATTTGAGGAAGGGAGAAACGTTACAAAAAATGTTTTCCCTGAAAATCATTTATTTTGAAACCAGTGGAATTACAAAGTTTTCTTCCTCTTCCTGCATAAACATATAGGTCAGTGTCTTTATCGACGTGACGTATAATTTCCGTTGCGTACAGCAATCGTTTTCTGCATTCTGTCCATCTCGTCCTCTCCTTTCGTCTCTTTAATCTCGTTTCCCTTCCTTAACCACCGTCTTCCATCCATCCTCCGTCTCTGTACCTCTCCTGCTTGTCTTATTTATTACATCTCCTCATCCCACCTCTCCTTCTCCATTTCCTCTTTCCTTCACAGAAATTATTGACAATCGAGATATTAAAGATTATGAATTTCTTTCAAAATGTGTAAACGCTAGCAAGCGACCGGAACTCACTCCAAGTACTCTCCCAGTGGAGGTAGCCTTCCTTGAAGGCATAATTATTCCTATACACAAACCGAACGGATCATCCAGAATACAAGATTATCGAACTATAACTCTGCTTAACAGCAATATGAAAATATTTACACGATTTTTGCAAGAAAGTTGCACGTTACGTCACTTCCTGCGCCCAAACGTTCTTAGGAAGAGACTACAGTATCCATTCAGCTCTTTGTCTGGACGCTCGCGCGGCGAATTTTGACCTTACTCGCCAAACACCCGCTCAGATCGACATCAACATGCTCTTATTTCCGAGGGAGACTTTTTACCCCACCACCAAAACACACTCGGTAAATTGGATTCGTGGCCACACGATCCGATACCTCTTTGACTCTGCCGAGAAGTCAATACTTGGATATTGTAATTCTCTCAATGATCGACACTGCGTCCTAACCCGTAACACAAAGTACCAGCAATATTTTTCCAACTTCTTAAGGAGTGCCATTCGTGACCCGCCTTGCAGCTGGAATGTCCAAGCCACGAGTAGATAAATCTGAACACAACCAACCTGAACTGAACATGATCCACAACGGAACATAACAATGAACGATAAGACATGTTTGGATGTTTCTCCCTATGCCGGCGGAAACACTACGGCGCACCTCTTATTATATATTAAATAAAGGTATATACAAAGAGTAAAAAATATATAAAAAATAATAACAAAGAGACAGCAAAGATTGATTAAATATAACACAGACAGGGTCACCATCTCAAATGCAATCAAACATTTTCAAGAAGAATTAAATTATCTAAATCAATTATGTGAATCAAGCATTATCCAAAGAAATCAATAGGGCAGTAAAGAATGTATTTGGAGCAACAAAAATTATGCAGAAAGCCTGGTGGAATGAAATCTGCGAAGAAACAGTTGCAGAAAGAACAAAAAGATGGAGGACATGGAAATGTTCTGGGAAGACTGAGCACTCGGATGAATTCAAAATTCAAAGGAAAGAAACAGCAAAAATAATAAAGAGTACTAAACTATCTTTTGAGAAGTCACAACTTCTTGACATGAAAAACAATTTTGTTAAAAATAACTTCCGAAATTTCTATCAGATGTTTAAAAATCATCTAAAGGGCTACCAAGCCCCAAGTATATGCTTCAAAGACGAAAATGGTAAAGTAGGCTTAAGCAATACCCATAATTGTGAAATACTAAGAAAGTACTTTGATCAACTTTTGAACTGTGAAGAACCTAACTGTAAGCTAGAATTTCCAGATCTACACGAAAACAGAAACAGATACACCCCCTACAGCTGAAGAAATTAAAAAAGCAATAAATGCCTTGAAAAACAACAAAGCCAGTGGAGAGGACTATCACAGCTGAACTTATAAAATGGTCTCAACTAAAGTAATATCTAACCTTCAGCTCATGTTTGAAGGATTATGGGAAACTGAAAAGATTGCAGAAGATTGGAGAGTGGCTCCTATCCATCCTTTACACAAGAAAGGCGATAAACAAGATGTAAATAACTATAGAGGTGTATATTACCAGTGGGATATAAAATATTTTCAACAATTATACTAAACAAGGTGGAAGCAACACTTGACAGCCAATTAGGAGAATATCAGAGTGGATTTAGAAAAGGCAGATCGTGCTCAGAACAGATTTTCAACCGAAAGTCCATAATCCATAACAGACTTACAAACTCCAAAGACATCATTGTAACATTTATAGATTTTAAAAAGGCGTTTGATTCGGTTGATAGGCAAACACTATATAAAATGATCCGAGAATTTTGAATTAAATCTACATTAGCTAACCTTATTCGTGAAACACTCACAGACACCAAATCAAAAATAAAGCTTCAGGGTGAAATTTCCAAGGCATTCAACATCAAAACAGGTGTAAGGCAAGGTGACGGCCTGTCTCCACGCATCTTCAACTACGTCCTGGAGAAAATAGTAAGAGAATGGAAACAAAAACTAAAAGATCATAAGCTATCGCCAATCAGACTGGGAACTAAACACAAAGCTATTGAAATTCACTGTCTAGCATTTGCGGATGATTTTGCCATTCTTTCTGAAAACAAATGCATAAATCCGAATCAATCTCTTAGAAGAAATAGCCAACAAAGCACGTTTAAGAATTTCTGTAGAGAAAACAAAATTTATGACAAACATAAAAAATGCCCCAGAAATCCTACTAACAGAAATTGAGCCGATAAAGAGGGTAAATAAATTTAAATATTTAGGAGAAATTATACAGGAAAATAGCTTAGAAAAATTTGCTGTAGAAGAAAGAGTACATAAAATGGAGAGAGCATATGGTATAATCGGGAACACTTACAACAAAAGGTCTCTGTCTAAAATTCTGAAAATACGGCACTACAACACAGTAGTAAAGCCATAATGTCTTTATGCAAGTGAATGTTTAGTACTGAATTACAAATTACATAAACTTGAAGAAAAGAAAGAAAAATCATTAAAAACTATTATTTTTCTGCTTTCAGTAGCCTATTAGCCTTCCTTGTCCCTTAGTCCCTTACTGTCATTAGGTTAGTTGGACTGGGACTAGGATTAGGTAGGAGACAACGCCTGAAGTGGTCAAGTGTAATTTTTTTTTTTTTTTTTTTTTTTTTTTTTTTTTTTTTTTTTTTTTTTTTTTTGCGACGGTCAAACGTGGCGGTGGCAAGTCCCCCTTCTTTTTTTCAGGGGGAAAAGAAAGTGGTAAGACGTCTGCCGGGTTCGATTCCCGGCCGCATCACAAATTTTAATTAATTGCTTCACCTTTATCTCTAATGTCTTTGACACGTTAGAGACGAAAAACCGTCTTAGGGTTTGTGAATTTCTATTTATAATAAAATTAGTAGATGAGTTTTGTTATTTAGATAGCAAACTAACTTATGATGGACGAAGTAATGAAGATATATAATGAAGAATGGCTATGGGAAGCGAAATTTGTTGACATCCAATATTAGTTTAAATGTTAGGAAGTCCTTTCTGAAAGCATTTGTCTGGAGTGTAGCATTGTATGGGAGTGAAACGTGGACAAAAAGATGATAGAAGCTTTTGAAATGTGTTGCTACAGACGAATAATGAAAATTACATGGGTAGATCACGTAACTAATGAGGAGGTGCTTAACCGAATTGAGGAGAAAAGGAGTTTCTGGCATATCCTGACTAAGAGAAGGGATAGATTGGTAGGACACATTCTGAGACATGAAGGAATCGACAACTTACCATTAGAGGGAAGTGTCTGGGGTAAAAATCGTAGAGGGAGACCGAGGGACGAATATAGTAAGCAGATTCAAAAGGATGTAGGTCGCCGAACGTATTGTCAGATGAAGAGACTTGCAGAGGAGAGGGTAGCATGGAGAGCTGCATCAAACCAGTCTGCGGACTGAAGACCAAAACAACAACAATTAATTTATTAACTGAACCTGCATGAAATGTGCAATTTACTTTCCCCGAGAGATGCCATTTGCTTAGCAGTGAACACAAAGCTGTATTGTAAGTAATTCATTTTGTTCCATGTAAAATGTTTAGTTTGAAGACTGAATGAAACGTTAATTAATCAACTCATCGCTTATGTTTCATTAATTTAGAATTAGGCAAAAATGTAATATTTATGTCAAATCACGTAATTTGTCTTAATTATATTAAAGTCTAACTCTATTAGTCTAATACTATTACCATTTCAGTAACAGTTGAAATTATTGTATACGATGGTGCTAAAATCTTGTTCATGACAATTTAACCTACGACTGAAACCACATTAAATACATACTAAACCATTTTACACAAAACTCATGCCTGTCGAAAGTTATGTCGATGTGTAAAAGCAGTGGACCTTAATAAACACTGTTAATAATTATTTACACAATAATGTAACCTAACTTATTTAAGCCTTTAAATGCATGAAAATCTTTGTCTAGACACAACGTGATCTAAAATTAGAGTTCACTGTCCGTTAAAATAAAGGGGTTAGTACGACGCTGTGAATGTGCAATGCGAAATACACTTTCCTAATATAAACTGAATGGGATACACACTCATAGTGCAAGACGCACCTTTTAAGTCCTACAACAGCAGGAAATCCAAGATATTTAAAAATACCACGGTATGTGTGATTTTAGGGTGTAAAAAGCCGGTAGTTCATCGAAGCAAGCAGGTTGTTTAATTAGGATATGTCACATACGGCATTTTTACAAGCACCCTTCAAACGAGCAAAGACAGTTACAGAGAGAGATGCAGAAATTCAATACATATGATTATATTGTTTATATCTAAATTCGATTAAAGTTGGGGTTATTCAGTCTCGGCTGCTAACAGGCGATGTAAATTTACAACACGGACATATGAAATTTGTGCCAGGAACAGAATTTCAACCCGGGACCTCCTAATTAGTAGACAGCTGCGCTAACCCTAGGCACAAGGGCTTAACACACCTACAAGGACTACCTAAGCGCCGGCCGGTCTGCACGGCCACTAAGGCCGGGGGTTCGAATCCCCCCTCGGGCATGGATATTTGTGCCGTCCTTAGGATTAGCTAGATCATAAGTAGTTTGTAAGTTTAGGGACTGATGACCCCGTAGTTAAGTCCCATAAGCTATACAAACATTTGGACATTTGAACTACTCAAGCACGTAACCCGCCCGACCCAAACCCCCATACCTCGTCCTGCATCGACCATTGTATTCCGTGGCTCGCAGCTGGCTCCGTGTTCTCCCTTGTAGTCCGGTCTTCGCGTGCATCGGCTCTGAAATGAATATCAAAACGTGACTTGGTGGATTTCAATTAAGAATTGCCTAGTCTGTTCTTTCGGCCGTGGCCCAAAACATCAAACGCCAAAATTCTCAATTAAAATTATTAAATACGCATATATTAAACTATTTGATTTTGTACTGTATAAATAATTACAGTAGGAAAGACCAGGGCGCGTTGGCTATATGGGCAGGATGGCCCAGTCGAATTAGTTCACATAGTAGATGCTAGATCGTGTTAGAAATCTGTAGTGGCGTAAAGTCAGCGCCACATGCCAGATGTAAGAGAATGATCGTGGAGAAAGCAGCGATCAATCGAAAGCCAATAGCAAGCAGGCGCCGCGCATCCTGGAGGGAGTAACCGAAGATGCGCGCCCTCTACAAGCGGCTATATCTAGGCCGACAAACGTCTGGATGCCCGTCCGTTACTAGTGAGCACTCGGCAATTACTATTCAGAACTCAATTGCTAGGCAGCTAGAAAGACAAAACTAGGACCGTACTAAGTCACATCGCGGCTACGAACTTGGCAGTCACTAGGTCTCAGTGCAGCTAGTATCATACGGACAACGCCACAAGAAGCAAAAAGAGAGAAGAAACAGACACATGTTCTAAAGTTGAGTATTGTAAATATCAGTCAATAAATATCTTGTAATACTAACTATATCAATGTTTTAGATTGCAAACGATCCTGCACCAGTACCTTTATTGACAACTAGACTGGTACGAGTACTAAACAAAAGGCACGAGGACAACGAAGAACCATATTGCGACGAAATATTAATATCTGAAAGTACACTGCGCTATTAATTTTGCTTTATTACAGTTCTCGGCAGATCCAGTAAATAATCTTTTGATTCTATTGCAGGTTTACGAGTAAATTTCTATATTTTTGCTTTACTTTTGCCTGTTGTTTTTGCGTCATGTCAGTTGCTAGTAACACAAGTGTCCCTGCCACTGCCACTGCGCAACAGCTTCCTGCGCTCGATGCACAGCAGGTAATGCAAATGTTTCAATTTCAGAGCCAACAAATTTCCTCGCTGCTGTCCACTGTGCAACAACTTCTGCCGCACCTGTGTCGCAAAATACACGAGTTCCACTGCAACAGCCACCGCCACAATCAATCAGACAGTAGGTAGTACTGTCCCTCTCTTTATACAGGGCCAATATCGCAGGCGGCGAAGCTGTAGCCCTTAATTATTTTTGTGCATGTTTCAGTAAAATACTACTGGTCGGTTAATGTGTGTTATTTAACTTTTTCTTGCTTTAGGCGCAATGGCATGAGTAGGGTAATAAAAAGTCGTACTTTAAGGATTATTTCTATATGGCATACAGACTGCTTCAGTGAGTTTCCTAAAAAAAGCAAATGGGTCAGGTTGGCCCAGAGAGGACGGGGCACGATGGCCAGCCGAGACAACCTGTCACGTCCTATAGGAGCTGTAGATCTTCAAACTGGATGAAAGATTTGTTACTTTTAATGAAAACAACATTTATAATTCTTCGAGTTTGTTAAATTATTAACATAATTGTCAAAGTTAAACATATTTTGATACGTTTCAAAGCTCAAAAGATCATCATATTCACGAGATAAAATGCGTTGAATAAACGCCAGCCACTAAATTTTAATCTTAAACAGTGATCTGAGAAGTCAGAATCTCCTTCAATTCCTTGTTTTCAGAACATGAGTCACGGCTCTGGTTTCAACCTTTATTTTATTTGCAGTATCATAAAAATGATCTAAAATTATAAAAGAATGAAAGGGGAATTACTTCAGAAGATACGATGCTAAGAGCAGTTTTAGAAGTGAAAGAAAAGGAAAGATCTGTGAGGACTGTTGGCGCAGACTTTAGGATTACAAAAACATCGTACTGGAGACCTCATGTAAGTTTTCACAGGTAATTGAAACTCAGGAAACCGAAATTGAACTTCAACCAATACGACTGGAAAGAAATGCTGAAGAAAAATTAAATAACAGGCTATAAAAGCCCTTTTTCAAAAATGAAAGATGGTGATAATGATGACGTTGTGGAAGAGTCACAGTGTCTTTTTGAAACAGTCAACTTAAAAACAAGGAATTCAGTTCGCGAACTGTAAGCGTTGGACTCATCAGAGATGCGGGAAAAATGAAATCCGAGGATTATTTTATCAATGTTAAGACTGTGCTGATCCTTTGGAGCTCGAGAGAGTTTAAAGTTGACTGGTTTGTATTAAGACACTATAAATCGTAATAAATTTAACCTGTTATGTTGTCACAGTCCTCAACAATATACATTTAACTCAATATTCAACTTGATATTATGTACATTGAAGTATATTTCTTAATAATTATTAGTTTTATTTTTATTTCTTAGTTATACTTACCAAAAGACTACATGGGTCAATGTGCCCCAGCCTCTGGGCCAACTTACACCGAGGTAGGAGCAGATTGGCCCATTTGACATATGTCTAGTAATTAATTTTTTTCTAATAATTTAACTGATATTTTCAAGTTTAATAACTGCCATCCAGATTCATAAAAGACCTATCTAATATGTAACAATAATTTCATAAATTTAAATATGCCAAATAAATTAATATTAACCAAAATAAAAAATAGGCCCAAAGTGCCTCGGTCTCTCCTACTGTGAGATTGTCATCATAGAAACAGTAATTTCTGAATTGGAATATCATTCTTCATTTCTGCTAAGTAGAAGGCGTAACACGAGTAATGTCAATATGCTGATCACGACACAAGAGCCTTTAGAGCCCATATATTGAGCATTTATGACGTTCCAGCTAGTATGATGTATCACCAGAGGAAACAGTTTACATTTATCGGCTTTGGCCTGTGGGACACGTGCCTTTAAATGTATGATCAATGTCCACTTTGGCCCATGTTTTCTTCCTAGACGCAATTCTTGTTTGTTTTTTACGACAAGGTTAGCTGTGTCAAACAGAAACACAGAACAACTATAATCAAGTGCCTGACTACTTCGAAAGTATAGTCTGTGGAATACATTCAGTCTACATGTTAACATGCATCATTTTCCTATTTAATCCGTAGACAACACTGCAGTTAATTTAATCATTTCCTTCCAAATACTTAACGATGTGATTATGTTAGCAAATACTCCAGATACGTGCGTAACGCGGTCTCCATGCGAAATTCTGAGTGAGGTGACGTCATAAACAATGAAAATATCCTCATCTTGTTGTACGTGATAGAGTGACTTTATCGGTCCCTTATTTGAGACGGAGAGCACTTATCGATTTGCAACAACCTTAAACCTAATTTCAAATTTTAGGAAATTTTCCTCGCTGACAAACCCAGCAAACTGATGAAAGGTATAAAGTTTGCCGGTTACTACTATTTCGGCGTTCATGCAGTAAAATTATGGTATTTGGCATGACGTTACAATTTATTACTAGTACACTATTAATTGTATTCGTGAGAAATGTTACAGACAGTATACACACATACCATGACCGTACTTTTCCTATTAACTCCATTCTCGACGTATTTTGCTGACTTTTACATATACACCACTGGATGTACCTTCTAAATAATATCCTATAATGACATATAGTTCACGTGTTATGACGTCAAAGAGAATGAAATGCATGAAAAATTGCGCTAGTACGCCTGACGTTGAAATCTATTGTCTTTACTAACAAATCCATTTACAACACATTTCGCAGGCAGTTTCCTAATATTCCACTCTACGAACCTGGTAATTAATGTTTTTGTAGGACACATAATTCAGGACATATCTTTGGTGCGATTTTTTCCTCCTTCCAAAACTGGCTCTTTATATGGAAAACAAAACGACAAAATCTGCCGTTTTCTCAAAACACGAGCAAAGATGTTAACAGAAGTTCACACTGGCAGGCAACCTCGACCCAAGAAACATCACAGACACTTTCAACAAACTCTGCTGCATCTGTTAAACACGTGATACTTCACAAAATTCCCACTAGGCGCGGATAATACAATACTACAATCAATGTTGCAGATATGCAACACCATGTATTTAAGGTTTAAAGTTACAATTTGCAACATAATTTTAATTATATGACCTGACGTAGGAATTCCTTTTCCTGTATCATATGAAAAAGGTAAGTGAAATACCAACCGACTTCAAGAGAAGTATAGCAGTTGAAGTTCCAAAGAAAGTAGTTCCGGACAGGTGTCATAATTTCTGTACAATTAGTTTCGTAAATCAAAGTTGTAAAATACTGTCCCAACCTAAGATGGTGCTGGAGGGAGGAGGGCAAAGCGGTGTTGGAACAAACTCCATGGTTATCAGTGCCTAAGCTTACAAATTCTTAAACTAACTTACACAACACAGGACGACACAGAAGCCCATGCCCGACGGAGGACACGAACGTCCGTCGGGAAAGGTCGCTCAGACCGTGGCAAGACGCCTTAGACCACACGGCCATTAAGCGCAGCGTCCTAGAACCGTCATTTCAAATTAATCCTTTCCCTCCCAGTGTTGCCACATGGTAACGTCATTTTTCTCTGTTCCTCTGGGCACAAACATTTGTACAACAGTTAATTTTGACTACGTTGTCTACCACTACATTGAGGAAACACAGCATTAGGCTACATTGCATTGTCAACATAAGATAAGAATTACAGAGTGTTATATCAACGTAAAGGAAACTAAGTAAATAGAAAATTGTATTGCTAATTTATTATCAAATGTCTAAATTAGTAGTAAACAGTTTTAAAATGTTATTAGTTACAATAAAGAAAACATATCCTGCCAAATGACGACATATGCAATCATCTCAAATTTCCCTCCAAAAACTGAAATTGATTAAAAATTTTATCTAATATACATTATTCCAATTACTGTGTGTAGAAATATGCAAAGAATTTTGTTCATAAATTAATAAAATTTTGGGTTGAAAGGGTAATGTAGAACGGATAGGACTGGTAGATGGCGACCATCGACCAGTTATAGAGTGGGGCTGTACTGAGCTTTCAACCTCTCTTTGAAGAAAAGACTGTTGAAACGATTAACTATGATTATAACACATTCTTTCTCTTTTTATTTTTTAAGAGAGATATTGACACTGTTCTTCAGAATTTACTCATTGAAATTGGGAAGGGGATAGTGGTTCGAGTCCTTCCTGGGGCATGGTTGTATGTGTGTGTTGTCCTTAAGCCGGGTCCACACGCAACGATCTGTCTGCGCAAATTCTCTGTGCAAATTTCTGCGCACATCAATCGATTTGTGTGGAGGGGTGTTCACATCGCTGCAAATTCTCGCGCTCGACATCTTTCGGTGAAAAAAGAAACTAGGTAGTACAGACTGCAATCTGACTGGCAAACCAATACGATAAGCTTTTTTACGAAGTTTATTTTTGTTGGTGATAGAGGAAATCTTTTTACGAACACTATTTGCGACATGTCTCGCAAAAAAGAAGAAAAATGCAAATAAACCTCAATAAACATAAATAGTCTAGGCATTGGCTGCTTAAAAGAAGGCAGTTTTCACATTTGATTCTACATCGTGAGTTGTAGTTCAAGCCCGATGAATGCCGATGACTGGCCTAATTATTTGCGAATAGATGTGGAAATTTATAATTACCTTTTGACACTGATATCTCCTCTCATAATACGTAAGGACACTTGTATGAGGAGATATATTTCTCCACATGGTTGGCTGACAGTTACATTAAGATTTCTGGCCACAGGAAGGACCTACAAAGACCTCGAATTTTCAACAGCTATTTCTAAACAAGCATTGAGTTAAATCATCCCCAACACTTGTGAAGCTATTTACGCTGCCCAGAAGAATGATTTCATGAAGACAATTAAAGTAGGCCTACCTTCTAACAAGATACAAATAAAACTGTCAGAGTCTTAGATATGTTTGAAACACTGTACGCCTACTTCACTTTATGTTACATATGTGGCCGATCAGCTGCGGCTAACTTTGTTGCCCAGTCCGAATTTTCAGTTCTCTGCCATTTTCATCCACTGTTAACATAGTAAACACACCGAAAAAGTATACACTGAGACAGATTTGCAGTGATATCCCATCCACACGTTCCAACTTGTATGCGCAGATGTGAGCAATTTTGCTCAAACCTCCAACTCCGACTTCCAGGTTTGCGCAAATCTCATATCTGCGCAAATGTGCTGTCCACACGCAACGATTTGCGAGGTGTGCGCAGACATTTGCGCAGACAGATCGTAGCGTGTAGACCCTGCTTTAGGTTAGTTTACCTTAGGTTAAGTAGTTTGTAATCTACAGACTGATGACCACGCAGTTTGGTCCGACAGATTTACAAACATTTGATCGTTTGGAACAGTGTTTGGGTAGGTAAACCTAAAAGTCTGTAGATGCTAGTACTGTTACACAGGAAGTGGGAAGGAAGTGTGTGTCGAGTTTACAGCTGCGGCAGCGGGAAGCCGCAGAGAGTTAAGGAGGCGAGGCAGTTGGCACCACGAGGTCCCGAGGGCGCCGCATGCAGGCTGTGGAGGGCGTAGGGCGGGCTCTTACGGCGAGCCGTGAGCCCCGGACGTGGGCAGCAGTTCCGCCAGGTGCGCTGC
The DNA here is from genome assembly GCA_026315105.1 of Locusta migratoria. Lineage (NCBI taxonomy): Eukaryota > Metazoa > Arthropoda > Insecta > Orthoptera > Acrididae > Locusta > Locusta migratoria. The sequence goes on from CM048746.1 coordinate 348,602,152, forward strand.
CTCAGGGCCCCCTGGGGACGCGCCGACCAACTCTGCGCCACTTTGCGTGCGGGACACACGACAGCCCAATTTCACGCTCTTACAACCCAACCACAGGCAGGGCTGAGCTTCAGCAGCCACTTGCAGCGCTGGCGAACAGTAAAACAAGAATGCAATACACGACACTAAATTTATTTACGTACTAGCGTCGACGAAGTAATTTACTTATTGGACGCTGAAGAGCAAAATAAAATTGAATTGACAAGAATATGCAAAAAAAATCGCACTGACGTGTTTTACGGCCCAATTTTTTTGTAGTTTTATAATTCTTTGCAAACATTCCGGACAAAAATAGTAATGTAAATAATAAGAAATTATAGTGATATGATTGCGACTCTACTATTGTGATGATATTTATGCACCAAACATGTAACCTTTTAGGAAAAAAGGAGAAAATTTTTTGGGTAGTGGCGGGTCCCGAACCACGGGCACCAGAATCCAACACACTGTTTACTACACCACAACGTACAGTCACGAAATCGATCCATTATTTTCGTACTATTTATGGCGGTTGTTAACTGTTGCTAATAAGGCATTGTTTGACGCTTGATTATCATTTATCGTACGAAGAACGACGTGTTTTTGCTAATTCTTCAGTGCGCCGTTGCTTTGAAGTAACAACGTGTAAGTTATAATAAGAAAATCATCAAATACGCAACGCAAGATGGCGTATGCTAGAGAAAGTTCTGGGCGTGGAATATCACGTGACATATGCGAACGACTGGTTTTCGTAAAATCAATGGACGATGTCAAATCTCCATTACTTTTGCAAATATCACTGAAACGATGCAATATATGAAAAAAAAACACAATAGAGCGAAGTTGTAGAGAATTTTCCCCTCTACCAATTACGTTATTCAATTTTCGTGTCAGATGAACGGTTCGTTTGCAATTACAATTATATTCCAAACGGCTTTTTTTGGTATTACTGCGGTATTTTTCGTCCGAAAAATTTTGAAAAAGGGAGGTTCTGGTCTCTGGTGGCCAACAATTATGTCTGTAAAATTTGGTGCTGATCGGTTGAACGGTTCGTCTTAAAAAGTGGGAACCCGTTACGGACAGACAGACAGACAGACATCCCAAAATCGCCATTATGTTTGGAAATATCTCTCAAACGATACGAGATATGAAAAAAACATAAAAGAGCAAAGTTGTAGATAATTTTCTCCTCTACAAATTCGATTATTCAATTTTCATGTCAGATGAAGAGTTAAGCCGTTAATTTCATTTAAATTTAGAACTGTCAAAAAACGATCGCAAAGGCCTACTTTTAGTGTTACTACCGTACCCTAAAGTTGGCCAAAAAGGGATATGTAAATGCACAGAGGACGGCGCTACAATAGGCAAAGCGTACATGAAACAACTGGTGTTTGATGCAGTCCTTAGATCGGTTACTGTTGCTGCAGTGGCAGGTTATCACAATGTAACCGAGTTTGCCTTAACGTTGTGTTATAGTAGGCGCACGACGTAGCGACGAATTGAGAATTTTCCCAGACGATCTGAGCGTTAAGTTGTTTGTCTGCCGCGGTATGCCATTCCCCTACTGGACTGTGGACCCACGAAAAGATATTTGTGGTTGAGAGAGGAGGAGGCGTCTTGCAGCAGCAGTGGAGACAGAGGCACGACACGCGGCGGCCCACGTCGTGACAACTGGCCTGGGGCTCTATTCTCTATCTTTTCGGTGTGCTAAAGTTCGGTTCGGTGAGAGAGCGCACCGAGGTTCCAGTTATAGAAGCAGTGCCCCCATTTGATTTTGTAAGCTTTTCGGTAACGATTCGGGCACTGTTGCCAGGTCTGCTCGCATTAGCCACTCAGAACTGTGCGTCTCCTTCTCCGCGCATGCGCACTGCTGATGAGCAAGGGACCCGGTACCCTTGGCCTACGAATCGCTGCGTGAAACGTTATCTAACCATGCGAGACAGCCTATCAGGTTGTAAAAGTCGAAAGTCGTGAATTTTATAATCATAGTCGTGAAGGAGCGGTCTATGTGGGAGAGGAAGGCAAATGGAAGGGGAACAGTGCTGTGGACATAAATGGTGGCGAGGGTGACAGTGAGGGATGGGAGGAAGAGGCTGAGGATAAAGTGTTCAGAGAACTACCTAGTGACGCTTTTTTTACAATTAAATTAAAAATGTTGGTCTCTGAAAAAGAGAACATTTAAACTTTTAAGAGAAGTTGTTTCTTCGCGCTGCTTTATGATTATCTCAACATATCTCCTAAACTAAGCGTCGCACGGCAAACATCGCACGTTAACTACTACTATCACACGTATTTATTTCATTTGTGCTTTATGTAAAACAGGTAATTTTGTGAAGATAAGATACAGATTTGACTGCAGAGTAAGCCATTGAGGATACTTAAGGCTGCCATTTTGCCTTGTTAGGGGCAGTCCGTTAGTGTCGGTTTGACGGATAAGACGTGTCGTTACGATGGGCGACTGTGGAGTCGCCTGAGGACTTGTAAAATTTCAGGGAAGTCTTCTAGTGTGGAAATTTGAAATATTTGATCTGTGGTGCTTCGTGAACATTGATTTTATTCTGTGTCTGTGTGACGTAGAAAAAGTCATCAGTGGTGCTTCGTGGACTGACTATATTCTGCGACAGCGGAACTTAGAGTTTGTCAGGATTGTTGCTAGACTATATGTTTAGCTACTGTGCGCCCTAGAAACTAATCAATGAAGTTTCCATTTTTTGGTGAGTCAGCCTTAAGGAACTCGGCATTGCTTTGAAGTCAGGTCTAACAAATATTCACTGATGGATATTGTTCCTGCCTGCATTTATTAAAACTAAACAGTTTGGGACACTGCAGCAGGTGTGGCCGGCCCCTAGTCACGACGCAGCCAGTTTGTATAGCAAATAGGTCTACAGCCGCACTTCACGGAGCTCCAAGCAAGCGCAGGCTGTCAATGGGTTATTTATTTATTTATTGTGCTGTAGCACTGGGGGCTCAAGTCAACTGAAGGAAATAACCGAGGAAATTGTGTATAATTTTATCACCCTGCCCTGAATGGTGTGTTTTATTCTAGTTTGTTTTAGGAAATTTCGTGTGTAAGCTCGCAGCCTACACCATCATCCATAGAGTCCTGATCTTGCACCAAGTGACTTCCATCCGTTTCCAGCCGTTAAGAAGGCTATCGGCGGAAGGCACTTTGGAAGCAATTCTGACTTCAAACAAGTCGTTCAACGATTCTTTCGTATGTAACGGCCTGAGTTTTTTCCTGGAAGGTTTTTGAAGCTTATAAAGCGCTATGACAAATTCCTCAATGTACTTTGAAATTGTGTTGAAAAATAAATATATGTCTCATCTTTAATGTCTCATGCTATTTCTTTCCTTTCATACGCAACTCTGACCACAGTCGCCAGAGGAAACTTATTTATCAACGCCCCCCTCGTAGTATCCAACACAATGCTGTCTATTCTTGTACGGAAATATATGTCAATTACTGTTGGAGATGTAAATTGTTATTCACTCTGTTCTGTCAAACTCCGCATAACAGTGTAATTATGTTATGATATAGCGATTTTGCTACCGGAGGATATATTTGACAATTTACTGATGTTGTGGAAAGCACGCCTGAACATTGTTGGCTATGTGTCTGTTAATGTGAGTTCGGATTAGCATTTTGGAAAATGAAAGTGCTTGTTAACAATACGTTAGTAACAGTAAGCAGTTGTCTGTCGAATATCGTGGGATATTCATTCACAGTTACTGTACTAGAGAGAATAATGATAGATCAATAGCACTTCCCCTTGATGCCTAATCATTACGGAACGCCGCGGCGTAGTGGCCGAGCTCATTGAGGCGCTCTGCTCCGATGCTCTATGTCGTATCTCGTCGGGGTTCGAATGCCCCCCTCGGGCATGGATGTTTGTGTTGTCTTTAGTATAAGGTAGTTCATAAGTTTGTAAGATTAGGGACTGATGACCCCGCAGTTAAGTCCCATAAGCTTAACCAACATTTGAACATTTTAGACATTTTAACACTAAGGAACTGCCTTAGGCTTTGCCTAAGAAATAAGGGTTGCCATATCGTAACCTTCTTTCGGGCTTCCTAACACATACATTCAGTTGTTTGTGAGAAGCAATGCAGTGATGAACTTGTCGGACCATACCACATACTTACAGAAATCAAGCGCCCAGTTTTTATGATTTCGCACACTTCCTTCGTAGATTTGAGATGGCTTCCCTCAGTATGAGTCAATGAACTGCAGCTCTTCCACGAATGTGAAGCTTCAAGTTTTCTGTTTTATCAAATAAATATGGCTGAAGTTAATGTCCAGTTAGTCAGTCGCTTTTGGCGTGGCAGTATTATATGCCTAGGCACAATAGTTTGTTGACTGTTAACTTCCAGTTTCACCTGCTATTCGTCTTCTCCGGCGATTTTTTACCTTGCGTACGCTGTCATTACAGAGGATAGTGTCAGTAGTAAAATGTTGAACAGTGTAGCCGTATTCGTCACTCGCTCGCACTAGCTACGAGCAGCGAGTTGGCCTCTTTGGAAATGTGAGAGATTAGCATTTCAACTGTCATTTGTATCGACCGTCGCGGAAGAGACCAAATAGCTTATAAAGATAATAGCGGAAACTCTCCGCTGAAATGATTGACAGCGCTCCCAAGCTCCTCGTAGCGGCACGAGTTGTAAACTAAACCTGGGAGTGAACGGCCGATTAACACTATTAGACTCAGAACGCTTATATCATTCGTCGGCGTACCTTATGGAAGTCGGAAACGATTGGAAGGGGGAGTGTATGTGCTATATACGGCTGTAATATCTAACTAAAAACACGATGCACTCCGAAATATTTCTTCAGTTTCCCGAAAAATAGATAATTCTAAATATGATAGTTTAAGGAGGCTACTATTAGGCTTACCGATCGTTTACTTTGAGTAAACAGTGTCTTAAACCCATTGATTTACATAAAAATCCTTCACTCCATTAGGGCTGGCTGGTACATCAACCAGTAAGATTGTTTAGTAGTAAAAGACAGTCGTGGTTGCAACATTTTTATTTATTTTTCACGCGTTTCAACCTTGTGGGGCATTCTCAGACAGTCTCAAAATTTCAAATCAGATGAATAGAACTAAAACCCTTGCTAGCCAGAATCTGGTAGCGTCAAATCATTAAAACTTGGATATGGTCGACAAAAACCGTCAGAATCCTAAAGCAGAGCAGCAGAAACAGCCACGATTGTGCATGACAGGAGCACATTCACACACTTGGTCAAAATGCCGATGTTTACAATACTACGGTGTCGACTATATGCAAATTTTAATGATTTGGCGCTGCCAGATTGTGGCTAGCAACGGTTTTAGTTCTGCTCGTCTGATTTGATATTTTAAGACTTTCTAAGGATGCGCCACAAGGGTGAAACGCAAAAAAAGTTGCAACCACGTCTTTGACTTACCTTTTCACACTGCACGGTAGCGTCCAATACTTCTTAGGTCAGTTGTTGCCTGCGGTCGCGTCTCAATGCCAGTTCGTACCCAGTGGTAACTATTTACAAGAATATGTAGTGCTCTACATGATGTGCATATTATTTTGTCCACTCCCTATACGCCAAAACGTAACAGCATTAAGCATATTCTTCAAAATGTCGTAGCTGCTGTAATTATGCATAAGAACTACAAAATTAGGATTGTAAACAGATCATACAGTGTGTAATGGAATTAATAATCCTACGAGGCTACATCAATAATCAAACTGACAAAGACAAGATCTCTTTGGCAGTTAGATAAGAGAATAAAGATTTCTTAACAGGAATGATATTGGATTTACTTTTCTATTTCCGCATTTATTTCTTCTCCATCATCTTCATCAGTTTCAGCCCTGAGATAAATCTCGACCCAATGTTTCGCTTAGCGTGACATATTGTATTAAATCGTAAAAGTATTTGCTGGATCGTAGTACTGCTAACTCGAAGCATACACTTGATATAAATGTTGCACACTTCGTATAAACACATTACAGTCCGTACGAACACGTTGCGCAAACCATTTAACTACGCATACGCCAACAAAGTTTCGAGCATGTAACACTAATCTTTCGTCGCGGCCTCTGTCAGGAATGTTTCACTTTGGCTGTGAAGTGACATTGTTCCCCTGACCCCATCAGTAATTGTACAGTAGTCTTCTGTTGGACAATACGCGATACTGCAACGTTGTCGTTCTGTCAGTGAGAACAGACATCATGAGAGTGCAGTTGAACGAAATGGAGATTGTCTTGAAAGGTTATAAGATGAAAATTAATAAGATGAATACAAGGGTAATGGAATGCAGTCGAAAGATGAAAATTAACAGGAGGAAAACAATCGTAATGGAATGTAGTCGGCATTAAATGTTGATTAGGAAACAAGATATAACGTAGTAATTAGAATAACTTAAGATGATGGAATGCAGAAGATACAATATGCCAATGCGAATAAAATCATATCTGAATCAGATAAATTAATTACCATCGAATGTTACTTTCTTAGGAAATATTTTGTGAGGGCATTAGTCTGGAGAATGTATGAGAATGAAATATGGAAGATATGAAAGGACGGAAAATTTTGAAAAGTGGTGCTATAGACGAATGCTGAAGATCTAATGACGAGATACTGGAGAGAACTGGGGAGAAAGGAAGTATCTGGCATATCTTGACTCAAAGAAGAGATTGATTGGCAGGATACATATTGAGACATCGAGAAATCGCCAGATGAATATTCAATGGAAGTTTTGGAGGGATAAAAGTCGTCGAGAGAGACCAAGTGGTCAAAATGAATGTGCATTACCGTTTTTATTCGGGGATAAGGAAGGTACACAGAATAGAGTAACATCTGGAGCTACATCAATGCAATCTTTGGATTGAAGACAACAATATAAATTTATCTGTAACATTTGCTCTACAGTTAGTGAGCAAAACTAATTATCATGCCACGGTATCAGATTTCTGCATGTGAGGAGTCTTTATTTTTTTTTTTTTTTTTCTAAATTCATGTAACTCTACCGTTTACATTTGGTGGAGATAGCATTAAATCGGCAGTGACCTACACTTACGCCATAATAGACTGCATTGTGAAATTAACATTTACTGAAATCAATCGGAATTCTTTTTATATGTCATCCACTCAGAGAATTAAAACGTTCTATGTGTTCTTATAATTTCTCACAGGCCACAAAGGACTGATGTTTCAATGGTTCGACAGTCTATGAGTTCTCATTTATTAAATTCTCGGCAAGAAAGGAAAAATCAAACTGAGATCTATCGAATATTTCTCTCAATTTGAGATTTGAATTATCATAAGTATCGTAGTAAATGTGATTGGCCGTCTGTCACCATCTTTCTGTACGATGGCCGATGTGCTTTGTTTCGACGACGACAGGTTGACAAAACGTTTAATGATGGTTTTGATGGCAGTATAAATATACTTTTGTTCATTCATACGATTCCACTTCCACCCATCAAACTCCTGATATGCAGATTTTGTCCCATTCTCACCCGCGTCTTATCGTCAGAAAGTACGTACTACTGAAACATTTGATCTTTCTAAGGCTCTAATTTTCACAGAAAGTCAGGAAGGAGGAGCGTTTCAGTTACCGCCTATTGGGATTCCCATTGCGGAATTGTTCTCCCTGAGTTGCCTGCCGCTGTCTCTGAGATCCACTCTGATTGACATTCTTCCGATAGTCTGCGTGTCTTGCAGAGTGACTGGTCACTGCAGCAGGCCTCTAGCACTGTGGTGTTACGTGTTACTTAGGAAGCAGGTATAAGTCCGTCTATGATGCCTCACAGCCGTCGTAAACAACGTGTACAACATTACCGTTCAGCGACGACCAAGTAAATATTCGGTTGGCTATAGTGTGAAGTATATATAGTGTGCAGGCTGTTTTAACAGGAAGTAAATATTTTAGGAAGTGGTAGCATAGAAGAAATACAAATGCCATATGCCCAATGTTTATTGAGTACAGAGATAGGGAAAAGAAACAGTAAACAATAATTCTACCAGCAACTTTAATGTTCTTTGACTTCTTGATAACAAAATACGGTGGTCTTCTGTGATCGTATTTTTCCTTTCTTTTTTTCGGCTACCAATGTTCACGATACGAATGGTGAAGTGTTTACTTCTCCGGTGAATTATGGGTTTATATAATGTGGCACCTGACGAAGAGAATATGTAGCGTATCATGACGGAAGAACGTACAAATTTGTGTAGCAAAAGGCATCTCTTACAATGCTGCTGGAAGCTCATTAATAAGAAAATATGCATGACGGCGACCTGTAAGATGAGGCGGCAACACAATTGGCGAAATCAGCTATTTGTTTATCATCTCACAACACAGTTTTACAGGGAAGCTTTTTTGAAAGTGTGTCTCTACAATGGCGTGTATTATTGATTCTGCCATTAGTGAAAGTGAGTTCATCAGCGAACAGTACAAATGGGAATATTTGGAGATTTTTCAACATTTCAACGACAAAATTCCAATCGTCTCTTTTACTCCTCTGGTGGAAGGTGGTGAGTGTGCTGTAACTGGTACATATGAAATCCCTGAAAACGTAATTTCCGCTTTACTCTTGTACTTGGAACACCGATACGTGCGGAATTCTACGTGCTCTTGTTGATTGCGTAAATTCTAACGACTGAATAATGATTTTTTTTTAGGTGGCAACGTACAGCCGTGATTTGAAAAAATCATTCTTATGCCAAGGCTGATGCAAAATATTTTTATTCCTAATATTCTATCGGTTTCGGCAGTTGCTGCCATCAACAGGAAAGCAACAAGTTTAATGGAAGAAAAATACATGACAATTACAATTACACAACATGGAGTCACGTATAAAATCCTTTTGAAAATATTGTTTGTACTTACATATTTTACATCAAGGCCAATAAGATAACATTTTTACTGAGTACAGCAACATCTAATTTACAATAAAATGTTGTGATTGTTTCTAAACGCCCTTCCATTTTACATCATGTAGTGGAATTCCTATAATTAATCTTTAAACATTGCAAATAAGGAAAGTCTTCCATTACAGTCTCTAAGAATATGTACAGATGACAGTATTGGAATAGGTGGAAGTTTATCCGAGAACTTCAGGATTTAATTCTAATTTATCATACCACTCATTCTAAAATCTTTGATTATAGTTTTGTAAACAATGAAAATACGTCACTCATGACACAGTTACTAGGTAATTAACTTTCGTACAGCAAAATAAATGTAAATTAAGGAATATTGTTATCATCATTGTAAATATACAAATCCCTCTGTTAAACAGATATCACAATTTATTTGTTCTATACCAGTCATGGAAACTTTTCCAGTTAATTGATTTTTTTTCTTTTAGGATCATGAAAGATTGATGTAAAATATTGGACAACAGTGAAAGTGTTCAAATGTAATATATTCGAAGATGCACACAGTGTGCGTGTGTATGTGTGTCAGTGTGTGTGTGTGTGTGTGTGAGAGAGAGAGAGAGAGAGAGAGAGAGAGAGAGAGAGAGAGAGAGAGAGAGAGAGAGAGAGAGTAAAAGAGAGAGAGTTGGCTATTACATCTATACAAACTTTTCAAACCATATCACTTATTAAAATTACAAAAACAAGTTTCACTTTAAAATAACAGATTGTATAAGTTGTACAGTTATTATACATGCGCAGTTAACTTTTTCTTTCATATGTAAGTTATCAAAGTAGCCTTAGTATAACACTGTTGGTATTAAATAGTAAAATTGTTGAATTAACTATATATACATTTAAAATAATTTTCTTGTCCTCATATTCCCAATACATGATATTATCCTCCACATTGTCACTTGAATAAGCTGTGAGCTACATGTTCTAGTCTTAAACTGAAGCAATTCTTCATATTGCCAATGTTACCTTTGGAAGGGGGGGGGGAGTGTTGATGGGGGACATATACCGGGTGATCAAAAAGTCAGTATAAATTTGAAAAACTTATAAATCACGGAATAATGTAGATAGAGAGGTAAAAATTGACACACATGCTTGGAATGGCATGGGGTTTTAATATTGGGTCTTATTCATATAATCAGGAGGCAGTGTATATACAGATGACCTCTAATATTTATACTAGGTGGCCATGTTGGGTTGTAGTACACCTGTGAAATGGTCTAAAAAACTTGTTTTTAAGATCTTTCAGTTCTATTAGAATATTTTCTGGGTGTACCTTTAATAACAGAAAGTTGCTGCAGACGGGGTTGGTCTTGACTTGTCTTTATTCTACCGAAGCAATACACAAGCAGTTGGGTTTAACAGTTTAGTGAACATGTACTGCAGTGCAGCAACAACTTCACTTACCCGAAGCTATAGCATGGAGACCCATAGGAAGGTTGAAAAAGGAGGCACAGGTGGAAGTGGCTCAGCTACTGCGGTGTTCCAAAGTGTAATTCCCAAGACGCGTACGTGATATCAGACAATAGGAATCATCAAAAGAAGACAAGGCCAATGTCTTACACGGAACTGTATGAACAGAGGCCTATGGCGTGTGTCCCATTAAAATCACGACAACGTTAAGGCCGCAGAAATTGCGCGGAGGAATACCAGTATCGGAGTCTTAAAGAACGTGTAACTGAGTACGTCGCCTTATCATGGTGGTGGACGTATGGTATGGATGTATGGTATTGGCAATACTGGCGGTCGTTTGAACCTCTATGTCGTTCAAAGTGTCGCTTTTACTACTCAGAGGTAGAGAGAGGAAATCTTTTGACCTTTTTCGTGCCCGACGCTGGTGTCATAAGAGATGGTTGCCTATGACGGACGATAACGCTCGTCCCCACAAAGCTGCACCGGTGACAATGTGCATGAAGCTGAGGGAACTGAACGAATTGAGTGTACAACTTGTTCACCGTAATTAAACCCGATTGAGCATGTCTGATATACATTTGGCAGACGCCATGGAGACAGACCAGCACCTCGCACAATGGGTGCAGAGCAGGATTTTGCAATAATCGAAGAATGGCCAAATATTGCTTCAGAGTCCATTGATATCCTCATACGGTCAATGAAACGCAGGTGTGCTACTTTTCTGTCCGTCCGACGAGATAACGCACCATATCAGTTACCCAATATATGTTGTGTATGATGTCTCACCTGATCCTCTATTTGTTTTGAGCAGTGTATATGACTCCGCTACAGATATTATTATTATTCCTGAATTTCAAATGTTTTCAGTGTGGCGTAAGAATTTGCGATGGTAACCACGTCATTCACTCTGCAAGGCATCCGCAATTCGGAGATCGAGGTGCTTGTGGCTGGCATAGGGAAAACGAGTTGATGCACTCAATGCATTCGACAGATATGTGAGAGAAAATGAGAAATGAGCGTGTGGCTTTCTTGGCCGGGAGATTCCTTGCGTGATTGTTCGACCGCCTTAGTGTAAGTTTTTTTAGTTGACGCCGCATGGGCAACTTACGTATCAATGATGATGAGATGATGATGATGATGATTAGGACAACACACAACACCCAGTCCCCTGCCGGGAATCTAACCCGGGGGCCCCCTGCGTGGTTGTCAGCGACGGTGGCACTGAGCTACGGGGGCGGACTATGTAAGAGAGTATAAACATCTTACGGTCGTTGAATGTACAAAGTTGACTCCAAGCAAGCAAGCTTATTGCTTAAAGTCCTGTCGACAGCACGGTCATTAGAGACGGAGCTTACGCTCTGAGTCTTTGGTTAAGGATGAGGAAGGAAATCGGCCGTGCCATTTGAAAGAAACCATCCCGGAATTTGCCTAGAGTGATTTAGGGAAATAACGGAAAACCTAAATTTCGATAGCCGAAGATGGATTTGAACCACCGTCCTACCGAATGCGAGTCCAGTGCGTTACCACTGCGTCACCCCGCTCGGTAAAGTGAATTCCAATTTCCAGTAGCAGGCTTGATAGATTCTATTCATCGGAATGCCACTATTACGTTCTTTCAGTCGACGTTATCTGTGTTAGGTCTTCTAATAAATTTTCGTAGACCGGTTGACTCAAACTATTTTGTGCCACGTTAATGTTAAAATTCACAAATATCAAAGCAGATGCTCCTCTCGCAGATATTGATATACGGGAGAGTTGTGTTTATTCTGCAGGAAGGAACCAACCAATACTTAATGGTAGGTGCATATGTAAGGGGAAGATCTACAATGCTTGATCACTTATGCCGTCCGCAAACCAGTCGTTTTGCACTCGTTGCGACTGCGACACGTCCTCATCGTTGCTGTCGCCCATTCGACTGCATAAGCCAATTAATGGGAGTCTGCAGGCACATATTAGTCTCCAAGACCGTCCGCACATTAGTTGTTCCACACTTGTCGCCATCGAGATTCCCGTCTCGAATTTTCATCGCAGGTTGTTTATTGCGTTCTTCATAACCACATTAGAAACAAAGAAGTGCAAAAAAGTGGACGTAAAAGTTGAAATGACCACATTGACTCTATATTATCACGTCGACCAAAATGAACAGTTACCCTGCTGCTAACACTACTAGAGACTATTTAGTAAATTATTTTTTGGCTCCATTGACATCATTCTCTTGGCGGTGTAACTTTTGCATTTAAAAGTCACATACAGGCTTAAGTAGTTTTGTGTGCTTTTTTGTTTTGTCTTTGTTTTTGATAATGTACTGAGCAGTGGAATCAGTATAACTTGGAAATATAATGAATATGAAATTAAGCCGCGCGCGAGTGGCCGAGCGGTCTGGAGCGTTATGTTTCCGATTGCGTGGCCTCCCGCGTCGGAGGTTCGAATCCTCCGTCGAGCATGGATTTTTTGTTGTCTTTAGTATTACTCAGTTGATGACCTCGCAGTTAAGTCCCAGAAGCTCTACAATTTTTTTTTTTTATTTTTTTTATTTTTATTTATTTTTTTTAATAAAAATTAATATCTGACAAGTTGGTTTCACTGGTTACTTCTTTCCATGCTTTATATGTACTGTTATTACTTGAATATTCTTGGATGCCGTAATCGTGTAGCTCAGGACTTTTTCTACTTCTCCTAGAAATAGAAAGTTCAGCAACTAGAAACTTGTATTGGTAATTACAGATAATTACATTATTCTGCGATACTGAAAGAGGTTATGATGAACCTTGAAGATAATTGTTAAACCTGTGTTACTCACCGTGGAATCTGAGTCACTAAGCACGTAATATTGGAAACTATTGCTTGTTATTTTTCAGAAAGACCTTGTAAAACTGGTACATTTGACTGGTCATGTTATGTATTCTTTTGTTCAAATGTTTGTAGAGCTTAAGGGACTTAACTACGGGGTCATCAGTCTGTAATCTTACAAACTACTTATGAACTAGCTAAGACTAAGGACGGCACAATTATCCATGCCGAATGGGGGATTCGAACCCCCGACTATAGTGGCCGTGCAGACCGTGATTGGCGCGCCGCAGTCCCCTCGGCCACCGCGGCCGGCATTTTATTTTGTATTTACTTATTTGTTAAAATATCATTTCACTTATTTCCCGAAGATATCTAGTATTTAAAATGTTCTGTGCACATGAAAGGCATAAAATCACGGACAAACACAACACGGAAGACCGGCGTCACGTGTGAACCGCTCGTTACGCGCGACATTTACCGTCCGATGCCGACAGGACGAGAGTCGCTCTCAGCGACCTTCAGAGGAATACGACAAGTGTCGACCCATGTTAAGTCAAGCGTACACTCGTATGGCGGACAGAATCGTGCCGCAGACGAGTCGCAGCCGCAAGGCATGCGAAACGACCCGTGTGCGGACGGCAAAGTCCTTGTGAACTCTATGCTCGTTTATTGCGTCCTGCAGTGCTTGGAAAAGTTCGCGCGTGACAACCGATCCCAAGTCATGCAGGTATGCTACGTTGTATACACATAAAGAGTGGAAGAAAACACCATCCAAGCTATTTATATTCTATTTATTTAAAATATGTACTCATTCCACAGCTACATATATTATCGAATACAACAAAAGCTTATGTTTTCAATGTAATGCACTGCCAATAGAGTGATGTCATTGGAGCCAGAAAATAATTCGCTATATAGTCTTTGACTCGATTGTTGTTATTGGAGCTTTACGGCGCTCAACATCGTGGTCATCAGCGCCCTTTTTTTTGCCGGGGTGATAATGTAAAACCAATGGGGTTCCCAGAACCAGCGACGTTAACATTTTGGTCCATTTTTTGCACTCTCTCTTTGTAACATAGATACGAAGTATACAGTAAAGAATATTCCGTTCTACGTACGGATTCAACTATAGTGCCCATTCTGTCATCCTTTTCTTTTGCTGGTACCACTAAAACGTCACATCATCTACCTCATACACGTTGTTGTTGTTGAAGGAAAAGAGCCGGCCTCGGTGGCCGAGGGGACTGAGGCGCTCCAGTCACGGTCTGCACGGCCACTACGGTCGGGGGTTCGAATCCCCCCTCGGGTATGGACATTTGTGCCGGTCTTAGTATAAGTTAGTAGATAAGTAGTTTGTAAGTTTAGGGACTGGTGACCCCGTAGTTACGTCCCATAAGCTTAACAAACATTTGAACATTTCTGAAGGAAAAGAACAACCAAGTTTAGTAGCTCCCTGCTGGAAGTCACAAGCAGGCAGGAAAATTACGCGAACGACGAATGCCAGTCAAATCGTGTACGTACGGCTGCTGATAGCATCGCATAGTTCGTACATGATGCGAGTCCCGCCAGCGGACGGCCTTACCGTGCTAATTGTTCATTTTTTCAGCCAACTTATGAATTTTATCATTCCCAGTTACGACTTGCTCTCTGATTTTACTTCTACGGATTGTGAACAGTTTTAAAGAAATTTTTACAGTTATTATTATTATTATCTATGGCGGACTGCCTTCTCCCCTACACCCCGTCCTTTCACTCACCAATAAAGCCTTCTTCGGCTAAATTAAAGTTTCTCCTCCGACTAAATAAATCAAATACCTTCTGTTAGTTGCAGAATGGGACATGCTACGCAATTACCCCTGTAGTTGCAAAAGGAAACCAAAAGGATGTGGCTCCTGCACTCTTCCACCTGCAAATGTTATTTTGAACAACATAAAACTAACATCTTCTCCGTCATCAGCCACATCTTCTTAGCTCTGAAGCCAATGTATTACATGCACTTAAAGAAGTTCAGTTCCAAAACGATTTAGAGGAAGACGTTGAATGGGACAACCGCTGGACGTAAATCAGAGCGCAATCTTTTATATGCATGGTTTTTTTCTTACGGAAACGTAGAATACCCAGAAAGAAAAGTGTGCTGGTTCTGCTCTTATTTACACAGGTAGCATAGGACCGGTGATATGCCCGCGAACTACAAGCAGCACTTTCGCTTTGAGGCTCATGTTGGCGTGATTTTGCTTTACCGGACGTTGCGATGTTGCGATTATCTGTGCTTATTTTGTGAGTTGATGTACGATGTAGTGAGTTAATGTTGAGAAGACAGTGTTGGGATAAAGCTGTGTTCCGACGTATAGTTAACATCATTTTAATTCTTTATGGGCTGAATTTGATCTTTTTTACGTTGATATTTCGAAGTTTTGGGAAAACCGTGATATCATATTGGTCTTACAAGAACCAAATTATATTTACAAATTTATTCTGAGGATTTGTAATACATTCCGCTACTAACCAATCAGTATCGTAAATTGACTTGCCGAGTAACAGGAGGAAAAAAGGAACAAAATTTCCTCCCTGTGTATTTATATCTTGCAGGTCTGACTACAGAGAAAGTAGAACAATTTTTTATACCTCGAAAAAACGTACTAGAATTTTGAAAACGAATAAGAGCAATTCCTGGCAAAGACAGATGTTTCTAATCTGTTTTGTGTGTTATTTACATTTCGGTGAAGAACTTACTACGAAAGAATACTTTTTTAAATCATTGAAGGTAAAGAGGTCGAAATTCCACGACAAAGATAGCCCCTAAAACCAAGAGTGATTGCTATTTATTTCGCTGTTCATTGAAATATTTATCGAATGTGTTACACAAAAAATAGCTAGTAAGACATTCGTAAAAGGAAGCTGACACATAAGAATTGCGATGTCTGCTAGTGCTCCTTCCTTTGTGGTAAATATACGGAACGAACATGAACCAGACGCGGCAGGAATTTCGTGAAATAGGACATTAAAGTGTAAAAAAACTGGGTTATACGATTATGGAATAAATTAATTATTATACTGCGAAAGCAGCTTTCAGATGAATAGCCTAAGACGTGACAGTCAAATCTCCTAGATCACTGTAACCTCTATAAGAAACAGACAGTCGTAGTTACCACTCTGTTAAAGAAATATTGAAAAAAATATTAGGGAATGCTCTATGATAACGACTTTCTTCTGGACAGCGTGATCCCAAACATGAAATCGCCCAAAGGATACTGTCATTGTTTCAGTAATGAATTGTTAACCGTTCATACCGAAAAATCTCCGAAACTTAGTAAAGGATCTCAAATGCTCATGTGCAATTAATGCACATGCTAAGGAAATAATTTAAAATTAATTTCGGGACGAAGAAGACGAAAACAAACGCTTCGGTCTGGTAATTTTTTATAAAGATCGAAGAACTGCATTTCTGCAACTCTGAATTGAAAGTTTATGGTTTCGTCAATTTGGGGGGGGGGGGCGGTTATGGTCCAGACGATTGTATGGATACACTTGGAAATCATAATCTGGTGATTCTTTGTTCCTCTGCTGCTTCCATTAGAGATTATTTGTCTTGTACTGGAAAGTAAAGTCCTTAAGCGAATGGTAATCTCCGTGTCGAAAGGTTACGGTCCGACATTCTTTTAAAGACTGTACATTAGTAGTGAGAATACGAACGTTAAATGTCATGATGGACATCATTGTTCATAAGCCGATTTTTCATTAGACGAAATGTCGGCTTTTCACTGTTATTAAACAGTTTCGGAAGGAGCTGAACTTCGAACACTGCTCGGAGACTATTGAAATGAACAGACAACTGATGTCCACCTAATTTTCATTTCATTACATGCATTCAGTGGATGTATGAGTTTTTGTACTCCCTTTGACATATAGGATGTAAACGGTGTAAGCAGCGAAAGATTGTACATCTTGGTGTGTGCGCGCGCGCGTGTGTGTGTGTGTGTGTGTGTCTGTGTGTGTGTGTGTGTTGTCCTTAGTTTACATTACTTTAAGTAGTTTGCAAGCTACGGACTGATGACCACGCAGTTTCGTCCGATAGATTTACAAACACAAACAACATAAAATGACTAGGGGTCCAGTAACATAAAAGCGTATGTCAAACTGAAATATACTGTTACAATTAAGGAGTTGCTAGTATGACATTTATTATGAGCTGGTTAAGCAAATATGTGTATTTTTCTGTTGTAAGTTGGAATTCATGCAAATATAGAATAATTTTTTCCATTCCGAAAAAGACACCGAAAAAAATCGTCCAGGAACTTGAAGAAAGCTGTAGGAAAAGGAAGAAGATTAAATTTGTTTCCTTTGAGATACATCTACATCTACATGGGATACTCTGCAAATCACATTTAAGTGTCTGGCAGAGGGATCATCGAACCAGTGTTATACTATTTATCTCCCATTACATTCTCGAATAGCGCGGGGGAAGAAAGAACACCTGACTCTCCATTCGAGCTCTGATTTCTCGTATTTTATTCTGATGATCATTTCTACCTATTTAAGTGGGGGTCAAAAATATATTGCCGCGAGAGACCACAATCACCAACTGCCGGCGTGGCGCAGGGGATAGCGGCAGGGACTGCGGAGCAGAAGGTCACCGGTTCAATCCCGCCCACCGGCAAAAATTTATTTCTTTGTAATTTACAATTGCAGAAGGTTCTACATCTTTCTTATGTTCACTTGTAAATTCTACTTGTTTCTTATGTTAACTGTTCTTGTAATTTCTGGTAAATTCTGTCTGTGTATAAAAGCAGAGCACTCTGCCTGAGAGGCAGTCAGTGCTGCGTGTATGTTGAGTTCGTAATAAACGTGCTTTCAGTATAAGTGCTGTGTTTAGTTGCCTTCGAAGTCAAGCCTGCTTCCATTGCAACGTGACACTGTTTGGTGGAGGCGCCGGGTACACTGTGCAACAGCTGCATCGCCGTGCCTCCGATTAGGCAACGTAAAAGCCGTCGCTTACACGGACTGGAACGGGAATACAAGGGATACACCTAGTACATCCTTCCAAAAGTCCGTATTATCAGAAGAACGATGGAGACGAAACCAGCAATAAGCCAGCTGCACATCAGACACCCGTCGGTGTTCTCTGGAGATGATGGACAGGACCTCAACAAATGGCTAAAAGGGTTCGACCGAGTCGCCAAGTACAACAGGTGGGATCATACGATGTGCTTGGCCAACGTTTATTTGTACCTCGATGGAACAGCCCAGCAATGGTTCGAAAACAACGAAGACAAGTTGAATGACTGGGAGACGTTCCAGGAGGAACTTAAGAAGACGTTTGGAGACCGCCAGCGACAAATCCGCTCGGCGGAAGAACAACTGAAGAACTGGGCCCAACGGCATGGTGAGCCGACACAATCGTACATACAGAGTGTTTTGGCCCTGTGTAAAGTAGTCAATCCGAACATGACTGAAGCGGACAAAATCACGCACCTGATGAAGGGAATTGCAGAAGATATGTACCAAGCTCTTCTGATAAAAGACGTCGCTACGACAGAAGAGTTCATCAAGTGGTGCCAGCGTACTGAAGAGATGCAACAAAGAAGGGTTGGACGCAAGAAGTATGACAGACTCCCAAATGTAGTTCCTATGGCCGTTCTGGAAGACCAGCAGGACTTGGCTTCTCTCATACGACAAATCGTGAGAGAAGAATTACAACAGTGCATGGCAGCCGGGACTATTAGACCGAGCGAGCATCAGATTATGGCCATGGATGTTAGCCCTGTAAGTCACGAGGTAGCCGACGCCGCTGAGGACGAGGTATTTCAAACATTATCTCCTGTCTGCCCCGTCAATCGCACCAGACGTGAAGAATGGCGTCGCCCTGCTATGACTTACGCAGCGGCCGCCAACTCCTCCGGTAATTATGACGCCCTGCAGAAGAACAGACGTCTGGAGGACAGAAGACAACACGCCACTGTGTTTCCACTGTGGACGCCCTGGACATGTCGTACGCTACTGCAGAGAGAGGAGGCGAGTATTCGATGATTATTTTGCCGCAAGACGTCAGACGTCGGAGCAGTTATATCCAATGCAGTCACCTGCTGATGAGTTCAGTCGACCTATGGGAAGAAGTCCATCGCCGTACCCTAGACGAGGTCGCTCCCCGACGCGCCGCAGCCGTTCACCGTCGCCGTACAGAGGTACCAGCCGCTCCCCTAGCTGCCGCGCCCAGGAAAACTAAGCGAGGCGACCATCTACGGAGGTGAGGCCGCCGCAGATGAAAATCCTCCCTGGACGACAGTCGCCAAGATGTCGGGAAATCTCATCGACGTCATAATCGACGGCCAACCTGTCCGGGCACTTGTTGATTCAGGAGCCTCTTTTTCTGTATTATCGGATAATTACCGCCGCACATTAAAGACGACAATGTTCTGTGATACGGGAGCAACTGTGCTGAAGGTCGCGAATGGAAGGTACGTCCATCCAGCAGGAACGTGTGTCGCAAGAATAACCATCAACAACAGGACGCAGCCGTTTGAATTTGTCGTGTTAACAGAATGTAGTCACAATGTCATCCTCGGATGGGACTTCCTTCAGGCATCCCAAGCTATCATTGACTGTGGAATATCTGAGCTGCAAATTGAAGAAGTTGTTCCGCCAGATACACGTAATACAGAATTTTCTCGGAAGTTAATCGTCGTTGACAATGTGACGATACCGCAGTTGACAATGAGAAGAGTTGCAGTCACAAACACAGATGACTGGTTAAACTGTGAAGTTCTTGTTGATAGTAAAAAGTTTATCAGGCTCACAAAAGAAATTTACATACCAGCGGCTATCATAAGCCTTACCGGTGGTCAAGGAGAGATTTGGATCACAAATTGTCACGAGCAGTCACAAATTATCCCCAAGGGAATGTGTATCAGGACAGCTGAACCAATCCAGGACGGTGAGCTCAACGTCATCAATGAAGACCCATGCCCTGTTGTTAGTACAGACAACACGCTGGAGAAAACAAACGTGGAACTGCCAATAGGGCCTCGACTGGCCAAGGAACAACGCCAACGGGTGTTAGGTATACTACGCCAATTTTCGGGTGCATTCACACCTCAGCAGGGGAAAAGTCAGACGAAACGGCCCACGATAAAGCATCGTATCAATACTGGGGACCATCCGCCAATTAGCCAGCGTTCGTATAGAGTGTCGCCAGCTGAAAGACGGATAATTCGGGAGGAAGTGAAGAAGATGTTGCGAGATGACATTATTCAACCTTCGGAGAGTCCTTGCTCGTCTCCGGTAGTCCTCGTAAAGAAGAAGGATGGCACGTGGCGATTCTGTGTCGACTATCGGCGGCTGAACAGAATCACAAAGAAAGATGTCTACCCATTGCCACGTATTGATGACACCTTAGACTGCTTGAAAGGAGCTACATACTTCTCAACTGTGGACATGCAGACAGGTTACTGGCAAAACGAGGTTGACGAAGCTGACAGGGAGAAGACGGCTTTTATTACACCTGATGGTCTCTATGAATTTAAAGTAATGCCATTTGGATTATGTAATGCTCCAGCCACATTCGAACGCATGATGGACAACTTGATTCGACACCTGAAGTGGACGACGAGTCTTTGCTATTTACATGACATTGTCGTTTTCTCGAAAACATTTGAAGAACATCTGAGTCGCCTGTCAAATGTGTTGAAGTGTGTTCAGGCTGCAGGTCTCCGCCTCAATCCAAAGAAGTGCCTCTTCGTCGCCAAAGAGATAAAAATCCTGGGGCACCTAGTCAACGGAGATGGTGTCCGTCCTGATCCAGATAAAGTAAGTGCAGTCACAGAATTTCCAACTCCACAGCACATAAAAGCAGAGCACTCTGCCTGAGAGGCAGTCAGTGCTGCGTGTATGTTGAGTTCGTAATAAACGTGCTTTCAGTATAAGTGCTGTGTTTAGTTGCCTTCGAAGTCAAGCCTGCTTCCATTGCAACGTGACACTGTTTGGTGGAGGCGCCGGGTACACTGTGCAACAGCTGCATCGCCGTGCCTCCGATTAGGCAACGTAAAAGCCGTCGCTTACACGGACTGGAACGGGAATACAAGGGATACACCGAGTACATCCTTCCAAAAGTCCGTATTATCAGAAGAACGATGGAGACGAAACCAGCAATAAGCCAGCTGCACATCAGACACCCGTCGGTGTTCTCTGGAGATGATGGACAGGACCCCAACAAATGGCTAAAAGGGTTCGACCGAGTCGCCAAGTACAACAGGTGGGATCATACGATGTGCTTGGCCAACGTTTATTTGTACCTCGATGGAACAGCCCAGCAATGGTTCGAAAACAACGAAGACAAGTTGAATGACTGGGAGACGTTCCAGGAGGAACTTAAGAAGACGTTTGGAGACCGCCAGCGACAAATCCGCTCGGCGTATGAACAACTGATGAACTGGGCCCAACGACATGGCCCTGTGTAAAGTAGTCAATCCGAACACACATTCGTGATGTGAGAAGTTTTCTTGGGCTGTGCTCATACTACCGACGTTTCATAAAAGGATTTTGTAAAAAGGCACGTCCATTACAAGAACTTATGCAGGGAGACGCCAAATTTTACTGGGATGAAACAGAAGAAATAGCTTTCCGAGCACTTAAGGAGCCTCTAACTTCCGCACCAGTGCTAGTCTTGTACGACGAGAATGTAGAAACGGAACTTCACACAGACGCCAGTGGCTATGGGATTGGTGCAGTGCTTGTACAAGTTCAGAAAGGTGCCGAAAAAGTGATAGCCTATGCGTCAAGAGTACTCTCAAAGTCCGAGATAAACTACTCTACAACTGAAAAAGAATGTCTCGCGGTTATCTGGACTATCAACAAGTTCCGGCCGTATTTATTCGGCTAACCATTCACCGTCGTGACAGACCACCATTCTTTGTGTTGGCTGACTAGCTTGAAGGATCCATCAGGTCGACTAGCAAGATGGGCACTAAGACTCCAAGAGTACGATGTCACAGTGGTATTCAAGAACGGGCGCAAACACAAGGATGCCGACTGCCTTTCGAGGAATCAATTAGTGGAACACAACAGCATTAATGAAATTTCAGCTCTCACTGAATCAGATGACGTTACAGCTGAAGAGAGGGAAGATCCAACACTATTAAAAATGATAGAGGCCTTGGAGAAAGGAGAACCGACCAATGGAGAGTTCCAACTTATAAACGGAACATTGTACAAGAGCAACTACGATCCAATGGGCCCCAAATGGCTACTCGTTGTTCCAGCTCATCTCCAGCCAGCTATTCTCAAATATTTCCATGATGCTCCAATATCCGGTCATCTGGGATTCGTGAAGACCCTAGACAGAATCAGACGCAGGTATTACTGGAAAGGTCTCTACCGATCTGTCAAGCACTATGTGAGTCACTGTAAAGAGTGCCAGCGACGGAAGCATGTGGCGCAATTACCTCCAGGACATCTCGTACCGATTCCGCCGGCAGCAGCTCCATTCCACCGAGTTGGGATCGATCTTTTAGGGAGGTTCCCGAAGTCGACAACCGGTAACCGTTGGATAATAGTCTGCACTGACTACCTCACACGCTACGCTGTCACCAAACCTGTTCCGACTGCAGAAGCTCCAGAGATCGCAAAATTCATGGTAGAAGACATTTCGAAGCATGGAACACCACGTGTCATGATATGTGATCGTGGAAAAGTATTCCAGTCAAAACTAGTTTTAGAGGTAATGTCACGGTGCAACATTGTCCACAGAATGACAACTGCATACCATCCTCAGGCAAATGGTCTTACGAAACGTTTTAACAAAACGTTAGCCGACATACTGTCGATGTACGTCGATGTTGAGAAGAATGATTGGGATACAATTTTGCCAGTCGTGACATTTGCTTACAATACCGCAAGACAAGACACCACAGGCTTCACTCCGTTTTTCCTGCTCCATGGCCGTGAAGCTGAGACGACAATGGATACACTGTTTCCGTTCCAACCGGACGACACTCAGGATGACTATGTTAAACAGCTCATCACCAGGGTCGAAGAAGCAAGACAGCTGGCTCGCATACGGACACTGGACACCCACGAGAAGGATCGTCAGCGGTATAACGAGAAGCAACGACCTGTTGTTTACAGCCCAGGAGATCTGGTATGGATTTTTACCCCTGAGCGGAAGGTTGGACTGTCAGAAAAGTTATTGAAGCGACACTTTGGTCCTTATCGTGTCATACGCCGCCTGTCAGACGTCACATACGAAGTTGAGGATTATGAGCCGTCGTCGAAACGTCAAAAACGAAGAGACATTGTTCACGTCCTGCACATCACGTCCTACGATCCTGAAGTGCAGGTAGACGACAATGGCTTCATGTTCAAGGACTTTAAGGACGGTAATGTTCCTGATGAAGCCACGACAGGTACGTCTGTCGTCGATAATCGCGGAGAAGGGAAGGATTCTCTTGAACTGTCATACAGAGGACTCATGACACGGTCAAGATCCAGGACATTGCAGCTGGCTCCACAGGGATCATAACAGCGGGTCGCTGTTTCTCCAGGAGAGGGAGCAATGCCGCGAGTGGCCACGATCGCCAACTGCCGGCGTGGCGCAGGGGATAGCGTCACGGACTGCGGAGCAGAAGGTCGCCGGTTCAATCCCGCCCACCGGCAAAAATTTATTTCTTTGTAATTTACATTCCAGAAGGTTCTACATCTTTCTTATGTTCACTTGTAAATTCTACTTGTTTCTTATGTTAACTGTTCTTGTAATTTCTGGTAAATTCTGTCTGTGTATAAAAGCAGAGCACTCTGCCTGAGAGGCAGTCAGTGCTGCGTGTATGTTGAGTTCGTAATAAACGTGCTTTCAGTATAAGTGCTGTGTTTAGTTGCCTTCGAAGTCAAGCCTACTTCCATTGCAACGTGACAATATTTTCGCATTCGGAGGAGAATGTTGGTGATTGCAGTTTCGTAAGTAGCCCACGCCGCAGCGAAAAGCGTCGTTGTAGTAATGATTCCCATCCCAGTTCCTGTACCATTTCCGTAACGCTGTCTCACCTGTATCGTGACAATACGGAACGAGCTGTTCTTCTTTGGACTCTTTCGATGTCCTCCATCAAACGCACCTGATAAGGATCCCACACTGTGCTGCAATACTCCAAAAATGGACGGACAAGCGTATGTATGCAGTTTCTTTCGTAGTTCTGTTGCATGTTTTAAGGGTTCTGCCAATAAAACGCAGTCTCTGGTTGACCTTTCCCATGATATTATCTACGTGTTCTTTCCAATTTAAGTCTGAAGTAATAGTAATTCCTAGGTATTTTGTGGAGTTTACGACCTTCACATTTGATTGATTTATCTTGTAAACAAAGTTTAACGGATTTGTTTTCGTACTCATGTGGACGACTTCACACTTCTCATTATTTAGAGTCAATTGCCAATTTTTACACCATACTGATATCTTATTTAGATCGTTCTGCAGTTGGTTTTGATCTTCAGATGATTGTACTAGACGGTAAATGACGGCGTCATCTGCAAACAATCTAAGAGAGGTACTTAGATTTTCCCCTAAATCGTTTATGTAAATAAGGAACAGCAGAGGACCAATAACACTACCCTGTGGAACGCCAGATATCACCTCTGCTTTAGTCGATGCCTTACCATAGATTACTACGAACTGTGTCCTCTCTGACAAGAAATCCCCTATCCAACCGCAAATTTGGGGCGATATACCATAACCACGCAATTTGATTAAAAGCCGTTTGTGAGGTACGGTGTCAAAAGCTTTCTGGAAATCAAGAAATACGGAATCGATTTGCGAACCTTTGTCGATAGCACCCATCACTTCGTGTGAATAAAGAGCTAGTTGTGTTTCGCATGAACGATATTTTTTAAATCCGTGTTGACCTTGGGTCAATAGATCGTTCTGTGTACAATTTCATTCTATTACCAAACCCCCATGAACCACAGACATTATCGAGGTGGGGTGGCTTGCGTGCCTCAACGATGCAGATAGCCGTACCGTAGGTGCAACCACAGCGGAGGGGTATCTGTGGAGAGGCCAGACAAACGTGTGGTTCCTGAAGAGGGGCAGCAGCCTTTTCAGTAGTTACAGGGGCAACAGTCTGGATGATTGACTGAGCTGGCCTTGTAACATCAGCTAATGTGGCTTTGCCACACAGCTACTGCGAACGGCTGAAAGCAAGGGGAAACTACAGTCGTTACTTTTCCCTAGGACATGCAGCTCTACTGTATGGAAATATGATGATGGCATCCTCTCGGGTAAAATATTCCGGAGGTAAAATAGTCCCCCATTCGGATCTCCGGGCGGGGACTACTCAGGAGGATGTTGTCATCAGGAAAAACAATACTGGCATTCTACGGATCGGAGCGTGGTATGTTAGATCCCTTAATCGGGTAGGAGAATTAGAAAATTTGAAAAGGGAAATGGATAGGTTGAAGTTAGATATAGTGGGGATTAGTGAAGTTCGGTGGCAGGATGAACAGGATTTCTGTTCAGGTGAGTACAGGATTATAAATACAAAATCAGTTGGGGGTATCACAGGAGTACGACTGATAATGAATAAGAAAATAGGAATGCGGGTAAACTACTATGAGCAGCACAGTGATCGCATTATCATTGACAAGATAGATACGAAGCCAACACCAACAACAGTGGTACAGGTATATATGCCAACTAGCTCTGCCGATGACCAGGAGATCGAAGAAATATATGAGGAGCTAAAGGAAATTATTCAGACAGTTAAGGGAGAGGAAAACTTAATTGTGATGGGAGACTGGAATTCGGTAGTAGGAAAAGGAAGAGAAGGAAAAATAGTAGGTGAATATGAACTGGGCAGGAGGAATGAAAGAGGAAGTCGCCTGGTAGAATTTTGCACGGAACATGATTTAACCAGTCTCCGGTCTGAAGACCATAACTACAACAACAAAAGGAACTTAGTTTCTGGACGCGCCTAGTAGTTTCGGCAGCTTACGGCGTTTACAGCCTCTGTAGTAAGTAGAGGTACGTGTTTGTCTGGTGTGCGGCTCGAGAGCAGGTCGGCAGCAGCAAACAGCGCCTGCTAGTCGGCAGGGAGCGAGGGGCCGAGGGCTGGGCCGTGTGGCACAACAGCCGCCGGCCCCTGCAGCCGCCGCTGCCGCCCTGATGGGGCGCCGCGCCGCGGCACAGTACGTGCTGCCAGCCTGCGCGGCCGATGCGCCGGTCATTACGCGGCCGCGGGCACCGCCGCTTTGACGCCGGCCCCCTGCTGTTGTGCCACGGCAAACGGAGCGTCCAATTGTTGGCGCTATCGCGTTACCGTACGGTCACCGGCGATCTGTGTGCCCAGGCCTACACCGAGGGTGACCCTTCACCCGAGTAATCCAGTCCACTGTTTATTCTGTCAGCGCGGACAGATCGTGATTGAGGTAGTGAGCAACTTCATCGGATACTAGCTGAAAACCCGGCGTCGTTCAGGTATTTATTTATTTATTCTAGCCTTGAGTTAGTACTTTTCCTATCCACTCTCTCTCTCTTTAATACCCTACGGTCCAGGTACGTCATATCCATTCCTCCACCCCCCCCCCCTCCCAGATATTCTCCTACTGCCATTGCTCTCGCCAGGTACAGCTTTCTTCCTTCTGTCAGAATTCGCCATGCCTTAACAAGTCTCGATATATTCAAAGTACATCTTGTATCTGCTAATATCAATGTTGTTACTTCTATTATTACACCAACAGTAGCAGAAGGGGTCTCAGTGGTACTACTAGTATTAATCCTATTAGAAATAAGTTCAAAATGTTTGTTAAGCTTATGGGACTTAACTACGGGGTCATCAGTCCCTAAACTTACAAACTGCTTATCACCTAGCTTATCCTAAGGACGGCACAAATATCCATGCCCGAGGGGGGATTCGAACCCCCGACCGTAGTAGCCGTGCAGACCGTGACTGGAGCGCCTCACTCCCCTCGGCCACCGCGGCCGGCTCTCTTTAACCCTCAACTACTATCTGCGGTCTCTCAGACCTCTACGACTTTTTGAATCGAGATATTTGACACCCCTGCCAAGCTGAAAGGACTCTTCCCTGTAGCTTCCTGGTGGCCGACAAGGTCCACGTGCCAGCATTCTTGCAGTGTTGCTGCTCTTTGTCCCGTATTTATGTGCCTTGCGCGGCCTCACTGACCGACCTCAGTGTTTGCGCGCCGCTGGCGCAGGCTCTGCCTCATGCACTACGTTTACATGTAAAACATCTTCCGGAAGATGAAAACTGATTTTTGTAAACCGTTTTTCGCTGTCGTGTTTACATTGCACAGCCTGAATCGGATTTCCTAATCCACTTAAGATGGCGGCTGAAAAACAGCTGATTCAGTCCCCGATTTAATCAGCACAATCGCTATTTTTCTTTACTTAAATACACAGATTCATGCTCACTCTAATATTAATACTTTTTATTACATTATAAAATATCACTCTGTACATATGTGTCGAAAATTCTTACCAAAAATACACAGTCTGACAAGCCAAGAACGCTTCAAAAACGTTGCGTTTACATGGGCACGAAAATCGATTGTGGAACTGGATAACCGCTTTAGAGAAGCGGATTTCCAGAATCGATTTTGAAGTGTTTTCATGGGCTCCCAAAAATCGATTTTCCAAATCCTGTTTTGAGAGCCCATGTAAACAGGGTGACAGCGCCTGGCCAGTCGGTTTCGTGAGCGTGGCCGTAGCCTCTCTCTCGCTGTTGTTGTTCCGTGTCGTGTTTCTCCACGGCAGGAAAAACTGAACGTTCTATGCAACGCATTTTACGTGAAGCAGATGTGGATGATTAAGATCGTTTCGGTGAATCATCCGCTGATTTTGACGACAGCGATAATGACCCTGATTTTGAAGTATTTAGTGAACATTACACTAATTCAGAGCAATAACCTGAAAGTGATGAAGATATGACACCGAGGATGACGAAGCTGCTTACTTCTTCGGTAAGAACAGATGTTTTCGATGGCGAAAAAAGCAGCCAGCAGCCAACTTAAGAACAAGGCAACACAGCATCGTCTTACAGCATCCTGGACTGCGACGGACGGCTCGAAGGATGTCTTTAGTTTGTACTGTTTGTTTTATAAGGAAAATGTGGCAACCTTTCTAGGAGAATCGTAAATGGAAAAGAGATTTCACATACAATTTACTATAATTCAAATGGGACTTTTGTATCTAATCACGCTGTGAATTTTTAATATGATCTCTATAATGATGATCTGTGGGTGTGTAGAGAAATAATTTCTTGCTGTTCTTTTCGAAGCACAAAAAATAAAAATGTACTGCAAATTGCGCTGTGTTTTACTTGTCGTCGCGTTACTCAAACTACATCGTTTAAAAAGTCAAATTTCTACTAATGAAGTGCAATGAACGACAGGAAGCCATGAAAAAATATATTTAGCAAAGCACTAGTTTAATACATGGAAAAATAAGAGAGCGGTCTGAGAGACCCCTCCATAGTAGTTGCGTTCCTGTCAACGTCTATAGTAGTTAAGGGTTAATACCCTACGGTCCAGGTACGTCACATCCATTCCTCCTCCCAGATATTCTCCTACTGCCATTGCTCTCGCCAGGTACAGCTTTCTTAACTTCCTTCTGTCAGAATTCGCCGTGCCTTAACCAGTCTCGATATATTCAAAGTACATCTTGTATCTGCTAATATCAATGTTGTTACTTCTATTATTACACCGACAGCAGCAGAAGGTGTCTCACTGGTACTACTAGTATTAATCCTATTAGAATTAAGTCAATATCTTTTATTTACATCTTTTTAGATGTAATCAACTTGTATAAATCATGTTATTAATTGTTTATCTGTAAAAATTATTGTTGTGTTATAGGTAACTCACGTGTAAAGAAAGACAGTATGTGTAAAACCCTGGTCCGATGTAAGAGAGGGCCTGATAGCCCTAATCTGATCAGGCTAAACGAAACAAATAAATAAAAATAAAATAAATAAATGTCCTTTTTTCTAAAAACATGTTACATTTATCAGACAATATGTAAGAAATAAGAAATCACACGTCAAAATGCACTCGTTTCGAAGAATCCAATCACGAAATTCAACAATAAGGACTGTAATATCACAGATCGATCACTTGATGTAATGCGCGAAACGTCACATCGATTTTTAAAGTGATTTAATGAAATATTTTTCTTTTTTTACTGGTTTATTTATTTGTTCGTATGTTTCCTTATTCTTGGGCTGATCCATACAGAGAAAGAGCTGAAGACAATGTAGCACGCATAGACCAAAGATATGGTCTGTGGCATCACGTTTCGCTATATATAACCTCCTTGCTACAGAGTCGCAAACGTCATCGCTGGCCTTCAGTCCGAATTTTTTTATAATTTGACGACTTTCAACCGCCATATCTTCCACCCCTTTATAGCTACCGGCGTGGAACTGCTATGGTGTGCAACGGGAGACTTCGGACAACAATTACACACAGACCATTCGTTTGCGTTCTGTAGGTTTCACTGCAGAGCGAAATATTAACACACACACACACGTAGAATTTTATATACACCGATAACTTTCCATCCAAATATACTCCACCCTTTTATCGTTATCAACTCTCAAGCAATATTGCAACCAATAAAACCATTTTCAAAGAGTAATTATTGTTCCACATTTCGCGTTATATTCTTCAAATTACCAAATATCTATCATATCGCTGTAAAACCGTGCCTAAAACATTCCTCAGGTACAAATTAGTAACTGTACAAATATTTAAGTCTCTGCGTCTTATCGTTCGGACGTGATAAGCGTACACCGAACAGACATTCACATTTATAGATATAGAAGATTTTCGAGTACCTGTGGACAGAAACATATGTTATCGTACCAGTGCAATAGGTTTTCCGTCTCGTATACACAATCAGACTTGAAAATCAAATGTTTGTAAAACTAAAGCAGTGTTTCCTACTTTTCGAATATGCTCCACCCCCCCCCCCCCCTTTATTTCTTTTCTCTTTAGCTCTGTTCCTGTACGTCCACGGATCGACTTTGTTTATTTGGATCTGACATGTTAATTTTGATGGGGTGGCTGTATGCCCTTCCTGTCACCACCCCCTGCCCCCGCGGAGGAAATGTCTGCAGATCTAGGTCTACATCGATACTCTGCAAATCACATTTAAGTGCCTGGCAGAGGGTTCATTAACCATTTTCATAACTTTTCTCTACCGTTCCATTCTCTAATTCTCTAATAGCGCGCGGGAAAACACCTAAATCGTTCCGTTTTCGATCTGATTTCTCTTATTTTATTGGGATGGTCATGTCTCCCTAAGTAAGTGGGTGTTAGCAAAATAATTTCACATTCAGAAGTAAAAGTCGGTGATTGAAACTTCGCAAACAGAATCACGCCGTAATGAATAACGTCTTTCTTTTAATGATTTCCACCTCAATTCGTGCAACATTTCCGTGACGCTTTCCCCCCGGTAACGTGATAAAACAAAACGAGCTGCCCTTCTCTGAACCGTCTCAATGTCGTCCGTCAGTCTTACCTGGTGAGGGTCCCACGAAGGGCAACAGTACTCCAGGAGAGGACGCACAACTGTGATGCATGCAGTCTCTTTGGTGGAGCTGGTGCATCTTCGAAGCGTTTTACCAATGACAATTAACCTTTGGTTCGCCTTTCCCACAATATTTTCCATGTGTTCTCTCCAGTCAAAGTTGTTCGTAATTGTAGCTCTTAGGTATTTGGTAGAATTTACGACCCTAAGGTTTCACTGATTTATCACATAATTGAAGTTCTGCGGAAGGTAAGATAGCCGTATTTCGGATACCATTTACATTTTCACAAAAATTGACAACAATAATATTTCAAAGAAAATGAAAATTCGTTCTTCCTTTCACTGTTCTATCTCCATCAAGGATTCATGTTCAAAATTCGTGTATTCATAAAATATTTTGAATTAATTTAATGGAAGTAAAGAAGTGCTCCTGAAAAAGGATACTTAATTTCGGATGGTAGTATTCCCTAATTTCGGATGCTTGATATTAATTAAAATACATGGCTTTTTGAAAGATAAAAAGAAACAAGTTTATTTCAAAAGCACTAACTGGCACATTACATAATTCGAAAACCATAAATCACATACATATGTTTTTCACCCATGCTTTTCTGTATCCACACACAATTCATGGGCCCATTGCAGACATTTAATGCATATAATCCACTTATCACCACGTTGATCATTTTTGTAGGGCTCAGAACAGTAGAGGCATGCCTCATATGCACTATCTTCACCGTCAGTACTGAACAAGACTGTTTCGGAGGAAGAGTCATCTGAGTCGGTATTTCTCTTTCTACAACTCCTCTTTCTGAACGATTGAGATGCTAACTTTTATACAGGATGTCTTTTCCTTAAATATCTTCATTTTCAATTTTTAGAGGCGATGTTCAGCGTCATTTTTTTCCTCAGACGTCGCTAATTAGTCTTGTAGTTCCGATTTGTAAGGAGACCTCGTAGTCACAGCAGTTTTACCTCCCTTGCTCCAATTTGAATTTCTGGGCAGAGCAATGTAAATTAGTTCCTATTTAAAACATTTGTCCTGTATAGTAATAATTTCTGCTTAATTCAACTTATAATACACAATACTTTAAATACGTCACAAAATAGTTCCTCATTTTGGATATCCGAAAATAGGCACCGCCAAGTATCCGAAATTTGGAGCTTCACAACACTGCATTCAACATGGCCGATTCGAATGTGTAGGTTATGTGATCGTAACTTCACTTACACACATCAATATTAGAGTAAATATGTTGCTTACACATACCAAATAAAATGTAATAAGGCCTTACCTTCAGTGTAAAAGCTTGGCTCAGAAAACACCGCAAAAAATCTCGGAACTCAATAAAATACGTTCGAAGCTTCCAACTAGAGTGGATCTCAAACAACATGTGAATAACTGCCAGCACGCATTCCTACTACTAAAAGAAGCTAACTGAAATCATTTCCAGTAGATAACAGCACCTACTGTATGAGAAATCCCCATATCCGAAAATGGGAATCTATCCGAAATATGGCTCCCTTACCTTAGTGTTATACGGAAAAGTGACGTAGTACGAAATGTCTGCGAATCGTGTGACTGAGGCGGGACTTGGGGACCAGCCCGGTACTCACTTAGGGGGATGTGGAGAACCGCCTAACAGGCCTAACAGGCTGGCCGGCACTCTGACACTCTACGTTAAAAAGCCGGGCAGATTCGAACCGGGGGCGGTACGCCTCCCCGTCCCTGAAAGCGATGCATTAAACCACAAGTCAACCGAGCGGGTTTTGGAATATTTGTCACCCCCCCCCCCCCTTTTTCCAAGAACAATATGTCTAGCGATCCTCTTCCAAATGAAAATATTCTGACAACACCCTAACATCTTCACGAACTGTAACAGAGCTATCTTAGCTCAATGGAAACAAATCTTCTGTCTTTTGCTTCAGCTTGTTTTAAATTGTAGGGCGAAGATTTTTGGGTTTATTTTTGGGGAATGAAGAACATTATCCAATTTTTACATTTTTCTTATAGAAAAATGTATTTTGCTTGACGAGTGTTTGGCATTTCAGGCAAAACTGGCAAGCGAATTGTGCTCATTACGATAGATCACACTGTGTAGACAGTTTCTAAAGAAATAGATCTTCTTTCCAAAATTTTCAGAATAATTTACTGTATCATGTACTTTTACCTAACGATCAGTTCCTGAAAACATTTTCAGACCTTTCGCTTATTCATCACTAACACACTGTATTATAAAACAATCTATGATCTATCAATTCATAATGAATGTTACACAATAATTTTAAGATTAAATAAATTTCACGTACGCATACAATTTTGTTTTAATAAAACCATGGTTATCTTACGCCGCAAATACTTCCTCCTGTCACGGAAGGGTGATCTAAGAGACTTAACTACGTTGATTATCAGTCCGTAGGCTTAAAAACTACATAAACTCACTAAAATTATGCAAAGAACATCACAAACACCCAGGCCCGAGGTAGGACTGGAACCCCTGACGGCGAGCTCAAATGTCCAAATGTTTGTAAATCTATCGGACCAAACTGCATGGACATCAGTCCGGAGCTTATAAACTACTTAACCTAAGGTAAAATAACCTAAGGAGAACACACACACCCATGCCCCAGGGAGGACTCGAACCTCCACGGCGAGCAACCACGCGCTCCGCAGTGAGGTGCCTTAGACCGCTCGGCTACTCCACCGCGGCCGACGGCGAACAACGGCATTCTCCGCAGCAAGGCGCCTTACAACGCTCGGCCACTACACCGCGAGATCAGAGTTCAGTCAGACGTAAAATTGAAATATCATTTCTGCAAAAATGGATATGTGTATGTATGTTCCCAATGGACTCCAAGACAGCTGGAGCAATTCTGATGAAATATTCAGGAAATCTTCAGATTATCCAGCGGGTGATCCTGTGAAATTTGGTAGAGATCGCATCAAGATATTTATTAACGTATTGGTGAAAGTTTTTTACCTACCATTTGGAACCAGTCTAGGCCTACTAGCGGAGAAAGAACCAACCACTATTCTTCTGTAACTATAGTGTTGCCACTTGAAGCACAAGCGTCGCTTCAGTGAGTGTTAGTGATGAATGTTTCCAGTGAACATATAAGTTCATGAATTACGACCACATTATATAACGATCCAATACCTCATTTGATCTGTCACCTGAGTAGCAGCATCTTTTCAGTTCCTACTGAACACGTCGTGCGATTATATCTGCATACATTTTTGGATATAGTGTTAATGAGTATGCACACGCGGACATGATGGTGGCTAAGTGATTACGTCGTAGACCCTGATATATAGGTTTTCTGGTTCCAATATATCTACACTCTGCATTCTCCCTTATCAAAATTATGCCTACTTTATCGTTCATAAAGATAATTAAAAGGTCACTATCATACCATAACCAACCATTGAGTTACTGAAGCATTCTGTCAGTTTTCAGAACATTCTTGACTACAGTTGGGCAACGGAACTATTTAAAATTATAGTTTTAAAATATTCAAGGCTTATTGAAAGACGAAATCTATCGTAATAATTCTACAGTTCAAATTTATATATAAAGAACAGTCTAGAGTGCAATAAATTTATTTTTTTCAACTAGTTTCAGTCTTATTTTAGACCATCTTCAGGAAATTAAGCTCCTTTGATGTTGTGGAGCTGGCAGGAAACTTTGAGCCTTCTAGTGCGGCTACTCCCGCGCGGCTCATTCTAAAGAGGCGTGCGTAAATAGCCTTGTGTCCTAAGGCGTTTTACTAAATGTTTTTGCCTCTGGAAGTTACGAAGTAATAGACGACGGAAATATTTATTGCGGTAGGTCACCGTAAGAAACGTTAGACTGTCTGCGGAGTTACGAAAATAGTTCACTATGTTATTTTCCAAAGAGCTACAGCAAAACGATACAATTTTTTTATGGACTAATAGTTGTTTCGCCTGATCTTCTGACACTACATTCCAATATCTTTGTTTTACTCTTATTGAAGCGCATCTCATACCTTCCTTTCAAGACAATGTCCATTCCGTTAAATTGCTCTTCCAGGCCTTTTGCTGTCTCTGACAGAATTACTATATCGTCAGCAAACTGCAAGATTTTTATTCTCTTTCCTAATTTCTCAATGCATTGCTTCAGAGCTTCTTCAATGTACAGATTGAACAAAATTGGAAAAAGGCTACAACTCTTACTCCCTTCCTAACCACATGGCCTTTCATGGCCTTCGACACTAATAACTACTGTCTGGTTTTTATACAAGTCGAATATAACTCTTTGATTCCTATATTTTACCCCTGCTACGTTCAGAATCTGAGAAATTGTATTCCAGTCAACATTGTCAAAAGCTTTCTTCAGATACACAAATTCTAAACACGTAGGTTTCCCTTTCCTTTATATATCTTGTAAGATAAGCCGTAATGTATTCTCTCGCGTATTCCTACATTTCTCCTAAATCCTCATTGATCTTCCCCATGGTCGGATTCCGCAAGGTTTTCCATTTGTCTGTAAATAATTCGTGTTAGTGTTTTGCAATCATGACTTATTGACCTGATAGTTCTGTAATTTTCACATTACTTTCTCTGGAATTGGAATCACTATATTCTTCTTGACGTCTGAGGGTATTTGCCATGTCTCATATATCTTGCATACCAGGTGGAAAAATTTGTTCATGACTGGCTCCCCTAATGATAATAGCAGTTCACATGTTATGAAAGCAAAAGTTGTATGTCCAGAGTGTTGAGTTCGCTTTTCGTATACGCCCTACTATGGGAGTTTCCAGCAAGCATGTTATTTATCTCTGTGTATTTTGAGAGGGAGAGAAGGCTGAACGGCACATGAAAAATATACCTGTAGTTTCCCTGGGGCGTCTATATTCGTTTGTGTGAATAAAAATAATGAACACGATATGGAGTTGTGTGTGAGGGGGAGAGAGAGAGAGGAAAAGAGAGAGAGAAAACGACGCGGGGGGAGGGGAAGGAGAGCGAGAGAGCGAGAGCGAGAGGAGGAGCGAGAGAAGGAGAGAAAGAGAGCACAGAGAGACGAAGCGGAACGACAGGTGGACTGGAATAAGTCCCGGTATAGTGTTCTGTTTGGGAGTTAATGATTGTAATTATATATAATTTTATGCAAATAATGAATAATTTTATTATTTAAAATGATGTACTGCAAATTTTATTTTCTTTTTTTTTTATGGTTACTAGGAGTGACGCTGGGCGCCTTCTGTTCACCTCCCTCGGCAGCGTTAGATGACTATTGTTTGCGAGAAAATGTAGGTGGACGTCATCCGTCTCTGGATTTTACAATTAAAATATGACGTTAAAAGAACTTGACAATGTAAATAACAGAAAAAATATAAAAATGGACAATCGTTTGAAGCTAGTCCACATTGCGTCTTCTTTGAAACGTGTTTGTAAACCTACTGCACCAAACTGCTATGGTCATCAGTCCCTTATACTTACAAACTAAGTTAAACTAACCTAAGGGCAACACGCACACCCGTGCCCCAGGGAGGTCTTGAACCTCCGCAGCCAAGCGTCTTAGATCGCTCGTCCACGCCACTGCAGCGTGTTCTTTAAAATTACATGTCTAGAACTTGATATTAGAGGCAGACTGTGTATTACAGGCGACTCTACGTATAATAAAAGAGAGAGTTAATCGAAATTCTGTATATCATGAACAGTCACGTAATTTAAGGAGATATTAATTTCCTTGACAGATTCATGAAACGGAATTAAGTTCCAACTGGAAAACATTTAGCCTACAGAAGAATTTGAGGATTGTTATTAACAGTCGATCTTACTCATCATGCGGCTTCATTAGTTTGTGACTACAAATGGAAAAAGGTACTACAAATCCAAGCTCAATTTTTTGGAAATTTCCTGAGCGTGAAGTTTAGCGATAAAATAATATTTTAATTATTTTGAATATCTTGATGGAACATAGTTAAAATCTCAACTAATTAAGTACATGAAAACTAGAAGAGGGTAGTTTCGAAATAGTATTATCGTGTGACATGCAAAAAGTCTAAAATGCTTTTGAGGTAGACATTTCACGAAAATGTACACGCAGTATTATTTCTGAAGTTCACTGATACGTCACAAAATAAACAGTGCTTGCAGTTTTGTGATTTTGCAAGTACTTTAGCTACATCACATGTCCCACTCCAACACGATGACCCATTGACACGTTGGCTTAAAAGAAAATCTATTCGTTTCTGTGTAGCTGCACCAGAAGCTGCATCTTCCCATGAACCGTCGTTGTACGCGTCACCGGCTACGCCGCCTTTTCACCTAGCTAGAGATAAAACTATTCTTCGGATTAAGACCATAGTGTATATGGAGAATGCTACGTGTTGGCCGTTACTTGTTGATGTACGTACATCCCCAGCGCTACTGCTACGTAGCAATTTTCTGAACCTGATCGCTACACTAAATTGACTGCCGCGGTGGCCAAGCGGTCAGCCAGTCACGGTCTGCACGGCCACTACTGTCGGGGGTTCGAATCCCCGCTCGGGCATGGATATTTGTGCCGTCCGTAGTATTAGCTAGTTCATAAGTAGTTCGTAAGCTTGGAGACTGATGACCCCGTAGTTAAATCCCATAAGCTCTACAACCATTTGAACTTTTTTTTTTGTTGCTACACTAAATTGTGTACTCTTTTGTAAGTTTCGGTGGAACTCAAGAATGTGAATGATGAAACATGTATACGCAGAAGTAATTACAGAATCTGTAAATGATAAAACGTGAAGAAAGTTGTGAAAATTATTTTTTTCTTCCCATTTCTACAGTTCTTGTAATTAAGGTCTGATTTCTTTAGGGTTGTAAACAGAAAAATATATTGTCTAACACTGTTTGTGAAATCTTGTCTTCTATCACGTGCGCCGTGTCCCGCTGTCCTTATACTGCTTGATCGAGCTGTGCGCTCAGTATGGGAACAACGATTCAAAAGGAGTTCGGAAACCGGACTCTCACTTGACTCTCTCGCCGATACAGTTTTGACATTCACTAGTTTTGATGCACTAAAGAGATTCAATCATAACCGAACAACTGTGTGCAGCAGGCTTTCTCACGCCGGACTTTTCACCTAGTGGGCACCCGCTCAGAACAAAGGCAGCGAGCGGGCAGTCACGTGTTATCGGTAGAGGCTGCATAAACAAACGGAAAAGCATTGATTTTTCGTGAGCTTGATGAAACTTGCCACATGAATCATATCAGCTTCAAATGGGCTGAATAAAAGTGAACATTTACATTCAATAAACACTGAACTAAAATCGTTATCGAGGGCGCCAATCCACAAGAATCTACAAGAGACAACGAACTACGACCGAAGTTACGTCACATATGGTGCCACCGTGTGAGGAACTCATCATTAATGATTGTATGAGTTTGGAACTTACGACGACCAGTGTTTTACAGACAGTGCGTCGTGAACAATGAGGTGTACATAGTCGTAACTACGGTAGTGAAAATGATATTTAGTATGGCACAGTGAATAGTAGAACAATCGTTAGAGTTACGCGAGTAATTTATTATTTTGAAATAATTTTCAAAACACTAACATACGAGTGGAAAAGTTGCAAATGCTAGACTATACAAAAATGTACGTCAAGTTACAGCCAATGGAGAGAACACATATAAAATATTGTGGGTAAGGCGAATCAAAGGTTACGTTTCATTGGCAGAACGCTCCAGCTCCACCAAAGAGACTGCCTACATCAGACTTGTGCGTCCTCTCCTACAGTACTGTTGCCCCTTGTGGGACCCTCACCAGGTGGGACTGACGGAAGATATTGAGAAGGTTCAGAGAAGGGCAGCTCGTTTTGTTTTATCACGTTACGGGGAGGAAAGCGTCACGGAAATGTTGCACGAATTGGGGTGGAAATCATTAAAAGAAAGATCTGTTTGCGAAGTTTCAACCACCGACTTTTACTTATGAATGTGAAAATATTTTGATAGCACCCACCTACTTAGGGAGACATGTCCATCCCAATAAAATAAGAGAAATCAGATCGAAAACGGAACGAGTTAGGTGTTCTTTCTTCCCGCGCGTTATTAGAGAATGGAAAGGTAGAGAAAAGTTATGAAAGTGGTTAATGAACCCTCTGCCAGGCACTTAAATGTGATTTGCAGAGTATCTATGTAGATGTAGATGTGTAGATGAATATTAAAGGAGCAGCACCGATGCCAATCTGCTTCCCCAGACGGCTTGTCAACAGATGGGCGACAACCTGTTGTGACTCTTGAAGTCTCTGTAGCAGCTGTTCATGAACATCGTGCTGAGAGTAGTGCTGCTCATCACCGATCGCAGCCGAGAAGACATCGTATTAACATCAACAATGGGTTAATCTGTTGGTGGACGATGGACAGCAGGAAGTGAATGTTAATGACCTAAAGAAAGATGTTTGCTTCGATAACGTGGGCTAACTTGAGGAAGAATCCGAAGCAGCAGGAGACAGTGGTTATAAATTTCAATTACATCAATCTCTGTACAGTCAGTCTAAAATAAGTGGAATAACGGATAGAGAAACAAGAACTTCATTCATTATGATAGATAATGTAGATGAACCAGGTGGTGATAGTTTTGTAAAGACAGTATCAAATGAATTTCTTGGTAGGATAATGTTATTTATTTCCAAATTGAGTCATTTTGAAAGTAGCTTCAGAAAATGGATGAAAAAAGTCCGAATGTATACCAGAAACTGGATGAAAGCAATCGTAATAGAACCAGAAACTGGATGAAAACAATCGTAATACAACCAGAAACCGGATGAAAACAATCTTATTACAACCAGAAACTGGATGAAAACTTTCATCATATGAACTAGAAACTGGATGAAAACAGTAGTAATATATACCTAGAAACTGGATGAAAACAACAGAAAGATTGAAAGTAAAATCAGTAATGACATTTTTAATTTGCGTTAGGAATTTGCTGATTAAATAGTCCTTTAGTAGATTCAAATAAGGAAATTGGAGTAGTGGAAGCTAGTTGTGAAAATAAAATAGAAACTAGAAGGACATATCAATATGAAATTAATTGAAATTAATAAGTTCTGTGGAACTAATCACAACAAAATTACATTATATAAAGCAGGTTTCAATCTGTCAGGAAATCATTACAGAGAATAAAGAAGAAATTGAAAATCAAATTGTTTAAGTAAAATCTGAATTAATAATTAGGTTGGGTGCAGTAGACGATAATATGAAAGGAAACTCTGTATCTGTGGTAAGAAATTTTGAGGATGAGGACTGTAAACTAATAGAAATTGAGCAGAAAGTGAAAAATATAGAAAATGAAAAGTAAAGGGCAAGTTCTGGGGATACCAATATTTCTGTTGTTAATTGCAAAAAGATTAATGACTATGAACCTAATGGTACATGGGCAATCACTAAGAAATAAAGTAAAACTTAAGAGTCTGCCATTGTGATCAAATATTGAGGATAAAGGTAAGGTGATAAATAGTTTGTTTGAAGTAATTGATAGTTATTAGAGTTCAGGAACAGTTAGTAGTGAGGTTGTGACGAATCTAATAATGAGGAAGATGAGATAAATGAATTTATTTTTATAATAATGGTAAGTAGTTAGTAAAACAAAGGTGGAAAGAATAAGTAGGCAGGGAGAGCATGCACAGTTAGAGTTGGAAAATAGATAAAATGAAGCAGACTATAATGTGTGACATTTAACAGTAGCTTCATATGGTTTGTGTGAAATATATAATTACTTATCCAGGGAGAGATTTCATGAAGATCTGTTGTGTGAAGAAGAAGCAGCAGTAAGTACTGATAAGGTGTGGCATTCAATAGTGTGCAATGTGTAACATAAAATGCTTGCTGACAGAAGTAGTGATCCTCATGATATTTGTTTGAATTCATTAAGGATAAAGATGGAAAACTCATAATGCATCTTTCTGGAATAAAGGTTATTGGTGCTACTGGTAAGTTATCTTACAGTGTGAAGCAGGAAGTCCTTGTATCAGTGGAGTGAGCTGGACAAAAGTTAGACTCTAATTTCTTAGTGATACTAGATCTTAGTATTGACATGATTGTTGTAACACAATTTTTGTGTAAATGGTATGTCAATAATGATTTTACTAGTGCTAAATTTAGCTACAGTAAAAAAAAAAAAAAAAAAAAAAAAAAAAAAAAAAAAAAAAAAAAAAAAAAAAAACACCTGAACGTATTGCAATGAAAGGTAAGTTTGGTATTTACTGAGATGAAGTCCATGTGTTACACTTTATATTAGTGCAGTAGTGATCTAGGAAGTGAGTTGTGAACATCATGATCTGTAGCTATGTGAGGTATTCGTATTTGTGGCAATTAATTTAAAAGCAGTATGATAATGGAAAGAGAAGTTCTGAAATTTATATGGTTCTGTATGAACTGAATTAATGAAAGTAAAAGCTGGTGAATTAGTGGGGCCGGCCGCAGTGGCCGAAGGGACTGAGGCACTCCAGTCACGGTCTGCACGGCCACTACGGTCGGGGGTTCGAATCCCCCTCGGGCATGGATATTTGTGCCGTCCTTAGAATTAATTAGTTCATAAGTAGTTTGTAAGTTAGGGACTGATGACACCGCAGTTAAGTTCCATACGCTATACAAACATTTGAACATTTGAATTACTGTGGAGTAGGGTTTTGGAGATTTCTTGTAGCCTAGTCAGAATGTTCAATTTTCTTTGATGGTGTATTCAATTAAATATTGATGGAGTAATGAGATGAGTAATAAGTTAATTGAATATTATGAGGGTATAGATAAACAGTTAGATGAATATTAATTGATGAGATGTGATGGGTATTTATTTGTGAGGTATAATGAAGCAATGATAATGAGTAGGTTGGGCCAATGTTAGGGAGCCTTTCTTTACTATAACAGATTATCTATGGATTCTATCTTAAAGATAATTAGGTAAGATTTGGAAGTTTGGATGTACATATATATGATCTTGGGCAGGTTCAACTGCTTTTGTGAATCATGTTTCTGCAAATTTATGTTATAACACTAGTGTGAGAATCTATCATATTGTTTATTCGATATTTTGATTATTTGTTGCTCAGTATTTGTCATCTGCATTGAAGAAGTAGGGGGACATATTTTTCGGTTCATATGCTGTCTGTAGAAGTGTGTTTGATTATCTTGGTACTGTAATCTAAGAGGATTATATTTAGATTTTGATATTGGAGGGAAAAAATATGATTTTCAAGTTTTTGGTTTACTATTTTTTTTCCTTCAGTGTAGTTTATATTGAGATTTTTACGGTGAAAAGCAAGTTTCAATTCTTTTTCTTGGCTGATAGGACTTATAATATTTTGTGTATGGTATTTTTAGAATAAGTATACTTTGGTTTTTTGTCGCTTTGTAAAGTAATCCATTATGGTAGGGACTAGATATTTTTTGTAGCTAGCGATAAGTATTTTTAAGGTACTACTGTAGGGAATTTTGAATGTTTTTCGTGTACTATGCTGGAAGAGAGCCATTTCCAGGACAGGGACACTGTGCGGTTTGAGAGACAACCATTTTTGGACCTGATGAAGGCGTGGACCCACTGTGAAGCTAACTGCAAAATTAAAAGTGTTATGAAGGAAGTGAAATGAAGTGAGAGGACGTGTCATCTCTTTTTACAATGTTTGTATCTATTTGTGACAGACAGGAGTAGGACAGGGAGGTTTTCCTCCCTTATATCGCATCTGGTTTCCGTTATATGATACTGTGTTCAACTGGCAGGAACTGATGAAGTATGTATATTTTCCATTCACTTGTTTTGTAAATATTTTGTATATTTATGTATAAAATGATTGAATTTTGTTGTGTATTGGGATTTTGTGTAATTTTATGGCAATCATAGGGTATTTTTTAGTGTGTATTGTTCATATGATTTATTTGTATCTATCTGCTAGATTTTCTGATCAACATGCTTTTGATTTTATCATTTACTTACCAAGGTAATTCATATTTTAATAACTCTCTGGTTAATTAAATGAGGGGGTGATGTAACGAAGTATGTTGGAATTTATTTCCATCTGCTTGTATTACTGTACCTCCTGATACCAGTGTTGCATAATAATAGCTACGAATGTAATTACGCTATTGTCATTTCCTTTTCCAATTCTTTTGGTACTCATTTCTCTATTTGTGACTCGCTGAAGCTATTTTGTATTATTTGGCGTTGCAGAGATTTGTTTAATTAGCAAATATTAATTAGTTCATGCCAGAGGCATATTGCTGTAGTTCAAATATTAGGATAATTAGTATTTCTGATAAGGCTAACTAAATTATATATGCGTGATATTAAATTAGGTATTATTATGTTTCACAAGTCATGTTAGGAATATTGTATTATCTTTAATTTTTGTATAATTACAGTTTATTCCGAAATTATTGTAGATGAACTTATTACACTATTTTACGGGTGAAGCACTATTAATATAACAGAGACTTTTATTAATTTAGACAGCATTGTCGATGAAGAAGAACAGCGATCTATTTGGTACAATTAATAATACAATAACAGTCTCGATCGCAAAAATTAACAGTGTTTGTTAATTTTTGCCATCAAGACTGGTTTTGTATTATTAAGAGACTTGTATATTAATTTACTTAGTATTACTTACGCTTTTTTTTACTATTGCCAGTTGCGGGTAATTGTTTACTTGTTCATTGTAGTTAGTGTAGTGTACCTAATTTACAAAACGTAATTTTCAGACTCATTTTTCAGATAACTTAAATATGTGAAATTTCCCTCCACGTGGAGAGTTTTGTTTCGCGTTTGATAAAAGGCGCACTTCACGTCATTCTGAACTCCGATTTGAATAGCTGTGTTAAAGTTCTTCTGTGTTAGTCGTGTATCAAGAGTCTCTACAGCGACTATGAACTGATATATAATATCCGTGCCACGCTAAAGGTACTCCTAGAGAACTTTTGTCAAGTTAGGAGTACGACACACACGACTTACGTAAACTACATTTTTGCTGTGTGGAATGTCCGTACCGGCTTGTAATGACTTACTGACGAGACCTGTACGCTGGCCATAAAGCGGGACAATTGGGCACTAGTGATACATTAAAGTGTCAATGACCTACAATTCTACGTTTCGTCTACATTATTTGTAGCAGACTAGTTTTACCCCATGATATTTCAGACAGTCGTTATAGAGAGCACCAATCCACAAGAATCTTCAATAGGCAACGAGCTGCAACGCAGTTAACGCCATAATGACACTAACAATGAAAATGCACGCTGTCTAACCTACCATTACAAAGTTCCTCGTGCTTTCTTTCCCTGGCGCATACTTACTGTTGTGATCTCATCGCCTTTTGTTGTTTCTCGTCCCGGTCTAGTTGTTAGGAAAGGTACTGGTACAGGAATCGATGGTCCGCTAAAACATTTCTATAGAGGCTGGTATTAGAAGTTTTATGACTGGAAATTACAATGATACTCGAGAACATATATCTGTTTCTTCTCTCTTCTCGCGGTGTCTTCCGTATGGTGCTAGTTGCGCTGAGACCTAGTGACTGCCAAGTTCGTAGCCGCGTTCTGACCTAGTAACTGCCTGAGTTCTGACTAATAACTGACAGGGCTGTCCAGACGTATGTCGGCCTAGATATAGCTGCTTGTAGAGGGCGCGCATCTTCGGTTACTCCCTCCAGGATGCACGGCGCCTGCTTGCGATTGGTTTTCGGTCGATCGTTGCCTTCTCCACGATCGTTTTCTTACGTCTGGCGTGTGGCGCTGACTTTACGCCACAACACTTACCTCTATGTTCTTCCTTGCCCGAAAACTTAATAACAGAGTTCACTTACAAAAAGCTGCTTACAGCACACCTCCCATAGACTCCACATACCGACTGCTCCAGACGGACTCAACTTATCGACTGCTCCAAAGTCTTTATACTAACTGCTACATACTAACTGTTACAGAAAGAGACTCACCTACTCACTACAATCTCTGCGCCCAGAGATAATTGTATACAGAGTATATATGCTGAGAATTTTACATGAATCAAGAATATAAAATTAAATTTACTAACATTGCTAAGA
This sequence comes from Locusta migratoria, assembly GCA_026315105.1. Classification (NCBI taxonomy): domain Eukaryota; kingdom Metazoa; phylum Arthropoda; class Insecta; order Orthoptera; family Acrididae; genus Locusta; species Locusta migratoria. The sequence continues at coordinate 348,646,839 of CM048746.1, forward strand.
TACATAAAATTTACATACAATCGGAAATATAAAATTAAATGTAGACACCTTATAAAAGCTCTCATCTAAATAATCGTGTGGTGTCTGTTGACACAGAAATACATAAAGGCATGTTCTATTGAAGATGGCGTTAGGGCTCATTTCTTCACCGAAGGTACGGAAACATCGTTTGAACTAATTGTGGAATCCGGATAGCGAGGCGAGGACTACCGACGTCAGGGGCGTTACTTCTATAACGTACGATTTATGATAATTTGAGATGGACGGTAGGCGTGCTTCGCATAGCCTAGGGCTTAAGTCGACCGCTGTTGTAAAAACATATGGTTCGAATTTTCACGCGTGGCCAATGAATTGTTTCATTGCCGCATAGCAGCCCATAATATTCGCTTCCCATCTTACCTCTTTCCATCTTCTCTTAGAGAGTAAATCTGCTTTGGTGCTACACTAGCAGCTCGTTCAAGGGAAATGTTGAATCATCGTATCACAGTACTCTAACATTCACGCCTTGCAAATGAAATTACACACATTGAGAAAAATTCCAGCACCGTAATTTCACGCATTTTCCAAATGCCGCGGAAATTTACAGGTCTCTTCTATTCACATTACCACGTCCATCTGACGACGGATACCCCTATCCGCATACCATTAATACTCGTAGCATTTGCTCACACATTCCCTCACTTGCAGCATAACATGCGATATATACTTCAGAGTATTCGTAAACAAAGAAAAGCAAGATCTTCTTTTTTGTATTTAATGTATACATTTTAAAGAAAGAAAAAGGAAAGACTTGCTGCTGCCGCTGATTCCCTGTGACATAGAGGTACGACCAACTACTCGAATGCCTCTCGCATCGTTTCGCTCTACATTGACTTATTTTTCCTGGATAAGACTCTTATAGCCCAATCTGAACGGACCGCCAGTTTTATCTCATGCTGTAGGAGTTGCCACGGAGCTCATGCGTAATCTTTACGTTTCATTCAACTCGTTCATATTCTCAAACTACTCATTTTATGAATATGGAGCTCGCATAAATATTTTCGAGGAGAACGATAATATATTATTAGTTTCGTTTCATTTGCGGTATCGTATTAAAAAGATATAGCTACCATCAGTTTACAGCATACATTTTCTGATGATGTTGTCGAATTTTTATTATTTGTTATTGAAGTTCGGTGACATATTAAGAGGAGGAAATCTTAAAATAAATTAATTAAATTGTCATCCACTCGAATACAGAAATCACTGGGAGTTTTATAACATGTGAAATTTCACCTGAATATGATACGTACTCGTGTTCGCTCGCCCACCAAGTAGTAATTTCTCGTCTGCATTAATGCTCCTGAAAGCTAGTCACTGGTTGTTACTGCATAACAACCATACTTGATGACAATTATTACCGAGATCATATCTCATTAAAATTATTAATTTTAAAATACCACGGCTCTTCGAGTCAAATTCGGTGAGCAACTTTCTATAGTCTCATATATTAAATTGCGTAAGTTCTGTTAGATGAAAGGTAATTTTATACGAAAAGGTCGGTAGCGGCCAATTAAAAATAAGGTTTCTCTCTTATTTACCGAAGCACAATGGAGTTCAGACTATGTCACGAATTTATACGCTTTTGCAAATAAAACTGAGACAGCAACCAGAAACCGTCCTTTATTAGCTGAGTAACTGAAGACCAAATCGTTGACTAGGTTGTGAAGAAACACATCGTGGCAACTCTTTTATGTCTGATGACAGAACACGGGAATGTCAATCAGTAACTAATCAAATTAAAATTTTTAACCGAAAAACTCTATGCGTATTTGTATAATGTGATGGATAATGAAGTTATGCATTTTAACAACATAGCAAAATACTTTCCGCTTTTCATGTCAATATTTGCCAAATTATCATTTTAATACCTCTAACCATTTATTAGAAATGAGGTAGTCAAATCTGGCCTCACCGATCTTGTTCACGTTTGGAAATGAGTTTGTTACATAAACTTAGCGATTTCGTTCACTGATCTTCTCCCAAGTCTAAAATAAATTTTAGAAAATTTCATCAGCAACATCAAATGGCGTATTAATTATCAAACTTCACATCGTAGCAACCTCTATTTTACACTGATAACTATTCTAATTTACTTCAATCAATTATTACAATAAATATTACTATTACAGAAATAAAGAACGCTTGTAGCTGACATAACATTGTGAGTAACTGTTAAAAATGTAGTCCATTTCTGCAGTCGTTCTAGTTCTTTCCCGCTCCGTCCCTCTCTGTTTTACTGGTCTCATCATTGCCACCATTCATCACTTTAACTCATTGGAGCAATATCGTTCGATTTTTTTTTCATTATATCTTGACACTACGTAAAATTAATTACATAACAAAAATAGTTCAATTTATGTCATCTGAATTTAATACTGTTCATACGTAGTAACATTATGATAACCGCGCGGAATGGACGCCTGGTCTAAGGCATCATATTACGGACTGGGCAACCGATCCCGCCGGAGGTTTGAGTCCTCACCTCGGGCATGGATGTGTGTGTATTTGTTATCCTTAACCCTCTAGCAGTCGCGCATTTTCATGGTGCAGGAGCAGTCGCGCGGCGCACTGAATGCGCCACGTACGTTCACTCAGTTCTATTACACTTTTCACATGAACTCATGACAGTACTAATGTTTATAGTTAATTTTCTAACAGGTAGATGTACTATCACTCACACAGGTGTTAATAGTATCGAAATATTACACATTTTTGGCTAATTAATACGAATTTATTTCGACACCACAATTCCAAATATTACATGACTGATCAAGAAATATGTATATAATATTTATCACTTTCATTGCAAAAAATGGTTAATTAATAATGTGACAGTTAATTGCACTTCTTATCATTAACGTAGATGAAAATCCAAGAATATAAAACATACAATTTAACTGACAAAAGATTATGTTTTACTATCAGCTTTGAAAACAAATATGTTCGTACTGAATGTCTACTGAAATGCTGTTGTAACAGCTTACAGACAGCCCAACTCAGTAATTTCAGAGACGTCAAGGGCCATATCACTAGTCTTCTGAGTCTGTAGTTGCAACATGACACTGTTATTGCTGTTTGTCCTTTCTTCCCCTTTCAATTGGTACTGCAGCTACCATTTTGCATTCAGTTTGATCCTCTCCATAATCAATTTGTTGGGACTACAGCTGATAAATTTGAAGGTGGAAGAAAGGACCAGCAGCTGTATAACAATTATTTATTTTGCGTTCCAAAAATGCTAAAGCCAAGATCTCTGATATACTATTTTTTTTTGAACGACCGGTTTCGATGGTCTCTGCCATCATCATCTGATCAAAAAATGTGTTACACAGCCGTCATCTTGTAAAGTCAGCAGTTGTTGTATAAAATAAAGTCCATAGGTGCACTATGTCATTGTAGTAAAAGTTTACATATCACTGTAAGTAACAGTAGGTTCTTGTAGCAGCTTATTGAAAATGAATACAGCATACCATTTCTGCACAAGTATCAAGGAGGTGTGATCCAAATGTAGATTCGGAAGGACGAAGGAAGCATAGGGTTTAACGTCCAAACGTACATTCGTCAGCGTGGTCATTACAGACGGAGCTTACGCTCTGATTGTTTGGTTACGGATGGGGAAGGAAATCGGCCGTGCGCTTTCAAAGGAACCATCCCGGCGTTTGCCTGGAGTGATTTACGGAAATAACGGAAAACCTAAATCTCGATGGCCGGAGGTGGTTTGAACAACCGTCATACCATTGTGTTACCACAGCGCCACCTCGGTCGGTAAATGTATATTCGATTTCTGAGTATCCTACTGTCACTTATAGTGATATGTAAAGTTTTACTACAGTGACATTGTGCACCTATGCACTTTAAATTATTTTATACAACAGCTGTTGACATTACAAGATGACGGCCATGTAAAATATTTTTTGACCAGATGATGATGAGATGATGCCAGAGACCATCGAAACCGGTCGTTGAAATAAAATTATATACTATGGATCTTGGCTATACCATTTTTGGAACCTATCATAATAGTGGATCGCCGACTCACAATATAAACAATTATTTATCTAATTGCGCAACCGGTTTCCGTGTTACACCATCTTCAGGCGCCCGCTGAGCAAAGACAACCCTTTTCAAATGTGCTAATACTGACTGTTGCACAACGGGTGCCTAAAATTGGTGTAACTGTAACACCGGAACCGGTTGCGCAGTTACATAAATAATTGTTAAGAGTAGTCTACACGACGACACTAGGTTAGGAAACTCGTTCATGAAATGAATTTCGCGCAACTGGTTTCGTCTATGTTTGTAGACACGGCGCCAATACTACACACTTCAGTTTCGTTGTTTTGTGAGTACCGTAGTCACCGTAAAATGAAAGTGTTAGTAGCTGTAAGAGTTGTGGCGGATCTATTGCTTATATGTGTGAAGCCGCTGCATAAGACTAAAAAAGATTAAGAAATGTGTTTGGGTTCTTGCTGAAAGAAATTGTGATTCAAGACCCTAGAAGTTATTTTAATCAACATAGAATGTCACCAGAGCAGTTGACATTCCTTTTAAACAGAGTTAATAATACAATAAAGAGACAGGTTACTGTTATGCGTGAAGCATTGTTACCAGAACTGAAATTACAAATAGCATTACGTTTCTTGTCAAGTAGATATTCCTCTCTGCAGTACTTGCACCGTGTTCCGAAATACACAATTGCCGTACTTCCTTTGTATAGGTATTTCGAAATGGGTGTATTTTAGCCTGCAATTCACTAATCGTCAACTCATCAATATTTAATTTCACGAATAATTGCTTCAAGGGCACTTACACGCCGTTAAAATCGCACAAACATCTACGCATCGCATATACGTTCAAAAACCAAATTATTTCTTCCGTTTCCCCTTTATGTTGTATTTGGTTCCGTATTGGTTGTAACCTAACCTAAAAACCCGCGCAATTAGTTTCGCCAAAGTTGGAAGGAGCCGAAACTGTTTAGTTTTGCCAACGAGTTGCGTGAAAGCCTGCCCCGCATGCGCACTGGCAAATAGCGCAGTTTCATGAAACCTAGTGTCGTCGTGTAAACTGAGTAGCTTGTTATCAAAGGCGGACATCTGTCGTTTGCAAATAACTGAGATAAACGCCAGTTTGTATTACGAGACGTGGAGTTACTACGTACGCATGCTAGTTTGGTCATCATTTAGTTGCAAATGATCACCGAACTAGCATGCATACGTATTAACTCCACGTTTCGTAATAAAAATGGCGTTTATCTCAGTTACTTGCAAACAACAGATGTCCGCCTTTGATAACAAGCTACTCCTATAGTCGGGCCGCCGAAAGAACGACCCTGACAGTTCTTGCACGTGGGCCGCAGAGGGTGGGGGACACACTCAAGCACCAACCTGAGCTCTGGAATTCGTAAACGTTGCCAGGGTAACGGTGCCGCGTTGCCACCCTGCCACTCAAGGCCGCGCAGGGTGGCATGCTTCATCGCTGCAAAGCACCTGTCGTGTGTTCATCGTTACCGGTTTTGTTCGTGCCGTGTTACGTGTCGTTAATTTCAGACGTGTGTGAGATGGCTTCTTCCTCTAACCGTAAGAAAGTCACTTCTGTGACCAATAGACTGGCTGTCGAAACTGATGTGATGATATTACTCTGACACTATACCATGTCAGTCAACAGCGATTGTAAACGAATGAGGCAAAACTCTTTTTTACGCAAGAAGACAAATCATTTCACTGGAAGATGCAATTTTACTACTTGTATAGTGATAGTCTTTATTTGTTTACCCTCTCGGCAGACTGCCACAATACAGTATCCGAGTAATATCACCGAGTTGTGGAAAATTGTTGTATAAGATGAAATATATAAACAAAATTCTTCAACTAGCGACCTTTGGCTGAACACTAAATTATACATTATATTTAATTGAATACTGGAACATATGAAGCTTTACTTTAACTCGACATATATTTCTAAACCCTTCTTTTAACTGCAAAAAAAAGAAAAAAAAATCACTTCGTGGTTGTTATCGTTCGTTCACACTCTAGTAGTACATAGCAACGGTTCCAAAATATTTGGACGTGATATTCGTATGCCGGCAACTGGAACGGCGTAACAACAAACAGCCACAGCCGCGTAGCAGCATTGGCAACATAGCCGCTAGCTGTCAGAGTCGTTCTTTCGGCGGCTCGACTACAGCCTTTATACATGTGCTGGTACTTTCTTCCACCTACACATTTTGTGTTTAGGTTGCCGAATATCGCTAAACTACCGCGTGGCATTCTTTCCTATAGGAGAGCCATAACTATCAGCACAAATGCCAAACGTAAGTCATCCGGTAACGCGCATAGTCGTGGTGTGGTCGAGTATAGCAGAGACCTCACACGGATGGTGGCGCGACCCGCGGGTAGCCTGATTGTGCAGTCGCGGCGCGGCGCGGCGCACAGCGCATCGTTTTTGTATTGCCTCCTCAGCGAATGTCGGGCTCGCTGTTTGGCAGGACGTGACAGCTCTGCTGATGGACGGGCCCGTATGAATATTTATTCAGTTCACTGCAGCTGCCCAGCCGCCCAGGTCAATTTCGACGTTTTTGATTGCGTAACTGCACCAACGCCAGCTTCAAGCGTTTTATTGTCAAATAAGGAGAATGGCGTTATTTAACCTTCCAGTGCTACGAATAGCAAGAGAAAATTATACGAAAATTAATTTCTAAAGTAATTGAAACCTTATTTCCTGTGCTAATAATTCGACGCATATCCTTAACGTAGATTTTTCTTCTCAAATGGATCAACAATAATAATAATATGAACAATATGATTTTTGGTTCCGCAGGACCTAATTGAGGAGTAAAACTCTATGGTCATGGAACAAGTCAGTATATGAAGTTTAACACAAGAATGGTTATAGAAAAACATAAACTAGTTCATGCACATGACAATCTTAAGCCCAAGTAAATAGAATCAATAACGAATGAAAGGAATTAAATTATTTTTTAAAAATTTGCCTGAGTTCCTCCACTGAATAATAGGTATGCGTCATGAGATAACACTTGAATTCAGATTTGAAAGCGCGTGGGTTAGTACTAAGATTATTAAGTTCTTGTGGCAGCTTATTGAAAATGGATGCTGCAGAATATTGCACACCTTTCTGCACAAGTGTCAAGGAGGTGTGATCCAAATGTATATTCGATTTCTGTGTAGTATTCACCGAGTGAAAGTTGCTAAAACGTGGGAATACGCTGTTAATGTTAACAACAAACGACATTAAAGAAAGAAAGTATTGCCGCGGTGGAGTAGCCGAGCGGTCTAAATCGTCTCGCTGCGGAGCGCGCGGTTGCTCGCCGTGGAGGTTCGAGTCCTCCCTGGGGCATGGGTGTGTGTGTTTGCCCGTAGGTTAGTTTACCTAGGATTAAGTAGTTTGTAAGCTACGGACTGATGACCACGCAGTTTGGTCCGATAGATTTACAAACATTTGCACATTTTTTGCAAACTAAGTATTATTAAGCCAATGTCAGAATTCCCGGACTACTGAAAAGGGGTAGACACGACGTTACACTAAATATTGCTCGAACCGCCTGTTTCTGAGTCACAAATATCCTATATCTATCAGTCGAGTTACTCCAAAACATAACGTCGTACGTCATATTTAAAACATACTAGACTACTTTTCGTGTTGAAAAAATCACTTATTGTAGAAATTGTTCTAATGGTAAATAAATCAGAATTTACTTTTTGAACAAGATCATGAACGTTGGATTTCCACGACAACTTACTATCTATCAGAACACCTAAAAATTCGAAATGTTCAGTCTTACCTATCATATGCCCATTATGTGTAATGAAAATGTCTGCTTTTGTTAAATTATGTGTTAGAAATTGTAAAAACTGATTTTTACTGTGATTTAACATCAATTTATTTTCTACAAGCCATTACTTGCTACTGTGTCAATATTATAAACAACATCCTTTACTACCAAGCTGGTATCATTAACAAACACAAATATTTTACAGTCACCTGTTGTACTCGAAAGCATATCATTTACATAAATAAGAAACAGCAGTGATATCATTTCAGCGCATGGTGAACCCCAAACTTAACTACGTCCCATTGTGACTATACGACGTAGCCATTTTAGGCCACTTCTGCTGTCTGTTATTAAAGTAAGAGCTGAATCAAGTGAACTACTCTTGTTCCGTAATGTTTAATTTCTACAACAGTATTTTGTGATCAGCACAGTCAAACGCCTTTCTTAAATCAAAGAAGACGCCTAACGTTCGATGACTTTTATTTAACCCATCAAGTGCCTCCTAGAGAAACGAAAATGTAGCATTTTCAGTCGTTGAACCACTTCTGAAACAAAACTGTAGGTTGACAACTAATTATGTTAATGTCATTGATCAATTAACCTTGAATATACAGCCTTTGCAAGTATTCTAAAAACTAGGAATAAATAGTTTCTTAATTACGTCCGAAAACAGTTCTTCTACACGCATAGGGGTCTGAAGCCTAGAAGGCTTTTATTGACTTCCATAAGACGAAATGCAGATCCCACACCCTTGCTTGCGACCGAAATATTTCAGCGATCCAAGGAACAACCTTAGGATGACAAAAATTGGAACATTTTGTTTGGACATCCCTGCCAGTGGCCTCTGGCTACTCCAGAGCCATAATGCCTCCCCGAAATGCTTCTCCATGACTGCTTCGAGGGTGTCGAGTTTTGTCTTGCGCGAACCACGTCTTGTTGAAACCAAGTCGGCCGCGGTGGCCGAGCAGTCCCAACACCGTCTAGATAGTTATGCTCACAACAAGTCCGTGTCACGTCTCATCGATAGGCAGCCGTCAGAAGCTCAGTGGATGGCGCTACGAGGCAGTGGGCTGTTCCCCAGCGGCCAGCCATTCAGCTAGCCATGGCAGCCTATCGGTGTGACGTGACAAGGCCTTGTTGTGAGGCCTTGTATCTAGACGGTGTTGGCAGTTTGCGGCGTGCGAGTCACGGTCTGCACGGCCGCTGCGGTCGGGGTTTCGAATCCCCCTCGGACATGGATGTTTGTGCCGTATTTAGTATAAGCTAGTTCATAAGCAGTTTGTAAGTTAAGTGACTGATGACCCCGGAGTTAGGTCCCATAATCTCTACAAACATTTTTTTGAACCAGAGTCCGATAATCGACTTCCAACACCTTCAGGAACCATTCAATGGCTACTGTCTCATCAAGGAATATCGCACCTATTATTCTGTGACTAGACAATATACATAACAAAGACGCCTGTTCGGGGGTCAAGATACTTTGAGATCGCCAAATTCGTGTTATGCGTATTGCAAATGCGCCACTTTTGCCTAATGAAGAACACATCCAAATGAAACTGGCCTTTTTCAGTTGTAAATGTCCGATAACAGGAATGCGCGACTTCTTGCGGATATTAATAACCACCATGTCTCGCGGCCAACCATGCTGTAAGAACATTGAACTAGATGTCAGTATGATCTGTTATGCTTGGGTATTCTTATGTCGGAATTCTGGAGAACATAGAGGGAGTCCATGAGCGAGCTGACTCGTATGGGGCGGACACGAGCTGTTCGGTCCTCGCTTCATCAGGCGATCTGTAATCGATCAGATTTAGCGTGTTGCAGCCCTCTAGACCATGTGACATATAATTTCCTGTGTGCCCATCAGTGCTGCCTTGTCCGCTTTCATAGCTGCCTCGGCCAATATCGCTACATTAATGTATTATGTATGCCTGTATTCGTCGTGAAATACTATTCACTACATCATCAAAGATGTGTTCGTTGTGATCTCGGTATCTGTACTGTGACAACACTATCTAGAACACAAGGCCTCACAACTACCCGTACTACGTCACACTGACCAGGCAGCGGCCGCCAGCTGAATGGCTGTCCGCTGGGGCACGCCCTCTTCTTCGTGGCGTGCAGCCAGTAAGCTGGCGGTCGCAGTTTGGTCAGTGTGACGCAAAGACCTTGTAAAAAAATAACTAGATTCACTAACGGCGCTGCTGTCACGGAATAATTTGAACCTTCGGCCGGCAGCCATGATAGGGGTAAGCGTAAGATAAATAGGAGTGTTGTAAGTAGATAAAGCGTGTGTTATATTTTTTCGACTGATTTTTCCATCGCTTCTTGGTAGAACATAATCAAATAAATTAAAAAAAAAAGAAAAAAAAAACACAATTTTGTGTGTGTTCTACAAGTTTACTTTTGTTTACTTAACCGATTTTCGGCTTATTAGGCAATCTTCAGAGTATTTACTGCTGTGTCAAAGAGGTTACAATGTTTAGATACAGTATGGAAAGAGATGACAAATGTCTCCACATAGATCGACATACATAGTATAACACTTCTTTGACATTGTGTTTGTGGACAAGTACCACAAGACAGCTCAACACATATTTTTCAAAACTTAAACAGACAACACAAAAACATTCATTTCACAATGGAGATGGGTAACAAATCCATAAATTTTCTAGATCTGACCACAGATATCACTAAACACACACACACTCTTTCAAAATGTACAGCAAAACTACAGCTACAGACACAGTAATACTTGCCTCCTCACAACACCCAATTACTTACAAACACTCAGCTTTCCACTCCATGGTGCATAGCCTCATATCTGTTCCCATGTCCAAAGAGAATTTCAGATCAGAATTAGACACCATAAAATTTATTACCACAACTAATGGCTACAATTCAGCTCTGATTGATGGTATTTGCAAAAAATAATATTACCCCTCCCCTATGGTCCCTCTGACTTCCACTCCAATGAATGCAGGAAATGGTGTACAATACTATACATAGGAAAATGTCACAACAAGTATCTAAACTACTGAAATCCTGCAACTACAGGATTTCCTACCACATGAAAACACTTCAGCTCAGTGTATCTTTAATAGCAAAGACAAGACTCCTTTACTAAACAACAGTGGAGTATATAAAATTACTTGTAAAGATTGCGATAAGTTTTATATTGGTCAGTCAGGCAGAATCATAGCAACTAGACTGGCTGAACATGAATGCAGCTGGACACTACATAATCAGGAGTCCACATTCGCTGAGCATGTACTGAGTGAGGGTCATAGCTACCAGCCACTGTTTAAAGTCCTTCACTTAGCAAACAAGGGCCAAAAACTTAATTTATTGGAAGCTCTTAAAATCAATAAACACCTAGCCCATAGCCCTGATTTAGTATTAAATGATCAAACACAACTAAACAGTTCACCCCTATTCGATTTCACTTAATTCATCCCTGAGCCACATTACCTCCTATCCTGTCAGTTCCAGTCTCTTTATACATTTCCTCATAGAACAGTCAATTACCTAAGTTTTCCATCAACTCCCACACTGACCGTTCCATTCCTCCATTACAAAACACCTGAAAACCTTAAATGTAGACCTAGCATTTTATTTATTTGATAAAAGTCAGACAATCACATTTTCAATATCAATTCATAAAACTGGATTCCTTGTTTACCCCCACAGTCCCAGAGTCCTGTGTATTTATTTATTATGATTTATTTTTAAGTTTTGAAAAATTCGGTCCCAGTGTAGCTTACAACATAATATTCATTTCATCCACCTGAATTTTTAGAATATTAATTTCATTAGACCGATTTGTTTTAGTTTAACCTAATGCAGTAACTATTCATTATAAGTTCTTGATCACACTCCAAACCTGGCCTTACAATTGTCATATGTAACACCATCTATAATTATAGTGCAGAATTATTAACAAGGCACTTATATATATATATATATATATATATATATATATATATATATATATATATATATATATATATATATATATTTGTCAGCATTATCAGTTTGTTTGTAATAGAAGGTAGTTTCAGTTCCCAGGTTATATTCAAATGTATTCCTTGTTTTATCCTTCACACATTGTATATTAATGTATTACTGTTTACATTTTAAGTTGATAACTGTAATAACACAATGTCAAAGAAGTGTTATACTATGTGTGTTATACTATGTAAGTGGAGACATTTGTCATCTCTTCCCATACTGTATCTAAACATTGTAACCTCTTTCACACAGCAGTAAATATTCTGAAGATGGCCTAATAAGCCGAAAATCGGTTAAGTAAACAAAAATAAACTTGTAGAACACACACAAAATTGTTTTAATTTACGTGTGTTATATCGTTACTGCGCTATATATAGTCAGTTGGCAATCACGTGTGTAGTGTTTGACTATTGCAGTACGCATGAAACACGATGCTGAAGAGCTGCTCAGCGTTTAACTGCATAAATTGATTTACGAAAGGAATTAAAAGAACGAATACAGTCTTCCCATTTATACTTCTCAGGAATACAAGTAGCCCTACTACTTGTGTTCAGAAATAGTTACTCTTGCTTAACAGGCTATTAGTCAAGACAATATAGCATTTTGAATGAAATAAATGACAGGCTTATACAATACTGGTAGCTCTTAAACACGAGCTACTTTAGGTAGTATTGGTGGACAGGAAGTTTAATAAGTTTCATTTTGTGATAGTGTAAAATTACTATTTCGGTCAAGAGATCAGTTGCCTCACTGCAGTTAAAATTTTTGTTAATGAAATTAATATTAGCAACTTGTAACACAGAATTTGAAGGTCATCTACTTTACATATAGGTAGAACAACTACAAGTTGCCGACTTTTGAGCAGTTCGGGCTACTGTATGGTATTAAGCTTACAGCATTGAAAATACTAATATTCATGCTACATACTCTAATGCTAATGTTTGATGCACTTAGTTAAGAAAAAGTTATGGCATACTTCGCTTTCTTGAAAGAATTTGGTAGTTGCTCCTTGCTGTATTGACAAGATAAGACCCTATTTTACAGTTATACATCTGATGGGTTATTACATTTTCACAGTCGATTTTTAACATTAGTTGTTTCAGGCAGCCATGTTTTAAGTTTTGATGCTATAAAATATCTATAAATATTGGGGAATACAACAGGCACTCAAACAAACACGTACAGTGTTGTGAAACTCTTCTGAAATTAAAGTTTGTACAAAAGTTTCACCATCGTAGAATATACTGAGAAACTGAAAAAAAAATCGTCTGACGATAAATGCTGTTCTTATGCTGCACTTTGAATGCTAAAAAACTAAATGTTTTTCGGTTTAGTTAGAAAGAAGAAAAGCTGTTGGCGAATTTCTACATCGTATAGTTGCTGTATATTCAGAGTCTGAACAGTTTTGTAGTTATATATTTAAATGAAACATATTTTTCGCGACTTTGTCGAATAAATACACCATCTAATCAAAAGAGTCTTACGCACATTTAAAGTTCGCGCGGAAGTTTACCACCATAATGGCCGTCGAGGCGCTATTCAATTTGCTCGCTGTTCGCAGGCGGCCGCTTACGGAGTTGTGGGGCCTTGGTGTGACGTAGCATAGGCTGTTGTGAGGCCTTGTCTTCTAAGTGGTGTTGACTGAACGGTAGGTTCGGGAAGTGGGTCATGTCTAGCAAGGATGTGGACGATGTCTGCAACTAAAGGAAGTGATTAGTTCAAAAAGGATTTATTAATACAATGAGATAAATAATCAAATTTGATGTGCTTCTTCCGAAGTGTTAAACAGTTTTGTTATGCAATCCTTCGACAAATTCTGGCAATAGTACTGTAAACGTCTGGCGCTTCTGTGATGAATTTCTGAAACCGTCGCATTCCTGGGACTGACTCATGCTGACTGGAACTGTTGTACAACATGCTCCTGTACTGACTGTCGTTGCTGTGGTACGCCAGCATCTCTAGGCGAACCCTCTTTTTCCTATTGGTCGGTGCGTGAGGCAGGCAGAGAGGTAACGAGACTGCAAGCGCCCCCGGCAGCCAAAGCACTGTGGAGTGGCGCGGCGACTTGTGTACACCGCCGGCGTTTTGGCGAATAGCGATGAGACAACAGTGTTGCTCCATTATTGTCTCACCTGTCAACGCCAGTTCGGTGTGGCTCGTAGATTGGTTGGTGGGTCGTCTCGTACAGATCAGCCTCTATGTATCCCAGGCATTTTCGATATGTTTCGTACCTGGAGGACAAGGTGACAATAGACTTGCAAGAATTATCGTCCATTAAGACGAATTCGCCGAAATGCTGCTAATATGGTTGCAATAAGCGTTGGAGGATATCAACCCTGTACCGTATAGAAGAATGATTGCCTTCTAAAATCCTCAGTGAAGCACAATGGCAACTCCAAAACACCAGGTAACCACCACCTACTGCACCCAGTAGACGATACGTCCAAGTAATTCAGTCTCAACAGGCTGCAACCAAAATGTCTGAGACTATTGTCTGGTTGAAGGAAGATGCGAGTCTCATCTGCGAATAGTACTTGATTCCAAGTCTGACGAGTCCTTTCAGCATGAAATCTAGGTCTCAAATCTGGACCACGCCATGGAGGTCGGGAGTAACTTGCACGTCATGAAGCGATTTACTTACAGTTTGAGCCTGAAAACGACGTCTTGTGGCTGTATAAAAATCATTTATCAGTATGTCGGCGTTGCTCTCAAGGTTCCTACGAGCTGAAATCATGTTAGCAGCAACCATCAGCTATTGTGGCGGCCGGTGTTAGGCAAGGCATCCACAGTTCCTATATCTCTGTTCGTACTCCACGCCTGAACAACGTCGCCTTAACACACTCTGAGACGTCTGGAATCTTTCCTTATTGAGGGTCCCTCTTGATAGAACGCGGATACGGACTGCGAAATTGACGTTCTAACCATGACAGAACTTCAAACACAGAATTTGATCTTCCTTCCGTCTTACCCATTTCGCAAAATTGGTACTGTTCATGCGTGTTTCTTTACAGGTTTGTGCCGTTTGACTACCATCTAAAAAGAATCTAGACAAACTACCTTTTTGCTGCAATATACACAATCATCGTCAGTGTTCAATAGGCGTTGCAACCAAAGTAATGAAAGGTGTGTCCCTAAATTTCAAACCCGAGTATGACTCGTTGATACGTCGGATTCTAAAATATTATCGAAGAGCGACAACGGCCTCTGTAGCGCATAGTAGACCTGTACCTTTTGTGGAGAAGATAGGTTTTCAATTCGGGAGCGTTTCATCAACTAGATGAACTTGGTGAAGTGTAACAGAAGCTATTTAATTATAATGGTTTCCATGAAAGTATGAGACTTACCTCTTTCATTATTTTACCAGATTTATTGTTTTGTTCCCATGACAAGATTTGCTAGGAGCCACATGCAGCGCTGTTCTGAATTGTTAGCGCTCAGTATAATGCAGACTAGTTGTCATATCTCTGAATATTTTCTGGCATTGTTTACAGAGCTACAGGGCTTTTAATTAATGACTTTGGAGTTGCGGAGAGATTAAACCCGTCTCGCAGGTCAATGGGTTACTGGTGAACCTTACTTAGATTTACATGATAACGTATCAGAGCGGAAATTAATCCGCGTCGAACAATAAAAGTTTCCAATTAAATCCGGAAAGCAGTGCGTTGTGAAATTTGCCCGCTCGTCGCTTATCTCAAAAGGGCTACACTGCACTAGTCTGCCTGGCTGTGACAGTCTTATTACGGCAGACAATAAAACCGTATACATTTCGATGCTGAGAATTTATGAGCCTTATTTCCACAGTCCTACCTCCGTTAATTATTGACGATTACACATTTTATGGTTTGTTCCACTACTAATTTGTGCTATGAAAATTGAAGCTATTGATAACCACTAAATTGTTCAACACAAAATTGGATTTTCGTTTCTAAATAAAGTAAGTAAATTGCCATTTTTTAACAATTTTATATATCAGGCATCCGGTTGCATAATTTTTAGGTGCTTGACCTAGGTTTTGTTGCCACTAGGGACAACTTCATCGGAGGAATAAAAACAGTTACCTAAAAAATGATAACCACAAAATAAATCTTATATAAGATTTTTTTTAATTTTATATATATATATATATATATATATATATATATATATATATATATATATATATATATATATATATATATATACAGGCTAAACAGTGAAAACACTAGCACTTGCATGAAACAGATGACGTCAAAGCCATGTTCAAAGTTGTAAGTAAATTACCATTTCACATTATTTTTTCATAACTATAACCAGTATAGATTTCTTATTCGTAGTGTCTCTGGAATCATGCAGCTTGGGATATCAACATTCACGTACCTGGCACCAGTTAAATGTTTACAGCGTTTACTAGAACAAACGCCGCAATTTTTTGTTCAAACATCGGGCTGGTAGTTGTAAATTCTAACGTTCCTCGTTTCTAGTAACAATTTGTACCATTGTACCCTATTCGATCATAACAAGAGAAACGTTTACTTATCATAATAAATTCCAATGTTTAACAATACGATAAAAAGACTGTTAATACCAATAATAGATGTAAATGCTATTAATTCCCTTTCTTGGTGTGCTGTAATATCACTTCTTTGCTTTTTAAAGGGAAGTTAAGTATTTCTATCGTGTCTCGTGTCTACCTATAAATTTTACATTTACATACCTGAAGTGGACGTTGCGGTATGGTAGGAAAGTGACTGCAGGGACGAAGAAAATTATTGATGAATATTTTTTGCTGCATACCTGTAATAATACGGAATGTACAAGTAGATTAAAATCCAGACAGCTATGCTACTGAACAAAACACATTCTAGTGAAAGAACTCCTTTTTGCCGTCGATTTTAAACTCCTCTTACGAATAGGAAGTACATTATAAGTAAACCTAAAGGCCGCCTATTGCCATTTTTCAAGAATTAAATGCTTTTCATCAGCATTGAATTGAATAATGCGGTTGAAAACGTCTGTATTGGCCTAGGATTGAACTAAGTTATACCGCTTATTAGCCAGATGCTGCATCCAGTAAGCCATCTAGACAGAGTTATCTTTTGAACGTCAACGCTCAGCCGTCACAGAGGCTGAGATTTTGTCGATTAGTTTGTGGACTAGATAGCAATTAATCCAAACTCTTTACAGAAATACCTCGTTTATTATCAGATAAGGGAATTAAAGGGGCATAGTGGTTGGGTAGTGCATGAAACAGGATTGTACCCTTTCCCCACTATTATCAACCTGTAGGTAGCAAGCTGTGGACGACAGAAAGGAAAAGTCTGGAAACGAAATAAAAGTACCGGAAGAACAAATGAAAACTTTGCGGTTTGTCTCCGCCATTTTAATTTTGTCGGAGACAATAAAGAGCTTGGAAGAGGAACTGAATAGAAGGGACAGTGTCCTGAAAAAAGTGTAATATGGACTTTTTATCGAGACTTAAGCGAGTGTAATGAAGCGCAGTCGAATTAAATCACGCAGTGCTACAGGAATTAACTTAGAAGGTAATAAAGGCAGTAGTAAAGTTTTGCTATTTAGGCCGTACAATAATTGTGATGGCTGCAGCACAAAAGATATAAAATGCAGACTGACAATGGGAAGAAATACATTTCTGAGGAAAAGAAATTGAAGTGATACAAATATTATTAATGACATACACAAGATAACTGTGAGATATTCTGCAAATTTATTGGTTTACGAAACGTTTTTCGGCTGTTACGCCATCATGGCGTAAGAGCCGAAAACCGGTTTCGTAAACCAATAAATTTGCATAATATCTCACAGTAATCTTGCGTATTTCATTCATAATGTGTCAAATATTCTGTCAAGAACCGACGGAACGGTCAGTGAATATGATACAAACATTTTCTTGAAGGCACTTTTCTGAAGTGTAGCCTAGTGCAGGGGTAAAAAGTGGAGATACATATTTTAGATTAGAAGTCATTAGCATCTTTTGGAATTTGGAATTGCATAACTTGGCTGAAATTTTGATGGGTTGATCGTGTAACTAATACACTGAAAAGTATAGGTGAGAAAAGGTATTTCTAGTATATGCTGATTTAAACAAGGGATGGACTGGTAGGACAAATCCTGAGATATCAAGAAACTGTTAAATTATTGGTTGAGAAGTAAGTGTGTGTGGGGGGTGTGGGGGGAGAGGGGGGGTAAAAAATCAGAGAGAGGGAGAGTAAGAGACGATTACCCCTAAGCAGGTTAAAATGGTTGTCATTTGCGGTTCTTATTCATAAATGAAGAGGCTTGCACAGGATAGGGTAGCGTGGAGAGTTGCATCCCACCAGACGCCGGACTTAACACTACAAAACAATAACAACGTGACTGAGTTTATAATTCGCTGTTGCAACCATCATCTGGAACAGCTCCTGCATTCCTGTTGACGGAACTTGCCATAGAAGCACACAAAACGCTGTGTATGCACCATGCGTATTTTATAAAAGCAGTGGCCTCGTACTGGCAAACTGTTTCTGCGACAACTATCAGAATGCATACTTCGTTTACATTTACAAACGCTGGTCATTAATATGTCTAAATGCCGGAAAATCCGGAATGCGAGATTTTTCACCCTGTATTGAAATATTACGATCTCGACAGGGTCGTCTTAGGATGATTTTCCCTCTTTTATTAAATCAGAGACGTTGTGCACACACTTTACCAAAACTTTCACCTGTCGTTCGAAATAAAAAAAAAAAGTACATAAATCGAAATTAGAATTAGTTTCGAGGCGAAATAGCGTTGTAGTCCACGTTTAGTGAACCAAATAACATGCCTGGTGTTATCGTGGTAAAGCGTTCGAGTGCAAACCAAGAGATCGTGACTTCAAAACCTGGTCGGATAACGGATTGTTCATCGTTCGTTTTAACCCAACCATCGTCTCTCAAGGATTTGATTAGTCGTCAGAACATGCTCTCCCAATACTCGCCAGACACTTACGAAAGAACCGTGAAACCTGTGGGTGGGAGGGAGGGGTTATGCTCATAGTCATACTCCGGCCAAGCAAGCCGTGGCGGTAATTTACGCAACAATAAATGAATCGCGTTAAGTTAGACAAAATAATTTAGCACAAAAACGTCTCGGATACGGGTGAGCGTTGTCAGCCAAAAAAAAAGGGAGTGGGTGACTCTTTAATTTTACTGCCACGAGTACTTTCTTATCCTTCTAGTGAAATCGGTGATCCCAAGTTCGGCGTGTCTCCTTGTCAGTGTAGTTGTAAAGCACCATCGAAAGGTAAACTATATTTCACCGCACTGTAAAAGAGTAGTTGCGATCACCAGATTCTGTTCACAGTGTACCCAGATGACACAGCACGTAACATCTTATCTCGATGAGGCTGTTGCCAAACGATAGGTCAAATACAGGGAGATAACACCGTTAGGAAAGTTACGTAATCTAGATAGCTTTCAAGTTGGTCATGTCCTTCTACAGTGTTGGCAAGTGGTTGTAATATAAATAAACATAATGTGGTACTCATTCACAAAAGTCTGAGACAGTAGCGAAATATATTAGATAGCAGTATCTGCCCTGTTTGTTGTTCAACGAAAACGCTATATATATCTCACCATACGAAAGTGACACGTTGCGATAAGAAACAATGCTGTGGGCTGTGACCAGGCAGTTCAAACACGATACATTACAAACACAAAACACTAGCTTATGTAACACTTGTATATATTTTATAGTGTCGAATTTTCACATTTATGTCCGCTTCCACATCCGGCATCATTATTAATAAAAACTTTATGACTAAGATGCAATAGCCTCAATGTTAAAACTTCTCTCACCTGACGTTTCGTGGCCTACTGCGGGGAACATCTTCCGAGGTGAGTCGTCTCACCTCGAAAGGTGTGGCCCTCAGTAGGCATCGAAATTTAGGAGAATTTACAGATGATCCACACATCTTAGCCCAGAATTTTCTGTTAATAAAGTTGAGTAAACAAAGACGACAAAGAGATTTGAGGAATAGCCGCATCTTTGCCACGAGGTTATTTATTCAGAATGAGACTCTCACATAAATATTACGAAATGTTTCCAGAATGAAACTTTCACTCTGCAGCGAAGTGTGCGCTGATATGAACTTCCTTGCAGATTAAAATTGTGTGCCGGAACCGGGACTTGAACCTGGGACCTTTGCCTTTCGCGGGCTAGCGCACTACCGACTGTGCTCCGTGTCGGGATAGCACAGTCGGTAGTGCGCTTGCTCGCGAAAGGCGAAGGTCCCAGGTTCGCGTCCCGGTTTCGGCACACAATTTTAATCTGCCAGGAAGTTCATATCAGCGCACACTCCGCTGCAGAGTGAAAGTTTTATTCTGGAAACATCCCTTAGGCTGTGGCTAAGCCATGTCTCCACCATATCCTTTCTTCCAGGAGTGCGAGTCTTGCATGGTTCGCAGGAGAGCTGTGAAGTTTCGAAAGTAGGAGGCGAGGTACTGGCGGAAGTAAAGTTGAGAGGCGGTATTGTGAGTCGTGCCGGGATAGCACAGTCGGTAGTGCGCTTGCCCTCGAAAGGCAAAGATCCCAGTTTCGAGTCCTGGTTCCGGTACACAATTTTAATCTGCCAGGAAGTTTCATTACGAAATGTGTTCGTTAAAGGGTAATTCTTTGCCATCACGTGTATTAGCTATTGATATATTAGGCTTGTGTATAAGTTCTGAGAGTTTCTCCTTATAATTAATAGACCTCAGAGAGTTTCCTCATCATTCTTGTAATCTTTTGTGGTCTTCAGTCGGCACACTGGTTTGAAAGCAACTATCCACTTGATCAATGTACAGATTGAAGAACATTGGAGAAAGGCTACAAACCTGTCTCATTCCCTTCCCAACCACTGGCGACTCTTTCATGCACTCGACTCTAATAAATGTCTGATTTTTCTACATAACTCTACGCTCCCTATATTTTACCCCTGCTACCTTCACAATTTGAAAGAGTGTATTTCAGTGAACATTGTCGGAAGTTTTCACCAGATCTACAAATGCTAAAACATAGTTTTGTCATGCTTAACATATTTCTCACGTGTAATGTGAGTACTGCCTCCTTTGTTCCTATATTTTTCCGAAATCTAAAGTGATCTCCCCCCAAGTTCGGAAGCCACCAGTTTTTCCATTTGTCTGTAAATAATTCCTGTTAATATTTCGCATCCATGACTTATTAAACATATCGTTCTGTGATTTGTCACATTTTCTGCACTTAATTTCTTTGGAATTGGCATTACTATTTCTTCTTTAAGTCTTACTTAAAAATAAGAAAATAAAAACAGACTCATGTAGGGGGATTCATTTATCGACTATAGTTCCTGGTGGCCTACATTCTACAACTCACGTAAAAGAGCATTATAAATTATACGAAATTAATCATTATAAGAAGTGTATATCTCTTGAGAAAAGTAGTAGTTCTCTCAGAATGAATGTCGGAATATAGCAGAGTATTGTCACCAAGAAAGACGTCAAACATTGCTAATAGTACCTTAATATCAGTCATTGTAACAATGAAGAGCGTTTTCCCTAAAATTACTTTGAAAATCCATTCTATGAAATATGGACATGTTTCTTCTTTGTGAAACACGGCAATTCATTTAGTCTTCCGATGTGAACATGGTTAGTCTCAAGTGTCTCTTTGGTTGCGTTTCCTTCAAAATTCTTCCAAACATCTCAAGCACAAGGACAAACCGTTACAAAATTCTAAAGATAAGAAGAAAAGCCAGTGGTCAACATTGCACTACATCAGCCACTTTTATAACAAGCAGAGTTATCTTTGGTTAACGTCTTGTTAAATGTGAAGTTCAGAAAGTTTTGTAGGGTGAGGTGGTACAAATTCGATATAGGTACAATTCCGATCATCATAAGGTTGCGCGCCATTTGTCAATCTCGTAGTGTTGGTAGCACTTGCGCTGTAGTGTAACAGGTTTCTACAGCTCCTCCTGTGTTTTCAAAGAATACACCATTTTTTTACTATGGAGATATAGTTTTTCCTGTTAGGAAGTAAGTAAACCCACTTAGTCTAACGCGCATGTATAAATTTTCTAGTTAAGGGTGCCTAGATTCGCTGCCGAAAATGCAATGTTTGGTATCAGGAAGTATGCGATGATGCCAGAGAGAAAAAGTGCTTTTTATGTAGAAGATGCCAGCGATAAAAATTTTACCAGGACGTGAACATAATTGCACCTAGTGTGGTACATTTTCGTCCGATTTTTCTCAATTCTGTAACCTCTTTTTGTGTGTATACCAACATTCGTAACTGTCTTATATTTCTGTTACTTATTCTTTAAACATCCAAGAACAAGTCCCTTGGTTAAAATCATTTCTTAGCTTAATATATTTGTTCGAAATGATCTCATTTGTACCACCTTACTCTATCTGTATGTCGACTAGATCTCAAACTACTATACGATCTCATATAATTGCGCTGGCACAGTACAATACAGCGCATTTTAATGAGGTCCGTGATACCCTACATTATTTGAGGAACTTAAGTGCTAACCAATATCGTAACTGATATGTATCAAGCAGGATCCTCTTACAACCACTGAGAATCCAGTACCTTCATACAAACGAAATATACCCGACGTGAGAAAGGTTCCACTATAAGAGTCAAACGACAGTTACCTCTTGCAAAAGTATACATGATAATTTTCATTTTATATGTGCAGTCAACCTTTATGCATTCTGTTATTTCTGTGGAATCCTATGGTCGGATATTACTAAATCATGTAAGAATAATACTTGATGAAGTAATATTAAAAAGCGTATGCAATTTTAAAATCAGATTAAATTATCGTTCTTTGTATTCACTCAACTTTGCCAACCATCAGAACGTAAAGGATTGCCTGAATGCTAATTTGCTCAGTGGCCGCTGGTGTCGTACAATTGCAATTACCGTAATGAACGTGTGGAAACCGAGAGGCGTAATATTTCGCGAGCCAGTTAATTTTAATTGATACGAAATTTATTTCTATGGTTGCTCGGCTCGATGTATTTACCAGTATACGATTTCTGTAAATGAATCGGACGCGCATTTTTTCCTGGTAGATTAATTGGAAATTTAAATACGACGTTTAGATGTCTGTGTGGTTAGAGTATGGGTGAACGACAATAAACAAAATGGCTCGTCGCAGCCCATTCCACAGGCGCTGTGTTCTCACCGGCTGTTTCCCACCTGTCCAACCCATTATGTATCATTCCAAGTGTGATAGTGTATGTGAGTGTGTGTGTGTGTGAGAGAGAGAGAGAGAGAGAGAGAGACAGACAGACAGACGGACAGGCAGACACAAAGAGTGAGTCTGGTGTGTGTGTGTGTGTGTGTGTGTGTGTCTGTAGAGTTGAGTGCAGTGTGCACTTGCAAAATGTACGTGTAAGAGTGTTTCTCAAAGAAGCGATTCACTAGATTCGACTGTTCAGTCTGGCAAATTTCTATAACATCGCTTGACAGTAAGGCTAAACATTTGCATTGCTGGTAAGCGTTATTTTTTCTTTAGATTTTTGAACGATTTTCGATACATAAATATTTTTAATTACATGTTTCCAAAAGCGGATAGAGTCCTGTACAGTCCTAAAATGTCTTAAATGAATGAAATGTATGGTGTATTTAAGAAAGTACACAAGATTTCTTCATTCGTGGAAAACCACATTTGGCCGAACTAATATTGTACCGTGGGATGGGGCTATATTGTTACACGGGGTGACTTTGATAAAAACATTATAACACAAAAAAGAAATTCTTCCTTTTCAAATGTTCAAATGTTTTTTAAGCTTAAGGGACTTAACTGCGGGGTCATAAGTCCCTAAACTTACAAACTACTTATGAACTACCTACAACAAAGGACGGCACAAATATCCATGCCCGAGGGGGAATTCCAACCCCCGACCGTAGTGGCCGTGCAGACCGTGACTGAAGCGCCTCAGTCCCCTCGGCCACCGTGGCCGGCTTCTTCCTTTTCTGAATGCAACTGTACATTTAGGCTTTTGGCGTTCCCAGCCTTGAAGTTGGAGTTGCTCAAGCGCTGGACGAACGTAGGGATCTATATCGGAGATTTTCAGAATAAAATATGAGTACTGAACTTTATTTCAAAGGCAATAAGAGCATTAAAACGAGCATTATGAGAAGCTACAGGTAGGCCACGTTGTCTATGTGATTTAATTACATGCCGAAGAAGTATTTTTGTTTTCCAACCATAAAAGTTTCATTTACTAACGGTTCTTCTTTTTTTGAGGTCTCACTAAACGTAGGCTTTTTGTTTATTTGATCATTTATCAGACTCACCCGATATACAGAAGATTAATGTTTTCCCTTTTATATAACCCAAACTATAACTGATGACTGACTTTTGAGGTTTTCTTCACTTTTAGCCCTTTGCCAAGAATCTATAAAGGTTATTAATTCACGTAACAAGGCAGACTAGATAGTAATTTCTTTAATTTCACTAGTAACCGGTTTCGGTCACTTACATAACTATCGTAAGACCACGACTGTAATGATACATAATATATTATTAGAGGCGTAAATTATATCTGAATTGAGAATTTAAAATAAGAATAAAATATACCAATAATGTTGGCACCGGTTGTTTTCAGCTGGAGCTGCCTAAGGTTTAATGTTGACTACTGTAGACGTCGGTGCAGTCATACATTAAATACTGTAAGCTCCACCCTCTAATTTAAATTTTGGCCAATCGGGTATAAGGTCTAACGGAAGTTATACAACGATGGATTTCAAATTGCAACAAACCAAATCTTTACATAGAATGGTTAATCAGGTAGAAAAATGTAAAAGGATTTAATAGTAGATTATATATGGTCATATAAAAAGCCATATGTAGGATATGAAAACATAAAAAAACATGTTATGGTTTTGCTATGATTTCAAAAACGCAAATCGTAAGTACTATTTTTCCACTGTCAGATTATAAATTAAAATATTATTGTCGTTATGTCAGAACTAAAATACATACCATTTTTGCTGCAACGTATGAATGTATTACATCTTTAATAAAATGGTCTTTGTTGAAGTGATTGGTTCTTGTCCTGAAACAGCCACATAAAATATATACCAAAGTTATAAGGTCCATCAGTAATATAAAATAATTTGGTTAAAATATGTGGTCTTCAGTCCGGAGACTGGTTTGATGCAACTCTCCACAATACCCTATCCTGAGCAAGCCTCTTCATCTCCACATAAGAATGACAACCTACATCTGTCTGAATCTGCTTACTGTATCCATCTCTTGGTCTTCCCCTGCGATTTTTTCCCCATACACTTCCCTCCAACGCTAAATTCACAATTCCTTGATGTCTAAGAATGTGTCCTACCAATCTATCCCTTCTTTTAGTCAAGGTATGCCAGAAATTCCTTTTCTCCCCAATTCTGTTCAGTACCTCCTCATTAGTTACGCGATCCACCCACCTAATCTTCAGCATTCTTCTGTAGCACCACATTTCAAAAGCCTCAATCCTCTTCCTGTCCGCACTGTTTATTGTCCATGTCTCACTCCCATACAAGGCAACACTCCATACAAATGCCTTCAGAAAGGACTTCCTTACGCTTAAATCAATATTCGATGTTGACAAATTTCTCTTTTTGAGTAACGCTTTTCTACCCATTGCCATTCTGCATTTTATATCCTCTGTACTGCGACCATCATTTGTTATTTTACTGCCCAAGTAACAAAACTCCTCTACCTCCTTTATTGCTTCGTTTCCCAATCTAATTCCTTCAGCATCACCTGATTTTCTTACACTGCACTCCATTACCCTAGTTTTGCTCTTGTTAATGTTCATCTTATATGCACCTTTCAGCACACTGTCCATTCCCTTCAACTGCTCTTCCAGGTCTTTTGCAGTCTCTGAGATTATTACAATGTCGTCGGCAAAACGCAATGTTTTTAATTCTTCACCCTTCACCCTGAACTTTAATTCCTTCTCCAAATTTCTCCTTGCTTTCCTTTATAGCTTGCTCAATGTACAAATTGAACAACAATGGAGAAAGACTACAACCCTGTCTTACTCCCTTTCCCACCACTGCATCCCTTTCATGCCCTTCAACTCTGACAACCGCCGTCTGGTTTTTGTACAAGTTGTAAATAATCTTACGTTCCCTATATTTTACTCCTGCTTGCTTCAGAACTTGAAAAAGTTTATTCCAAATAACATTGTCAAAAGCCTTCTCCAAATCGACAAAAGCTAGAAATGTAGGTTTGCCTTTTCTTAATCTATCTTCTAGGATAAGCCGTAAAGTGAGTATTGCCTCCCGTGTTCCTACATTTCTCCTGAACCCAAACTGATCATCCCCGAGATCGGATTCTACCAGCTTTTCCATCCTTCTGTATATAATTCGCGTTAATATTTTGCAGCCATGACTTATTAAACTGATGGTTCTGTAGTTTTCACACCTGTCTGCACGTGCTTTCTTAGGGATGGGGATTATAACATTTTTCTTAAAGTCTGAGGGTACTCCACCTGTCTCATACATCTTACACACCAGGTGAAACATGGTGTCATGGCTGGTTCTCCCAGAGATTTCAGTAACTCTGAGGGAATATCATCTACTCCAGTGGCCTTGTTTCGACTTAGGTCTTTCACGGCTCTGTCAAATTCTTCTCTCAGTACAGTATCTCCTATTTCATCTTCATCTAGATCCTCTTCCCTTCCTACAATATTGTCTCGAAGTTCATTTCCTTTGTAGAGCCCCTCTATATACTCTTTCCACCTTTCAGCTTTCCCTTCTTTGCTGAGAACTGGTTTTCCATCAGTGTCCTTGATATTCATAGAGCTGCTTTTCTTATCTCCAAATGTTTCTTTTATTTTCCTGTATGCTGTATCTATTTTTCCCCTATTTATACATTCTTCTACATCCTTGCATTTGCCTTCTAGCCACTCCTGCTTAGCCATTTTGCACTTCCTGTCAATCTCATTTCTTAGTCGTATGTACTCCATTTTGCCTGTTTCATTTACGGCATTTTTATATTTTCTTCTTTCATCGATTAAATTTAGTATCTCCTGTGATAACTAAGGATTTTTGTAGGTCTTTCCTTCCTGCCTATTTTGTCCTCTGCTACCTTCACTATTTCATCTCTCAATTTTACCCATTCTTCCTGTACTGTTTTATTTTCCCCTGTTTCTGTCAATTGTTGCCTAAAGCTCCATCTGAAATTCTTAGGAACCTCAGGTTCCTTCAATTTATCTAGGTTCCATCTCCTTATTTTCCTACCTTTTTGTAGTTTCTTTAGTTTCAGCCTACAGTTCATAACCAACAAGTTATGGTCAGTTATCTGCCCCTGGGTATGTCTTGCACTGTAGAACCTGGTTCCGAAATCTATGTCTTACCATTACAAAATCTATCTGGTATCTTCCGGTGTCTCCTGGTCTCTTCCACGTATACAACCTTCTTTTGTGATTCTTGAACCAGGTGTTTGTTATAACTAAATTTTGTTCCGTGCAAAATTCTACCAGGTGGCTTCCTCTTTCATTCCTTTTGCCCAGACCATATTCACCTACTATCCTCCCTTCCCTTCCTTGTCCTACTACCGAATTCCAGTCTCCCATAACAATTAAGTTTTCCTCTCCCTTAATTGTCTGAATAATTTCCTTTAGCTCCTCATATATTTCTTCGATTTCCTCATCATCGGCAGAGCTAGTTGGCATATAAACATGTACTACTGTTCTCGGTGTTGGCTTCGTATCTATCTTGACAATGATAATGGGATCACTGTGCTGGTCATAGTAGTTTACCCACATTCCCATTGTCTTATTCATTATCAATCCTACTCCTGTGATACCCCCAATTGATTTTGTATTTATAATCCTGTACTCATCTGACCAGAAATCCTGTTCTTCCTGCCACCGAACTTCACTAATCCCCACTATATCTAACTTCAACCTATCCATTTCCCTTTTTAAATTTTCTAATTTTCCTACTCGATTAAGGGATCTAACATTCCACGCTCCTTTCAAGCAGTCTAAGGTGTCATCAATACGCGGCAATGGGTAGACATATTTCTTTGTGATACTGTTCAGCCGCCGATAGTCGACACAGAATCGCCACGGGCCATCCTTCTTCTTTACGAGTACCACCGGAGACGACCAAGGACTCTCCGAAGGTTGAATAATGTCATCTCGCAACATCTTCTCCACTTCCTCCCGAATTATCCGTCTTTCAGCTGGCGACACTCTATACGAACGCTGGCTAATTGGCGGATGGTCCACAGTATTGATACGGTGCTTTATCGAGGGCCGTTTCGTCTGACTTTTCCCCTGCTGAGGTGTGAATGCACCCGGAAATTGGCGTAGTATACCTAACACCCGCTGGCGTTGTTCCTTGGTCAGTCCTTGCCCTATCGGCAGTTCCACGTTTGTTTCTTCCAGCGTGTTTTATTTTTATTTTATTTGTTTTTTCTGACCCATAGGACCCACTTGAGGAGTAAGACTCCATGGTCATGGAACAAGTCAAATTGTTACACAAGAATGGTAATAGAAAAATTTTAAGTAGTCCTTTGCACACGACAATCTTAAGACAAAGTGAAAAGAATCAATAAAGAAAAAATGAATTAGCTTAATTGTTTAACTTTTCTAGGAGTTCCTCGACAGAATAAAAGGAGTGAGCCACGAGGTAACTCTTCAATTTAGATTTGAAAGCATGTGGATTAGTGCTAAGATTCTTAAGTTCTTGTCTGTACTAATAGCAGGGCATGGGTCTTCATTGATGACGTTGAGCTCACCGTCCTGGATTGGTTCAGCTGTCCCGATACACATTCCCTTGGGGATAAGTTCTGACTCCTCGTGACAATTTGTGATCCAAATCTCTCCTTGACCACCGGTAATGCTTATGATAGCCGCTGGTATGTAAATTTCTTTTGTGAGCCTGATAAACTTTTTACTATCAACAAGAAGTTCACAGTTTAACCAGTCATCTGTGTTTGTGACTGCAACTCTTCTCATTGTCAACGGCGGTATCGTCACATTGTCAACGACGAATAACTTCCGAGAAAATTCTGTATTACGTGTATCTGGCGGAACAACTTCTTCAATTTGCAGCTCAGATATTCCACAGTCAATGATAGCTTGGGATGCCTGAAGGAAGTCCCATCCGAGGATGACATTGTGACTACATTCTGTTAACACGACAAATTCAAACTGCTGCGTCCTGTTGTTGATGGTTATTCTTGCGACACAAGTTCCTGCTGGATGGACGTAATTTCCATTCGCGACCTTCAGCACAGTTGCTCCCGTATCACAGAACATTGTCTTCTTTAGTGTGCGGCGGTAATTTTCCGATAATACAGAAAAAGAGGCTCCTGAATCAACAAGTGCCCGGACAGGTTGGCCGTCGATTATGACGTCGATGAGATTTCCCGACATCTTGGCGACTGTCGTCCATGGAGGATTTTCATCTGCGGCGGCCTCACCTCCGTAGATGGTCGCCTCGCTTAGTTTTCCTGGGCGCGGCGGCTAGGGGAGCGGCAGGTTCCTCTGTACGGCGACGGTGAACGGCTGCGGCGCGTCGGGGAGCGACCTCGTCTAGGGTACGGCGATGGGCTTCTTCCCATAGGTCGACTGAACTCATCAGCAAGTGACTGCCTTGGATAGAACTGCTCCGACGGCTGACGTCTTGCGGCAAAATAATCATCGAATACTCTCCTCCTCTCTCTGCAGTAGCGTACGACATGTCCAGGGCGTCCACAGTGGTAACACAGTGGTGTGTTATCTTCTGTCCTCCAGACGTCTGTTCTTCTGCGGGGAGTTGGCTGTGGTCGCGTCGGTCGGTTCATGGGCTGCCGTTTGGCGGCTGCAGCGTAAGTCATAGCAGGGCGACGCCATTCTTCACGTCGAGTGCGATTGACGGTGCAGACGGGAGCTAATGTTTGAAATACCTCGTCCTCAGCGGCGTCGGCTACCTCGTGACTTACAGGGCTCACATCCATGCCCATAATCTGATGCTCTCTCGGTCTAATAATCCCGGCTGCCATGCACTGTTGTAATTCTTCTCTCACGATTTGTCGTATGAGAGAAGCCAAGTCCTGCTGGTCTTCCACAACGGCCATAGGGACTACATTTGGGAGTCTGTCACACTTCTTGCGTCCAACCCTCCTTTGTTGCATCTCTTCAATACGCTGGCACCACTTGATGAACTCTTCTGTCGTAGCGACGTCTTTTATCAGAAGAGCTTGGTACATATCTTCTGCGATTCCCTTCATCAGGTGAGTGATTTTGTCCGCTTCAGTCATGTTCGGATTGACTACGTTACACAGGGCCAAAACACTCTGTATGTACGATTGCGTCGGCTCACCATGTCGTTGGGCCCGGTTTTTCAGTTGTTCTTCCGCAGAGCGGATTTGTCGCTGGCGGTCTCCAAACGTATTCTTAACTTCCTCCTGGAACGTCTCCCAGTCATTCAACTTGTCTTCGTTGTTTTCGAACCATTGCTGGGCTGTTCCATCCAGGTAGAAATAAACTTTGGCCAAGCACATCGTATGATCCCACCTGTTGTATTTGGCGACTCGGTCGAACCCTTTTAGCCATTTGTTGGGATCCTGTCCATCATCTCCAGAGAACACCGACGGGTGTCTGATGTGCAGCTGGCTTATTGCTGGTTTCGTCTCCATCGTTCTTCTGATAATACGGACTTTTGGAAGGATGTACTAGGTGTATCCCTTGTATTCCGGTTCGAATCCGTGTAAGCGACGGCTTTTACATTGCCTAATCGGAGCCACGGTGATGCAGCTGTTGCACAGTGTACCCGGCGCCTCCACCAAACCATGTCTCGTTGCAATGGAAGCAGGCTTGACGTCGAAGGCAACTAAACACAGCACTTATACTGAAAGCACGTTTATTACGAACTCAACATACACGCAGGCAGAGTGCTCTGCTATTTATACACAGACAGAATTTACCAGAAATTAGAAGAACAGTTAACATAAGAAACAAGTAGAATTTACAAGTGAACATAAGAAAGTTGGTGTTCGTGGTCTCTCGCGGCAATATCATTACGTCTATTCTTGGCCTTTTAATTTGCAGCTCATTGCATGTTACTAAGGGACCACTGTGCTTACTCGTAGCTTGGGTAAAATTTTTAAGTTGATTCATGATTTGTTTTACTTATTTAACTTGTATGTGATAAAGCTTCCCTCGTTAAGGAATATATCTACTGGCTTAACCGTTGGCAATACAGGGCAGTGATGGCGGTTCATCCATCAAAACGCCAAACGGGGCACAGATTATCGGACATGTCACTTCATGTGCCAATACGTAACTCCCGTACTAGGCACCTAACACAGGGCCTAAAAAATTGTTATGTAAATTTAGCGAGACAAGGATTTCTGACAGTGAGTAAAGATGTAAGACAATTGTGGTCACAATAAACGTCATTGGTACCCACCAGTCTAATAAATACCCCCAGGTTACCAGCAATAGAGCCAACTGCTCATTAATAATAGAGGTCTCCATGTTGTGGATGATGCTTACCCGTACTTAGTCTAGTACTCGGCGCTAGTGCTTTGCTAGTTCGAGTAAGGATGTTTGGAACGGGAAGGACACCATCTGTCCAATCTGCCTCGCCATTCGCTTTGGTGTTGTGGCTGATACAGTAACTCTGTGTGTCCGAGGGCTGCTGGTGATGATTCTGATACATTGTATTCCCACCAGCTGATTGAACTACACGCACTTTTATTGACCCATGCAGCAATATTCATGCGCTGTATGCAATTAAAAATAAAATGAACAAATTGAACCAGTTGAAAGTCATAGAGATCATGCTAGTTCACTGTCGCATGCGATTTTAGGCGAAATAAATTCAATCTGAAACATCTGCATACTTCTAGATGCATTCAGTCAAATGCATGTATGCAATATGACCTGCAAAATAAATGGAGAAAACGATGAAACAAGTATGATAGGGGCAATTAGACTAGTCAGAAATAAAATTATATAATCACTAAAGTGGTATGACGGACGTTAGAGGCATATAGGAAGCTAGAAAGAACAGAAAATCGTAAGCGCTTAGTGGATCACTTTTCGGAAAAATCTCTAATAATTAATTTTTTATAATGTAAGGTAGTCCTACCTTAAGCTTATGACTAAGCTGCATTCGGTCTTCGCCGATGGAAAATTTCACGTGAATATGGTTTTCTGGAAATGGACGGTTAAAATGACACAAGTTTCTGATACGATGTCCTGCAGTTAACAGTAATTCGTTTCAGTTTTCTGCAGTGTTAAATACTATAAGCTAAACTCGCCCGAATTTCCAAACTATGACTCATATTTACTTATGAATACCGATATCAGATTCTATTCTCTTTTGTAGTTTTATTTAATTTGTAGTAATGTATAAACTAAATCATAGGGATCAATATGCTACACAGAGTCACATCTTTTCTTGTTTTTCAATGCAAGATATGAAAATCAACCGCATGTGATAGAAAAATGGATTAATTTCACAAAGATTGTTACGAATTACGGAAAGAATGCTGTATTGAAAAGATAATGTATCACATCGAAAGTGCGAAAACAACAAGATTTTTTTTCGCTTACTTTCTACAACATCGACTTAGAAACATTGCTCAACTGAAAAAATAAAATAAAATAAAATACAAAATAAAAATAAAATATCATTACTCAAAATGAAAACTAATTATTTTCTTTTTTCTATAACTCAATGAAGCGATATGTAATAACAAATACTTTCTTAAAACGATATGGCACAGTCCTCTGCATTTCCTTGCAGCCACTTGGGACTTGGCACAGGGACATAGCTTCGTGTAAAATGCAAGGTATGTTAGGGGCCAATGCCATAGCGTATTCCTTGAAAACTGGATCTAGAATTCCATCTGGAATTGGCGACTTGCTTCAATTTCTTTCAGTTAATCCTTTCCACTAGAGACACCTATTAATGTGTTCTTCAGTTTTGACTTAACGTGCCAAACAACGGTATTGTTTAATGAATAGTAGAGACCTTTTCTTAAACGCTATGGAATACCTGTTCCAAAGGAACAGACATTTGCGATAGTCCGCAGCCATATATATGAAATTCAAGAACAAATTATTCATGCAGAATTTGCGAATTCTGTCGATCTTAGCTGCTTTTTTGAAAAATTTATTTGGTGTATCCGTGGATATAAAACTGGTAATAACTGAAGCAATGATATCTATATATGGGTGTTAGTTTCAGAAATTATAACTGGAGTTCTAAGATATCATTTAATTATTCGATGATTAACTTGGCATTCAGCAGTTTTTAACTTGCAATGACTACTATAAAATATTTGTTTACTTCTCTCAGCATTTTTTTTCGGTACTTTAAATATTAAGATCTCACAGGATGCATCTCAATGCCGTGATTAGTCTTACGGGATTGGATGTAAGCTGCTGTTAAGAACTGAAATGGCCACGTGGTATAAGGCGTTATGTTCTGGATTGGGCATTGATCTGTGTATGAGGTGTGTAGCCGCGGTGGAGTAGCCGAGCGGTCTATGGCGCCTCGCCGCGGAGCGCGCTATTGCTCGCCGTCGGAGGTTCGCGTCCTTCCTGGGGCGCGCGCGCGCGCGCGCGCGCGCGCGCGTGTGTGTGTTTGTGTGTGTGTGTGTGTGTGTGTGTGTGTGTGTGTGTGTTTTGTCCTTAGTATAGTTTAACTTAGTTTACGTAGTTTGTAGGCTACAGACTAATGACCACGCAGTTTGGTCCGATAAGCGTAAGCTAAAGTTGGACGTCTTAGATTTACATACTTTTTTATCGAATTAGGCATCTTTTATCGCGTACTAACATTTTTACCATTATAACTGTACCCCATACTATACCTTTCTGTCTTTGACTCATTACCAAAACGTCCTCTATGATGAATATGAACATTACCAATGCTTGAATTCTGAATTCTGTAATGGTGACCCATGACGTCCTGGAGGGGATTGACCAAGAGAAGGTAACTATGAGAAAGTGACAGAGTGACCAGCAACATGATGACATTTTCAGAAGACTGAAAATAGTATGGAAACTAGAAAATGAAATCTAGAGATAGTGAGGGTCTGTGTCAAATGGAAAGAAGACGGATATAGGAAAATATCATCAGTAGCTGAAGAGAGTATCATGGTAATATGAATAGGAAACTATGGCAGAGAGTGTGCTATTATGACAATTGATGTATAAATTCCGACGTCACACGCGGAAGATGAGAAAAAATTAGAGGATATAATATTTCCTAACTAAATTAAGTGCTGAAACACTCATTGTAACCATACTACCTGAAACACACATATAAACAAAACGGCTTTCTTTTGTTTAATTTTCAGTGGCATCAAGATAATGTAATGATAACATTACGCCCGAAATCGTTAGGATTATCGTTATTCTGCATCCGAAATCACTCAGTCATCTACTGAGTACGAACGAAATCAAAACTATCATTGCATTATCAAATAAAAATTTCAAGAAAGTATTTTATTTTGGATAACACATATGGCCAAAGTATTGTAAAGCATGAAAGTTTATATAAACAGAAGTAAATTACGTTTTCACATTACATAAGAAATATCAAACAATGCGTGACGTGACCAGAATGTGTGACGTAAATTATACACGTACTAATGATAAGTGTAATGAAGTTATAACAATAAAAATGATATATACTAATATTTCAGCAAGTTATTTATTAGAATAGTTCTGGAAATTATGCATTAAGAAATTAATCAAGTAACGCTTAGCACTGTTGACAATCTACCTTCAAATTACATTTCGTTTCGTTTTATATGCCACTTTTGCTGGAGCATCACATCTATCTGCTATAGAGACAATCAAGAATAAACTCATTCAAAACCCTGATGCAGTACGTCTCAAGCAAACTTCCGGATCTCTAGTGCGACGTGTCAGAGCCCTGTAGCATGCAACGTTCATGAGTTCCGGAATACTATCAAGATGCGCTCTTGTAACCGTGTAAAACCTCGAGTCGTTGCCGCGCGGGAGTAGCCGAGCGGTCTGGAGCGCCACGTTACGGATCGCGCGGGCTCCCGCGCCGGAGGTTCGAATCCTCCCTCGGGCATGGATGTGTGTGTTGTCCCTTAGGTTAGTTTAACTTAGTTTAAGTAGTTTGTAAGACTAGGGACTGATGACGAACGTAGTTTGGTTCCATAGTATTACAAAAATTTGATTTCATTGAGTCGTTCATCACGTGCTACGCTGAAATATTTTGAACAATATAGGAGTAACGGTAAGTGAATTTTAACAAAAACATCGAATTCCTGCTATTTCTCGCAGAAATCTGAGTGTAACTAAATGTAATCGATAGCGGGTGAGGATATAATGGGCGAAAAAAAAAAAAAATAAAAAATAAAAATAAAAATAAAAAAATAAAGGCGACGAACGCCGCAAGCTACATGAAACAACTGAACATTGAAATAGCAGAACGATTTTAAAACTCTCTCGAAACCCCGTCCACGCCTTGCTACACCTCCGAGGAGAATCAGTAATGAAAAGTTAAGACTGCATTTATGAGTCGTGAGGGATTGTTTTTAAAACTCCCTTTATTTTATAGGGAGAAAAATTTCATTCAAGGAACTGGCACCCAGGATGGGAGAAGGAGAGAGAGTGGCGGGATGGGGCGTTGGTAGAAAACGAAACTGACTCTCTGACGTTTAACAGCGTAATATTAATATTTAATAACTGAGTTTAATGTCCGAAAAATACGCTAAATTAGAAACGTATTTAACCTTGTTTGCAGGCAAAAATTAATTTCTGAACTTTCGTACTCCCTCGTGGCCTCGTGTATAATTATTGCTTAATCCTCAGCTCACTCATACAGTTGATTGTTAATTATACATCACATCACTGCAATCGAAAGAAGGATGTAACGTCCGTCGACGAAAATATCATTTCAGATTGAGTATAGGGCCAAACCGGTAATAGAAGTCGATCATTTTATTTTTAAAAGAACTGTCCCTTGAGCTGCTGAAAACACATTTTCAGAAGCCATGGATAGACAACCAATCTTAATAGACAGACAGAGAAATTAATCCCGCGCCCAAGAAAAGTCATTTTACGTTCTGTTTGAATAAACAAAAACTAATTTGTGTGCTTCTGTTGTCAGTGAATCGGAAGATATGTTGTTTTACAAAAAACCGATTCACCATATCATATAACATTAATTTGTTATGTGACGCAAAACATTTTGAAATTGTGTAGTTAGTCGGTTGATTTATTCATGCCTTCTAAGTTAGTCATAGCGTTACTGACTTACTAGTAACCCTGGAAGAAAATATCTAGCGGGGATTTGACTGTCATCAGCGATATTATGAGATTTGGACGATGGTGTTTCGCAACGTGTAAAAGATAAAAACAAAGATATATGTGAGCACGACATATCCACAAACATACTGCATGGGTATATATATCATTTTAATTTTTGTGATGCATGCTTTGCGATGAATACTTGTTGACAAATTAAAAATTTGAATCAACTTTTTAACTTAAATTTTACGTAGAGGATGTACCGCAAATATTGCGGAATCGGAAAGTGCCATTGATGTGCGGTTTTCACATAATGTATTGGTAGTCAAGGACTCGTATTGTTAGCAAATAAACAGATTGTAAAAATACCTAAAAATGTATTTCCATGCTAACATACAATTTTTCTAATGGAACAATGGTTGTTTCTATCATGCACTGGAATTTTTGACACGAGCTGTGTACAAAGAATTCTGAGTGACATTTTTATCACGTTTGGTTTTGCAGCAACACCATTTATAATTTTGGGGGCGGAGGCTACGACAGCGTAGCTAACTGGCTGGTGGTCATGAGGCAGTGGGCCGTGCCCCAGGGGCTAGCCACTCGGCCAGTCAGCAACACTATCGCAGCCTCCGCCCGTGAAAGTTTTAACGGTGGTAGCTGCCAAACTAAAGTGATAAAAATGTCATTCAAAATTATTTGCACACAACTCGTATCAAAAATTCCAGTGCATGATAGAAACATCCATTGTTCCATTAAAAAAATAGATGTTTGCATAAAAAATACACTTTCTAAGAAATATTACAATCTGTTTGTTGGCTAAAAATACGAGGCCCTTACTGCCAATCTATTTTGTGAACACCGCACATCAATCCCACTTTCCGTTTCCGCAATATTTGCGGTGCATGTGTTAATTGATTCACCCTGTATATTTAATTTGCTTGAACCAAAACAACTCGCCGGTGTGCTTGTCACCACATAAGGCAACGGTACACGGCCAAAATGACGTTTCGTTATAACATTTACTTCACTGGCTGCTCGTCTCAGTGATGTTTTATGTTTAAAACAAATTGATCCTGTTCGAGACTACATTCAAATAATCGCCTTGCACGCTTGCCAGAAAATTTATATTACTAACAATCTTTAGATATTAAGGCAACTGAAAAATTAGATGCGTAAGGACAAAAGTAGTATTTATAATATATTTATTCCGTTTTAAGTAGTAACAGAAGTGCAGAAAACCTAGCTTTGTAACATGGTAAAAGCACCATTAAACCAGATCAGCGGAGAGCAAAGTCATCAGATGGCTTTAACAATCTGGATTTAAAAATCTGAAACCAAGTACAGAAGATTGTAAAGTTTCAGGACGCCAACAAACGTTATCATTCACAACTATTCTTGCCATCTAACCAACTTAGAAAGCATTATTCAGAACTACGGTTAGTCACTTTATTAACATCTCATTCGACACAAGCGAAAGACATGAAATAAAATTATGTGAACAGTTACCTCCAATTACGGTTATAGTATTGCTGTCATAGGTAAATATATCCACACAACGAAATTAAATCAATGACTGTTCAACTACCACGCAAAAAGAAAATGATCTCCAACCTTATCAAGACAGTTAATATAAAAAAAAAGATTCATCACAGAAAATAACACAACTACGTTCATGCAAATGATAGTATTCTATCATTGAACAACGTCTGTATATTGCACTGTTGGATGTAAAGACACTCATGTACCTTACACATTATTAATTACTTAAAAAATATAAACTGTAACAAGTTCCATCATATTGGCTGAGTCACCATGGAGGGCCACAAAGTTTGCACCAAAATTGTAAAAGTTTTATATGTAGTACTAAGACTGAGAGGTATGTGTTTGTGTTATCGTACTGGTGAAATGATGTTAATTAGCTCAAGATTCAACTCATGCTTTAAACTGGACGGTTAACTCTAAACCTACTAGTAGTCAGCGAGAAGTGGCGTTAAATTGTAACTGTGGCGGAGGTTAGATCAAATAAGAACATTAAAGTAACAGAATCAGGTTTTGCTGATACTTCACATTAAAATAAAAACAGAAATGAGTCACGGTGTATATGAAGTTTTGGGTATATCGTATAGATGTAAAGTTCATGAACATATCGAAAGCTCCGATTTTCTGCAAAAAACTTTTAGCTTTATTCAATTTTGGATAATCATTGAAGGCCTGCTATGTCCGCTGTATATCGCTTCGGACGGCCTGCTATCGATAATGACGGACTATCGATGTTCGATATACGACACTGCGATACTTGCGTCTTCAATCCATATCGATAGTAGGCCGTCCGAAGCGATGATATACAACGGTCCTTCCAAATTACCTAAATACGGAATCCATTTTTAATGACGAATTGCCTTGTAAATAATACCTACGAGCAATGACGGACTAAGTAGTGGCAGAGGGGGCAGAGGGGTTGGGGGCGGGGGCCGCAGACCGCCCCGGGCGTTTCGTCTTGGGGGAGGGGGGTCTCCAAAATCCCGAAAGCACGCCTTTTTTTGTATCCCACTTGGCCTCTTGCTCTGGGTCCTCCAAACCGAGGGACCTCATTTTATACTCCGAGGATAAATTAAAGCAAGTTGTACCTTCTTGTTACAAGGCAAACACACAGAACTAATGTAACATACAGTGCACCATTTGATAATCAACGATATCCCGTAGTAGTAGGATTTCAATGCATCTGGCCCTATAAATCACGGTATCCCAAGTTCGCTTTGATCAACTACGACGAGCTACATACAAGTAACAACGAACATGTTCACATGTCAAATAACTACTTATTCAGTTCCTTTTTAAGACGTCTAATCATAATGCCTTCTATTAGGACCACTTTGAAATCAACTAAGTATAACACTAATATTTCTCTAGATATGGCTTAATCTTATTCAGAACACATACAGCGTAACTACACTTTAGGGTAATTTGGAAGAACCCTTAGAAGAGATACGTATGGAAGGAGAGACTCAAATTGATTTCATATACAAAGAGAATACCGGTAATGACAAATGATGAACGAGACGGATATTTATACCGCTAGCAATAGCAACGACTATAGATTAATACAAACATAGGATTAAAATGTTACGTATTTGCACTTACCTCTTTCGTCAGTGATACTGGCTTGTTGGATGATACGTGATGATACTGCAGGATGTTAACGCCGCCGCCAGCAGTCCTTTCTGACCGTAAGCGGGATAAACTCTTGCTATATCACGTAATAAACTTCAGTATACATTTACTAGAAATCTTAAACCCGCGTAAACGAAGATACTTTACTACATGGGTGTAATTTTTTTTTCATTAATGGAAATATAGTGCATAGATGCTGAATAATTTAGAATAATAAACGGTTAAGGACTAGTACCGATACCACCCGTCGGCTTTGAATAATGACGTCATATGTTATCCAGAGACGACGATACGTTCGTGTTAGTTTTGATACAAGGAACGCACTGCAATAAGCAGTGTTAGACTTTGGGTATGCGCAGTCGTATATTTCGACGAAACAAAAATTTATTTACACATTCGTTTATTGCAATTCGTGCCTTGTATCGAAACCACAGTCTAACATATACAGTCACGACACCGCTACTGATTTTTGTTATACGCGACTACAGCAGCGCTCCAATCGGTTGGCGAAGTAAACTTCTGAATACCATATCGAATGAGTGTCAATAGTGTCGTTTAAACTGATTACCAATTTCACAACGGGGAAGCTATGTAGTGCCATAAAATAGGTAATAACCAGAAAGTAAATCCACATTTGTCTTAATGAGGTTTCCTAAGAACCATTGGAATGTATGAAACGGTACTTAGGACAGGTAATTAAAAAATTATCTTAAAATCTACACTTTTTTTATCAAGAATTTCAGTTTCTATCAAGAGCAAAACTTGCTGATAAACAACAGAAGATCTAACTGTGTACAGAAAGATGTCCAAATTTATACTCAGAAACTTCAGGATTCCTTCACTACAATTCCAGCTAAATCAGTAAGTGTTGAACATCAGGAACTTAAGAGTATATGGAATGCATTACCTATATTACTATGTAGCAGATGAACTACTACAACTGCAACTGAAAAGAAATCCTTACAAACGTGACAAAAAACATCGAAAGCAAATTCCCAACATACCAATTCCACAATTGTTGCTACATCTAAACAACAAACGGCAAGAGTCATCAAGAGTTTCGTCTTATAAATAACAGTTATTACACTCAATGCTTTATGCGTTTATAACTAAGGCGAGTGAAGTGGAAAAATGTTCGAATAATTTACAAGTCAAATAAAGTGTCTGTCATATAATAACAGACCACAACACGAATTAACGTTTCTAGTTGTTCACATTCTCATAGTTTCAGCGGAGTATGCTGCAAATATGCACATATTCGTAATATTTCCTCGTGAATGAGTTGTTTTTTATATCACTGAATCAGAAAAATTCGGCTGTTTTTTCCATTTATGTCACGATTATTTATATCTCTCGAGATTATATTAATGTTTTTAATGCAAAAATTACGTAAAATATTTGGTTAAGTACGTAGAAAAGTAATAACAAACATTTCTCTTACGGAACCTTGACCACCACTAGTAGCGCTAGTGTCGTTACAGTTGACAGTTGGTAACAACTTTCACAGTGGTGAGTGTCGCTACTGAGTATGTTAGACTGTAGTATACCACTCGAAGTAAATCACTTAAAATACAATTACGTTAAATCACGTACATAAAAGAAAAACTGAGAATATTTGATAATGATTAAAATATACGGCGAAATAATGGAAATGTGGTATGATAATAACTATCTCAGCGGTATGTTGTTGTAGTTGTTGGTTTGAGGGGACTAAACATCTAGGTCATCAATCCCTCAGCGGTATGAAAACATTTACAGAACATAACGGGACTACCGCCGGAAATTGTTGGGAAGGAGACACTAAACTGAAAAATATAAAACTGATGAAAACATAAACTACATTAATTATCAAGCGAAATAGTTAATACTAATAGAACTTAATGAGACTACCGACGGAAATTGGGTGTTTTGGGCGGGGACATACTAAGATGAAACATAAAAATAGTTAATGGGTATCGATATCTAGGCTTGACCTAAATACCAGCTCTTCACATTTTTAGTTCAGATTTAGTTGGTCGGTGTGGGTATATATCTGAAAAAAATGCGACGACCTGGTATCGGTAACTAGACTTGACCTATACAGGTGAAGTCTAGTTACCGACAACAGCCTTTTGTAATTTTAGTTCAGGCATATTTATTGGGTATTGCTAACTAGACTTATATAGCTGAAGTCTAGTTTCCGATACCATCTATTAGAATTTTTGTTTCAGATATAGTTCGTGGATCTCGCTATGTAGACTTAACCTATGTAGGTCAGATTTACTTACCGATACCAAATCTTCACATTTTTGTATCACTTATATGTGTTTTTTCTTTTATTACAAAAAAAGCCGCATGGGATGCAAACACATGCATATTTTATGGTATTCACAATGATTCCAGATAAATGTGTAGTTCAAAATAAATAAATAAATTCGCGGGATGCAAAGAGATCCATGTTTTATGCTGCTAACAATGATGCCCAGATCGGTTAAATTTTATTTACAGTCTGGCGGCTTCGCGTCATAATGTTGGCAATTATGTGACATTGGCATTACCCAATCGCTTGACAATACAAATGTTTTGACATGAAATCTTCGTATGGTAATTTTCTCGAACTCCCGGAAATCGAAGCCGGAACAATACATATCGCTCTCACAGCTCAAGCCATATTTATGTCGAAAAGACTGACGGACGAGAGAACTTTTTACTGTATGTAAACAGCACTTCTGGTCAATAGAGGACACAAAATCGCCCCCAAAACAAGTCATTCATTGAATTTCTTTAATGTGATGAAGCATCAGAAGTGCTATTTTTCATAATAATGAAGTGAAATTAGTACTGGTGAAATACGGCACTCGTGAAGTTACGCTTTGCGATGTTCTGCCAACGAATGAAGCCGAGAGAAAGGAGTGTGTGTAGCCAATCAGAAAGCAGAGTTCGAGTGCAGCAAATCGGCTGTTCTTCGTTAATCACAACACAGGACAACACGTTTCGCCTAGGAAAAAAGAAAAAGCGAATGGTGGCTTAAGTTTCCACTCCGTATCGCGACGTTGAGTGTTGAGTGTTCAAATGTTGGCTGCTGC
This sequence comes from Locusta migratoria, assembly GCA_026315105.1. Lineage (NCBI taxonomy): Eukaryota > Metazoa > Arthropoda > Insecta > Orthoptera > Acrididae > Locusta > Locusta migratoria. The sequence continues at coordinate 348,689,135 of CM048746.1, forward strand.
CACTGCATGTGATCAGCCAATCAGATGATACTGACATTGTTTTCACATTAAAAATTAACGCTAATATTTTATTATGAATTGTTCCAGTGACGATTAAAGTCAATTTACTGAGAGAACAAGGATACATCGAGAACCTGTCAACCATGGAGCAGGAACAGCATCAATTTCTTACTTCATGGTCAGTGCAAAAAATGATCATTCCGGCTACGCGCCTCGATCAACCTTTTCGATATATATCGCTCCAGCTGTGAGAGTGAAATATATCGTTCCGGCTTCTATTCCCGTGTGTTCTAGGAAATTACCCTTCGTTTCACGAGGGCAATTACTTTTACTGATCAGACAAGAGTACATACCAGAATCTGTCAATCATAGAGCAAGAACAGCTTTATTTCTTTACTTCATACATTCATTGGTAGTGTGTGATTTAGACATTTTCACCAACGACATGATGACACCGCATGCACTACACAAACACATTTTCCCAATTAGATGGAAATATTGCAAAAATCTCTAAGGATTTCAGACAATTATTTCACATTATACTGTTCAACAACTACCATTTTTCACATTTTCTACTTGGCCATTACGCTCAAATAATAAATGAGAAAAAAATTATATATATAAGACTTTCCATACGATTAATAATCATTACATTTCATATTTTGAATTTGTAAGGAGTCCTATATTGAAAAATAGCGTCATTTCTTTAAAACAAATTGCGGACACATACGTACGTAATCACATAAATATTATTTGGGCAACAGTTACAGTATGATTGGTGACATGTGATAGGATAAATATTAACTTTGATGGATAGAATGACGTAATATATGACGCACTTGGTCAAAGTAGAGCTCCTAAAAACGCAGGCTGGCGTATCCGCCATTTTCATTCCCTGTGAATGCTATACACAACACGTAGATTATGCGAACAGTGTTGGTTTGTTCAAGTTCAGTGAAATATTTAAAAAGTGCCCGGCATAGATCCTTAGTCGTGCTGCTTTGAGCTTCCATTCCGCTTTTGCTTAAATCAATATATGGATTAGACACGAAAATCTCGCGTTTTCTTTACTTATTGCGGAACTATGGATGTAGAGGAATTGTGGACTAAATTTAAGTGCATTACTAATAAAGGGTTAGAGAAATATGTGCCAGTAAAGACGATTGTTGTTATGGTCTTCAGTCCGGAGACTGGTTTGATGCAGCTCTCCACCCTACTCTATCCTGAGTAAGCCTTTTCATCTCCTCATAAGAATGGCAACTCACATCCACTTGAATCTGCTTACTATATGTGTCTCTTGGTCTCCCTCTGCGATTTTTATCCCCACACATTCTCTCCAATGATAAATTTACGATTCCTTGATGTCTAAGAATGTGTCGTACCAAGCGATCCCTTCTTCTAACGTTTAATTCTGCCGAAAATGGTCATCTAGATAAAAGTTTTAAGAGATCTTGGCTTTTATTTGAATAATAACTGTCAATATGCGAGGTTTGTTTGCCGTCTTACAATACGTTTTTGTTGTCTGCTGTGACAAATACACTACATTTGATTTTTGTACTCACATTGCTGAATGTACTTCTATTACGTTATTGAGAAAGTTTCATGTAATACGAACACTAAAACGAATAAGAATATTAGTGTACAGTATCTACGGACTACGGTTGTATAGGCACACGGTGCCGATATTGGCAACAACCGTTGAATGCTATTTGGAAACCTAATCGTATAGAATGAGGGGAATAACCCTGTGAGTTGACCATGAAATAAGTAAACAAATAATTACATTACTTCTCTAAGGTTCATAGGCTTTTGTGGGTGAAGTACCCTTGTCTTGTGAGTAATTTAATAATCCTTGTAAAGAGCAAACATTTCGTTGCCAACACTAGCACACTACGCCACAGCAGTCGTAAATAAAATTTACTCAGTATTCTGTGGCAGTTATGTTATAACTTAGTCTCTTATAGATAAGCCTCAGTATTTGCATTTACTAATAAGAAATTGAACTGAGCTTGTATTTTGTGATAAAACATCACGTACTATTATTTAAAATTGCATACCACAAATTATGACACTGAAACTTCGAAATACCACAAACAGCATTCAACAGTAGTTGCCTCTATTAGCACAGTACGCAGCCCAGTATATTTATATTTTCCGTTTTAGTGTTTGTAATACTTTCTCTCAATAACGTAATAGACGTATCTTCAACAATTTATGCAGTGTCAGTACAAAAGATTTTGATGTGGTGTATTCCACAAAATTTAACAACATAAGACAGACACATTTTGCTCTAAATAAAGTATGTGCTGTGATGTTTTCTTGTTTTGTGATAATTTGCGGCTGCTAATCCCTACAGGCAGCTTCTATGTTAAGAGTAGTACTTTCAAAAGATCTAAAACAAATAATAATAATAACAAAAATAAAAAATTAAAAAAAGAACCTTACGTTCGAATATCGCAGATGATTTTTACTGTTAAATATTGCTTCAAGTCATAAATAACATTTACTTACAATACATAACTGTGCGCTCGGTCCGGGTTCCCAGTTTTTGCGCCTACAGTTAATGGTATATTTTTTCTGTTCTCAGAATGTGCCAGGAAACTAAACATTCTGTGGCCACCGCTGGAAATATTTGAGCAGTTTGTGGCAACACAACCACCCATAATTTCGTGCTAAAGTGCCGTGACGCAAATTCTGTAGCACCGCATTATGCTTAAGCTACGAGAATAAAAGTGGCGGATTCGTCAGCTCGTACTTACAGGAGCCTTAGATCAAAGCCGACGGTTGGTATCGTGCATTAGACTTGACCCAAAACAAGTGTTACACGCATACAGTAACTGTACTTCTCTTAAAATCTCCTTATGCAGCAACTCTACGCAACATATTTTCTTTATTTCCTTCATCATTTCAAAGCGTTAGCATCTTCGATCATCGAAATATGGGAAACATTATTCACAGCCTTGAGTTCTATGATCACTTGTTCGATATCTGACTCCGTGAAAGTTCGACCTTCAATATATATTACTTGAAAGCGTTCTTCCAAATTATCATTACAGTATATGTAACTTTTATGACGGACCTCATTACCGTTATCATTCATTTCCTGTTGATTCATCTTACACCATTAATTTCATTTGAATTGACTTTTTAACTATTGTAAATTTACAGTAGTCACAGATGTATTTTAGGCTATTTAGGCTCTAAGACTATGTACGTTGTAGTGACATATTAATATTATGGTTGGTTCAATTGACAATTATTTCAAAGTTTAATCTTTCCTTCTCATTTAGAGTTGCTCTTAGGTTTTAGAACACTCGAATCTGAACTTTTACATGCAAGTTACTATGATTTTGGACATTTATTTTGTTTTGCATAATAGCGTTTCGATATATCTTGGCCATAAAAATCCTTCAGTAAAGACAGTCTCCGGTTAATTGATTTCACGAACTTTTTACAAATACTTCCATCTAATTTTGAACCCATCGTTTGTTTTTCAACATTAGTAAACTACTGTGGGGAAGGGCGTCAATTAGAGTACGGGATACTGATTTGATGTTTATACTCGACGGCAAAATTATATTTCTTGAAGCTTTTTTGTTCTTATACGTACACCGAATTATACATTCCCTACTGTTCACCTAACTAAAGTTTCTATATGATGAATGATAAAAGTAAAGAGAACTACATGTTCCATCAACACTTAAGTTACTAAATGACACTAACATTAAAGTCTCTGCTACATCTGCTGCTATTCCTGACTACAAAATTGTCAGTCTTGATTTCTAAATTACTGACAACAAATAGTTAAATTATTCATTTAATTCGTGTACAGTGTAATATTTTATTTCTTTGAATCGCCTGCTCCTATTCCAGAGCAATTTTAGCTTCTATTGTCTATTGCAAAGTGGTTGGAGACAGCTGCAAATTTGAGATCATTCAGAAGATACTGGAGACTTCCACATAGCTAGGTTTATATTTCTTGACTTTCTTCAATTTCTGAGACATTTATAAGTACTTATTTCATCAATGTTGTTTTAATATTAATGATTCATCAGATTAAAATCATAAACCATTCATTTTGACGTCAACCAGAAAAATTTACAAAAAACTAATGAAGTGATTGTGAAAAAAATCACTTATAACATCTTGTGCAGTCATATGAAGGTAATTAACAGCTTCCGAGAAAAAAATTAAAGCAAAAATAATTCCATGCTATCGGGGTTAATTACGTTTTCATCAGTGACTTCCGTTTAATCGCCGCTGATGGTGACTGTGTGGTATTCTCGGCTATTAGAACCCAGCGGTCTGCCTGGTGCAAGACTTGCTGACTGAGGCCAATTCGATGACTTTAGCGTAATTGATGGCGCGGAGAAAATCTCCGAACGGACCGGTAATCGAACACAGGGCTCCTGCGTTGTAAATCAACACGCTGCCCACGGGATTACAAAGACAGACATATCTACCACTAAACACTTCAGAGTTTAGTGGAAACCTTTTTTGTAATATATTACTACAGGGGAAGTTCACGTAGCCTAAATTGCGAAGATAAGATATCAAAATTTTTCATACACTTACCATAAACACAAAACGGAACGGATAGAAGAAGCAATGAATGTTCCACATCGTGTACCAAAGGAATCGTATATACAAGTGTGACGCTTTCGAGATGATTGCCAGAGACAAAAAGCTATCATCTAAACCATAGTTTGTTGAAATTGCACATATTCAAAAGTTGGCTACTTTAAGCTTGATGTTTCTATATTTTGATTTAGTAGTCAAACATTTGTAATTTTTGAAATACTGAAATTATTTTTGAATCATGAGTTGTGCGTAATTATTTCGACATTGTAGATGTCTTAAATGTTGACAGTAAACAATTTTATAGATTACTTTATCGTTAATTACTGAAGTGTGGAACTCATAGATATCCTCCAGACACCACTTACGAAACGTTCGGCTAACGGTACTCATTAGTTACGAGTATAAAGGATGGACCTTTCCCCAGTTTCCGCCCGATTGGGAGAAGCCCTCGATTGGTGCACGGTTTAATTCAGCTACTTCTACCTGGTCTGTCAGATAGCTGTTCCAACCACTTGCTGCAGTCCACTGCCAGTCCTGTATCTTTCGTCACACTGTCATTAGTAACACTAATTGTGTGACTCTACGGACATTACTTTTGTAAAGTCACATAGTGAAGGATGTCGATTGCAATATTGACACGGTATCAAATAATGCAACAAATAAGTTCATAACCTGTAGCAAATAAGTAGATGGTAATTAACAGTACTATTCACTTTTTACATTTTGTAACACACAATTTCGATTACGCAGAAAGATCACATGATAAATGATACTGAACAGTCAAATTTCTATGCTTTTAGATAGATAGCAAGATGACGTGGAAAGTCGATGTTCAGCATCTTGTTATAAACATATATGCTGTGTTGAGAGCAGTATCTGAAATAAGCGATAGGTCAATACAGAAAGTAATTTACTTTGCTACATGCCGTCCGAGCGATACGTCGTGTGAGCTTGAGAACTTCTTGTCGACTCCTGTTTAGTAGACAGGGTATTCTGGCGTTTGTCTCTCAATACATATCTTGTTTAATGTCGTTTCCTGTTAGTAATATTTGGTTATTTCCAAGATTTAGTACTTTCACAGTTAATACTTGACAGAAATCGTATCTGCATTTGGATCATACCTCCATGGACATTGTGGAGAAAAGTTTACTGTATCCTGCTGTATCCATTTTTAATAACCTGCCATAAAAATTGAAAAATCTTACTTGTAATCCATGCTCTTTTATGGCTAAGCTGTATAGATTCCTGATTGTCATTCTTTCCATTCTTTCCGAGAATTACTGATATGGCGTCTGTTCTTTCGGACATGTCCGACATTTTTAACTTTACCCATTCGCAGTTAATGTCCATGAATATGCATTCCATGAACATGAATTTTTAAAAATAATTTAATTTTTTTGTTATGTTGTTGCTCCTTTTTGCTAATGCTCAGGACTGTCGTTTGCGTAGAACGATTATGTTGTTGTGGTCTTCAGTCCGGAGACTGGTTTGATGCAGCTCTCCACAATGCCCTATCCTGAGCAAGCCTCTTCATCTCCACATAAGAACGGCAACCTACATCTGTCTGAATCTGGTTACTGTATCCATCTCTTGGTCTTCCTCTGCGGTTTTTACCCCACACACTTCCCTCCAACGCTAAATTCACAATTCCTTGATGTCTAAGAATGTGTTCTACCAATCTATCCCTTCTTTTAGTCAATATAAGCCTTTGCTCCCCAATTCTCTTCAGTACCTTCTCTTTAGTTATGCGATCTACCCACCTAATCTTCAGCATTCGTCGTTAGCACCTCATTTCAAAAGCCTTTATCCTCTACCTGTCCGCACTGTTTATCGTCCATGTTTCACTCCCATACAAGGCAACACTCCACACAAATGCCATCAGAAAGGTCTTCCTTCGGCTTAAATCAATAATCGAGGTTAATAAATTTCTCTTTTTTAAGAACGTTTTTCTACCCATTGCCATTCTGCATTTTATATCGCCTCTGTACTGCGACCATCATTTGTTATTTTACTGCCCAAGTAACAAAACTCATCTATCTCCTTTATTGTTTCGTTACCTAATCTAATTCCTTCAGCATCACCTGATTTTCTTAGACTGCACTCCTTATCCTTGTTTTACTCATGTTAATGTTCATCGTATATGCAACTTTCAGCACACTGCCCATTCCGTTCAATTGCTCTTCCAGGTCCTTTGCTGTATCTGACAGAATTACTATGTCGTCGGCAAAACGCAATGTTTTTAATTCACGGCTATAAGTTTCGCATTATCTGTTACTACTCATTTGTTCCAATCTGATGTACCGACTCTTTCCATGAGGATGGAGATTTGCTCGTCACTTCCATCCTGTGGAATATAATATATATATATGCATTTTAAAAGAACGACTTTCTGTACTTAATATCTCACTTGGCGACGTTCTTTACCCAAGACCAGCAAACTTTGATATACGGTTCTAACATATACAAACGTAAAACGACATTAAAGGTGATCGTCACCTGTTTTAAGAGAAACAACTATTCGCAAGTCAAACACAACAAGTCGGTGGAGTAGGCACGGGTTGTGTTACAACTTTCCAAGCTAATACAAATATTCATTGAGTGTTTCACTTCCAAACCTTTGCCCAACTTACTGTACATCCTTTTCTTGTCAGATGGGCACTCATTTTTCTCCGCCTCCCTTGGTAATTCGCATCACGACTAACGCGAACAATGTGCTGGGAATGGTTTTGGCCTGGAACGCCACGCAGCTCATAAATATAGACAGGTGTATGGCGGACCACTCCGAGAGGCGCGTCAGTCGATCGTCTCTGAAGTGCGCACCGCCCTCTGGCCAGGGATTTACACTTCACACGAGGCCTTCAAGGAGTGGGCGGCCACTTCCCTGCTCTGCAAACGCGGAAGACGTAGCTACTGGGGCTGCCTTTTTACCTTTCTACGGCACGAAATACACACTAGTGTTGTTTGATATCTGCGCGATCCCACACGAGAACATTTCTCAGTGGTCATACTTGAAGAAATCGCCAACCTGCGTTTGTGATATTCCTGGCATGTGGCCACTTCATATTTCTGGCCGCTGGCCGTTTCTTAAACGTGGAAGAAAGACATAAGTGCAGCATATGTTGAGATGTGGGGTGGGGAGCAGTAGCATATGGCACAGTAGGTGCTGGTTCCCGTGGGAAAGCCCGCCTATGTTACTGGTGCTCTCCTCGCATTGGCTGCTGCATTTCACGTCATGTGATTTCTTTTGAAATTAGTTTTGTTTATTATATACTAAATATTAATTATTCAGAGCTGAGAATTCGTGATAAATATCTCTAAAGGACAAGCTAGGTTTTGACAGTTTAAAAAGTTTAAGCTGCCTTCTCTTATTGTAACAAGAGAAGAGCGATTTTGCAGAAGGCGCGCGACGGCCATGTTTGGGCGCGAAATAGAGCGTCAGGTGCCCTCTCGCAACGCGCCGCAGTTGCAGTCTCGAGCTGACCACTATACGCGCCGGACCGCGCCGGTCATGAGTAAAGATTTTTGTAATAGTGATAACAGTCGAGGTCTCAACATGAGCTATGAGCAGCATAGGCCGAGTCATATTAACAATAGTTGCTGATATTATATTATTTAATTAATAAATGGCATCCCTGAAAATTAAAAATCTCGCGAGTCGCTTCTTATGCTTCCATCATACAGAACTAATTTTAGCCTCACTTGTATGCTGTAGAAGAATCAACGATCTGTGTGCTCTCTTCTGCGCTGGGGACAACATGTTAGTCAGAACTCTATGCTTTCCATAAAGTCTTGGACAGCAACTTCGGCACCTCGTGCGTACTGTAGGGCTGTACAAACGCACACTGCTATGCAACAGCATCCGCATGTGAAGGTTTTAGGGGAGTTGTGGGAGGAAGCAGTACTAACTTCTCCGTCCGCAAATAAAACCCTTCGAAGCTTGTACGTTTTCTGCATTTGTTATATATGTATAAGAGGAGATATCTACTGCCATACTGTCACGTGCACGGGAAAATATGTTGCATTGTACCTGTCATTCGCGCTATTTTTCATTAGCTTTATGAACAGTACGTGAAAGAAAGCTTCCTATAACGCTTCTGTCCACACTGTAGGTAATCATGTATTTCTTTATGTTCTTCTGCAATACACTAATGGAGTTGTAATAAATTTCAAGATTCACTGCTTACCGTTGTAGTATTTTTGTGACCTAACTATACTGTCTATCCTGAAGTGCCAGTGAAATCCTGCCGTGTTTGTCTTCGGAACACTCTTCCATCGGCTAAACCAGCCGATGTTTTCTTGCATTTGAATTATGTATATATATAACGATGACCAACGTAGTTTGGTCTCATAGAATTACAAACATTTGAATTTGAACTAACATCGTCTTCCAAACTGTCCTGTTCTTGCACAAAACGTCGGTGTCACGTAAAAACAACACACTAGGACTCACTGTGTCCTCACCGCACTCCTGCAGCATAATTATGTAGGTTTGGGCAATTGGTTTGATTGATTTCTGGCAGAAGTTTGTTTGCCCGATGCTCAAACTGTGACATATCAAGGTCCGACTGGCTCATTGAACTGACCGTCACAACAACGACCTTACGTTACCGCAAGGAAACAATCGCTACGGAGATAAAATCCACCTACGAGAAATAGATTGGGATATAGGCCGCGGTGGAGTGTCGGAGCACTATAAGGCGCCTTGTTGTGGAGCCGTTGGAGTTTCGAGTCCTTCTTGGGGAATTGGTGTGCGTATTTTCCTTAGGTTACTTTAAGTAATTTGTAAGTCTAGGGACTGATGACAATGGTAGTTTCGTGCAATAGTTTTACATACATTTGAACATTTGGATCAGGATATACAATGCTACAAACAATGACAGTCACAAAATGCCACATAATGCTTTTTTCGACATAATTTGAAGCCGTGGTGGAGTAGCCGAGCGGTCTAAGGCGCCTCGCTGCGTAGCGCGCGGTTGCTCTCCGTCGGAGGTTCGAGTCCTCCCTGGGGCATGTGTGTGTGTGTTTGTCCTTACATTTGTTTACCTTAGTTTGTAAGCAATGGACTGATGACCACGCAGTTTGGTCCGATAGACTTACAAACAAATATTGAACATAATTTGAAGGCAGTATGCACTTATACCACTGAACGTACTTTCCAAATTGTATCATAGTGTGAGACATAATTAAGACTACTTGACGTCAAATAACATGAAATATATGTAAACCCCCTTATCACACATAAGGTAATTTATTACGTTTTTAATATCAGCTCCATTCGCAACAGATTACGCTGTGGCGTTTCTTGCTCTTCCACTCCACGAATGTGGAAATTATTTTATTGTGGGCACATAGTTCAGGAGATACGGCATCATCGGGATTGTGCAGCCTGAAAAGATATCTGAAATGGGTAGAAGGCAATGGATAAACAGGAAAGGAGGACATGGACGGAATTTAGAAAGGTAGTACAAGTCAGGACTAAGCCAAATATTAACGCTAGTCTTTCACTGACATCAGGGCGTGTGCGATGGAGAATTTGCGTAGGTGCTACAAAGACCGTAGTATCTATAGGCCGATCTATTCAGACAGCCAGGCAGTCCTGAGAACACTGGAAGCTCTTGCAACAAAGTCTAAAATTGTTGCAGAATGTCGTAGGGTTCTGGTGGAGCTAGGGGAAAGCAATAGAGTAAACCTATTGTGGGTCCCTGGCCACTCGGAGATCAGTGGCAACGAACATGCCGACAGATTAGCCGGGATGGGAGCAGAGACTCCATTTATTGGACCGGAACCTGTCCTGACAATCACCAAGGCAATGATCAAATTAGGAGCTAAGTAACTGGCTCAGAAGACAACACGTGGAATATTGGACCAAAGTCTATCAACAAAAACATGGCAAGCTAATGATGCCAAAGCCATGTTTTAAAAGAAGCTCTGCAATCCTGGGTCTGGACAGGAGAGAGATTAGACTCATGGTTGGATTGCTGACAGGCCATGGGAATTTCAAAAAACACCTACATACGATGGGAATAACAGAAGAGGACGCTAAATGTACGATCTGTGATGATGGTGATGAACCTGCATCACATCTCATCTTCGAATGCATTGCATTGGAGAGCAAAAGGCACAGAACATTTGGGACAACCAGACCCGAAGAAATTGTGTCTAATAAAGAACTGGTAAAGGGACTCCTTGCACTGTCCGAGGGCACTGGTTGGTTTTACTAGATATACAGGGAGCGGTACCGCACAATAAACTTAGTTTCGGTGCAGGCATTGGCGGGTTGGACCAAGACTGTTTTGGCTTCCCTGAGAAAATCAAATCAAATCAACCCTAGTCTTAAATAATTCATCGCAGGAGTGTTTAGAGAGCCAGTTCTTTTGTTGGCTAATTTCCCATGGAAATTCGTCAGCGAACCAAAGTCTACCCTCTGTTAAGACAGAACGTATACAATCAATACTTTTGTACTTCTACAAGTTCTTACACCAATATCTTTCTTTCAGTTGGCAGGTTCCTTTTGTTAGTTGTAGAGGACACTGTCGTAGAGTACGATTTGTAAAACCGAATTGTCATTCCATTCGGATCGGGGAACATTTGGTTTGAACGCTTTCAGTAGCTTATCTACACCAGGAATGCTTCTACATGCCTTCCATTCGGGATCCCTAAATCTCGTGCTTCTTTTTGGAGCTTAGACGACAAGGAAATGTCTTAATGGACTCTTTGGACAACACTTAAAAGATGGACCGTCTCTTAACTTAGAAATAAATAATAAATCACAGTGTTACATTCCCTATAATTCTGAATGCATCTACGAAAATGAAAAATTATGCGCAACACATAAATCAATAGTAATTTTAACAGTCAGGAAACTACAGAAGTTAATGATAGCATCTGAATATAGCAAATTAAACTTAAAATTACCAACTATTGAGTGCGTCATGCAAATTCAATAAACTACGTCTTAGACTATGACATGTTACCTCAAGCTATCATCTTGAAAGCAAAACACTTGTTATATCAATATATTGTTGAAATGTAGTAGGATCCACATAGTCTCGGCCCTTGTAAGCAGCAATATATCCTCTCCTCCCCATCCCCCATGCCCTCCCACTCATGTAACTAATCACGAGTTGCCTATTTTCCCATCTACTTTATGTAAATATTGTGATTTGTGAGCGGTCAAGCTCATGAAAGCGAGCTGGTGTATGTATTTATTTCCTACGTTATTTACAATGCTGGATGTAATATTTATATATATGCACACTCTTTATCACTACCCTTAGTGTCAGACCCAATATCTTTATGAAATTATCCCAATAAGTGTTACCTTTGGGAGACAGAATTAATTTAAAAAAACTATATAATGCATTCTAATTGATTGTAATTACACCTAAATGCCAGAATAATACATAAGTGGACCATCCATAATTTTACCCTAACTCGTAAAATTGATTACCTATAATACAGAAAAAGTACATAATAGTAGGCCAAAATATATTTTCGTGTATAATAAAAAAAAACCGTGACACACCCTTTTTCTGTTAATAAATAGAAGTAAAAGCAAATAGTGTTGGGTGACACATGTTGCAATAATTTGAAAGTATAAATAAAATTAGGACAGTGAAACATACTAGCACACATGAAACTTAAACACTCACTGATAACGAATACTATGTTTATAGACTCAATAACACTGAATCTTGCCATTAATTGCCAATTTAATAAATATAACGGGACTTTCCAAATTCATGTAAACTTTGGTCACTGAGGAACGAAACAGATACAGCAAAATATATTCACCAAAATAATAAGTCATTTAATAACATGCACAAACAACATTAAACAGATCTGTCAAAACATTTAATATACTCGAAGTAAACAAACAGACGCCATTTTTCGAAGTCATGACAACTACTTTGTTAGACGTACATTTTAAAACTGTTTTACAAATAACTAGCAAAACACAAACTCCATTAAATTAAAGAAATGAAATTTGTATATTGTTTACTACCTTTACGTAATACATAATATGTAACATTTACCTTGCTATACAATTTTAAGTGGATAAAGACTTGTGAACATCCGAGTGGGAATAAAAGCATCGAACTCGCAGACGCTGGGGCACTCTCGCTCTCGCAGGACACTTGCAGTGACACACTGACTCTTGATCTGAGGCCATGTATCTGATTTTGTGTTATTTATATTTGTGAAAGTTTGCGCTAGAGAAGTAGTGCAGTAATAGTTAATTAAAAAAGTATAAACTCTACTACGAGTTTTCATTTCAACAAATATTACCTGGAAAATTTTTTACAGCGAAATAACAAGACAGCTAATGGTACACAACGCAAGATCGTCACAGCAAGCATCGAAACCGGCCAAGATAAAAGATAAGTACCAGGTTTCATTTGACGTGTGTTTAACTGAGTGGACTCCTTTCTATAACAGCCAACCAGCAGGTACTTAATTGTCCAATCCTACGTCTCTGTAGAGGACAAAAAGATATCAGTTGGAGGAAGAACAGAAACGGAGGGGGACGTCGCATGCGGATATGTGACAAAAGGACCCAGTGACATTTGCACCCAACCCCAAATCTGCGACATTTGCACCCAGTCTGACCTGTTTACTACGTCACGACCTACCTGCAGCCCGTACCCTTCCTAAGCCGTCCCTGTTTTCGCGGTAATGCCACGCCGCCCAGTCCTCGCTCACCGGAAACGCTCTCTCGACACAGTCTGCCTGCAGTCCCGAGGTCCTTGTCCACCTCAGCGGATGACTGCTAACTGTCAGTACGATTATGAAGATCGTAGTGTTCGGCTCGTGCAATTTGTGTATTTGTGCCAGCTGGATACACATTTTCAGCTTTGCCCATTCGCAGTTGTCATATATTCTGTGAATATACTGTAGAATATCCTTATATACTGTAGAACATCCATTTCATATACAGTAAAAAGACTTAGAACCAAAATTTAACGGTGTTGATAATTTTCGACTTCTATCGCCGATACATAGGCGATATATCAGTGTTCAAACCATCGCTGTTAACATCGATGTTTTGGGGCAAAACGTCGATGTTGTTTTCAAAACGTAGATTTATCGTTTGCATCCCTAGTCATCAGTCTTCTGACTGCTTTGATGCGACCTGCCACCAAATCCTCAGCCAACCGTTTCATTTCAGAGTACCATTGCAACCTACATCCTCAATCATTTGCTTTATGTTTCCATTCTGTTTTTCCGCTAGTGATGTAAAATGCCTCGACATTTGCAAGTTGGGGCAAATGCCTAGAATGAATGCTTGGGCAAATGCCCAAAATTCATAAATACCCAGGCATTTATGGCTTTAAAACATAAACGTAAAAGCAGTACCTAGAAAAAAAATTACATGATATTTTGTACAACTCCATAAACTACATATCAAATGCTTCAATTCTCTTCTGTTCTCATTTCCCAGCAGTCCAAGTTACATACAATGTTATACTGCAAACTTATGTTCTGCGAAATTTCTGCCTAAAGTCCAGGGCGATGTTTGACAGCAGTAGATTTCTCTTTCCCGTGAATGCCCTCATTGCTTGTGCTAATCTACTTTTTATGTCCCTCTTGCTTCTTCCGTCGTGAGTTAGTTTACTGCAAAGGTAGCAGAATTCCTTGTCTTGGTGTACATTGTGATCAAATTCAAATGTTTGTAGAGCTTATGCGACTTAACTAAGGGGTCATCAGTCCCTAAGCTTACAAACTACTCATGAACTAGCTTATACTAAAGACGACACAAACATCCATGCCCGAGGGGGCATTCGAACCCCCGACCGCAGCGGCCGTGAAGACCGTGACTGGCACACCGCAGACCACTCGGCCACAGCGGCCGGCTACAGCACTGCATTGTGATCACCAATTCGGATGTTATTTTCTCGCTACTTTCATCTTTCCTTGGTTGACCTTCATTCCATAGTCTGTGCTCATTAGTCTTTTCATTCTATTCAACAGACCCTGTAATTTTCCTTCAATTTCACAGATGATAGCAATGTCATCAGCAAATCTTATCACTGATATCCTTTTACCCAGAACTTTCATCACAGCCTTGAACATCTTTATTTTCTACATTAAGTCTCTTCATTGTGCAAGTTGAACAGTGATGGCGACAGTCCACAACCTTTTCTTACCCCCTTTTTAATCTGAGCATTTCATTCTTGACTTTCGACGCTTATTGTATCGACTTCGTTCTTATACAAACTATGTATTTTCCGCCTTTCCCTACAAGCTTACTCCTATTTTTCTCAGAATTGCGAACATCATCCAGCACCTTACATTATCGAAGACTTTTTTCAGGTCACAAATCTTATTAATATGTCTTGGTTGTTCTTTAGGCTCGCTTCCATTATAAATTGCAGCAATGCTATTGCCGTCAAATACGGCCTTGTGTCAATGCGACCTCACAGCCCTCGGCTCTTCTACCTGCCGAGCAGAGACCGGACGGGGAGATTAGCGGACCGCCCCTCGACCAGAACGGGGTGCTAATGTCACTGGGTGCATTTGTCACTGGGTGCTTTTGTCAGGACACCGTCGCATGCCACATAGTCTCAGGGTAAATGAAAGTTTGTAACCTTTTATCCAACATTGTCAAAATTTTAAGTTTGTGTGAAAGATGTAAAAATTATCTCTAAGCAAATATTTCACGTTAAGAACTCTGCTACACGCCAAAGAGAGATTGGTTAGGGCAGAAAACTGTTGTGGTCAAGTAAAATACTTGAACTATTCTGGGGAGAGCTTCTTGGAACTATACTAACAATTTGTCTCGTTTTGGAAGGTCGACTTGCCATGGTAGCTGACAGTGTTAGAATCTACTCGGAAAATGGCCATTTTGCCGGGATTTTTTCTATGGCAAGGACAAATGAGTACCATATTAAGAATTTTAACTTTCTCCGATTCCATTAAGGAATTGTAACGGAGCAGTGTATCTGATTCTACAAGGGAATTATTTACGAGTCGTGAAATGTTATTAGTCAAAGATTTGAACTATTTCGAACTGACGATTATTTCGTGTTGTTTGATGGCAAAATGGAATTTAATGTCTTAACATCGTCGATGAGTACTTAGTTGTCATTTAGCTACCATTCGCAGTTAAGGCAGCATTATAATTTTATAATGTTTATTTTTAGTTATCACTATATTCTGTGTAGGATCACTTCCTGTAAATCACAACATGTGGTTGAATAAACGTTATTCAAAGATTTATCTAGGGGGTTGCCTAAATAAATTTCAAACGTTAGAATAAAACACATTTCATTAATTCATCATATATCTTAATTATATTTATCTATATTTTATAGGGCAATCCTATCCTGCTAATGATATTACCCTTCATTCCCCTAATCGGAAGTCTTTATTTCCTTACCATTTCACCTCACTTTATTTGGCGCCTTTGTATTTCAATTTCCTAATTTTCTTGCTTCCTTGTTATTTTATGGTATTCCATGTAACTGTAGGATCACAGGTACAATGTACTATTTTCAGCAAATGTAGTTGCTGGCCATGAAAGCAGACGTGTACACTTCGACCCTAATATTATATCGCGCTAGGGTAAATCCGGAAAATATAGCCATGATTTTTTCAGAGGCAAGTATCAAAAATATAACACGTAAGAACAAAGTAAATATTTCATAAATCTTATTTTCACTTCATAAAAGGAAAAAGTCGACTTCTTTTACAAATTTCGACTAAATGTTATAATGGCTAAGGATGTTTAAAAAATGTACTCACTCGAGTATCATGGTTAGATGGCCATACATGTAAAGGATAGACGGCAATCGGACTAAACTAAAATCTAAGATAAAATTATCAAAAACCACTAGTAACGCAATAAACATGTTTTACTGAAACTCTTGAGGTAAAAAATATTTTATGAAGATATTTATGTACCTAAATTATAGCTTGAACTGAACCTCCTTTGTAGAAAGGTACTGTAAAATTCTTGATAGTTTTTACATTTTATTAATCGAGAAATATAGTAGTTGTATAAAGGAAATAACAAGAAATCACCTCAGTTATTCCTTTAGTTTATTACCAAGATATTTTACTGTAGAGGATTAGCTTTTGTTTTTAAAATAGCATTGCCACATCGATAGCACAAATCCACATACTCTGCAGGATTCATGTGGCCATCCCTTATACAATGCAATCACAGGTTTTATTTGTTCTTGTGTAGTTGTTCCGCATCCAACGTACTCTTCTTCTTCTTCTTCATCTTCATCTGACGAGTCTGAACAAAATATCGATGCCGTCAACATTTAGTATATAACACATTAATAGGGTGGTTATCAATCCTGATGATGGTATGGCCGTTTCTTCCGATCTACTGGCGGTGATGCCCACAGCGCGTATCAATTATGAAATACAAACTCAAACAATACCTACGAATCGGTATGCATTTGGACCTAAACAACCCCGTTATGTAAAATTCCGTCGCTACTCACTACATAAGTTTTGTTCATATCGAAAGATTAAAATGTAGCACCTAATTTCAAGGTATAATGAAAACTAAAATGGTGAAAATGACTTACATTTAATTTATATTAAGACTTATGCGAAAGGGCAAGAGTCTCTGACGTCAGGTACTTACTACCAGCTGACCGACAGCGCTATACAGCGAACTATGGAAGAATGACAGGCGTTAGCCATCTCTTCCGTATGGATGTATATCCCGGAATTATCCTATATTTCTGTAACCGAGCTGTGTATAGCTCAGCACGTGAAACTTGTGTTGGGCCAGTAGTTTAGTCAACGTATGAATACCAAGTAAAGTCGAAATATGAAGTAATAGTTGTTTATTCCTGTACACTTTCTCCACATCATCCATTTCTGCTCGTGACATTGGCATGTGTAGTTCGTCTATCGTAGTCGTTGACGGCCTACTATTGAATCTGACAGGAACAACCTACCACTGAACTTTCCCGTTTTGGTATTGAAATTCTCGGTAAAACGTTTTCCGCTGCTGTCGATATTACCTTCCAATTCGCTGACTGGAAACCTTACCTGCATACTATTTAACCTCATTTAGCCGACGATATGGCGCCTCTGCATTACAATATCCTTATTGGTTTTATTCCTTGCTGTGTTCCGATATTTGTAAAATTTTATCATTTTGTTGTTTTGTCACTTTTTCATTATCACCTTCTCTTTAGCCCCATTTCAAATATTGGAATAAAGTCTAATCAAATGTTTGTAATTCTGAGGGACTAAAGTACTTCGGTCATCAGTTGCTAGACTTATAAACTACTAAGGACGACACACACAACCATGCCAGAGGGAGAACTCGATCCTCTGACGTCAAGGTCTAATCCAGCGACTTTTTCCAATTGAGATTTTTTTCATATTTTCTTTTATTACATACTACATGCCCCGTGAATATGTATTATGTGTCTCCCTTGTATTGGTTAACTCTGACTTATCATCCTCCTGCCATTCACCATTACTGCATCCTCCACGTTTTAGAGTCACATAACCCACTCCGAGAACAAGAGAGTGCCCTGAACAGAATTCACCCTCTTCGCAGAGGCCGCTAGAAGAAGTAATGTTTGTCTTCTCACAGCGTAAGAGGGAAGGAAGCTTAGGGTTTAAAGGTCGTCGCCAACACGGTCAATAGAGATGGAGCTGACGCTCGGAATTTTTCCTTTCAAAGGAACCATCCCAGCATATGCCTCGAATGACTCATGGAAATCACTGGAAACGAAAGTGTGGATGGTCGGAGATGGATTTGAACCACCGTCATAGTGAATGCGAGCCAGAGATTTACCACTGCCTCGCCTGGCTCGGTTTACTGCGAAATTCGTCTTTCTGAATTACTGATTATTTTTATTCGAAAATTAAGTAGCGGCTGGGTTCTAATCTAGAATCTTTTGATTATGATTCAAACACGATCCCGTGAATAAAGTACAGTATATTCTGAACTCCAGCGTTATCTATAAGAAGTATCGTAAACAATAGTGGTTCAGAAATATCTATCATATTTCCATTATTTTCCGTTGGGGTTTGTGAGCTAGCTACTCCTGAAAGTAGTGTAATACCCAGTGGACTGATATTTTAACCGTTAAAAGACATTGAGGAACACCACAGAATACCTTGAAAGTCAATAAGGAAATCGCAGTAAGACGATAACGACAAAGTGTACGCCGACGAGAAAGTAAGTTGAGGAGTAATGCATTAAAATGCGCTCAGGTTTTGCTGCCTTTCCCGTTACCAGAGTAATGTACCCCATTAACAAAATGCCGTCTGGTTTATCAGTGAACCACCAAGACTTATGCTAGCTGCAGCAAAAATTGCCTCAGTCGACACACTTGACGTGAATCGTCGACTGCGAGAGCAGAATTAGCAATGAGAGAAATAAGAAAGCCAGACGACTCTCCGCTTGCGCTGGAGAGTTTAAATTGACGTCGTCCCGTCCGCCGATGCACGAATCCCAGAACAGCGCGGCAGAAGCGCACCGCGAAACACAGCCACTTGACAACAGAGAATTGAAACCGACGTCGCGAGGAAGATCCTGCCTAGTACTGCCTCCTGTGGAAGGTCGCAAGTTTCTTGATATACGTTAAGATGACTGTTACAGATTTTAAGTTTCGCATTTTTATAGCTTATTCAAAGTTAAGCAGTCGTCTTGAATTATGTGCTCATGTAAATGTTTTTTTCTCTGCTGTTTTTATTTGACATTCTTTTCTGTTGAAATACGTATGAGCATAACAGCGTAGTCCAAACCGAAAATGCCCATGTAAACACTTGGCAGTGAATTAAAAATTAGATGTTTCTAGTGAGCAATCGAGTATCGTTATTCTAAGTACAAGCAGAGTGAAATTTTTTTTCGTATTTCAGGATGAGTCAAAAGTCACACTCTTTTAAATCAGAAATACTGCAGGAACTGTGAAACATGAATATTCCATTCGGTTATCGGCTAGGTGATCTATCTTTTACCAAAAATGGGAGCCATATTGAAAACTTAATTCTTGAATCTTGGTAACTTTTTATTTGCGTGCCTGCAAACAGATTCGACGGAGCACGTGTGGTTCACAAGTTAAAACAAGATCCGTCCTTTGCACAAGGTATCTTGATGGACGATGAGGCAAACTTTTCTGTCAGTGGTGACGTCAACCGTCACAACGACTGACACTGGAGCGACAAGAATCCACATTGGCTATGGTGTAGTGTGAAGTACGTGATACCCGCAGAATCGGACCCATTTTCGTTGACCAGAACCTAAATGCTCAAAGCTACCTAGAAATGCTGCAAGAAGATTGAAGATGTCAGTCGCCTCTCTTATTTTCAACAGAATGTGGGCTTCACCACACTAAGAAATCAATTTCCTGGCCATTGAATTCTCGTAAGTGGTTCTATGGAGTGGCCACCAAGATTATTTGACCTCACCCCAGTTGAATTTTATCTGTGGGACTTTTTAAAGCAAACCGAATATGCACAGAAAATAAGAAAAAAACGTTTGTTAATCTTATGGGACTTAGCTACAGGGTTATCAGTCCCTAAAATTACAAACTACTTTTCAACTAGCTTAACCTAAGGACGGCACAAATATCCATGCCCGAAGGGGGATTCGAACCCCCGACCGTAGTGGCCGTGAAGACCGTGACTGAAGCGCCTCAGTCCCCTCGGCCACCGCGGCCGGCAGAAAATAAGAAACAGACATGTCAAGCAACTCGTGTTCTAGCATTTCTATGGAAATTCTTCTGCGACTGCACGACGATTGGATTCATCGTCTTATAATGTGTGATGACCTAGAGGGACAGCAGGTTTGACACTTTAAATTACTGTTATTTATGGAGAACAGTCCAGTCTATCTCCACACAAAATGTGTTCTGAATGTGTACAATAACTGCTACGTCGGATGTTTTTACAGGAATAAACATGTCAGAAATTCTGATGTTATTTGATACATCACAAACCCCTTTCCTTTTAAATAATTAGGTAGGATTCAATATGGCCGATTTCACACTGCGTAAATACCGTTAGACCACCCACCTCACCCACACCTAGTAGAATATTCCGCTGTCCCAAATCTTTGAAGTGAAAGGACGTTCTGCGACTTTCGACTCACCATGTACTATTTATTTCTACATTTCTGTTGTATAGACTTCCAGTTAGTCGAAATACACAGCGTTCAATATCTCGTTAATAGCGTCTAGCTGTATTTGCATCCACAATTATACTCCTAAATTCATGAATTTCCAGCTAAATATTCTGTTGTACAGTCTGTTCTTATTAACTCTTTAGAGCACGGTAGAATAAGTAGTATACCACTTTTTGAATAATTTCTGGCCGCTTTGCACGGTGATCTAATTTTATTACCATTGCACCCAGATGTTCACGCATTTACTACCTTGATGGAGAGATGGCACGTGCTATCCGCTGTGAGTCAATTCCGGCCAAAAAGTGAATTAATTATATCTGTGAGTGGCTGCTTGACGTGTTGAGCTTTCTTTCTGCGCGGGTTTAGTGGCATCAGGAAAACTCTGGTGACGGAGAAAACTTCATTGACACCATTGACACTTATCAACAGTCCAGTACAAGAGAAGAAAAACAAGACACTTATTGCCTCACGGCTGCGTCTTGAGAATTCATCACATCAACCAGAATGCACTACAGGTAGACTGAAATGCAGGATCAAAAAGAAGCAAGTGCACACTTACAGGATGAATGGTGACTGCAAAGTGCAACTGTGTTTCAGCAAACTGAGAA
The DNA here is from genome assembly GCA_026315105.1 of Locusta migratoria. Classification (NCBI taxonomy): domain Eukaryota; kingdom Metazoa; phylum Arthropoda; class Insecta; order Orthoptera; family Acrididae; genus Locusta; species Locusta migratoria. The sequence continues at coordinate 348,710,435 of CM048746.1, forward strand.
CATACTTCCAAGACTTTCTCAAAAAATGTTGATGATCGAATATTAAGTAATGTTATTTATGATTTTCTGTTGTGAAATGCCACATTACTGAAATAAAACTATTTCCCATTAGTGACATTATTTTTCCTTAGAATAGAATATTAAGGCGAGTTACAAGTCAAAAATAGGACGTCTTTAAAACATTAGCAACAGTCATAATTTGCATCGTGGTATATATGCCACCGTGTACCACAAAAAGAAATGCAATAACTAATGTAAGCGTACAGATAATTCGTTTATCATCATAAAATTCAGCAAGAACAAAATATGTGCATCAAAGATTTATAGTTTTACATTACGTCTACTAAGTTTCCTCAAATTTTACTACAATGTAACAGATTCATACTTTTAGGAAACCTATGCATCGTCACATATGTCGAGGAAATACATGGAATTTAGCTTTAACTCGGGGGAATGGAGCGGAGATCCTTACGCACACCTCCTGAAAAGTATATAATTTAGTCAAATACATTATATCCAAGAAAATTACTTATTCCTCTGAATGAAGTCCAGATTCCACACCTCTTAAATTTTTAAGTTCATTTTACCCAAGTATCTCATGTGAATCTTCCGAATAGATCTCGTATGCAATGATTTTAGGTTCATCGTTTTTGCGAAGAAATGTCCCTTTACAAAGTAGATTGTAAGTAAAAGGCAACGGTATTTAAATCAAAACGTAAAACCCGTAATGTGATGTCTCTTTTTTGTGCGTAGGCACAAAGTTTTCACTTGGTTCTCTTATAACTTATTTTCTGAGATATCAGGGACACGACTCCGTTAATGAAATTAACACCGGAAATTATCAAGATACCACGGTGTAGTTTTAGAGTGTTTTTACGCCTTGAACTGGCTGCTTCATCAAAGATAAAATTCCGTGGTCTTTGTACATTAGGTGTATGCGTATGAACTGCGTATGAAGTGTCGGATATAAAAAACTTAGTATGCCCTCTTAGAGTTTTGCAAGTAACGCCAGATCTACTGCTGAAACAGGGCATAAAGAAAACTTATTTTGAGATCAATAGCTCAAGCGGTATTGAGGCACCAGGTATCGATTCATGATGAAACATCTTAAATAGCCTCCACGGGCGGCACAGCAAACTGACATCCATTTGTTCGTACAGATGGTGAATACTGGTCTGGTATAAATTATTCCTCACCTGCTCGACCGTTCTGGTAGTTCTACAACAGATATGGGTTGACGAATCACACGTGTCGGTTGTTGTCTATCGTAACGCAGAAAAAGGCGATATTGCTAACCAGCGAGGTGGCTACAAGTCTTAACTCCACGTGTGTGTGCGACAAATATTCATTTTGGAATCACACGCCACTTTACGTTGCGAGAACGGCAAAATAAGGGTATTTCAACATTCTACATGTGCCGAATACTGGTTAATGTTTCCTCAGAAAACATCAGAGACGAATGAAATTTTTAGCTTATCGAACCCAGACCATAAAGACTGACGAGTCAAGTGTGTCTCGGATTAGGGTACGTTTGTGCCGACGACCATCAGTTGCTTGTAGACAGAATCCGCATTCATATCTGAAGACATCGGGCCGTCATTCAACCTTCCAAGTGAGACTTCAACGGTACCAGTCGAGCAGTGGGCATCGATTCTGTGCATTAGCAGAATACACGGTAGAGGGTAGAGGTGTGAGTGCCACAGCTTGTAGCCGCTTGACAACAATTCATGTTGACACATACGGGTTCATAAATCCTCATATCTGGGACGTGGTACGTGTATGACCTTCATTGCTGCCCTGACAATTCGACGGTCTTGATGGACGCCTGTGCTGCTTGGACGTGTCCGAATCCCATCCACGTGTGTGAGAATTTTCACGTTGAAAGACGACAGTCTGTCGCCTTCCATATATTTTTTATAAAATTGTAATTTATTTGATGTCGCTAGATTAGCATTTTGTTAAAACTAGAACCCCACTCTTTTCGAGACATAAGGAATAGCATTTTTATTTCATATTTTAAAATATTAGTTTCTGAAATGTTAATTAATATTGTTGGCATTTGGTTTTTTTAATAACTTATTATTGTCCCTGTGAGAATGTGTACTTGTTTTACTTTTTAAGTGGATGTGCGAGAATCTAATGGCTGCCTGAATGTGGGTAGTAATAGCTCGCTTTGCATGGTTCTCTCTGGCTCAGAGTCGATAGTCGTTACCAACCCCTGCTGCTGATGCCACCAAAGAGGTTTCTACACTTCTCGCTTTTCCGTCATTTATTTCACGTTTCTGGTTTTTTGAGACTGGACTTTATCCGTATCTGTAATCGCTCACTATCACGTATAGCTGTATTTCATTCGCTTCCTTTTGTAACTCTAAACATTTGTGTGGGTTGAATGTTTTAGTTTTTATTTTTCCAACTTTGTAATTATTTCACTTTTCCGGGTTTTGAGACTGGAGTTCTCCCGTCTCTGTGAACGCTCCCAATCGCATGTTGCTGCATTCAGTAGCTTTCTTATGAAATTCTACGCAGTTCTAGAGATTGCATGCTGTAGTTAATTTTCTTTATTTCTCGGAAATTAATTTACACATTTTTATCAGTTTTCGGAACCACGTAGGTCCGAACTCCGATTTCGGGGGTTTGTAGCTAGTCACCCGAATTCACGCCACTTCTCATAAAACCAGTGCCTAGATAGTTTCCTTTCAGATTGCAACTTAAGGGTCCGCCTTGGTTTCGTGTATTGAATCCGATTTTTAACCACTTCACCTTCAGTGGAGTACGATCATTTAACGTAGCCTTGTGTCGCCGTTAGCGTGTTTGCTCGGGGTCTAATCTAGATGCAACTTAATTTTGCTATACTCACACACCATCTCAAATCAGGCACGATAGACCAGAGCCATCTTCGTAGTTTTATTGTATATTGTGTTGTGTGGTATCTCCGGGTTTGCCGAATTTCTCCTAGATAGCAGCGCCTGCTTCTGTCTCGTTTCAGTAGGCTGATTTTGGTGAGTTGTTGTTGCATTGCTTGTGTGTGAGCGAGTAAGTGTTGTTTGTAATCCAGTAGCGTTAATTTCTGTGTAATTTATGTTAAATTCAATGCTGGGCATCGTCAGTATTAGCTCGTGTAAGTAAGATGCATTTTATTGCATTAACAAAATTGGTTCCCCATTTTGCTTGTGTTTAACCTGAATAAACAAATTAAGTTCAGTACAATTTGGACTTGCCTATAAATTGTAGTTTTAGAGCACCTTTCACATTTTATTTAGTATTGCTTTTTTCACCAGTGCCGAGAACAAGCTCAGATGCAATTTTTTATGTTTAAGTTCCGTTGCACCATAATTTTTTTAACCACCTTTATGAAATAACTTTAATTGTGGCAGCTTGTTTATTAATGTCTGTGTGTAATTTCGTGTGAGCTGCTATGTATATTGGCCACTGTATAGTTAACTTCCTGTTATTAGAGTAATTTGAACCAAGTAAGTAATCAATTTGAGCCGGGGAACAAGGTTTTGCAGCAGGGAGTAGCCGGTAGTTCACACGGACCTTTTGTTAACTGTATAGTTAAAATTAAGTTTCTTATGTAACAGTAAACTCTTACTTGGGTACCTCCTACCAGATTTAAGCTTGTATTACGTACAGTGATCCACTTTTAACGTCACTATTGCAACCAACATCGTTGTACAACATAGGTAGCACGTCGAACTTGTGTTACAATTCTCCTCCATCCCGCCATTGGAAGGCCACAATTTGATCCGTTTAAAAGCCGCTGCCGCGCGGGACTAGCCGAGCGGTCTGGAGCGCCACGTTATGGATCGCGCGGCCTCCCGCGTCGGTGGTTCGAATCCTCTTTCGGGCATGGATGTTTGTGTTGTCTTTAGTATAAGTTAGTGTGATGTCGCACAAATCTGAAGTGCGCGCCACCTACTTTCGCCGCGCGCCGCCATGCACGCACGGCGCGGCGTTCTTACGACGTCAGCCACGAGCGCCCTCTGCTACAACTCCGATCGTGGCCACCACTGAACGACATCGTTCACTTGGTACTGAGATTGGAACCAGTTAACACCGGAATCAGATAGGCACCAGTGAAGACTTGTCTATCGGATAGCCACTAGGCAGGCCTCTAGCTCAACTATGTATCAGTATTCTGCAGTACTGAGCTATGTAAAAGTTAAGTATTACTAAGTCTCTAAGAAATATATATCTCGTTCTAATATACTCTAGAGTTTCCCGTTTCTGCTGTCCCACTGGTTGCTCACCTCCGTACCTGCACAAACGTGCATCCTTTTTCCTGAGTCGGTCTCTTTCTACTCTGCCACCGACACCTACGGCGGAAACGAGACACAAAATCGGCGACGAGGCTGGGACACTAAAGTTAGTTTATATGTAGTTTGTAAGTTTAGGGATTGATGACCCAGCAGTTAAGTCCCATAAGCTTAACAAACATTTGAACATTTTTAATCGCCGCTCAGTTGGATATAGGAAGCTGAAGAGTGTCTCCATGACTGGTTGCCTGTTTGTCACTATGCCTAAAACTAATCGCAGAACGATGTAAATAAGATATCACTATGGTGTAAAATTGGCAATTGACTCTAAGTAATGAGATGTGTGAAGTCGTCCACACGAGTACGGAAAGAAACCCGTGAAACTTTGTTTACAAGATAAATCAATCAAAATTGAAGGCCGTAAACTCCACAAAATACCTAGGAATTACTATTATTTCAAATTTAAACTGGAACAACACGTAGATAATGTCGTGATAAAAGCAAACCAGAGACTGCGTTTTATTGGCAGAACCCATTAAAGATGCAACAGAACTACTAAGGAGACTGCATACACTGCGCTTGACCGTCCTTGTTTGGAGTATTGCTGCCCAGTGTGGGATCTTTATCAGAGTTTGACGGAGGAATCGAAAGAGTCCAAAGAAGGGCAGCTCGTTTTGTATTGTCACGATACAGGAGAGACAGCGTTACGGAATTGATACAGGATCTGGAGAACGGGAATCATTACAACAATGGCGCTTATCGCTGCGGCGTGGGCGACTTACAAAAGTCCAATCGCCAACATTCTCTTCCGAATGCGAAAATAAATTAATGACTCCTACTTATATAGAAAATATCATCAGAATAAAATACGAGAAATCAGAGCTCGAACGGAGAGATTCAGATGTTCTTGCTTCCCGCGCGCTATTCGAGAATGGAATGGCAAATAAGTAGTATAATGGTGCTCCATGAACCCTCTGCCAGGTACTGAAATGTTATTTGCAGAGTATACCATGTATATGGAGATATCTAGTCTTTAATAGAAGAGTACAAACGCATGGTATTATGGTATTATAACAGCTAAGTCAATAAGTTCTGTATTGGCGGACGACGTTAAAATCATAATCAGTACATCAACCATTCACCAGGTGACATAATCTGATCTTAATCAGTGTTATTTTTATAGGTACACGTTTTCTTCGTCTCGGTATATTAGCAGTATTATTCGTGTAAAGACTGCACGAGAGAAAACTCCTCTAAATTACCAAATGCATTAAATAAAATGTAGGCACTTATTAAATAAATCACATTTCAGCATTGATGATTTTTAAACCAGATAGCGGATAAAAGCTAGAATGAGAAAGGTATTTTATTGAGAAGCAACTAATCCAGACAAATGAATGTCACCTATGCTTCGTCGCGTAAATGGAAGTCAACTGAAAATTTTCCGTCCGTTAGACATCTTGGATTTAAACCACTTAACTCACTACACTGTCCTGACATATACGAAAATCTATTGAAACTACTTTAATTAAAATAACTTTCGTTAAACTCATTATACAAATACGGATTTTATTTACAATAGACATTATACAATTACGAGTTCTACGTTCTACGCTGTAGGGCAAAGCATATAAAAGCAGATTAAATATAATCAGAATCATCGACAAGTCATTGATTTGGGCGCCTTAATATTTTGCTTCTTTTGGTACAGTAATTACTTTTTAAATTGAAATAAATAATTTGATGTGAATAATTTACCATACTAGTCGCAATACGTGTTCAAAAATACCAATAATTTATTTCAATTCTTGAAAATAACGATTTCTATTAAATACTTCAATGTTAGACTATAGGTCGCTTTCATTTTGGTCATGAAAGGTTTCGAACCAACTGACCTTCTTCAGATTAACGATACTTACGACAATGAGCATCTCATTCAGAAAGTGACAGATTGTAACTGTAATAATTGATCTTAAGACAAGTAACTAGCCCGAAACCGGTCATGCACAAAATAAATGCGATGTATAGACTGGCACTGAAGTATTTAATTCAAATCAGGATCGCGGTAACTTCCTAAATACGCCTATGTGTAGTTTTGATTGGACTGATTACGTACATTGAGCGGCGGAATATCACCTGGCTACGATCTGGATCAGTGACCTCTATACAACCTGGATGTTGAACTACATCTTTCTGAGCGTGCCAGCCAAAGATGTTGGTATTCTGTTTCTTGACTAATGGCTGCTATGAAGTTATACAAGAAAACGAAAAGGAAATATGAGTATAAAGGAAATACTCATACGAGACTGCTACTTTGTACATTGACATAAATTTCATATCTAGAGGTAATCAAGCAATTATTTGTCACGTAATAACTCATGAAAATTCGTTTGACTAATTCCAACATAGCGGACAATGCAAATTCGTGTGCAAAACATATTAATTAGCAGGCACGCTACAGTTCGATGCTCAGACTCCGGAGTTATACATCCAGGTTATATCGAGATCACTGATCTGTATAACCCAACCAGACGATAGCGGCGTTACCTCACGTAGGGTACTGTTAGTCTGACACGGTGTATTCAGTACTAGTGAGCGTGTTGTCCGTGTGTAGAATGAGGATTTATCTGAATTTTAAAGCGGTCACAATGTGGTTGTCCGGAGACAGTGTACAAAAATTTCAGAAACTCCACGACTTGTCGGGTGTTCGGAGAGTGCAGTGGACAATGCCTTTGAAGAAAAATGACCACTCCAATGCGAAACCAAGTCCAAATGTTCAGGGCTTTGGCGCCAGTCTTTCATTACTGATGTCAGATGCCTTGCATTGGGCAGGTTTGTAACACAGAACAGCCGACTTTATTGCTTGGCAGAATAAAAGTGAACGTACACCAAACGATAGGACTCCCCTGACGACTTTCACGCACGTACCATTGCTAACAGCACAACGCGATGTCGCGAACCACGACTGAAATGGACACGTCACTATCGTCACTGGGCATTGGCCCCTTGGCAAAGCGTTGCATGGCCTCAAGCATGCCGATACCTTTTTTCAACATTCCGATAGGAGGAGGAAAATCCTTCGTCTTCCTGTTGGTTAGCTCCTTGTAACCGGTACTGCAGGACGGAGACAAGGTGCCGACGTATCAGTTAAGATCTGGAGGACATTCGCATGAACATCCACCGATCGATTGGAGCTCTTGCAAGGCACCATGGTGGCCAGGAAGTATCTACGATCGCTACAGACCAAGCATATAGTGACGATTACGTTTCTAACGGCCGTAGGATATTTCAGCAAGATAATGCGCCACGTCAGCGCCTGTTGTGGGATAGAGTGGTCCGAGGAACTCAGTGGCGTCTTTCAGCTGCTGTGCTGGCTCCCAAATCGCCACATTTCAACTCAATGAAACACATGAGCGATGTGGCATCATAAGTGATCTCCCCCTTCCCCAGAATTTACGGGATTCAGGTTACGTTTGTGTCTAGTTGTCATGACAACTCGTTGGGCGGCCTACCAAGGCTCAATGCTTCCATTCTAAGAAGCGTCGCCGCTGATATCTGTGCGAAAGTTAGATATACCAGCTATTTTGTAGCCGTCATAATAATCTGGCTGATGTGTCTATGTTAATATTGTTACGACTGCGATAAAGAATGCTTTCAGAGTCTACTTACATCCACTTCAATACTAATCACATTGCATGGCAGTGTTCATCGAATTGCGTTTATGATATTTCTCTAAAGTTCCATTCTCCAACAGTGCGCGAAAGAAAACAACACTTAACACTTTCCGTTTCCATCTAATTTCTCTTATTTTATTATGAAGCTCATATCTCCCTGATTAGGTGGGTGCTAACAAAATATGTTCGCATTCGGAAGTGAAAACTGGTGAACGAAATTCCGCAAATAGATCCCGTCGCAACGAAGAGCGCCTATGTTTCAGCAGTTTCCACCGTACCTCGTGCATCATATACGTGACAGTCTCTCCCCTCTATCGCGAAAATAGAAAACGAGTTACCCTTCTCTGAACTTTCTCTATATCCTCTGTCACTTGGTGGGGATCCCACAATACGCAGCAATACTTCAAAAATGGACGCATAACTGTAGTGTAGGTAGATTCGTTAGAAATATTGCACGTTCTCAGTGTTCTACCAATGAAATATAGCCTCTGATTCGTCTTCCCTACAATATTTTCTGTGCGTTCTTTCTAGTTTAAGTTGTTCGTAATTGTAATTCTTTCGTATTTAGTTTAATTTACGGTCTGCATATTACACATCAGTGTATCTTTAACACGTACACTGCCGATAAATAATTATATATTTACAATTTTCTAATGGTGTCCTCTCCCCTTTTGGCAGTACGCTTTACAGAAAATAAGTTTTTATTGGGATAGTTAATATGTATGCCCACAGCACAACACTAACTGTTCCCTCGGTTTCATGTATCTCAGATCGTGATTCCGAAGATACAAACTGTGTCTTTTAGAAAATAACCACACGCGGAATTATTTTAATTCTTTAAAAGGTCTTATGACATTGACGTCTTGTATTATGCTGCGAACATTTCTACGTTCATCTGCCCCTGATTCCATCTCTGTTTATTTTATTTTATTCCATTTTTTATATTTTTAATTTATTTTTAGAATTGACCGCCATTTGACTGATAATTATATGACCACGACATAGGAAAACCTGTCTGACAACTTTTATCACTTGAGAATGGCCTAAGACTGAAACCTGGTTGTGACAATAAAGACTTAACTATCAGTCAAATGACGGTCTATTCTTTTAAAAAAAATATATGACTGAGACTCCAGACGGATACAAAATCATAAATATGATGTAGTACAGTGCCCTAACAGTGACAGCGCACTGCTTGGAGAGACCACTCGAATTGCGATAAAGAGTCCTGTGAACCAGACCACTCGTCTCTAGAATCAGTAATGTTGCAACAATGTACTAAAGCTAAGAAGATAATACACGAACACGTACAATTGCCTCTTGCACTTATCACCTTTAGTGGGAGATATCAATTCTAAGTGCCTTTAGAAACAGTGAAGTGTCCGTAAGAGACACAGAACTGATAATTTTGCGTTATCAATCGACGAGTCGTGGCTTTGTTCCATATCTTTAACATCATTTTTTTTCAATTAATGAACGACATATGAATGGTGTAATTGCGCTCAGATTTTATCTTTAAGTATTTTATAGCGGTCGGCAAGATTTTAGACTAGTTCTGGGCGTGTCAGACACTTCAAGATTTAAGATGAAATAATGTTAATCTACTAGCGATAAGATATTTCGCGTTATCTCCATACCGTATATTGACAGTGGACGAGTGGGGACTGGTGCTGCATGTTGGCGTGACAGTCTGTTAAACTTGTGTAGCGTTTAAACCTCGAAATAACAGCCTGAAGTAGATGCAAGGAGTTCGTTTGCAAACTCACGTACGAGAAGAATAATTTTCTGTGATTGGGTTACATGAGATGGAATGTTAGATACACGGTATAGGGTATTACTGATGCTGGTCACACGCTGATGAAAAAGTCCTTCAGTGGAAGGTACTAAGCTTGAGTTAACATCTTCCTGATATCCATTGCTATTACGGAATTTTAAAACTTAAGTCATATCCGGATAATCTACTTACATTCCAACAAAGACTTGCGATCTGTACCGTAGTTTCCTCAGCTTTTGCTCTGACTAACTGAGTGTAAACCACACTGAAAACAACGGATTTTAATCTTCTGTTTCAATACTGGATGGAATTGAGCCTTTTAGAAGCATGAACGCTTATTATCTCTATTATATCATTTCTACATCTACATGGGAAACTCTGCAAATCACATTTAAGTGCTTGGCAGAGGGTTCATCGTACCAACATTATACTATTTATCTCCCATTCCATTCTCTGATGAACATTTATACCTATGTAAGAGGGAGTCAACAATATATTTTCGCATTCGGAGGAGAATGTTGGCGATTGGAGTTTCATTAGTAGCCCACGCCGCAGCTATAAGCGCCGTCGTTGTAATGATTCCCATTCCCGTTCCTGTATCATTTTCGTAACGCTATCTCCCCTGTATCGTGACAATACGAAACGAGCTGCCCTTCTTTGGACTCTTTCGATGTCCTTCGTCAAACCCACCTGATAAGGAACCCACAATGCGCAGCAATACTCCAAAAATGGACGGACAAGCGTAGTACATGCAGTTTATTTTGTAGTTCTGTTGCATGTTTTAAGGGTTCTGCCAATAAAACGCAATCTCTGGTTCGCCTTTGCCATGACATTATCTACGTGTTCTTTCCAATTCAAGTCTGAAGTAATAGTAATTCCTAGGTATTTTGTGTAGTTTACGGCCTTCAATTTCAATTGATTTATCTTGTAAACAAAGTTTAACGATTTCTTTTCGAACTCATGTGGACGACTTCACACTTCTCATTATTTAGAGTCAATTGCCAATTTTTACACCATTCTGATATCTTATTCAGATCGTTCTGCAGTTGGTTTCGATCTTCAGATGATTTTACTAGACGGTAAATGACGGCGTCATCTGCAAACAACCTAAGAGATCTACTTAGATTTTCCCCTAAATCGTTTATGTAAATAAGGAACAGCAGAGGACCAATAACACTACCCTGTGGAACGCCTGATATCACCTCTGTTTTAGTCGAGAGCTTACCATCGATTACTACGAAATGTGTCCTCTCTAATAGGAAATCCTCTATCCAATCGCAAATTTGGGGCGATATACCATAACCACGCAATTTGATTAAAAGCCGTTTGTGAGGTACGGTGTCGATAGCACCCATCACTTCGTGTGAATAGAGCTAGTTTTGTTTCGCGTGAACGATATTTTCTAAATCCGTTTTGACCTTGAGTCAATAGATCGTTCTGTTCGAGATAATTCATAATATTTGAATACAGAATATGTTCCAAAACCCTGCTGCAAATTGACGTCAATGAAATAGGCCTGTAGTTTAGTGGGTTAAGTGACTAGGTAGTACTGCTGTGAAGCTGGTTAGGTCGCAAGCTATTTATTATTGGTCACACTTGATGTACAGCGTGCTGTACATCAAGTGTGACCAATAATAAATAGCTTGCGACCTAACCAGCTTCACAGCAGTATTACCTAGTCATTTCATCATGGTCGCCTGCCTCCTCAGTGACTTTATGTCGCATTTACAATATTTAGTGGGTTACTCCTACTGCCTTTCTTGAATATAGGTGTGACCGGTGCAACTTTCCAATATTTTGGTACAGATCCTTCTATATGGCTGTTGAGTAAAGAGCTATCGCTTCAGCATAATCAGATAGAAATCTAATGGTTATACAATTCGGACCAGAAGAGTTGTTATTGTTAAGTGATTTCAACTATTTCGACGATATCTACATCTACGTTACTCATTGCGGCCTCCGTTCCTAATTAGAAATCTGGAATATTAGTTTCGTCTTCTTAGGTGACAGAGTTTCTAAAAGCTATGTTTAGTAAATTTGCTTCAGTAGCGCTGTCATCGACAGGATCGCCATTACCATCACGTAGTGAGGGTATTGTTTGTGTTTTGCCCCTAGTATATTTAACATGTGACCAAAATCTCTATGGGTTTTCAGTCAAATTTCGAGAAAGAGTTTCTTTGTGATAAGTATTGTAGGCACCTCGCATTGAAATCTTCGCTAAATTTCGAGCTTCTGTGTAAGATCGCCACTCCTGGGGATTGTGTTCGTTTAAATTTAGCATGCCTTTTCCGTTGCTTTTGCATCAGTGTCCTGACCTGTTTTGTGTACCAAGGGGGATCGCATCCTTATTTATTAATTTATTTGCTATAAAACTGTCAACTGCTGTCGATACCACTTCTTTGAATTTGAGCCACATCTGGTCTACACTTACGTTTAATGTTAGAAACGAGTGGAATCTGTCTTTCATGAAGCACTGTATTTTATTTGTATCTGATTTTCTGAACAAATATACTTTTCGTTTATTTTTGGTAACTTTAGGACTTTCGATATTCAACCTCGCTACGAAAGTTCTGTGTTCACTAATACCCGTATCCGTTTTGATGCTCATTATGAGCATGGAGACGGTAAAATGATATTGAGAACAGTCATTGGACAAACGAAGAAGTAACAACGACATTGGTGAAGAAGAGAGGTGGTTGTTCGACGCACCGTAAAGACTCACACGGAGACACTGACGCACTGATCACTAAACGACACTGTATCTAAAATTCGTCACTGAGGCCCCTACAGTGGGATGGGAAGGGACGGTTAGGAAGGCGGGGGAGGTTGGAGAGAGAGAGAGAGAGAGAGAGAGAGAGAGAGAGAGAGAGAGAGAGAGAGAAGAGGAAGGACGGGTCGGTCGAGACTCCAGGGTGCGGAAGGTGAAAAGCCAAGTGGGTGGAGGGAAGAGGAGGGGATGGGGAGAGGGGGCGTTGATGCTACGGGGATAGGGTCAAGGTTGATAGGAGGGGTAAATTTCGGGACGAAGGGCGTCATCCGGTAGGGGAAGGGCGTGTAAGTTGCCTTGGGAGAGGACATGTAGCGTGTGCAGGTGGAGAGAGGGAGGAACGCAGTTAACCAACTGTGATTCAATTTCATTAGCTGTATGCAATATACTGTTACCACAGCCAACAAAGCCAACTTAAATCAGTCAAAATGTACCATTAAAATACCATTTCTTTGAATATTACTGCCGTCCTACAGGAAAATTTTATTGACCTAAATGGCAGAAAAGTATGTACACCGATACATCAGTTTCTGCTAGTTAAATTGCCACCGTTAAAATTGTTCTGTGTTATATGTATGTAAGTCGTATGAAGAAGGTAATTTGAATTTCATAAACTGATCTGGGCATAAATTATTTTGCAAAAATAAGAAAAGAGTGTTCTCCTGGTAACCAAACAGTACGTTAATTTTTTTTTACTGTTGTAGAGGATTCAAGCCACACAAGCCATAATTATGTACCATCAAAAACACTACACTTGTACTAGGCATTCCCCCGAATAGCGACCTTGTAATTTTTCATCAACTCACAATCTTGCAAAGCACCAACACCAACGCCTGAAGAGAACAATGGCACAAGTCACACCGTATTTACTTTGCCGCAACGGATACCTTTCCTTCTGAAACGTATCCTGGCTCTCAGGTTCAGTGAGCTCCATTTCAGGAAGCTGCCGCGTTAACAGCAGGCCTCACTCCGCGCTGAGTGGACGTTACCCCAGTGCCTCGCTGCAGGCGCGGTATTGAGCTGCCCAAACGACATTTTGGTCGGCGGATTCCAACTGCCAACTTCTGGCTTCTCTGCCTGCGCTGCATTCGGTGCCCAGAGAGTGGCACTGGCTATTGGTTCAAAATGCCACTCAAGTTCTGCACTTCCGGCAATGTCTTGCTGTCTGCCGCATGCCACCACAGTTAGTTTAAGCGTGACGCAGCACCCGTCGGATTTCTGGCACTCTCGCCATTTTACGCGACTACAACTCACGACCAATGCCGTTGCGAATTGTTGAGAAGGACAAGAAGTCAAGCATGCCACAAAATAGCTTACTCACTAATCGTTATAAAAGGAATTGCAAGCGAAATCACACTACCAATATGCTCTGTAGCTGTCATACTTAAATATCAAAACTCTACCTTCAAAGCTGTACAATTATTTCCTACTACACTGCTCGAAATATTTAGGGGATCAGGTGAATTACCGTATACATCTGGTAACGTATTCTATTCAGATATTGATTGTGTGTGATCCAGTACATTTTGCTGTCTAAACTCTTTACTTGATGTTTACTTGGCGTTTATTTAGGACAATAATATTGAAAAAGTCATTATCGTTGCCCTGTAATATGGCGTGTGATGTTGGACGGGCAGCACAGTTGCTCACCTGCGTGGAATGGACAGAATAAGGTTATCAATCAGCTCTTGAGAGATATTTCACCATTCTTCCATGAGTGAAATATCTAGCTCCTCATCAGTTATGTGAGGTGCTGCTCTGCCGTCAATACGTCTGTCAAGTGCATACCAGATGTGCGCAATCGGGTTTAATTCCGGTGAACAAGCTGGCCATTCCATTCGTTCACTTCCCTCAGCTTCAAGCATGTTGTCCACAGTGAAGTTATCGCCCACCAGTAGGAACCCATCTCCTATGGCGCCAGCGTAGGGCAAAACATAATGTCCAATGATCTCGTCTCTATATGTCGGAGCATTAATAGCACTATTATGAACGACACAGAGGTCCACACGTCCGCCAATACTGACTCATGCCCACGCCATCCATTCCCACCATGATATGGTGATGTTTCCTGAACATGAGCAGGATTCTTCGAATTCCATTTTCTCTCTAGATGAGGGTCGGACGATTGTCCAGCTGAACACAAAATTTTGACTAATCCATGAATAAACCCTCCGCCATCCGTTACGCCTCCAATCGTGATGTTCCTCTGCCGTTTCTGGGGGCTAAACGGTGTCGTGGTTATAATGGGACACATACCATAAAGCCCACATCTTCGAAGACGATTGCGGACTGTGTCGATATTGCAAGTCTTATTGCTGCATGGAGGAAGAGTTGTGCGGCGTTAAATTGAGGGCTGTCTGTGGAGAATCTGATATTAACACTAGCAAGCATACTGGCACCTAAAGTTCTGCTCTGTCTAGGGTGTTGATAAAACTCGTCCCCAGTCCTCACCTGCTTATGATTAATAAAACACAACTAAAATTGTGAATAAAGGGTACACTGCTTACAAATTCCTTTCACCACGTTTTTGATTAAACTTTTACGTAGTATGTTTATTTATCGGATCAAAACACTGTCACCGGTATGTTGGCGTATTTAATAAAGCTCGTGAGCCTCCAGACAAAATTTCCTTTGCCAAAAATATTTTGAATCAGCCTATCAGGTTACTGTTCATTGTAAAAAAGAAGTGCCATTAGTCTATGCTTGACCGCGAATACTTTCATTGCCTCACAGGTTCTTTGACAAAAGCAATGTTTAAGAACAGATATCGAAAGAACGAATTTATGAGAACTCATCTAGCACTTCCTGAAGAGATGCACTATTACAATCAGTTTCCAATGGAAATTTATTGAATTCCAGTACCTAAACTTCAAACGTTCAAATGTTTGTAATCCTATGGGACCAAACTACAATAGTCATCAGTCCCTAGTCTTACAAGCTACTTAAACTAAGTTAAACTACCATAAGGACATTACACACATCAATACCCAAGGGATGATTCGAACCTCCGCCGCGGGAGGCCGCACGATCCGTAACGTGGCGCTCCAGACCACGCGGATACTCCCGCGCGGCGCCTAAACTTCACACACTACAATCTACATCGTAGCGCTCACCAAGAAGAAATCTTGCAACTTTCACAGTAACTCGGCAAACTCGATACATTTTTCTACGTTCGACTGCACTTTTACACTCTGAAAACTTTTAAACTCTCACTCTTGTGAAGGGTGCGGCACAGACCGGCATAGCTCCGCCAAACACACACTGCCCACTTGGGCCTACCGCTCAGCCATTATACCTGTCCTCCGGAGAAACCCATACGTCACGAAATACCCTATTGCCACCCTTCACCACTGTACAACGCTTCGCCGAGTATACCGTACATTCATACGTATACATCTTTAAACACTGACACTAAACAGAAAAATGAAACTGATCATGGTAATTAACATTTCATTTCTCATATGGAGCGATTATATACAACTTAATTAACTAAACAAATGAAACATGCATAAGTAAATTTAAACAATGCGATTTTGACGTATCATCATTTTCTAATACGGCACCTGTGAACAAGCCCTGCCATGCTGGTCGTGTATCTGTCTTTTACTTTATGTCGTTAACAAATTTATACAATCGTGTTAGTGAATTAAGTTTCCTGTGATCAATATTTATCTTACGTCGAATGTAAGCATATCATGTGATATACCTTGTTGAGACTTTTTATGTGAGCTCTCGCTCACCTTTGTATCTTACATGGTTTACAAGTTATGAAGTTTTTAACTAAAAACTAAAATTCCGTATTTTCATTCTGTTAATACTTTTTATCTATACGTTACTAGCTATGTAATATGGAACCCTTTCAGAAACTGACGCAATTCTGTCTTAATTATGTTTTATCCTTAAATTTAATTTTATCGTATACAACATACTGTCTCCTCTAGCTGCGCGGTGAATTCCCTCTGACGTCATAGCACCTTATAGACACACACACACACACACACACACACACACACACACACACACACACATATATATATATATATATATATATATATATATATATATATATATATCCACTGGTCAACCCACGATGAGCCCTGGCCACACGGCTGTTAAACATAGTTTTTCTAAATTACAGATAATACATACCCCTCAATGTCACCTATCTACATAGATACAATGCCACCAAAATTAATAAGAGTGCAACAATTTTGTGCATTGGCAAGGTCAGTGTTTGCGGTGTATTTAATCTATCTCGATAAATTTCTCCAAACATAATGACTGAGTGCTAGTCGTTGGGCAGTACTGTCCCAGTTGCAGCTGACTTGCATTCGGCATCCTGTCTCGACAGTATGTGAACCGGAGATAACAGTCATCTCTTGCTGATGTTACCCATGGATGAGCTTGGCCTTACCTTCTGTTAACTGATCCGGTTGTCTGAAATCGAGCCTAGGTTCTGGGAGAAAGCAAAAGCTGCAGCCACCTCAATTGTGTCTGTCCCGTATCCAATCACCCTCTAGATCTCCATGCCATAGCTTTGGATAAGTCAAGTTGTTATTGCATTGCATTACCCGCTCTCTACACTATATGAACTCAACTGCTTGTATAATTAATTTTGTGGAGAAAATACAACAACACCCCCTGTGCAGCAACTTTCTGTTATTACCACTATTGGTGTTTTCGTAATGTTGTGGCCTCCACTCCGTAGAACCGACGAAGACGTCCAACGATTTTAGTTCATTCCACCGATAACAATTCTTCAAAACCTAGATATCTCATCTGATCTTTTGATTGTTTTTACCAATGTAGTTTTACCACAAATAATGTATTACACAAATGAAGTGCGCAAGTATGTATGTATCTAACTGTACGTGTTTTTGTTCCACATCTCTTCCTACACTTGTAGTCCGATTTCAAAAATCTTAGTGCACATGTTACTAAGAGGCAACGTTCACTGTGGTATTCAGAACTACCAACGTATATAGATCATGAGATATGACGCCATAAACAATATATGTTGCGAAAAAGGGTCACATCATGAGTTATGTTCAACATTTCCTCCTAAATGAATGGACCGATTTTTAGCAAACGTCGGTGAAATACTCTGTGGTGGTAAAAACCGCATACAATACATAATACACGAGATATGACGTTATAAACAATGAAACCATCATACGATGCGTGAATAAATTGGTTTCATCCATCCATTACATGTTAATCAGGTCATTTAGCGACTTGCAACACATTTAAGACAAAATTTAAAAAACATTTGTCAAAAATTTTCTTCCACGAAACTCTGCCCCAATAACTGTGAAGCTGTGATGTGTTGGGTATTTACTACAAACTAAATTCCCAAAACGTTTCGCACTCAATTTTCTAATAATCCACTCTACAAAAGTGGAAAACTATATTATTGTGGGACGCATTATTCAAGCGATATGCTGCATGAAAGGAAAACTTAAATGGGGAGGAAAAAGGGTACAAAGCGATGGATAGAGAGCTAATAAAGAGTTGAACTAACATAGGAAACGAATAAATAAAGTCCTGGGGAACGCCGGGAATTAATGTTATTCAATCAGTAAAAAAGTATAACGCAATTTTATGAGTTTCCCATTCAGTCTGTCAATGAGGCCACAACATGTTTCTTTGTAAATTTACTTTTCTTCGCCTATTTATTATTCTTCAGATCTTATGTTCATTGCAATTGTATGTTTGATAATACTGATAAAGAAAATTTAAACGTGCAGTGACGTAAAAGGTACATTGAATGAATAAAAGTCAGAAAAAGAACTAGCGAAAGAAATGATTGTCACAAGAGGCAATATTTATTCTTAACAGAGAAAGCAACAGGATCATGACTATAAGTAGATAACGTTTTAAGGGAGGTTCATGGTAAAAATTAAAAAAATATATATAAAATAAATAAATAAATAACAGCACATGAGGCAACTAAAATAAATGAAACATTTGACGTAGTTGAATTTGCAGCCCAACAATTTTCGGTGAGGACTTGAAAAAAATGAGGTCTACTCAAATCGTACCCATAAATGATAGTGATAAGTTCCAATCATGCTGTGATTCAAGCAGATGCAACTCTAAAGCGACAGGGTCAATCACGAAATGTGATCTCAATTGCAGCAAGATAACGCAGGTGGAGAATAAACACATATACATAGGGCATTCAAATTCGCCAGTAAAGGGAAAACTAATGAACGGCTACACATGGAGTCAGAAAATTTATGTTATCTCCGAAAGAAACGGAGCGCTGTGCACCAATCTCACTTGATAAATAAAGAAGCAATGAATATTGAGAGATGATGGAAGAAGGCGGCAATTCGTAACCGTACTGGTTATTAACAAATCTTATGGATGTTCATGATAGAGACATTTACTTTTGTACAACTAATTTCGGTGAAACTATGACACTATTCTAAGTACCTGTCCATCAACTAAAACGTTTGTGTAATAAATCATATTGAATTTCTAAATTTTCATTACTACACAAAAATAAACTTAAATAATGATTGATTCCATGTGCTAAGGTTGTTACATTCTTCATACAATTAAGAAATAGGTCTGGTCAAAACCATTATTAGCTATCGATCAAATTGTTTTTGTTTTTGACCGGTCAGTCATGATCCATCACGTAATGTTTTTTCAAATTTTGTGTTACAATTTGTACAGTTTTCTCTGTTTAAGGTTCCCCATGTACCTGGCTGGCCATGAGGGAAAGCATCGTCAAATAAACTAATCATAGAGCACTATTGCACTGTGTTCAACTTTAAGCCAAGTTCTTTCATGTTCGGTAGTTAAAAGAAGACGGATGTGTCTGGATCAGTATGAGTACCACTTCGTTGACATTTGTTTTTAGTCATGAAAGAGAGGAAACAGAGGCATGCATGCAGATTTTATTGAGCATTTGTAAAACGAGCGTTGAGCTTTGACGATCCTCTCTACCAGAATTCTGATATAAGAGCATAGAACATCTGACCATTCTCCGAATGAAAAAATTCAGTAACGTTGATAACAACAACAACCAACATCTACCCCAAGAAAAATCTAAAGGGTATTCAACACTTAAATGCATTAAATAACCCAAATCTCCCAAACTTATGCATAAAGAAATGATCAAAACTTGCCTAAACATTTTACCTAATCCAGTCCAAAGACAAATGTTGATGACAGGTAGGTATATACAGCATACACAAGATATAGTTGGTCAGCATTTTTATAACAAAAATATAGAGTACCATGAACAAAAGTATTTGAGAAATATTTTATTTTTTTTATTTTTCTTGTGTTCATTATTTATTAAAAGTGATAGTAAAACACGAAGATTACCTAGTGCTCCCCATGTGTAAATACCGATACCGCCATGCAGTAACAACCACTCAGTTGCTACTGGGGGTACTGGTATTCTTCGCGTTTTACATTGCCGGTTAGTGTCTTTCAATAAACTGAATATCATACTATTCTAACCTGGGATTGTTCTATTGCATACACAAAATTCCGATTGAAAAGAACATTTTTTTTAAAGTGATACCAAAACCAGCGCTTTCCGTTGACAATGAACGTTACATGAATGATGATTAAGCGTCGTATTTCTTAGCACTCACTTGATATGAATACTGTAAAAACAAATCTGCAGAAACAACAAAGACTACTGTTAAGAGAGTCACCCGGTATAGCCGCGGTGGAGTAGCCGAGCGGTCTAAAGCGTCTCGCTGGGGAGCGCGTAGTTGCTCGCCGTGAAGGTTCGAGTCCTCCCTGGGGCATGTGTGTGTGTGTGTGTGTGTGTGTGTGTGTGTGTGTGTGTGTGTTTTGTCCTTAGGTTAGTTTACCTAGGTTTAAGTAGTTTGTAAGCTACGGACTGATGACCACGCAATTTGGTCCCACAGATTTACAAACATTTGAACATTTGAACACCCGGCATAGAAGTTCCTAACCCGGAACTGAATTAATTCACAGAAGTGGTCTTGAGTTTCACATCATTTCGAAACTAACCTTAGCGAATTCTCCTTTGATACAGGTTATTTGCATCTCATCACATCTCATCACTGATAACGTTATCGGAACGCAGAAGTACATCTCTCCGATAGCAGTCTAAAAGCGCTCCACCACTTCAAATGTTTGTTGGTTGCTAGGCAAATTAGTTACAGTGGCGAGGACGTCCGTACCGTGCGTCTGGTGAAACACGATGTTCCCCAAGACAAACGTTTTATTCGTCGACTATTCGAGTGATTCGGGTATCATAATTAGTCCAAGCATTCTCTGACGACATGATGTTAAATTTGGAAAAAATTATTACCTGAAAACAAAACCTATGATTGTATAGGAAAATAAATTTCAAATAGAGTTTCTATTTGATGAAACTCTAGGTCGATTCTTTAGCAATTCTAGCAAACTTTATAGACAGCCTTTTCTTTTTTCAAAGAATGCTTATATCTCTTAAACTATTCAATATTTTTAGTTTAAAAAATACTTTGAGTTATTTCGGGCAATACGTATTGCAAAGAATAAATTGGGAAAATGTCAACGAGTTATAAGGAATTTAATTTTTATAGGTTTTTTTGTGTTTTTTGATTTCGATGTATTTCGAAAAGTTAGAAAGCAATCGATACGTCCAAATAACCAATCGATAGATAATCTTAATACCTATAACGTACTTAGTACTTATTCAACATATTCCCAACGGATTTATGTTTTTTTTTTTTTTTTTTTTTTTTTTTTTTAAGAGAAACAGTTTTTCGCAACTTTGCGAATTTTTTTGACAAATTTCGTCACACCGGCTCAAGTTTCATTAAATAGAAACTATTTGAAATTTAATTTCCTATACGTTCATATTTTTTGTTTTCAGGCAATATTTTTTTGTAAATTAACATTACGCTGTCAGAGAATACTTGAACTTATTGTGATTACTGAATCGCTCGAATACTAGACGAATAAAACCTTTCTGTTGGGGAACATCGTGTTTCGCGATACCCACGGTACGGAAGTCCTCGTCACTGCACTTCATTTGCTTAGCAACCAACAAAAATTTGGAGGAGCGCTTTTCGTCTTTTTCATTCAGATAACGTTATCGGTTATGAGATGCAGATAACCTGCACCAAATGAGAATTCGATAAGATTAGTTTTGAAATAATGGGAAACCCATGACCGGTTTTGTGAATTAGTTGAGTTTCATTAAATAGAAAATCTATTTGAAATTTAATTTCCTATACGCTTTTACCTCAGTGCCACGTTTTGGCACCGGTTTCGTCCCAGTAACATCGATGTCCATCGGTTCTGATGGTCTGGTGAGTTCTAAGTCCTCAGAGGACACTAGTATCTCCACTGATTCCTCAGAATAGGAAATTGCATTGCCCTTTTTTGCCCTGTGTTTCTTTTTGTTCTTGTTTCGCTTTTCTTGCGTAGACTGGTAGGGCTTCTATGAAGTGATTTCAGGAAGAGATGAAGATCCTGAAGCACTTTTATGTGCAGTTTTTGGTTTCTCAGGACACTGAATGGAACCCACATTTGCACTGGAAGAAATCCCTCCCTTGCGTGAGGAGGAGTCTGTTGCTTAGAGGCTGGGACCGATGCCACCGGTGTATGAGGGATTATTGCTCCCAATGAAGGAACTCAGAGCAACATTCTCAAACATCAAGGATGCAGGTGTAGACATTTCAGCCTTAGTGCCAACCGGCTGAACGGAAGGAGCATAAGACGAAACCATCTTCGCAGGGTGAAGCTTGTCATACTTACTTTTCGGACTATCATATGCCGTAATTTTTCGTTCTTTATGGAGAACAAGAGGGGTGGTGCTGACCTTAGTTAACATGGACGGGAGGACGGCACAAGTAGTACTCGAATGTGACGCAAGTGCGCACTCGTAACAGGTGGGATTAGTATCACATCGGGAGAACATTTCCCCTACCCTCCAGAATAGGGGGATGGTATAACAACGCAGCGGTAAAGCGTCATCTTGACCTTCTTAGGCATCCAATCATGGTCAAAGGCAGATGTGAATGAAACACTATCAACCCTGACGTCATATGAACCACTATAAACGTTATGAATGAAGTGTACTCCTCGCAGTGCACAATTCATCTTAAGACTTCAACAAGAGGTCTCTGTAGAATATAATACACTGGGGCATGTTGAAAAATTAGGACGTAGAAGTGAAGGCTCTTTAGTAGAACTGCTACATCGTCTTTCCGCCAATGAAATACAACCTTTAGTTTCCCTTCCCTAAGATATTATCTATGATTCTTTCCAATTACAGTTATTTGTGATTACAATTCTTAGGGATTTATTTGAATTTCCGTTCTGTAACTTTGATTAACAGTATAAATGAAGTTTAAGGGATTTCTTTTAGTGCTCATATGCATGCCTTCACAATAATCCTTATTTACGATCAAGTACCAATTCTAGCAAATATCTAATCTACACCATTTTGCAGCTGTTTTTTATCTTCAGGTGACTCTACTAACCGAGCTGCTCCGATTGTCTCCCAATTCTTAAATACTGAATCAGGAACAGAAGTGTCTCCCTGGGGATCGCCAGATATCACTTCTTTTTTACTCAATGAGTTTTCATCAATTACTAGGCACTGTAAATTTTCCTGATAGGAAATGGCACGACACTGGCGATATTCTATAAGTACGCAATTTCATTGTAAAAAGCCTTTCGGAAAAATAGAAATGTGAAATCGATTAGAAATCCATACTCGACAGCACTCATTACTTCACGTGTGTGTATAGCTAACTGTTTCACAAGTACTTTCTGAATTGGCGTTGACTACGCGTTCTATTCGAAGTAATTCATAAAGTTCGAAAAAAAATGTATATTCAAAATTCTACTGCAAACCGACGTAAACGATTTAGACCTTTAATTTTTAGGATAAATCCGATTGCCTTTGTTGAAAATGGACTGTCCAGTGCAGCTTTCCCGTCTTTGGGTACGTATCTTTTGCTGAGAGAACGGTTGGTTGTATACGATAGCTAGGTATGACGCTATTGCATCAGATACAGTGAATACCTAACTGGTATTCCATCTGCACCAGGAGACTGCTTTTGTTAAGTGATTTAAGTTACTTTAATATTACAAGGATGTATACTAAATTGCGCCTGCTGGCAGCTGTTCTTGTTTCGAATTCTAGATTATATACTTTGTCTTCGGAAAGCTGTGTTTAGAACGTCTGCTTTAGAATTACTGTCATTTATTGCGTCATTATTGCTATCGCGTAGTGAAGGTATCAAATGTTTTTTGCCGCTACTACATATGAACAGGATTTCTCTTTATTACCAAATTACGAGATAATATTTCGTTGTGGATACTATTATAAACTTCTCTCATTGGAGATCGCGCGATGTTTCAAGTTTTTGTAAAAGATTGCCGGTGTTTGGGAATTTGTGTCTGTTTAAATTTGGCAAGATTTTTTTTCTTTGCTTTTTGAAGAGCGACCTAAACTGTTTTGTGTACCTCGGCAGGTCACGCACTCCGCAGTAAGGCGCCTCAGACCAGCCATCCCACCGGGACACCAATCGTAGGACTTAAATTGACTATTCTAGGAATACATGTACTATCAGCATGTTCAGGTTCTTTGTAGTCTCTGCAGGATTTCTGCCGGAGACAAACTGATTCTATATTTCGGCGATACTACTGTGCGCCATTTTCGGAAACCGTCGCTGCTGCTGAGTCCTGAGGTTAAACCGTAGTTCTGCTTTCTATATAGTCAGTCGAGTGCAGGGCGCATGCATCGGCCGTCACAGTTGCTGCCCCATAGACTGGGCTGCAGTTTGTAATGAGGTCACTGAAAAATATCTCTAGCAATTGAAATATAATAACAAATATTTAATTTCTGTCAAGATTGCATTATGTCACGTTAATCAATCGGCAAAGCTCTGCTGACTTTCGATAATGGTGTTTTAACCGAAATCGGTAAAATGTTAAAATGTTTGTAGAGCTTATGGGACTTAAATACGATATCATCACTCAGTAAACTTACAAATTACTTATGAAATAGCTTATACGAAAGACGGCACAAACATCCATGTCCGAGGGGGGGGGGGGATTCGAACCCTCGACCGCAGCGGCCCTGCAGACCGTGACTGGCGTGTCGGAGACCGCTCGGCCACAGCGGCCGGTACGAAACCGGTGGCTTTGAGCTAATAAATTAAGCAGCTGTCAACATAACATTCTACAAATATTTAAAAGTTGTTAACCCCCAGCTTTTCACTTTTGTAAATACTCTTATATATATATATATATATATATATATATATATATATATATATATATATTTTAAACCTGATGGACCAAACAGCTATGATCGTCAGTCACTAGAACTACGAAGTATTGTAAAACACACAAACCCATGTCCGAGGGGGGATTCGAACCACCTGGTGGAACGGCCGCCCAATCGAAAGATGCGCGGCGAATTCTGCGCGGCAGTCATCATTAATACATACGACACTTCCAGTTTAGTTAACGTACGTCTCTTGGTTAGACAAACTATATCTCTGACGTTAAGAATAGCAATAATGCTTCTCCCAAAGTTACCATTTTACTTTGAAATAAATGTCGTAAAGAGAAATGAGATACAGCAAGGACATTAATACTAATTGTCGATATCGTTAAAGGTAGTCTGGCCTTGTTGCTAGCTGAAATGTCTGCGTTCGATAAAAACATATAATAACCAGATGATTTACGATTTTGCTGGGGTTCAAGTTATGACGTGCTTCCCTCCACAATTTTAAAGACGCCAGAACTACAGTTACAGAGATCGGCGCTGGCCATTGTTACCACACAGTCACCTGTGTCAATTGTACCAACCAGACAAAGTACAGAAGAATACGGTTAATTTCGATGCATTTCCGCTAATCATTACCTTCAGCACAGAAATTATAACCGAAATACATTAGTGTAAATATAACCCTGAGTTCCTATATCGATATTTTTGGCTGTCGCAACTGCTATCATCAGATCATTAGTGACTCCAAAAATTATTAGAATTTCCATGTACTTCGATTTATTTTTTATGGTAAGTGTTTTATACATTCATTTCAACATGTTTACGATTGGCTTAATTAAAATATGAACTATAAGACAGCCTGAAACCCATACGAAACATGTTTGAATGTGTAAACTATTCATCCATACTGTAGAGGTTAAGTTCATTTTAGTATTAACTCTTGTTTCTCATTTTTTTATGTGCCTAGATAATTCGTCACTGGAGGGACATTCATGTAATTGCCGAGCTAATCCTACCAATCCTAGTAAATGAAAGCCGGCCGCGGTGGCCGAGGGGACTGAGGCGCTCCAGTCACGGTCCGCACGGCCACTACGGTCGGGGGTTCGAATCCCCCCTCGGGCATGCATATTTGTGCCGTAATTAGTCTTATCTAGTTCATAAGTAGTTTGTAATCTTAGGGACTGATGACCCCGTAGTTATGTCCCATAAGTTCTACAAACATTTGAACATTTGAATTTTTTGAGTAAATGAAAAATATTAGATTTTCTCATAGAACTAATCGGCGAAATTCGCGACCATGTGGACTTTTTTTCTTCTATGGCGGTGACATTTTCAAAGATTTTGTCTTCTGAGGTATCCAAATCAGTAAGTGACGTATCTGTACGTGAGCAGTGTGTTCCCTTTCAGAATAACTGATATCGGAATCTTCTTCCTGACTTCGTTCTTCTCCTTCAGTTTATATTTATATGTTATCTAAATAGTACATAAACTTAACGGTCCGATAACTTGTCCATCTACGCGAATAGATTCACTACTAATTATTTAACGAAACACAGAACTCAGTAAACAACGTAATTTAGAGGAATAATGTGCACTAAAGTACCAGGCGATAAAAAGTCAGTATAAATTTGAAAACTTAATAAATCACGGAATAATGTTGATCCAGAGGTAAAAATTGACACACATGCTTGGAATAACATGGGGTTTTATTGGAACAGAAAAAAAGTTCAAAAATTGCCTGACAGATGGCACTTCATCTGATCACAAAAGCAATAATTAGCGTAACAAATTAAGACAAAGCAAAGATTATTTTCTTTACAGGAAATGCCCAATATGTTCATCATCATTCCTCAACAATAGCTGTAGTCCAGGAATAATGTTGTGAACAGCACTGTAAAGCATGTCCGGAATTATGGCGTCGGATGTTGTCTTTCAGCATCCCTAGAGATATCGGTCGATCACGATACACTTGCGACGTCAGGTAACCCAAAAGGCAATAATCGCCCGGACTGAGTTCTTGGGACCTGGGAGGCCAAGCATGACGAAAGTGGCGGTTGAGCACACGATCATTACCAAACGACGCGCGCAAGAGATCTTCCACGCGTCTAGAAATACGGGATGGAGCGCCATCCTGCATAAAAATCGTACGTTTCAGCAGGTGTTTATCAGCCAGGCTGGTGATGATGCGATTCTGTAACATATCGGCGTACCTCTCACTCATCACGGTAGCAGTTACAAAACCAGAATGTCGCAGTTCCTCGAAGAAAAACGGCCCGCTAACGGTAGATGTTTGGTTCTAATAAAAACCCATGTCATTCCAACCATGTGTGTCAATTTGTACCTCTTTATCTACATTATTCCGTGATTTTAATAAATTTAATAATTTAATAAGTTTTCTAATTTATAATGTCTTTTTAATCACCCGGTAGTATTTCTGGGTCATCAGTGACCCCAAAATCCAATTATTCCGTAGGAAACAGTATCAGGATTTCCACTAACATACTTCCTTGAAGTCAATTGTTTTCTAAGACAATACATATAATCTTTATTGTAAAAGCGGCGACATTCCAAAAATAAATATGATAATGTACATAGTGGTGTGAGCCGCGGCGGATTAGCCGTGCGTACTGGATCGCCGTGTTGCGTTGCACGTGGCAGTTCGCCGTCGGGGGTTCGAATGAATGTTTGTGCCGTCTTTAGTTGAAGTTACTTCATAAGTAGTTTGTTAGTTAAGGGACTGATGACCCCATAGTTAAGTCCCATAAGCTCTACAAACATTTGAACATTTTGAACATGCTGGTGTGAAAAATAACCCCACGATAGTAACTGAGGGATAAAATTATCTGTTTGAAGTGTAAATAAATATTTTCGTTTTTGCATTAAGCACGGTCGTGTATATCTTTGAGTTTAGCATTTGGCTTTGCAACGTCCGAAGGCGCCGTACTTGGAAGGAGGCACTTTTTTCTTTTGAAACCCCGAGTCGGATTTCACCGTAATCTGAGGCCGTGGCTGTTAGAATAATGAAACGGCGCCGGCGGATGATGAGACGGACGTCCTCAGCTGCCACCATGCAACAGCGAAGCATCGCTGCCGCCGCGGCGTGTGGCTGTACGGCCTCCGGGCATACCTCTGGGCTGACACAGCTGATTGGGTGCACCCAGTGTAACTCGATTCCTTACGAATTAGCAGTGTCGCACTACCCGCGGCACAGTAATTAAAATGTAAATTGACGCAACTGCCGACCGTACCGAAATTTAGAAGCCACACAATTTTTGGACAGTCAGACGCTGGCACCAATATTATTTATTAGTGCCTGAAGTGAAGAATTATCGTTCTACTGCGTATTATAGCACCTCGAGGCTAATAGTAACTCAGAGTGGTGTCGAATTTACTCTTCATGATTTAGTTCACGTTTAGTATACAAAAATTTTTTTCACCTGGAAAAATAAAGTTGTTGCGATGAAAATATGATGTCCGTTCTCTACAAATTCACCATTCAATGTATTTTACAACTACAGACGAATTTCTTGGTGAACTTGATTGTGGAAGTATGTATTTTGGGAACTCACAAGCTAACTATTTACGCACAATCGATACGAAAGCGTTACATGTTTACACCTATTACTGTCCTTCAAACTTGTCACCAGCGTTGTGTAGAACCTGTTGCCTGTGATGTGTAAGGCGTAGTATACCCTGTATTGTCGATCGAAATGCAGCTGTGTACTGACTGTCGAGTCTCTGGAACTCTTTTGCAGCGAATGCCACGAAATGGTTCCTTCATCTTCGCAATAAAATCGAAAAAAAAAGAACATACGTCTGAGGAGTATGATCGATGGGACAGTGCTTCCCAGTCCCATCGACCGGACGAAGCAGCCATAACGTACGCTGTATGCAACCACGCTTTGTCGTGAAAATGATGGGTGGGCTGTACAGAGAGTGTTGCCGCTTGTTCCGCAAAACTAAAGTCCTACTTTGAAGGACAGTAACAGATGCAAACATGTGACGTTTTGTAACGCTTGTGAATAAATAATTGCCACTATTTAGGGTAACCTTCTGTATCTGCCGAGCGCTGTTGGCAAGCGAGCAGCACTCAGCCCTTGTGAGGCCAACTGTGTAGCTACCTGGAAAATCGACGCAACGGCCGCAAGTGCGGCGTGCTGACCACGTCACCCCTCCATACCGCATCCGATAACGCCTTCGGGCAGAAAACGACACGGCGGCCGGATGGTATCAACACCACCTATAGAGAAGGCCGCGGCGCTCGCGTGTGACGTCATGCAGAATAGGTTGCGCGTGCATAGCTGAATGGGTAGCCGCTGGAGCCAATACCTTCTAAAATACTCCAGTTGGTGTTGCTGGGGCACGGCCCACTATGCCAAAGCAGCGAGCCAGCCAGTTATGCGCGCACAACCTACTCTGCCTTACGTCACACGAGAGCGCCACGGCCTTCTCTCTAGGTGGTAGTGATGGCTACCTTCGGGCCCTCGAGGCTTGTTGTGGGATATATATCACGAAAATTGAAGTGGCCTGATGTAACTCGAAAGGGTTTTCTTATAGGTGTGCATAAAATGAAAATCACGTCTATAAGAAGCCGTTAAAGAGTGGTAAAAGGAAGAAGTTTTCAAGTGTAAAAGCGGGTATTTTATGTCTATGCATCGTGGAAGGTACTAGTCTAGCACGAAAGCCATCTAGTGGTAGAAAGGGTGAAACTGCAATGGCGCCCATATTGTCAGCAATGGAAATATAAATATCGCAATAACGAAACATTATTTTGTGGCGTTACATCAACAATAAACACGAAATTTGAAACACTATTCTTCAATACTAAAATATACAACGAAACCTATTAAACTTATAATTCCTCAGAACCATCAATAACGTTAACCTTCACCTCACTAATAGCTCCATTCACACCTCCGTCCACCTCATACCAGCCACCAGCAGTACTTACACTTTGCCAGCTACCATTCCTTCTACATCAAAGTATCCCTCCCTCACAGCTTGTTTGTTGTTGTTATGGTCTTCAGTCCGGAGACTGGTTTGATGCAGCTCTCCATACTACTCTATCCTGAGCAAGCCTTTTCATCTCCTCATAAGAACGGCAACCCACATCTATTTGAATCTGCTTACTATACGCGTATCTTGGTCTCCCTCTGCGATTTTTACCCCACACACTCCCCTCCAATGCTAAATTTACGTATCCCCGATGTCTAAGAATGTGTCCTACCAAGCGATCCCTTCTTTTAGTCAGGGTATGCCAAAAATTCCTTTTCTCACCAATTCGGTTCAGTACCTCTTCATTAGTTATGCGATTAACCCACCTAATCTTCAGCATTCTTCTGTAGCACCACATTTCAAAAGCCTCTATTCTCTTCCTGTCCGCACTGCTTATCGTCCATGTTTCACTCCCGTACAAGGCAACACTCCACACAAATGCCTTCAGAAAAGACTTCCTTACACTTAAATTAATATTCGATGTTAGCAAATTTCTCTTTTTCAAAAATGCTTTTCTTCCCATTGCCATTCTGCATTTTGTATCCTCTGTACTACGACCATCGCATGTTATTTTACTACCCAAGTAACAAAACTAATCTACCACCTTCATTGTTTCGTTACCTAATCTAATTCCTTCAGCATCGCCTGATTTTCTAAGACCGCATTCCATTATTTTTGTTTTGTCTTGTTAATGTTCATTTTATACGCTCTCTTCAACACACTGTCCATTCCATTCAACTGCTCTTCCAGGTACTTTGCTGTCTCTGACAGAATTACAATGTCATCAGCAAAACGCAATGTTTTTATTTCTTCCCCCTGAACTTTAATCCCTATTCCAAATTTTTCCTTGCTTTCCTTCACCGCTTGCTCGATGTACAAATTGAATAACATCGGAGAAAGGCTACAACCATGTCTTACTCCCTTCCCAACTGATGCTTCCCTTTCATGCCCTTCGAGTCTAATAACTGCGGTCTGGCGTTTGTACAAGTTGTAAATAATTCTCCTTTCCCTGTATTTCACCCCTGCTGACTTCAGAATTTGAAAGAGTGTATTCCAGTCAACATTGTCAAAAGCTTTCTCCAAATCTACAAAAGCTAAAAATGTAGGTTTGCCTTTCCTTAATCTATCTTCTAAGATAAGACGTAAAGTGAGTATTGCCTCCCGGGTTCCTACGTTCCTCCTGAATCCAAACTGATCTTCCCCGAGGTCAGCTTCTACTAGCTTTTCCATTCTCCTGTAGATAATTCGTGTTAAAATTTTGCAACCATGACTTATCAAACTGATGGTTCTGTAATTTTCACACCTGTCTGCGCCTGATTTCTTTGGAATGGGGATTATTACATTTTTCTTAAAGTCTGAGGGTATTTCGCCTGTCTCATACATCCTACACACCAGTTCAAATAGTCTTGTCATGGCTGGCTTTCCCAGAGACTTTAATAGCTCTGCGGGTATGTCATCTACTCCTGGGGCCTTGTTCCGACCTAGGTCTTTCAAGGCTCTGTCAAATTCATCTCTCAGTATAGTATCTCCTATTTCATCTTCATCTACTTCCTCTTCCCTTCCTACAGCATCGTCTCTAAGTTCATTTCCTTTGTAGAGCTGCTCTATGTACTCTTTCCACCTTTCAGCTTTCCCTTCTTTGCTGAGAACTGGTTTCCCATCCGAGTTCTTGATATTCGTAGAGCTGCCCTTCCTGTCTCCAAACGTCTCCTTTATTTTCCTGTAGGCGGTATCTACTTTTCCCCTTCTTATACATTCTTCTACAGATTTGCATTTGGCTTCTAGCCACTCCTGCTTAGCCTTTTGCACTTCCTGTCAATCTCATTTTTAGTCGTCTGTACTCCATTTTGCGGTTTCATTTACTGAATTTTTATATTTTCTCCTTTCATCTATTAAATTTAGTATTTCCTGTGATATCCAAGGACATTTTGTTCGTCTTGCTTCCTACCTATTTTGTCCTCTGCTGCCCTCACTATTTCTTCTCTCAATGCTACCCATTCCTCCTCTACTGTTTTATTTCCCCCTGTTTCTGTCAATTGTTGCCTAAATCTCCCTCTGAAATTCTCCAGAACTTCACATTCCTTCAATTTATCTAAGTCCCATCTCCTTATTTTCCTACCTTTTTGTAGTTTCTTCAGTTTCAGCCTACAGTTCATTAGCAACAAATTATGGTCAGAGTCTATATCTGCCCCTGGGTATGTCTTGCAGTTTAGGACCTGGTTCCGGAATCTATGTCTTACCATTATAAAATCTATCTGTTACCTTCCTGTGTCTCCTGGTCTCTTCCACGTATACAACCTTCTTTTGTGATTCTTAAACCACGTGTTTGTTACGATTAAATCATGTTCCGTGCAAAATTCTACCAGGCGACTTCCTCTTTCATTCCTCCTGCCCAGTCCATATTCGCCTACTATTTTTCCTTCTGTTCCTTTACCTACTACCGAATTCCAGTCTCCCATAACAATTAAGTTTTCCTCTCCCTTAACTGTCTGAATAATTTCCTCTAGCTCCTCATATATTTCTTCGATCTCCTCATCATCGGCAGAGCTAGTTGGCATATAAACCTGTACTACTGTTGTCGGTGTTGGCTTCCTATCTATCTTGACAATGATAATGCGATCACTGTGTTGCTCATAGTAGTTTACCCGCATTCCTATTTTCTTATTCATTACCAGTCCTACTCCTGTGATACCCCCAACTGATTTTGTATTTATAATCCTGTACTCACCTGACCAGAAATCCTGTTCATCCTGCCACCGAACTTCACTAATCCCCACTATATCTAACTTCAACCTATCCATTTCCCTTTTTAAATTTTCTAATTTTCCTACCCGATTAAGTGATCTAACATTCCACGCTCCGATCCGTAGAATGCCAGTATTATCTTTCCTGATGACAACATCCTCCTGAGTAGTCCCCGCCCGGAGATCCGAATGGGGGACTATTTTACCTCCGGAATATTTTACCCGAGAGGATGCCATCATCATATGTTCATACAGTAGAGCTGCATGTCCTCGGGAAAAGTAGCGGCTGTAGTTTCCCCTTGCTTTCAGCCGTTCGCAGTAGCTGTGTGGCAAAGCCACATTAGCTGATGTTACAAGGCCAGCTCAGTCAATCATCCAGACTGTTGCCCCTGTAACTACTGAAAAGGCTGCTGCCCCTCTTCAGGAACCACACGTTTGTCTGGCCTCTCCACAGATACCCCTCCGCTGTGGTTGCACCTACGGTACGGCTATCTGCATCGTTGAGGCACGCAAGCCACCCCACCTCGGCAATGTCGAAAACTCCCATACTTGATATGTTGAAGGTCTCTTTGCCAGTTACCATCCCATATACTTTTAAAAAAACCTAACAGCGTATTTACAGTGACGTACTTGATATGCTGAAGGTCTCACAACGGCCTTCACAGGCAGACACTAACTCCAGACGCAGTTCACAAACACATTTCCTGTACCGTATCCCCTCTCACGCCATTTGTTCCTCCACAACAAATAACCAGGTACAAATATGTGCTGTCCCTGTCACGAAATACTATCCTGGCCTGGAACAACTAAACCGCATCATTCGCCAAGGCTTTGACATTCTGTTATCACACCAAGAAGTGAGGAACATCTTGCCAAAGATCCTCCCCGCACCTCCTATATTTGTGTTCTGTAACCCACACAACCTTCACAACACCCTAGCACATTCGTATGCCACGGCCAGCCCTCTGTGGAAGCCGCTGTTGCAAGACCACAATCCATCCACACGGCGCTTCTTATTTCAGGTCCATCACAGGCTCATACTACTCTAAGGCTGTGCCACCTGTGAAAACAGCCACTTTAACAACTATGCTGCAATCTCTTCACAGCTTTTTAAGTTCGTATGACTATCAACCAGCTCTCCATTAGGATGAATAGCCACCGCCAATTTGTGGTCAAAACTGGTCAAAACCATGGAGACCACGCTGTGGTATTGCATGTAGCTGAGCATATGCGTGACAACAGCTGCTTTACAACCCAGGCCATGGGAGCTTTCCTCCCACTACCAACTTTTCTGAACTTTACAGATGGCAGTTACCATCCTACATCAAAATATCCCTCCCTTACAGCCTATTTACATTGACGAAAATTGATGACTATCCAGGCCTCAGCCTACAGTAATCCATTTTCCTAACAACATTTTCTGTCCCCATTTCTCTCAGACCTTTCCTATTGTTCATACTGCTACACTGCACCTGAACACTTGTGCGCGTCAATACATATCCCCCATTCGCTTCCCTCCCATCCTGTCTGCCACACCCATCTAGTAAGGTTATAGGGCATGTATATTTCTAGTAGTTACATGTCCTATAACCCCACAACCTCCGAATCCCATCTCCTCTGGGTCTCAGTGAAAGATGTTCGATACAATCATTGGGCAACCCTTCCACATTTCCTGCTTTGAAGTTTGTTAATCTACTTCTCGCTAGTCAAGTGTTCCGTAATTGGCGGTATCACACTGAGACTCAAAATTTATTTAAGGAGATGTAACAATTAAAAAAAAAAACAATTCCCAAAAATTCTTAAAAAACAAATTATATTGAATTCTAGAGAGCATACAGTAAACGAAACGGTCCAAAGGGTCTTTAACCCGAAAAGTAGCTTTTACAACACAATAGACAAATGTAACCAGAAAAAATGCCATACTTTTACAAACTAAAGAAGTTTCCATTAACTTATTTACGCCTTTAAGAAAAACGATAAATTTTAACAACTAATTTACATAAGTCGTATCTTAAAGGGGTACAATCAGTTGACTTAATTACGTAATTAAATTATTTGGTTCAATACTTTACAAAATTTTAGGTGGCAAGCCACTTTAAGTCTTAAAGTGCACAGAGCCTCTGGTATCACGAAACTCGCTACAAGAACTACACAACAGGAAACACCTGAAACAAATTCTGGCGCCCTTTTAAGACAGCCGAATTTCAAAATCCGGATCCAGTTTAGTGAAAAGTTTACATGATTGAAACTTTTAGAATCATGTAACTTAAGGTGGGAGCCCAAGCAGAAGCACAACTGGCGTACTTTCAGCAGCCAATCCGGTAAACGGAACTGTCCCAGCACACAGCGCGCCCGCTCGAACGAAATAGTCGACAGTCCCACTAAGAACGTCAGCAACGGGCCCCACCACAATAGCTACAACCAAAACAGAATCTGGCTCTATAACACACAGACAACTATTACTATGGAAGGCGCTAAAAATACAACCAAAACACCTAAATTTGGACGCCAGAAAGTACACGAAACGTAAGAGGCTCAAACGCATTAGTTTTAGGCATGTGAAACCATTTCTCACAAGGGTTCTTTTAAACAAAAGCCAGAACAATGACTTCCAGGGGGACAAGATTTTCACCAGTTAACAGTTACTCAACTAGTAATAGAATAGCACTTCCTTTAGCAGTTTCCAATATAATACCATTCAGTCGTTGCCCCAGGAAACGCACCACCATGCGCACGGACAACTTCGAAATATCTTTCCAAAGTCCGGAAACCACACTTGCAATTAAGGCAGACAGTCCCTCCCCGCCGAACTCAGCCGTCCTCTTGTAGACAAACTGGAGAACCAACGGTAATCTTCACATCACCGATTCCCGTGCCATGCTGCCGCAGACGGACACACTGACACACATGACCACCTCGTGCGTGTATCCTAGCGCACTCGTCCTTGCCATCATCGCCCTGGAAAACATACTATAACGTGGTTACTCCTCTTTCCAAATCAAAGACACCTGGGAACGATCTCGCGCGCCAAAGGTAAACAGGCGAGCACGATCCGATAGATCGATACACAAGGGGCTATAGTGATCGCACCGGCTTAGTGGTCATTAGGTTAGTTTACATTTGTTTAAGTAGTTTGTAAGCTACGAACTAATAACCACGCAGCTGTGCCCGATAGATATACAAAGAACTGAACACTACCTCTACCTTTGTCTACTCCACCTCCATTTGACCCAAATTTTGTGTACATCTCCTTCTCCCCTCCGATATAAACAATGGTTGGCTGCAGAGCATTAATACCTTCTCTATGAAAATATACCGAAATTTGTCAAATTTTAGGTTATCCGTCCACCCAAAGATGTCGTTCTCATCGTCAGCTGTTTTAGAGCGTGCATACAAAGTTTACAATTTTTACATTCCGTTCCTTAGTAACATTTAATTTGTTTTCTTATAACGTTTCCAAGGTTATGCAATAACATATCTATTTATCTCCAAATGCTGTCTACGATCTTCGTCAGTTTCATTGACTCTATGGTTTTGTACTTGGCTTGCGTTGTACGTATGCCGACCTAAAATACGACGCCTCAATGGACGTATTTTTCTTAAAGAAATAACCACGAATACTTTTGCAACACACAAAAGTGCCGTGAACTGACATCAGTTCCGTCTTTCATACGCTCAGAAGATATGATCAACACAGATAAAACAGGTAACATCTGTGATCTGTGGTTAACACTCTAAAATATCGCTTTCATTTGATTTCTTCTTCGATTAATATCAAGTTTGTTTATTGTTGTGTTGCTTGGACGCTAATGGATCTTTGAATGGCTCACTGATTCAACTTTTTTCCAAAGAAATAAACCACGAAGGGAAATCAACTGAATGTGTGCAACACATCATGTTACCGCAAACAGACATCAGTCGTTGAAATGTCAAAGATAAAATCAACACCAATAACATACTGAACTACCGATTCGAGTTGTATTCATGTTCTCAAAATATCAGTATCCAACGCTGAATTTATTGTTGTGAAAACATATGCTAGCAGAACTGACAAACACTCTTTTTTATGAAATTAGGTGATAGTTGAACAGTCAGACCGTTAGTCTTTATTTCTTGTATTATCGAACATTTTGGTGGATCTTCAAAATCTGTTCTTTCATTCCAAGATTACGCCGGAAATTATGAACACATCAACAACAAAATCACCCAAATTGCTCGATTCCGTTCTGTAATTATGATTGGACACCGAAGTCTGTTTCAAGGTACCTTCCGCCATGCACCATACGCTCGATTGAGGAGCGTAAAAACCTTCTAGATGAAAAAGAATTGAAACGTGCGAAAAGTTATGGTGATCAGTTTAATCAAATACATCTTTCTTATTGTCAGCTTTGATGGATATTGCATAAAAAGTATGACATTAGCACTTTGTTCGAATTCTCTATTTTGTAGCTGCCCAAGTTCTTTTTCTGAATGCATTTTCAGGACAATATGTAACAAATAAAAGAGAAAGTATTACTCCTCTCCATCGTCCGAATAGTGAATTGTGGTGTTAAAACACAATGAGGTACGCAATTGCAATATTTATCAAATTTTCCAATCTTCTGGTAGACCTTACAAAAAATATCTTTCATACAAACCTTGTCCTGAAAATTTTGAATGCAATAAAAACAAAAAGAAGAAATACTTTTTAATGGTCAGCTAAATTCGTCAAGATGTTCTCCAGTAATGCACTCACACACGTACGGCAGCTGATATTTATTAATGTATTTTTATGAAAAAGAGTGATTTTTAGGTATTGAAGTAAAAACGGAATTATATGTTAAGTATACGACAGTTGTGGGTCGAACAAAACCCAGTTTAATTTTGTCATAAATGCTATCAGAAATTCTTTATAAATCTTTTATTATAGGCCCTGTATACATAAACTTGTATCCTGAAACAACTGTCCTTCTACTATTGCATAAGGATCAAATGAAAAGTGCAAAACCAGAAAAGGTAGAAGATTAACATCCCGACGACACTGTGATTGTTTGATATAGAGTACAAGCTCGAAATGTTTATGTTATGGATGGTGAAGAAAATCAGTTATGCTCTTTGAAAGTAAGAATCTTCGCAATTGCCCAAGTTGAAAAATGTGAATCGCAGCGAAATGAGAGGGGCAAAAAGTCACAGAGACAACACGCTTCAGTCAATATTTTACTCTAGAATTATTATGTCAATATTTGCAAACAAAAAGTAAATTAACTATTATAAATATTAACTGTTGAATGAGGCGAAGAAAACATGTAATTCGAATATAAAAATCATGTGGTTACGTAGCCCTTAACTTTTATAAAACGAAATACATTCATTCATATCTGTTCTTCTCTGTGACGCATTGAAATCTCTAATAATCCGCTTCTCTGTACCTCCTTAGCAGCCAGGCATCCCTTCAGCTTGCCACACACAATGTGAATATGGGTCGATTTATAATGTTCCTTCCTCGTGACCCTGGTGTTGAAGTACATATTTCCATTCGCCGAGACCCACAACTTTCACCGCCATGCTCGCGGTGGTCGATGAAGGCCATCCAGAGATTACGATGACAGAGAACGCCGGCCGCGGTGGCCGAGAGGACTGAGGCGCTTCAGTCACCGTCTGCATGGCCACTACGGTTCGAATCCCCCCTCTGGCATGGATATTTGTGCCGTCCTAGTTCTTAAGTAGTTCATAAGTAGTTTCTAAGTTTAGGGACTGATGACCCCATAGTTAAGTCCCAGAAGCAAAAAAAAAAAAAAAAAAAAAAAAAAAAAAAAAGAAAAGACAGAGACCAGTCGGCACTTACCTGCCCCCTAGCGTAGGTACCCTAGGTCAACGCCACCTAGATATAAGGCCTATGCGCTGCCTGCCAAGAGTAGTCGTAACACAAGTAAACTACTTGTCTTGCGTAGCACTATACTCAGTTTGGGAATACGTGCATGTCGCACAGTGTGTTTCAGAATGTTCTTAGGGTTATTTATGTATTCACAAACAAATTTCTATTGTGTAAGATAGTTATGATCTATTAGTAAGATATCTTGCCGAGATTGGAATCGGACGATTCATATTATGCATTTTTTGACATACCAGCAAAATTCTGCACGGAGAGTCACATAAATAACAATAAGAACATTCTGAAATACACTGTGCAATGTGCACGTATCCCAAACTCAGAACAACGCTACGTAAGACAAGTAGTCTGCTTGTGTTACGTCTACTCTTGGCAGGCAGCGCAGAGGCCTTATATCTAAGTGGCATTGCCTGGGTTCACGTTGCTCGTACCGACCAAGTGAATGCTGAGCCCCTGGGCGGCTTACGCTGTGAGCATAGATTGATGTGAATACGTCGCCTTTAGAGTTATGGTGTTATTCTGTAATTAATCCATTACTACTTTATATCAACTTAGCCTTTTTTTAAATAAAAGTAAGTCACGTAACTCGGGGCAAGAAACAGTTTTCGTCATCACGAGCAATTTGAAGTGGATCTGTTCTCATTTTTTATAGGTGAAATCAAGCATTGATGTTTACAAAAAAAAAAAACCTTTCGCATTACTATTACACACTTACGACAATTATTGTTATTTATCCAAATTTTCTAATGTCAATGCCATGTTTATATTCTGCATATTTGACGGAAGTGAATTACAGTGAGAGCTTTTACCCGCGGCTTCGCTCGCGTTGATGTTCTTGCATACGTGATAAAGACAATCGAAGGAAAATAATATCGCAACTTTGTTCTTAAAGCGGGCGCTAAAGACTTTGTTCTTAAATTAAGACCAGGATCATCATGTGAAAAGAAAATTTTCAAATATAAATCGCTCATAGAATAACGGTAAATACTGTCCTAACTTCGTAAGTAAAACGCTCACTGAAGACGCTATATGTTGCACAACGTATAAATTATTCAGGATTCAAATGTCATTTAAATCGGTTCAGCGTTCAAGCTATCTCCATACCCACTTTATTAAATATTAAGCGGTTTAGCAGTGAAAGCATGTCAGAGAGCGTCTTTCGGATTTATAATATTATGACGTATCTGCTGATCAATGTGTTGTTCTGTGATATAATATTGTAGCTTGTTTCAGTGGTATATTTAGATATTGCTTGCAGAATGTGCTGCGATCATAGTAATAAAAACTCAACAAAATGTCAAACATAATGCAGTACCTATGTCACTTTTATGAAGTGATATCTCCTGAATTATGTGTCCTACAAAAACATTTATCAGGTTCGTGGAGTGGAATATTAGTAAACAGTTTGCGAAATGTGTTGTAAATGGAGTTCGTAGTAAAACATAGTAAATTACATCATACTTATTACGGTAAATTTTCATGCATTTTATTGTCTTTGACGTTATAGCACCTGAACTATATGTCGTAATACGGTATTATTTCGAAGGTATACATCCAGTATATCTAAAATGATTGCAAAATATGTCGCGAATAGAGTTGGCAGGAAATACGTAACAAATGGACACGTCATGTGTGATGAGGCGCATTTTCATGAACCTAATTGTTCACGACTCCAGATCTCATGAACTGTGTGTCGTACTATGATAAAGTTTCGAAGGTACCTTCAGTGGTATGTGTTTATACTGCCTGCAATATTTCTCGCGAATACAATTAATAGTGTACGAGTAATAAATTGTAACGTGATGCCAAATGCCGTAAATTTACTGCGTGATAACCGAAAAAGAATTAAGCGACAAACTTTTCTCCTTTTATCATTTTTCTTCTGAAGGTACACCTCACCGGTAACTGTGCCCAATTAAGACCCGGTAAGCAACCCACACCACACATTTACACCTGGCATATTCACGGCTTGGTCTACACGGACGTTCGGATTTTCGGGGGCCCAGTAGATGCAATTGTGGCGATTTACTGTACGACTGAGTTTGAACTGTGCCTCATCAGACCACACAATCATCTCTGCAAAATCTTCATCGCTGCACACCGTGTTAATAAACCACTCGCAGTACTCCATTATACGATCTTGGTCGTCCTCGTTCGTTGCGTGTAGCAATCGTGGGATGTAGCACTTCCACTTTGCTGCCTTCAAAGTTCCCCCAACACTTGAGCGACTCACTCCAGTTTCAGGGACACACTGTCTCACATACTTCTGTGGTGAGCGGCTAAATTGTTGTAACACACGACTTGTTACTGTTACAGGTCGTCCAGATCGTTGTTTGTGACATCTTTAACACAGCCTTCGGCATCAAATTTGTCTCGAATGCAACGAATCGTTAAACGTGTCAATGGCTTTGTTTGATGCTCATTTCACCATTGCCGTTGAACCTCATTAATGTTTTCGTACTTAAAATGCCACTTCAAAACTTCCTTTCATCGAATGTAAGCTTTGCGCCAGCCATGTTTACTCGAATAACTAAGTACAAAACATCGACTATCCGGCGACT
This sequence comes from Locusta migratoria, assembly GCA_026315105.1. Lineage (NCBI taxonomy): Eukaryota > Metazoa > Arthropoda > Insecta > Orthoptera > Acrididae > Locusta > Locusta migratoria. The sequence goes on from CM048746.1 coordinate 348,751,310, forward strand.
GTCGTCTGACAAAACAAAACATATTTCGTAAAATCTACTGTCTTGCAGGCGCAAGGAAATTGTAAGAGCGATACTAAAAAATGGTCATTTAGATTAACAGAGTTCTCTTTCATCCGTTAACTTTGATGCAAACCATGCATATTTCATCTCTTCGAAAATGCAGATTCCGTGAATTGATGCAAAATTTAATGTGTGTGGTTTTATGACGAATATTGTTCGGTTGACATGGGAAGTAATTTCGGGTAAATATGGAGGCCCATCCATCCCTGCATCAGAAAATTTACAATAACCCAAATCAGTAATCCTATTGCCGAAGTATTCATTAATAAAGAGAAACAGTGGTTCGCTGCGATGTGGACCGCCAACAGCTTGCATGAAGTACTCTGTGGTTGTTCGATCCTCCAACGCTACTTGTGGGGCGAAAAATTCTTCCAAAATTGATTTTTAACGTTAACTAGTGATCGTTACTCGCATGCAATGCTTCTGATGTATACTGCAGCCCACATAGCAACTTTACGACAATAGTGTCTTGGCTCCACGTAATAGAGAGTTTTCAGAATCGCAAAATCGCCTGTCTTGCTTATTCACGACGCCATTCAGGAGGAAGCGTGCTTCATCTGTGAACCAGATGCAGCCAACATAAAAAACTTCATTATAAACCGCTGCGTGAAACTGGTTTGCAAAGTAAGCCCTCTGCCACTCTGATCCTACTGGTATGACCTGGTGGTATTGGATTTTGAATGAAAACATGTCTTAGTATTTTCTACGTGCTGGAACTTTTCAAACGTTCCTCATAAGGAATTCCTTGAATTTTGATGAATAATTCCAGAAACGGGGTCGACATTTGGAAGAGTAAATCTAGTTTGCCTGGGACCGACATTCCCTGCCAGATCTTCAGTAACGCTACCTGTCCAATGGAATTTGGTGAAGACCTTATGAATTCTTTCCGCATTGGTTCCATTTGACACGTCAAACAGTGTTCGAAATCTGCGCCTTGTCGCTGTAGTACTGTATTATAACCTGTGGTATTCCAGTACCAGAACAATACGTTATTTCATGGAATATATGACTGCAACCTCTTCCTTCGGTATGATCACTTGGATCTTCGACACAGTGTTTGTAAACATGGCATAACTCTTTTATCGGTCTTCGTTTCGAAGATAATTAATTTTGAATTCAGGTAATCCGTTGCTGTACACTCTGTCTAGTCTCCTTCGTTACAAATCATATAACTGTTGCAGTCATGGCGTTGGTTATACATAAATGATAGGAATCGTCTTCTTTGGAACAACTATGATCACTATAGCTACTTAATACATGATCTAACTTCGAATGCAGCAACTCCGAACTTTACTACACCTCTTTTATCGTTTGTTATTTGTGTGAATGTGGCAGATGCATACTGTATGAAATACATCGTATTTTGTAATTTTGAATATAATTTAAACACATTACGGATTTCTTAAAACTTGTGACTAAATAACTTTCACATAACGTTGGAGACTATGTATGACTAAGTATTGACAGAATTGAATACCTCCCTGGAATAAGAATGTAACCATCAAATCAGTAAGTTTTCAGGAGAGAGGAAAATTGTTTGTGGGGCCTATTTTGTGATGTACAGTATTGGAACTCGTTGCATATGTAATTGTATAAATGTGTTCACCTATTAAAAGCAATATTTTATTGATGTAACTTAAGGTTTTACAAAACATAATAATTGGAAGTTAAGCAATGGAAAAAGGATGTATGATCAGCAATATATATGTTAGAGTATTTCTTACATGTAACATAAGAGACATATTTTACATGCACTTAGTATTCAAATTAAAGAAAGTAATATAATAATAAAGAAAATAACAATGTGAATGAAGATGTCAACAAAATACTATGACAACAAAATATTTCAGAATATAGATTTGAAACTTCATTTTATCCATGATTTTACAATGTTGTTGTGATTTGCAGGTCTCATCATTTAACTTATTTTGAAGCGGCTTTTCTAAGCTGAAACTACATTCAAAAAGTCACATTGTTAAACTCTAATGCTGTCTGTTCCATCCTTATTCCATGGAGGGAAACGTTCAGCTGGTTGTAAACCAGGTTGATGTTCAAATATATGACACAAGATGGCACCACAGCTTACAGGCATGCAGATACATCCTATTTCCACTTAAATCACACTTTTCGAAAATTTGTGGATTAAATCCTTATTCCAGGAAGGTATTCAATTATACAATTCATATACTTATATGTGTATGCTCTTGATATTATACCAAACGTTATTGGGCTTGTCCATAACTTTTCATCTTTTTAATCAACGTAAAATGAGTTTTAATAGTATTTATTCAATAACATTCGTTTGTGTTTCGGTTAACACAATGATTTCTTAAATTCAAATTTCAAAGTTTTGGGCTCGATTTTCGTTGTAGCAAATTATCTCACCACTTATAAGATGACTTAAAAGTTCACTCTCTCCTTCTCTCCGTTTATCTGTCTTTATCTGTCTCCCCCCCCCCCCAACTCTCTCACTCTCTTTCTGTCACACATCTTTCATTCGAACGATTCTGTAAGTTATAGGGGTTTTTATTGTTTGGAGTAAATCTTTCGGCAACCTACATTAGGTTTCACTTCGATACTAGCCGTATATAAGGTTAATAGAATATCACAGATGGCTCTATTTGAAAAACTTTGTCAACAGTCACTCGTGGAAATCTGTAACAGGAAGCTAATAACTCATATGTTTCACTACAAAATTTAATCTACTAAAAATGTAAACTGTTATATTCCTACATACGGAGAACACAAGGAAGGAAGGAAGGAAGAAATTTTTGCCATAGTTAAACTAGTCAATATTAAAATGCGAATGCATGATATTTCCTGATAAGTTGTACCTCGCTAATTGAGCAGTTCATAAAATTATTATAGTTACTGTCAGTATTAACCTCCAATTATGTCTGCACTTATTGCGAAATTAATTTTGTATTATTACTGGCTCCAACTAGTAACTATTTACTGCCATAACGAATTACTGCCTTTGTAATTTAAACATAGTGAAATACAGTATACATCGCTGTGGAGTAACATGTTTCAAAAATTTTGTAGTTTGAGAAAGATTATGTACTTACAGCACAATGTTACCTTCGTAAATAATTACATCTCGCTATGTACTAATTGTTTTACAATTTATGTTTCTGATAAAAATAACAAATATTTCATAATATATCCTTCGTGTACTTCGTAATCATTTTTGTAGCAGAGCAATAAATCTTCTGTGAGTTAAATTCATACTATTATTATTTTTCCGACAGTTTCCTTCGTGGATGGAAAATGTAACGTATGATTTGCACATACGTGTCACGATGTGTCTGGTGATGTCTTCTTCGTGATTTAGTGTTCCATTAAAATATAGGGCCAGTGTGCTTGTTAGTGTGATTTATACTTCCTTGTTAGTCGAAATGTAATCGAGGCGTCTTAAATTTGGTTAGTTACACTAGGTGTTATGTCTCTCCGTATAATCTCTGTGAATGTGATGTTAGTGAAGCTGCGACATAGCTCTCGGGATGCATATACATGACGATGCGAAAGCAGAATTAACCCCAGTCCAAATTGTCAGAGACCCGTCCCACGCATCCATAATGAATGTGTCACGTGTTGTAAATTGGATGTGAACAACGACTCCATGTAACGAGCAGGTTTCTCACTGTATGCAGCACTGAGCAACACGGGTCTGCAGTAGTACGTTTTATGGTACAAAGATCATTATTTACTTCATATGCAAATGATCTTTCTGCGTACTACTTGTTAATGGTAGAAGGAAAAATAAATGTCACGAGAATTACTGTCCTGCAGACACATATCGGATAGTACTTTCATTATTCATATGAACTTATAATCGTATTATCATTTCTGATTTAAGAGACAGCATCATAACACCCATGTCCTAATTTTCCTCTGTACTACATTGGTGCCAAAATTTAAAGCAACAACCGGAAATATTGGAAGTTTGGGTTTCTTTGCCATGAAGCAGTATGACAGTTGATAGTTCAGCAGAAACAAAGTAAAGACTATAGAATGGAAAGAATGGCAACGTGCATAAAAGTAGACGAAAATAAACTTTTGATGTTGATGCTCTTCTTTCTACAGTGCTTGCTTAATTAATAATGAGGTTAGTCCGCCCTACGCAAGACACTTCAATTTTTTTTACAGCACACATACAAGAACAACCAGTCTCAAACTCATCACAGAAAAAAATTACTTGAACTTCAATAGTAGATTCTATTCCCAACAAGAAGAACTACCAATGGGATCACCAATACAGGATAACGTTGCTAACGTATTTATGAACCATGTTGGTAATCAAACATTTGACAAACCTGAAAAGCCAAAGCAGTATAAAATACAATTTTGGTAAAGGTTCTTAGATGGTACTGTTTGCGTAGTAGATGAGCCTCACAGTCACCTAGATGAACTGCACAGTGACACAAATACTATCCATTCAGACCTATTGTTCACCAATGAAACAAACCGAAAACTAAATATCCTTGACTTCACCAAACACAAGAAAAACAACAGACATAAATTCAGAATTTACAGGAAACCAACAGTAACCAGCATCATCAACCATAATAATTCTAATCATCCAATCACACACAAAGAACCAGCTTCAGATATATGCTTCACAGACTGAATAGACTATCCATGAATAAAAAAGCTATACAGAAGACGTAAACACAGTAAAGCAAATGAGACAAGAGAATGCCTATGACACAAAACAATAGATACATTATGAAAGTTATTAATGAAATTGAATGGCGTCAGTTAAATAAAGATTGTTATAAAAATTGATTAAAATGTACCTGAGAGGCTTCTTAAGGAATTGTGTCGTATGTTGTCATGTGTGATATGGGTGATTATTAATGAATCTACACTTTAACTAAAAATTTCGCTAATCTGACTGAAAAATCTATCAGAGCGATTCAACTTGACTTAGAACACAAACCAAATATATAATAAAAACAAATTCTAACCCTTTCACTTTATTCATTGACTGTATGCAATTTCAACTCTAGTAAGAAAACAGGCTGACTCATTAATGACTGAAACTATATGAAAAATAAGATTTCAATTTTCTGTGTAAGTTAAATGATTGCAATTTGTCTCTCAATTCAACAATTATTTCTGTCATAGCTCACTTGTCAGTTAACGCTAGTTTATGGCCTACCTAATCGCAAGCAGACACTGCTCTCAAAATTACTGCCAAAACTGCAGCTAATGCAAAGTCAAAGCTAACGAAAGGATTCGCCGGTACTTATTGAGAATACACTATCTACACAAAAAATTCCTACATATCGGCAGTTAATTTGCTTTAGCAATAAATGATCAACACGAATCAATCTGAAGATTTAATTTAAAAGAAAATCACTATAGTTTCTTCGTAAGAATAATGGACATGAAACATTAACAATAGTGGTTCCTTTACATTTCGTTACAGGAAGTCATTTTTAATATCTTTTTTTATTTGTTAAATCCATCTTTCTCTTTAGAACGATCAAAAACTAATTAGTACGTTGAATTCAGAAAAGAAAATATACTAAACATCTGCACTACAAATGGGATTATTTAGAAACTGAATATAAAAAGGCGAACCTTAATCCTTCCTGCTAAAGTCTGTCAGAGATGGTCAACTAGTGCACAGAGTGCCTAATAATGAAAATCATGATTCTGCTTATCTTGATTTTTCATAATACCAGATCACTTTCAATCACCGTGAAATACTCCAAACTTCATTTACCTCATCATTCGTAGAAAAAATTTTCGTTATTATTGGGAAAGAGAGAGAGAGAGAGAGAGAGAGAGATTCGTCTGTCATTATATGATGATCTTTGACTTGATAAGTAGCGTGTGAAACGACGCACCGCACTGTAGAGATTCAGTATTATGGGATATAATACATTGTTCTCAAATACACAGATGCATTAACCGTTTACTATAATCTGAACCTCAATTAGACTCATTAATGACTGAAACTATATGAAAAATAAGATTTCAATTTTCTGTGTAAGTTAAATGATTGCAATTTGTCTCTCAATTCAACAATTATTTCTCTCGTAGCTCACTTGTCAGTTAACGCTAGTTTATGGCCTACCTAATCGCAAGCAGACACTGCTCTCAAAATTACTGCCAAAACTGCAGCTAATGAAAAGTCAAAGGTAACGAAAGGATTCGCTGGGCGAAAATATCCAACGGCTAAAATATTGTAACAGCGTCAAAAGTCGGTTTCCCTTTAATTTACTGAAATCGTTAATGTAATGAAGACATGTTGAATAACTGTAGGTCCAGAGATTTCTTATGTCACTCCTGCTAATGGGAGCATAAACTAAACGTACAAACTCTAAAGTCCGGGTACATTACGCTCCACACATTGGTTTATTTGCTGCATAGCTAGAGGAATGTCATATCTTGATTCGAATACTGCAGTGATTACTTTGTCTTCTCTGTTGAAGTAATTTCGCAAATCCGAGTGCAGTAATTGTGCTTTAGCAGCACTTTCAATAGTAGCACCATCGTTGTTATCGAGAAGGCATTGATTATGTTTTTCGGGTTGCGTAGACAAAAGCTTTCAAATCTCCCATAAATGAAAGTCAAGAGGGTTGAGGTCAGGAGAGCGTGGAGGCCATGGAATTGGTCCGCATCTACCAATCCATCGGTCACCGAATCTGTTGTTGAGAAGCGTACGAACACGTCGACTGAAACGTGCAGGAGCTCCATCATGCATGAACCACATGTTGTGTCGTAACACATGTTCTAGCAGCACAGGTAGAGTATCCCGTATGAAATCATTATAACGTCCTCCAGTGAGCGTAGGTGGAAGAACATTATGCCCAGTCAACATGAGGCTATTGGCCCTTGCTAATCCATACATCAAATGGGCATCTGACAATTCTGCATTTGTAAACATTACACTGACTGCAAAACCACGTTCGCGATGAACACTAACCAGTTGATGCTACGTACTGATATGCTTGATGCTAGTACTGTAGAGCAATGAGTCGCATGTCAACACAAGCACTGAAGTCAACATTACCTGCCTTCAATTGAGAAAACTGGCGGTGAATGGAGGAAATATAGTACATACTAACGAAGCAATTGGGTATTTTGACAATTTTCTGCACAAATAATTTCAATTTACATTTAAAGAGAAATTCTAAAATGAACTATAACATGGAAATTGAGCGTTTCCGGATACATGTCCACATAACATATTTTCTTTCTTTGTTTGTGAGGAATACTTCCTGAAAGCTTGGCCGTACTTTTTTGTAACACCCTGTATACAAGCTGCCGCGCGGTAACGACATGTCTCAAAGCCTAATAACGGCTATTCTCCCTGTCATGCCCTGTCCTGGTTTTAGGAATAAAAAGAGTTACCACATCCGGGGAACAAGATAACAACGCTCACTAAAGGATCAGACCATATGGGTCTACGACTATCCTGCTAGCAGTCTTCTTGTGGCCATCCACCGCAAAGAGTCTCCTAGGCCGCCTTTCTGTTCCATATTGCAGTCTTTAAATTTGTAGACGGTTATTGTGTATGTGGGGCTACCTAGCAGGTCACCACGACTTTACTGACACGGTAACCGGAAACCAATCCTCTGTGCGGAACTACGATTGTACTACATCTACTCACATTTTGCATTATTATATCGTGAATCCGACGCAGCACAGGGAAATGGCCCTTCCTCGCTTTAATTTTCGAAACCTGTATATTTCGTGTACTTACGCACGCTCCCAGCGTCGGCTTTAGGGTGGACCGACCGGGGCGGTTGACGGGGCGCCGAGGCCCAGGAGCGCCAACACATGTCTAAAAAAAATTATCGCTATTACAATTTACAATCACCCATATTACAGAGCTAAAATATTATTCCGTTTCATTTAACATCCATCGCTAATCTCACGAATGCGCGCTCAATTCAGGGTGCTAAATGCAATCTTCCAACTGTTAGCATCTATCCATGTTTCACACATGGGGCTTCCTATCACAACGCCTTTGTTATTCTTTCCCAGAACTACAACAAGGAAGCGCCCATGCAGCTGCACCACTTGTCGTTCACCACGGAAACTGACGGTCGAAATGACAAAAAATACGGACTGTGAAATAGGCATGACATCATGATTCAATTAGTACCAATGGATTCATATCGAATATTTTAAATAATATAGAGCAGTTAATAGATCATGCAGTGCATGTACAGCATTCATGGAGAATACTTCCCTAAGCCACTGAAATAATACAGCACCACACATTGTTTATTACCTTGCAGAGGAACGGTTTACACTCGTACGTCAGTAATTGTCAGTAACGGTCGGAGGCAGGGATTATGTTCTCGTGACTGAATGCGAGTAACTGAAACGAGTGTTGTGGCTGTTACTACATTTTAATTTTCTGCTACAACCGAAAATTTTTATCTTTTAGTGTTTTTATTTATTTATTTATTAGTTAGGTCTACTGAAAGGTGATTTTAATATCGTGAATAACTGTTTTGCAAATGTAATCACAAGCTTACTAATATATAGATAAAACAACTTTAAACGTTTGCAGTAGCAGAGCATGATAATTAACAGTAAACTAATGTGTTGTGTGTGTTGTGGTCTTCAGACCGGAGATTGGTTTGATGCAGCGCAAGCCTCTTCAACTCTACATAAGAACGCCAACTTACATCTGTCTGAATCTGCTTACCATATCCATCTCTTGGTCTTCCTCTGCGGTTTTTACCCCACACACTTCCCTCCAACACTAAATTCGCAATTCCTTGACGTCTAAGAATGTGTCCTAGCAATCGATCCCTTCTTTTAGTCAAGGTATGCCAAAAAATCCTTTTCTCCCCAATTCTGTTCAGTACCTGTTCATTAGTTACGGGATCCAACCATCTAATCTTCAGCATTCGTCTGGAGCACCACATTTCAAAAGCCTCTATCCTCTTCCTTCACTCCCATACAAGGCTACACTCCACACAAAAGCCTTCAGAAAGGACTTCCTTAGGCTTAAATCAATATTCGATGTTAACAAATTTCTCTTTTTCAAGAATGCTTTTCTACCCATTGCCATTCTGCATTTTATATCCTCTGTACTGCGACCATCATTTGTTATTTTACTGCCCAAGTAACAAAACTCATCTACCTCCTTTATTGTTTCGTTACCTAATCTAATTCCTTCAGCGTCACCAGCTTTTCTTAGACTGCACTGCATTACCCTAGTTTTGCTCTTGTTAATCGTCATCTTATATGCACCTTTAAGCACACTGTCCATTCCGTTCAACTGCTCTTCCAGGTCCTTTGCTGTCTGTGACAGAATTACTATGTCGTCGGTATAACGCAATGTTTTTAATTCTTCCCCCTGAACTTTAATTCTTCTCCAAATTTCTCCTTGCTTTCTTTTATAGCTTGCTCAATGTACAAATTGAATAACATTGGAGAAAGGCTACAACCCTGTCTTACTTCCTTCCCAGCCACTTCATCCCTTTCATGCCCACCAACTCTGACAACCGCTGTCTGTCACAGGCAACACAAGACTCAAATCGGATGCGTCTCAGCGGCATTTAAAATCATTTGGATTTAATTTCTGACTTTTATTTTTATAAAATACTATGAACATAAGACGACACGATTAACTATTTAAGACGATCACTAGAAAACAGTCACATACCGTTTTCCAAAGCAATTCAATGTTCGCCATTTATATAAAGAAGGCGCCAAATTGTCGACTCGCCCGGGGCGCCTTGATCGATAAGGCCTGTCCTGCACGCTCAGTTGGGAAATTCTAAATCTCTGGTTATCGAAATATCCCTAAATAACATGAGACATATTCTTGTTGTAGATCAAAAATTCGATTTCGGACTTTTCAATTATATTCACAGACACACAAATATTGTTAAGTGTTTAGGAGTGGTTTTATTTATTTATATTTTCAGCCCCTTTTTTACTCAGTGTCATACGACTTCAATTTGTGTCGGTTGTCAGCTGCCGAACATGGAGAAGCAATTTCACAGGTACAAAGTTATAATCTTCTGCCGTTTCTTTCTAGTTAACAGAAAATCAAAGTGTTTGCAGGCTCGAAAGTTTGGTGTCATCTGGGGAAAGAATACTATTAGCCGATGTAGGACAACAGAAGTAATCTTTCATTTCGAGGAATGATAGTTAAACTTTCGCTTTCGCCTCTTTCGTGAGTAACACAGATTCTGCTTTCGAACAGTTGAATGTGTCCATTATTCATGTCAATCAGTAAAAGCTTCATAAATCTGATAAATATTTATAACATTACGGTAAATTAATTGCTTCAATAACATCAGCATTCGATTTAATTTTAAACCATTAAAATAAACTTCTGTTTCTCTCCAGAAACGCTAATGAAATTCCCTTCTAGTTACTTCATTAAGTATTAACTTCACATAACCTGTCCGACCTCTATATAGGACGTATAAGGTGTATCTGAAAGTTACTAGTAACACTTCGAAAACGCATGTATATGACTACATCAAACTTTACATATGATTTAAAAGTGATTTAGCTCAGATGTGATTTAGAATTGTGTTTATAGCTTTTTGGAAATCTAACTTCGTTACTATCAATCATGGACGAATGTAGGTTAATTTGCACTACATTTTAGGCAAAATCTGGGAGTATGCACGTGTCATTGTTTATGACACCATATTTTCGTATCAACTAATCGTACCGCAATACAATGCTGCAGATGGACACATATATGAATGTGGATAATCTCTGTATAACATGACGATTTTTTCGGCAGGTACTGCAGTTCCCCTCCCCTCCAGTGCACAAGCAGGAAGTAATTTTGACGCTTGAAAATGTCTGTCACGTCATGTGTCATGAATTGCTTCCTTTACGGTAATATAATTTCAAAGGTATATTCAATGATACACATAAATTATGCAAAGTGAGATGTGAATAGAATTACTAGTATAATGTAATACATTAAAACGTTATTGCGAATGCTGAAGTATGAATGCGAAAGGATATAAAGCGATAAACTTTTTTCCTCTGATCACTTTTTAGGCCAGTCAAATTAGACATTGAAAACGCAAATCGTGATGTAGTTCTAATTTTTTGATATGTTGTTAAGACCAATTACAGTAATATGAAACCAGGTTTGCAGCTTCGAAAACCCTGTGCTTCCCAAGTTATAAGTGAAAAACTCCGAAATTTTCGGACGTTTTTTTTAGATTCTGCCTTCTAACGCATAAACTATGAGTTTTACAATGTTAGTAGTTTTTACCATTTCCAAAGTACATAGACTATGTAACAATTTAAGCCTAACCGCAGCGTTATACGTCCAATAGTTTTCTAGATACGAAGCGTCAAAAATGGGCTTATTTTTACCAAAAATGAAAATTCTAAGTTTTGCTCTGATTTCGAGCTGAATATTGGCATAACGCTCATACTGCGAGAATAGACATGAGAATTGAAGTTGTAGTAAATTTTATTAGCTTTAAAATAAGCATCAGATGAACTCTCCAGAGCGAGTAGTTCTCTTCAAATTGTACATAAACGGAAAGTCAGGAAACTGAAATTTTTGAAGAAATGAGCCTCAACACTAATGACAAATTGTGGGCATGCAAAGAAATAAAAATGTATATCACTGTCTTTAAAGAAATGCAATTGCGTAGTAAAAAACATACATTTCAGTAACTGAAAACTCTCACTGTTTTGGTTTCTTAGAAGGTCCTGGTTGTTCACAGTCGTCTTCTAGGACATTAGGACATAAGGGGGCTCCTGCGGTGCTGCATCCATTCCTGGCTGTTCGTCCGAAGGCGGGAGATCATCGTAATCGTCTTCATCCTCGTAGATCAGACTGGTGGTGACGTTGTAGCAAGTGGTACCAGAGCAGTGAGTGCACAAAGCTGAGCACTGAAGCCCGGCTCTCCGGCAGTTGCACGATCCCATGCATCCCTTCTTGCACTTACATGAGAGCGATTTGTGAAGTTTGGGTGGGGCTGGTTCACATAATGTTGTTACTGGAGCCCTTCGACCAAACCCACTATGTGTCATCCTTCGCCACTCCCAACCATGTTTGCACTTGGTGATATGTGCGGTAGGAATGGAAGGAAGCAGCTTCTTTGGTCGAAAGCAAACGTCCCAGGTCCACCTTCGCATTGGCTGCTGACTTGACGAACGGGCGGAATCGAAGGCCGTGTAGGTTGTCGAAGGATGTGTCCCCTCCATACAGAGCGACGAGGCACTTCTCTCCAACATCAGCTATAGTTTCATGACTAGTATCTGGCAATAGAAACACAGCGGCCAGGTCAATCAGGTACTTGTACCTTTGAAGAACATTCCACAATTTTGTTTTTACTTGCCAGAAAAGGGAGGAAGTTGTGTCATATCCGCTAAATGCATATAGGAAGAGTTCAAATCTGGGGGGGGGGGGGGGGGGAATTCTATTTCTCCTCGACAGAAAGAAGTAGTGGAAAACTGAGTACCACTTGACTCGCCTCTATTGTTGTTCTGGAAATAAACATATCGGACGGTAGAGCCCAAGCCGCAAAGGAGAACGAGCAAGTCCACATCCTCCCCAAGCACGGTCACGTTCTCGTAGGATACGCTTTTATCGAGGGCAGTGCAGATAATGTCGTGGTCTGCTTCTTCTGTTGCTCTCTTAGTTTCAATGCCCTCGAATTCAAACGCAGAGCACAGTTGGTCAATGAGACGTCTTTTGTTTGAGTCGTTGGATAACACTTTCTCCTGGGGCATTTTGATGATAGTTGAAGAGTCAAATACGATCTCATTGCAAGAACGGGCAGCGCAGCGGCGCAATCGTTCTGCAGTTTTAGTACTCCTGAGGGCTCCATCTTCAGGATATCCATCAAACACCACTGCGACGTTCCTATCAAAGATGTTTAAAGTGTAGGTAATGTAGGTAGCAACTATAGCCTTCATCGAGTCTTCTGTGCCATATAGACTTGTGAAGAATGTATCCCCCATCGATCACTACAAATGTCCTGGTTCCAAGAGAAATGTTTTGTGAAAGTGGTGCGAAAGCGGCATAAAAAGTTGACTTCGCTTCCTTACGCATCCCGACTTCGTTGAACAATGCCAGTGGATAAGGGGCCAGTTCGAACTTAAAATGCTCGTTCAGTTCACTGTCCGACTTTTTTGTGATACACATCCTTTGAAAAATGGTGAGTACACGCTTCTTGTGTACTTTAATGGAGTTCGTGATTGTCGACAAAGTTACCACTTCGTCTTTTCTTTTGAAAGTTACTTTGCCAAACGAGCTGCCAGTTATTTTCTTGACCCATTCAATGCCTTTTTCCTGAGCTAGGTGGCAATTTATTTCAGCACCTCCCACGATTCCGTTGCTGATGGATAGTATTTTGTCTGTAGAGGGAAATGGATGATGGATACTGAACCATTTATTAAGTTTTTCCAAGTCAGCAGTGTCTCGTATCATCTGTGCTGTTCTGATGTTACAGAAGAAATGCCCCAAAAACGTTCCAGCTCTTCGTACAGGTTTTACATGTACACATTCCAACAATATAAACAGGTGAAGAGTGATGTACATTTTATGTGGGTCCACAGGTCGTTACATTTTTTATAATACACGAGTTTTATGTAAACATACAATCGAACCTTTCGCTTAATGCCCACAATTTGTCATTAGTGTTTAGGCTCTTTTCTTCAAAAATTTCAGTTTCCTGACTTTCCGTTTTTGTACAATTTGAAGAGAACTACTCGCTCTGGAGAGTTCATCTTGTGCTTATTTTAAAGCTAATAAAATTTACTACAACTTCAATTCCCATGACTATTCTCGCAGGATAAGCGGTTATGCCAATATTCAGCTCGAAATCAGAGCAAAACTTAAAATTTTCATTTTTGGTAAAAATAAGCCCATTTTTGACGCTTCATATCTAGAAAACTATTGAACGTATAAAGCTGCGGTTAGGCTTAAATTGTTACATAATCTATGTACTTTGGAAATGGTAAAACCTACTAACATCGTAAAGCTCATAGTTTATGCGTTAGAAGGCAAAATCTAAAAAAGTCCGAAAATTTCGGAGTTTTTCACTTATACATTGGGAAGCACAGGGTTTTCGAAGCTGCAAACTTGGTTTCATACTACTCTAACAGGTCCTAACAACACATGAAAAAATTGGAACTACATCACGATTTGCGTTTTTAGCCCCTTTTTTTGTACGATTTGACTGGTCTATTGTGCGGACGGCATATAGAGTTTCGCAAGGCTCGGAAAGCTAAGTGTTTTTAGTCTTTCCGAGAAATGAACAAATCTGACGTATTTAAGCACTTTCAGCTTCAAGAGAAATGTACAGTTTGAAGTTGTAAACTCTTCTCACCACATTCAGCTTTTCATAAGTTTATTTCCATTAATGAGTAGAATTTAACAGAATTCTAAGTATTTTTATCGATGAATAATTTCTCTACTTACTGAAAACCAAATTTTTCGTCGTTAGCTGGAAAGTATTACATAGGAAGCGTGCAATAATTGTGTAGGGATCGTCTCTGGGGTTAAGCGTTTTATTCATGTAGATACCATCCAATTGCAACGTTGATTGATCACTTGAAGTTGATTCTTCACAGCATAACTTTCACGTGTGCTTACATGAAGGCCAAAGCAGGACATGAGGACGTAATGAAGCGACGTATTGGAACGACATTTCATAAATTAAAATAATTTGTGAAATCGTAACGCTGTAAATATGGGAAAACGAAAACTCATCCAGAATTTACATGAAGGCCAAAACAGGACATGAGGACGTAATGAAGCGACGTATTGGAACGACATTTCATAAATTAAAATAATTTGTGAAATCGTAACGCTGTAAATATGGGAAAACGAAAACTCATCCAGAATTTTAACATTTTATAATAACTAGCGTAGTACCAGGATCAGAAAATTTCGGTAAAACAGTAAGAATAAAGAAAATGTTCAAATGTTTGTATAGTCTATGTGTCTTAACTACGGGGTCATCAGTTCCTAAACTTACAAACTACTTATGAACTACTTACAAACTAGGACGGCACAAATATCCATGCCCGAGGGGGGATTCGAATCCCCGACCGTAGTGACCGTGTAGTTCGTGACTGGAGCGCCTTAGTCTCCTCGGCCATCGCGGCCAAAAGAATAAAGTGCAACCGTCATACCAAGAAGTACGAGTGAAGTCAGATACCGCACAGACTAAATTACGATAAATTTGAAGATGAGCTTTAACTCAAATGTAAGGTGAGCCAAGTCCTCTATTTTTTAATTCTGTCAAAACCACAAACATCGCCGTAATAACGTAGCTAGCGTGCCTCACCTGTACTGTTAGCCGGTCGTAGGTGCAACCACAGCAGTGGGGTATCTGAGGAAGAGCAGACAAATACACTACTAGCCATTAAAATTCCTACGCCAAGAAGAAATGCAGATGCTAACGTTGTTTAAAGAGACATGACGTGTTGAGCTACAAGTGAAACGTCAAGCAGGACCTGCAACAAATGATGATGTTCAGGTAAGTGTTTTAGTTGAAGTTGCGGTTAATCCGCACATCAGTAGCAGACAATTTAAGAGAGAATCGGGAATCTCAAAAACGTCGGTGTTGAGAATTCTGTATCAACATAAATTTCACCCGTGCCATATTTCTGTGCACCAGGATTTGCTTGGCGAAGACTTCGATCGTCGTGTACAGTTTCGCCACTGAGCACAAAATAAATTACGGGACGACAAGAGATTTTTTTTACGCATTGTGTTTAGTGATGAAGCGACAATCACAAACAGAGGTAACGTTAACCGGCATAATATGCACCATTCGGCGACGAAAAATCCACGATGGCTGCGACAAGTGGAACATCAGCGACCTTGGCGGGTTTATGTATGGTGCGGCATTCTGGGAGGAAGGATAATTGCCGGCCGCGGTGGCCAAGTGGTCTGCACTGCCGTTGCTGTCGGGGGTTCCAACCCCCCCTCGGGCATGGATGTTTGTGCCGTCTTTAGTGTAAGCTAGTTCATAAGTAGTTTGTAAGTTTAGGGACTGAGGACCCCGCAGTTAAGTCCCATAAGCTCTACAAACATTTGGACATTTTTATTTTTAAGAATAATTGGCCCCTATATTATCCATGGCAATCTAAATTGTGCAATGTTTGCTGATATCTTACGTGATGTTCTACCGATTTTACTAAAGGATGTTTCACTGCATGACAGAATGGCGATGTACTTTCAACACGATGGATGTCCGGCACATGGTTCGCGTACAGTTGAAGCGGTCTTAAATGGAATTTTTAATGACAGGTGAATTGGTCGTAGAAGCACCATACCACGGACCGCAAGTTCATTGGATCTTACAGCCCCGGATTTCATTCGGTGGGGAACATTGAAGGATATTTGCTATCGTCATAACATTACTGAAGGCGAAAAACTGGCTGTTGAGAGGAATTTCGTTGCACGTATTGCGAAATTCATTGAAGTTGAAGGACATAATTTTGAGCATTTACTGAAGTCATGAGGAAATTACAGATAATCACGCATTAACAGCATGCGTTCTCATAAGGTATGATAATTTCAAGAAAAGTACATGTATCACATTAGAACAAACTAATTAAAGTTCAAACGTACCTACGTTCTGTGTTTTAATTTAAAAAAAAAAACCTACCTGTCACCCACCGTTCGTCTAAAACAGTGAGCAATATGTTTCTGAATATTACACGCCATCTATCTCAAATCGCCTAAAGTGTTCCAAATAAAACATTCATACTTATTTACGTAGTAGACGAATGTGTAATAAAAATGGGGGGTACCTATTTAAAAAAATGCAGATGATATTCATTTGACCTATGTCAGCACCATCTAGCAGGCCAACCATAGCGAAAACTGTTTTCCCTCCTCAAGCTAGAAAAGTTTTGTTCTTTGTAGTTTTTTTCGTTTGATACTTATTGCGTGAGATATTTGGTCCGGTCACTATCAATGGACCACCCTGTATAGATGTCCATAAAATGTAGAAAAATGAAATCCTCTGAAGAAGCATGGATATTCCTTGTGCAAATTTGGTGAAGGCTGGTTAAAACTTTAAGTGACAAATCCGTGTTTCTGGACAGTTTACAACCTGTGACCTTCCGGTCTCTAATTCAGCACTTTTTCCCACCGCAGATTTCAAGTTATATAATATGGCCGATTGTGAGTCACTTACTAAACCTACATGAAAACATGGAATCTGCAATGAAAATAATACTGAGGTTATTATAGAGATAAAACCTATCCTATCTTGTAAGTTGGACAAATCACACAATGCGAAACATATCATTGCGATCAGTTGATTAGTTTCGGAGTTCATCGCGGACAAATATAGTGACATCTGACCAATTAGATTAACAGTCACCCTCATAAACTACAGACATTTTCGAGGTGAGGTAGCTTGCGAGCATCGATACAGATAGCCCCGACGTAACAGCAGCCTTTTCAGTATCCATAGGAGCACAAGTCAGGGATAATTGCCTGAGTTTGCCTTGTAAAATCAGATAAAGTGGCTTTGCCATGCGTTTACTG
The DNA here is from genome assembly GCA_026315105.1 of Locusta migratoria. Taxonomy (NCBI): domain Eukaryota; kingdom Metazoa; phylum Arthropoda; class Insecta; order Orthoptera; family Acrididae; genus Locusta; species Locusta migratoria. The sequence continues at coordinate 348,768,858 of CM048746.1, forward strand.
CGGACGGTTGGAAACAGGAGGAACTTCCCCCAAGGACATGCAGCTCTACTGTATGAGCATATGATGATGGGGTCCTTGAGGGTAAAATGTGAATTAATCTGGTAGGTGAGGTAGATAATTTAAAAATTTGAATGGACTGGTTGTAATGAGATATGTTGGGGACTAGTGTATTTTGGCTGCAGGATAAATAGGATTTCAATTCACGAGAGTGCAGGTATATAAATGCAAATACATTTGGTTCTAACGCAGGAGTAGATTTGGTAATGAATAATAACATAGGCATGCATTGTGAACCCATTACCTAACACCGATCACAGTAGTTTATATGTGAACTTGCTCTATGATGAGGTTATCAATGAAATGTGTTGTTGTTATGGTCTTCAGTCCGGAGACTGGCTTGATGCAGCTCTCCACCCTACTCTATCCTGAGCAAGCCTTTTCATCTCCTCGTATGAACGGCAACCTACATCCACTTGAATCTGTTTACTATACGCGTCTCTTGGTCTCCCTCTGCGATTTTTACCCCACACACTTCCCTCCAATGCTAAATTTACGTATCCCCGATGTCTAAGAATGTGTCCTACCAAGCGATCCCTTCTTTTGGTCAGGGTATGCCAAAAATTCCTTTTCTCACCAATTCTGTTCAGTATCTCTTCATTAGTTATGCGATCTACCCACCTAATCTTCAGCATTCTTCTGTGGCACCACATTTCAAAAGCCTCTATTCTCTTCCTGTCCGCACTGCTTATCGTCCATGTTTCACTCCCGTACAAGGCAACACTCCACACAAATGCCTTCAGAAAAGATTTCCTTACACTTAAATTAATATTCGATATCAACAAATTTCTCTTTTTCAAAAATGCTTTTCTTCCCATTGCCATTCTGCATTTTATATCCTCTGTACTGCGACCATCGCATGTTATTTTACTACCCAAGTAACAAAACTCATGTACCACCTTCGTTGTTTCGTTACCTAATCTAATTCCTTCAGCATCGCCTGATTTTCTAAGACCGCATTCCATTTTGTTTTGCTCTTGTTAATGTTCATTTTATACGCTCTCTTCAACACGCTGTTCATTCCATTCAACTGCTCTTCCAGGTCCTTTGCTGTCTCTGACAGAATTACAATGTCATCAGCAAAACGCAATGTTTTTATTTCTTCCCCCTGAACTTTAATCCCTATTCCAAATTTTTCCTTGCTTTCCTTCACCGCCTGCTCGATGTACAAATTGAATAACATCGGAGAAAGGCTACAACCATGTCTTACTCCCTTCCCAACTGATGCTTCCCTTTCATGCCCTTCGAGTCTAATAACTGCGGTCTGGCGTTTGTACAAGTTGTAAATAATTCTCCTTTCCCTGTATTTCACCCCTGCTGCCTTCAGAATTTGAAAGAGTGTATTCCAGTCAACATTGTCAAACGCTTTCTCCAAATCTACAAAAGCTAAAAATGTAGGTTTGCCTTTCCTTAATCTATCTTCTAAGATAAGACGTAAAGTGAGTATTGTCTCCCGGGTTCCTACGTCCCTCCTGAACCCAAACTGATCTTCCCCGAGGTCATCTTCTACCAGCTTTTCCATTCTCCTGTAGATAATTCGTGTTAAAATTTTGTAACCATGACTTATCAAACTGATGGTTCTGTAATTTTCACACCTGACTGCACCTGATTTCTTTGGAATGGAGATTATTACATTTTTCTTAAAGTCTGAGGGTATTTGGGTGCCTGTCTCGTACATCCTACACACCAAATCAAATAGTTTTGTCATGGCTGGCTCTCCCAGAGACTTTAGTAGCTCTGAGGGTATGTCATCTACTCCTGGGGCCTTGTTCCGACCTAGGTCTTTCAAGGCTCTGTCAAATTCATCTCTCAGTATAGTAGCTCATATTTCATCTTGATCTACTTCCTCTTCCCTTCCTACAACATCGTCTCTAAGTTCATTTCCTCTGTAGAGCTGCTCTATGTACTCTTTCCACCTTTCAGCTTTCCCTTCTTTGCTGAGAACTGGTTTCCCATCTGAGTTCTTGATATTCGTAGAGTTGCTTTTCTTGTCCGCAAATGTTTCTTTTATTTTCCTGAAAGCGGTATCTACTTTTCCCCTTTTTATACATTCTTCTACAGATTTGCTTAGCCATTTTGCACTTCCTGTCAATCTCGTTTCTTAGTCGTCTGTACTCCATTTTGCCTGTTTCATTTACTGCATTTTTATATTTTCTCCTTTCATCAATTAAATTTAGTATTTCCTGTGATATCCAAGGATTTTTTGTAGGTCTTCCCTTCCTACCTATTTTGTGCTCTGCTGCCTTCACTATTTCATCTCTCAATGCTACCCATTCCTCTTCTACTGTTTTATTTCCCCATGTTTCTGTCAATTGTTGCCTAAATCTCCCTCTGAAATTCTCCAGAACTTTACGTTCCTTCAATTTATCTAGGTCCCATCTCCTTATTTTCCTACATTTCTGCAGTTTTTTTCAGTTTCAGCTTACAGCTCATGACTAACAAGTTATGATCAGAGTCTATATCAGCCCCTGTTTTACCATTATAAAATCTGATACCTTCCGGTGTCACCTGGTCTCTTCCAAGTATACAACCTTCTTTTGTGATTCTCAAACCACGTGTTTGTTACGATTAAATCATGTTCCGTGCCAAATTCTACCAGGCGGCTTCCTGTTTCATTCCTTTTGCCCAGTCCATATTCACCTACTATTTTTCCTTCTCTTCCTTTTCCGACTACCAAATTCCAGTCTCCCATCACAATTAAGTTTTCCTCTCCCTTAGCTGTCTGAATAATTTCCTTTAGCTCCTCATATATTTCTTCTATCTGCTCATCATCGGCAGAGCTAGTTGGCATATAAACCTGTACTACTGTTGTCGGTGTTGGCTTCGATTCTATCTTGACAATGATAATGCGATCACTGTGCTGCTCATAGTAGTTTACCCGCATTCCTATTTTCTTATTCATTATCAGTCCTACTCCTGTGATACACCCAACTGATTTTGTACTTATAATCCTGTACTCACCTGACCAGAAATCCTGTTCATCCTGCCACCGAACTTCACTAATCCCCACTATATCTAACTTCAACCTATCCATTTCCCTTTTCAAATTTTCTAATTTTCCTACCCGATTAAGCGATCTAACATTCCACGCTCAGATCCGTAGAATGCCATTATTGTCTTTCCTGATGACAACATCCTCCTGAGTAGTCCCCGCCCGGAGATCCGAATGGGGGACTATTTTACCTCCGGAATATTTTACCCGAGAGGATGCCATCATCATATTTTCATACAGTAGAGCTGCATGTCCTCGGGAAAAGGAACGGCTGTAGTTTCCCCTTGCTTTCAGCCGTTCGCAGTAGCTGTGTGGCAAAGTCACATTAGCTGATGTTACAAGGCCAGCTCAGTCAATCATCCAGACTGTTGCCCCTGTAACTACTGAAAAGGCTGCTGCCCCTCTTCAGGAACCACACGTTTGTCTGGCCTCTCCACAGATACCCCTCCGCTGTGGTTGCACCAACGGTACGGCTATCTGCATCGTTGAGGCACGCAAGCCACCTCGCCTCGGCAATGTCTGTGGTTCATGGGGGCAGCAATGAAATGCACCGGGAGATAAATGAAATAATTGAGACCGTTAAGCGAGAGGGAAAGTTTATTGTGATTGGGGACGGGACCTCGGTAGTAGTTGAATATGGACTGGCGAAAAGGAATGAAAGAGGATGTCCCTTGGAAGAATTTTTTGCGAAGCACAAATTAATCATCAGAAATACTTGGTTTGGGCATCATGCACGTAGGTTGTACACGTCGAAGAGATCAGAAGACACTGGAAGATACCACACTGGATTTTAATGGTAAGACATGTAAGACATATGTTTACAAACCAGGTTTTAAACTGTAAGTCATATCTAGGGCCAGCCATAGACTGACAATAACTTATTGGTTATGAACTGTAGATTAAAAATTGACAAAAGCGCAAAGCTATAAAATTAAGGAGATGGAGCCTCGACAGATTGCATGGGCCAGAGATAGTTGAGAATTTCGGAGGGAGTTTTATGCAAGGATTGACCGAAAGGGGGGAAAGTAATACAAGATCATGGTGTCTGTTCTTTCGGACATGTACGAGAAAACATCACGTGCATGTATAAGTAGATTTGAGAGAACGATTAGAGGATCCTATAGCTAGAAGGACAAAGTCTAACAGAAATGCCTGGATAGCACAGGACATACAAAAATTAATTGAGCTGCGCGGGAATGCCCAGCCCTCTAAGGCGCCTTGCTGCGGTGCGCGCGGCTTCTCCCCGGTCGAGGTTCGGGTCCTCCCTTGGACATGGCTGTGTGTGTTGTCTTTAGTGTAAGTTGGTTTATGGCTATGGAATAATGAACAATGCAGTTTGGTTCCATAGATTCACAAAGAAATGACATGAAACCTAAGCCTACCAAAAACGTAAACTACATAAAAAAGTGAAAAACATCTTGAAATGCTGTCCCACCGTTACAAAAATCTGTGAGATGACACTTAAAAAAAAACATACATTTTGTTAGTATGTATAAAGAAATTTTCTAATTGCTTCTATTATAAATTATTATCCTGTTACTAATCTACAAACATTTATAGTGGCTGGTTTATACTACACTTATTTACTTATATAATTAATATAGTTCCTTAGCCATCAGATGATAATATAATCACATAAGAATAAACTCCAATGTCGATTTCTAAGTAACACGCTTCGAGGCTGACGTGGAACTTTCGAGAGTGAGAGATCTGGTGGATTACATCTAATTAATGTCGACATGAGTGAAATCAAATCTCAAGAATTCGCAATCGCTGATTATTATCTACTTAGAAGCACTTCTCGCCCTGACATACCAAGAATTGCTACATAAATCCTTTACACGCTTGGTTTACACGAAGTGTACAAAATCTAACACCATTTTAATTTCACAATAATATGAATTCGAGCGTGTAACTAAATTAAAAATGATGTGGAATAAAATTATAATAACGTGTTTTAAATAGTAAATTATGTAGGTATGTGACTGATAAACATATTTAAATTGTAAGTGACCAATGTCTGTACACACGACATATTTAAGTAAATTTTATGCGATGGGCCTTCATAAAAGTAACAAAAAATTAATTCAGAATTTGTTTGTTCGCCTCCATAATTTCGGACTGGGAACACGCAAAATATACTGCACGAAATTTGGTACGGAATTCAGAGTCACATTTTTGTAGGAGTAACTAAGATGTGGTCCACATTTTGTCTTGAAACCTCGTACAGAACTAAATTTATGTATAAGGACATAGCCCTGTTTTTTTAGCTATGTCAAAATGGAGAAATGGATAACTGTAGGAGATACAGGTAAACTATTTAATGAATCTTTATACGCGACTTTTTTGAAAACATAGTTGCCAGGATCAAATTTTTTGGCTAGCATGTGGTGTCCATAAAAAATAAGTAAAATCGGATTTTTTTATGTGCATAGACTCAGATTTGTGTAGAGATCGGAGGGTGAGAAAAATTGTGAAGATAATTTGGGGCGACACATGTCTTATTACATTAAACTAAAGAAACCAAAATGTAATAGAACCAATGATATGTCGTATCGTGAATAATTTTGTCTTAATAATAACAATAATAATAATAATTTTATCTCGTTATCCACCGATGGATGATCTTAATTTCATTATTCAACTAATCATATTATTCTTGACAATATTTTTCTTTTCGGGTAGTGTTAATGTCTTCCTGACAGTTTCAAGCTATCTTCTACAAACACATCTACATAAATACTCCGGTGGACAGTTCATCGAATCCCTTTGATGACATGTATTTACAGTTCTATTCTATAACAGCGCGGGAAAACGAACACGCTGAATCTTTCCGCATTCGACCTGATAATTTCTTAAGATGATCATGTGTTCTTATGTAGGTGGGTGCTAACAAAATATGTTTGCAGTCGGAAGCAAAAATATTCAAATGTTTGAAACTGCGGGGTCATAAGTCCTTAAACATACAACTACTTATAAACTAATTTATACCAAAGACAGCACAAACATCCATGCCCGAGGGGGGATTCGAATCCACTTCGGGGAAAGGCCTCGCGCACCGTAGCATAGCGCCTCAGTGCGCTCGGCCGCTCCGCCGCGGCAATCGGAAAGCGATCTCACAGCAACAAATAATGCTTTTCTTTTAATGATTTCCACCCGACTCGTGCATCATTTCTGTGACAACCTCTATCATATACGATTATAAAAAAAGACCTGACTTTCTTTGCACCTTTTCTATATCCTCCGTCAGCCTACTTGGTGGGGATCCTAGAAAGGACAGTAATACTTCAAAAATAGAACGCATAAGTGTTGTGCAGACAGTTTCGTTAGCAGAACAGTTGCATCTTTTGTTTCTCCAATGAAATGTAGCCTATGGTTAGCATTCCCTACGATATTTATCTTGTGTTGTTTCTTATTCAAGTTGTTTATAATTGCTATTCCTAGGCATTTAACAAAATGTACGGCCTTCATATGTGACTGAACTATCGAGTAAATGAAGTTTAATGTATTTCGTATCGTGGTCATATGGATAACTTCACACTTTTCATTGTTTAGGGTCAACTGCTAATTTTGGCACCATGTAGATATTTAAATCGTCATGCAGTTGCTTTTAATCTTCTGGTGAGTTTACTAACCGATAAACGACAGCATCAACTGTCAACATTAGAAGATAGATTACGACCAGTTGGTGCCCTACAACATTTCCCTCGGGAAATCCAGATATCACTACTGATTTACTAGATGACTTTCCGTCAGTTTCAACGTACTGTGTCCTTTCTGACAGGAAATCGCGAATCCAGTCCCACACTGTGGCGATATTCCACAACCATGCAAAAAAATCTAGCGAAGTCGACATTCATTAGATATAATCCGCCCGATTTTGTAACTCTTTCAAGTGTCACCTTATATGAATACTGAAGAACCGAAGTCCATCAGATCATTACGTTAAAGCATAGATTATAGCTATCGGTAAGTGTCGACAATTCTCATAAACTCCATTAATAATTTCGATATGACTGGGCCACGTTCTTAAATTTAATTACTATGTATTGTACATTTCTTTTCTATTTATTGTATGCTCATGATTAACAGTGATATTACTGTTTGTAGTCTATTGAAACAACCGATGACTAGGTCGTGTGTCAGTGATAAAATTAAAGAAACATGACTGGCAAATTTTTATAAACTATAACGTATAAACGGTAAGTGATTTGACAGTATCGCTAGTTTATATTCTTTTGGTCAGGCCTACAGCTTTATCCGCAACGAAAAACACAAGTATCTACAGTGTCATTAGTGCCTTCGATTGGTCGAGCTGTCGAAACTACTGGGGGTACAGTAATGATAAGAGATGTGCTCGCTATTACAAGGGAAGAAATAGAGGAAAGATTTGTTGGACCATATGGGTCTGCTAGTAGGAACGAGAGAAGAAATAATCGTTGAGTTATGTTAAGATGATAGCAGCGAATGCACTATCAAAATAATTATGCAAAATGCATGATGGGAGATCAAAGTATTCCAGCCGCGCGGGGGTAGCCGAGCGGTCTGGAGCGTCACGCTACGGATCGCGCGGCCTCCCGCGTCGGAGGTTCGAATCATCCCTCGGGAATAGATGTGTATGTTGTCCTTAGGGTAGTTTAACTTAATAGTTTGTAAGACTAGCGACTGATGATCAAAGTAGTTTGCTCCCATAGCATTACAAACATTTGAACAAAATATGCCAGCTGCGAGACTGCACAGAGATTCCTAATTGATAAAAAGGACGTAAATTTGGACAAAAATAACAATAGTGTGATGAATAGTGCATTTAATTTTTAGGAGGATCGTCCAAAATTATGTGTGTGGTTCGGCTATACCAGAGTACGGAGGAAAGAAGAGACTCGGTTAAAGTTCAAGTTGCACCACACCCGTTTCTTCCAGGAACTGTTTGACTGTATGTGGGCGAGCTTTGTCGTGTACCCACCATACCCGTCGAATATCAGTCTTCCAGACTTCTTCCTGTTCCCTCGACTGAAACACGCTTTGAAAGGAATGAGAGCCTTTGATATTCGCGAAGTCCTACGAAATTTGACGAGGGTTTGCACATCATCCCAAAGGAAGATTTCGAGTAAATTTTCCAGGTTATGTATTGCAGAGCTCAGCAGTGCATTGTTATGGTAGATGACTATTTTGAAGGACAGTAACTGTAGAACATAGTTCATATACGTAAATGTTACAGGACTACTCACCGAACTTCATTATCAAAGGCTTCGTACAGTAGATTCGAAGAAAAAATCGCACTGGCATGTTGTATGGCGCACTTTCGATTTGCCTGTAGTTTTATGATTTTTGCAAACATTTCGGATACAAATAATAAATATATACATAATTTGATGGACGATACGATTACCACTCTACTATTGTGATAATATCTATGCACCCAACACGTAATATTCTTCCTCGCCGTATCTTAACAAGTAGCCCAATTTTTTTATATCTCACTTTAGCTTTGTCGAATATACTCTTTTTTAAACTTTTACCTCTTTATTACTTTCATATCTCTCTCACATTTTCAGTATCCTTTAATTTACTCATCTTAGGAAACGATCTTATTATATAAATAGGATAGATGCCAAGATCGCAATTTTTATTTCTATTATTCAAGACGACCGGTTTCGAATCTGTATGGTGTCATCATATGGTCTCATTGACATTAAACGGCTTATTATAGTGCTGCACATAAAATCTGGTAGGTGTACTGATTGATAGTTATATAGAAAATTATGTGCTGTTAGACAGTCAGATGTAAAATGGATGGCTGGTCCAAATTAAAACAGTAAAACATACATAAAATATTATCCACCATAGTATACATTTCTGGTTGGTTTTATGGAGTTTAACATTTGGCGTTCGGAAATAAGTCACGAGACTTCCCTCGCCCGAAACTCTCTTTTTTTATACGCCATCTTACTTTCTGTATTTGATGATTTTCTTATTATAACACAATCGTTGTCATTTCAAAGGAATGGCGCACCGAAAATTATCAAAAACATGTCATTGTTATACAAGGAATTACAATCAAATGTCTAAAGCTGCCATGTTAGCAGATAGCACCTGCCATCGATGGTACGAGCGTTACGGATTACTCTCGCAGCTGTTCGGCGTAGCAAAAGGGGAAGCGAATTTGTTTGTGATGCGCGAACATCTTAGACGGTGGTTAGAAACTTGCCGGGCGTGCTAGCTCAGCGTGCTCGGTCAGAGGGTTGCCGGCGTGCTAGCTCAGCGTGCTCGGTCAGAGGGTTGCCGGCGTGCTAGCTCAGCGTGCTCGGTCAAAGTGCTCGACGCCCTCTATACCGAAAAAACTGGGTCAACTACGAAACGATCAAAATTGAATAAAATAAACTAACGTTCACAAAAGACCGATCGGACCGAAGAACCAATGAAAAGAGATAAAAAGCAACAGGGCTCAACACCATCTGTCATAAAAAAAAATAAAATAAAAAAATAAAAAATAAAACTGAGGAAAATTCTGAACGAACAATTCAGAACGAACGAGAACAAACGAATGCAAAACATCGCTGTACCTGAAACCCCAAAAAATAGAAATAAAAAAAGTGAATTAAATCCTGCCACTCGTATTTACTTTCATCTTGTTTCTAAGGCTTTTGCACACTCTTATCAATGAAACACAACTATATCCTGCAAGATTCTGAGTTGTTCAAAGGTAACAGCGCTTTCTCTGAAAACTGCATTTGTTGTATTTTGCGTACATTCCATGAAATACATACCAATGGATTGCAAACATTCTTTATCAGATGTACATAAACTGGGGAGATACTTTTACAATGATTTTTGTAAATGACCTAATGATAATAGTAACTTTGTATATAGTTTGAGAACTACAGCTTTGTGGACTTCGGTTTTACCACACTTATTCCTCTTGTTATTTTAGCTGTAAAAGGAAACGTACTCACAGTTTGAAACAGAATATTTGCTCTTTATTTTAATGCAAAACAAAGTAACATGAAGTAAGTCATATCTGAATCACGAAAAAGGTAGTACAATATTCGTTAACAGCGTTCATAGCAACCACGCCAAAGATAAACATTTTAGTACACGCGTTCATTATAATTAATGACTTTCAACATATTCCATTAATAGTGAATAATTGATTAGGATAAAAAACACAGGTAATTCGTTGCAATGTAAACACTTCCCTTCCGTTTCATTAAGGAACGAAAGTTACCACAGAAATCTAGGACTCCATTTATATATGAAACTAACAGCACCTTCACGTTGATTAGAATATTCATTATCACAGTATCCTCAACGTTGTTGTACAAATGCGTCAGAAGAGCAGTGTGCAATTCGTTGTCACATATTTCACGGCATGTTCACGAAATAGAACAAACGCACATGTTAGAGAGTGCACACTTACATATGCACAACTCTAAACGTTGTAGAACGTGGGTCTATTTCATTAATAAGAGTGCCGGAAACCCTTTTAGGAGCCAAGGCGAAAAAAAAGAAATAGTAGCAGCGGGTTTCGAATTGCCGACCTGAAGCATCACAAACTAACGCACTACCCACTACACCACGGCGAACAACTACGACAATGTCCATTAATTCTCGGACTATTGCTAACAGCTAACATGACATTTTAGACACTAGATTATAATTTATCGTATTATGAACGACGTGCTTATGTTAATTCTTCAATGCGGCACTCCTATGAAATGACAATGCGTAAGTTATAGTAAGAAAATCATAAAGTACAGTAAGCAAGAAGGAGTATGCCAGAGAGAGTTCTGGGCGAGGAATGTCACATGAAATTTCCTAACACCTGGTTTACGTAAAATGAAGAAACGGTGTCAAACGCCGTTATTTTTGCAAATATTTCTGTGACAGTGCGAGTTCCGGAAAAACAAAAAGAGGATGGTTGTAGAGAATTTTCTCCTCCAAAAATTCTGTTATTCAATTTTCGTGTCAGATAAACGGTTTGTTTGCAATTGCAATTACATGACAAACTTTTTTTAGTGTTCTAACATATTTTGAGTCCGAAAATTTTTAAAAAGCGAGTTTCTGATCTCAGCCGCCCAACAATTATGTCTGTAAAATTTGGTGCCGATCGGTTGAACGGTTCGACCTAAAACGTGGGAACACGTTACAGACAGACATCGTCATATCGCCATTAATTTTGCAAACATCTGTGATATATAATGTACGGTTAAGCCGTTATTTTCATTTAAATTTTTAAATTTTTAGGCGATCACGAAGGCCCACTTTCAGTGTTACTACCGTAACCTAGAGTGAGCCAAAAGTGATTGAGGATCTGTTGGATAGGTTGACTTTCAGAAAGTTAAAAGCATTAGAGGCAGTACTGCACTTGATACTAACGACTGGAGAAAAATGCTAAATTTTTAATGCTTGTTAAAATAGACGTGAACGCTTGGGAGGACAGAGGTAACATAAAGTATGTGCAAGAAACAAGAGGAAATAATAAGAAAACAAGAAAAAGCGAAGTGTTCCAAATGTACAGCAATGAGGGCAAGAAGAAAATAATGGATCAAGAAGGGAATAAAATTCAGGGTAGGAACACATGAGTGATACATTTTGCTGATAATGACGTAATGAGAAGAAGTAAAATGAAAATATCGAGAAATATAAAACGTAATATCAAAAGTGGTGATCGAGAAGTAGATAAAGTTAAGAACTTTGCTGCCTTGGAAGCAAAATACCCACGGCGGATCACATCAGGAAGTCGTTAGGCGTAGACTAGAACAATGGAGGAAGACAGTCATGTGTAAGACAAGTGTTCTGACAGCTTTAATGTGAGCAAACACCTTCTGAAAAAGTATGTCCGGAGGACTGATTTGTAAGGACGTGATGCAGTGAAACAAAGTGTTACAATCGAAGCGTCTGAGACATGCTAAAGAAGAGTGCTGAAAAATATGTTGAATGGCGTGGTAATGAAGAAGACGTTCTTCATACAATCTGAGCTCTCTCATGTAGATCACTGACGGTCGGAATTACACGAATGATAACATACCCTTCATTGGTAATTAGCATAATTGTTCCTCAAAAATCCTGCATTTGTGAATGCTCAGCAAAAATTATCGCTCACACCAGAAAATATTTGTATAAACCTTCTACAAACAATCCACTTAATACGAGAGCGAGATACTTCTGGTTTAATTTTGTCAAACTGACTAAACTGAGAGCCGAATGCTCAAACACAACACATACGCAAATAGAACTGACGCAAATAGCTGCCTGTTGAAAGCAATGTTGTTACACAAAGCTGAGTGGCAAACATTGACTGTACGACTACCGATCGAAGTAGCAAGTGGACGTTGGTTACGCGTTTCCCACAGGTCAAATCCACAGCCAGTAGGGACCACGGTATTGGCCGGCTAAATTATCTGATCACGCCTTCATTAGCTGGCAAAATACTCTTAATATCTGATTACTATTTACGGCCCTGCTTTGCAAGAAGTGACCCCTTCGCCCTTCACATAGCAAATTTTCAATATATACGTTTTTGAAGAAGATGTCACTTCTGAGATATACCACTGGTAGGAAGGGAGCAGGTATAACCCATTTATAATGAGTGCAGGTCTTGTTGTCATACATATTTATTGGCACAAACAAAATTCAATGATTAAAGTATTTTACAAACAAGTTGCCATAAGGTCCAAAATCATTAATTTACAATGATTTAATAAACTAGTAACAGCAATTTAAATCCAAAACAACAAATAAAAGCATTAAAAAATACAAACAAGTTTCTTAAAAACAGGGCAGCAGTGGCCCTCCAGTGTGGAGCATTAATCGCAAGATGGTAAATTACTTTTCTGTACAATTTTTCTCGTAATTAAAAAATAAAATTTTTTAAAACAAGTTTGGAACCAATTGGCCATTAGGGCTAAAATCAGAGCCAGTTGCTCTATTAAGAATTCTTAAGAGTAAAAACAATTAATAGAAAATTTCTTAAAAAGAAACCACCTGAAAACAGCTATAATTCCAATAATGGAAAATACAAGAACAATATTGCCTGATAAATTTTACACCTCGAAGCAATTACACTAGTACAACTTTCCTAACACAGAGAAAAGGTAATTACAAATTAAAGAAAAGGCATAGCTACGAGACACAGCCGGCGACTACCGAACAACAGGCCCAGCTAACAGGCGGTAAGGAGGAACACTGAATATTAAGTTAAGCAATCTTTAAGGCAAACTTGGATTTAGCAATCTCAGTTAACTGGGAAGAGTAATTAATACGTATCATAAGAATGATATAAACACCGTGGCACTATCTCCAACATGTAGAGCAAGGATTACCTTACGTTATTAAGTTGTGTACTTCGGCTTAAGGCCCAGAAAGAACATAGAAACAGCTAATCATAGTTTGTTTGTGCGTAACATCACGCTACATTGATAGTACAATGTGTTATTTAATAATAAGCTTTCAAAATGATAAGCGAAGCCACCTTACAAGTACATATATATAAACTAGTACATAAAATTACTTAACTTAAGCTATTTCTGTGGTCCAACAGGTTTGGCAATGAACAATAACAAGACAGGCAGCCCACGACGTCACAGACAATATGAGAGACTCCGCTCTTTACCTGCCGGAAGAAATCAGGTTGTGTTGCAGCCATATCACTGTAGCCGAATCTGTATGAAGTAATAAGTTTTTTCACTGTAAACTGATGCTTGGTCACGTAAGCTTCGCATGTAACAGTTTTATGTTTAATTTCAATTACAATTAGTGGTTAAACTTGCGAAATTATCAGACTTCGGTTAACGGAAAGAATTACTAAAGGCTTTGAAATAAAATTCAGTACAAATTGTGCGTTAGTGAAGGTTGCTTCTGGAATGTTCTTACGCAATCGCGAAGCTATTCGTAATAATGGCCAAGCATCATTTTACGAATTATCCGTATTGCTGGAAACAAAGATTACAAAATTAGTGAAAATGGGGAAGGCATTTGGATAAAATAGTTATTTAAAATGAACTGAGGTATTTGTTACACTTAATAATTTATAAGTTCACACTTACAAAGCCACTGTGGAGATACAAAAAAGGAGATGTCCGAACTATAGAACAGTCAGAAGACGAAAGGCGACCAGCGATTCCGTTTTCCTTCCAGCCTGGTAAAATAAAATTGAAAGTCTCTTTTAAAATAAAATAATCACAGTTATACTGGCAGAGAGAACGGATGCTAGTGACAAGAGCCGCAAATATAATTTTAATAAAAATATATTAAATGTAATGCTATATCCCTTATACATGTCTCCAAGTACCGAAAAACCACTGTGTGTCTTTATTGTAGTTAGAAATGTGTCCTTCCTTCCGTGACTAGTTTGCAACGCAATTTTCGACGTACACTGGGTCACAACTAGAGTACAGATTTTGCTCTTAACGGCACTAGACATGAAGCCCACAGCGACTAACGCTTTTTAGCATCACAAATTAGTTTCCTCCGGTATTGACAAAAAGGGCTACACTGTAAAGTTTAATTGACTTTTTTAAACGCCTTAAGATCCGCGTCCGGGTAAGTTACTGAAAACCAGTAAAACGAGCAACAGATTAGAAAAGGAGACAAACTACCCGAGCATTGTAGGCAGCTAAACGAAGATACAAAAACGTCATTTCACGGCGAAATTTCTCTTAACAACTTCTTCCTTATAATGTGAACAAATTTTATTAGCACCCACCTAGATAGGGATACACGATCGTAATAATGAAATAAGAGAAATTTAGATCTAATACAGAAAGATTAAGCTGTTCCTTTTTTTCCTCGCGCTATTACTAGAACGCTAGAGAAATATTTTTAATGCGGTTCTTTAAACCCTCTTCCTGGCACATAAATGTGATTAGCAGAGCATTTATGTAGATGAAGATGTAGACAATACGATAGAAAGATCAGACACCATAACAATAACTGTAAATATGTCCCCAAAAGGCAATTGACAGTTTCAATGCGAACGCATTAATACGATCCATCCATTTCGGGAATCCACTGTAGGCTGCGAGCAATAGAAACTAATGGGCAGCGGGCGCTACAATCTTCGTGTACTGTAAGTTGAGAATTTGCGTTGGAAGGGAAGCTTGCCTGGATAGCCTAACTGGATAAGGCGACGAGGGAAGTCCGGGTTCGATCCCCGATCGTGCACAAATTTTCAACTTCAAAGCCATGAAATGGTTTAAGTGTTCCAACATTTAGAATTCCTAAACTTACAGCCGTTAATGTCAACCAATGGTCTCTGTACTTAGGGACATGTCCGAAAAGAACATACATAATATCAATAACTGTAAATTTGGATAATTTATTTCCCTCTGCGTGTTGTTCCTCTAACACAGATAGTTACGCGGGGCAGGATTCCACATTGCTGGAAACCAAATATACTCCTGCACCATTTGAAAAACAAGTGAAGAACTGATGAGTTTTCATAGGTCAGCCACGTGTGGGGAAAGGCCGCCGCAACTGCACGGGAGGTTTTAATTTTCACTGAACAGGGAGACCATAAGTGGGCTGAAAAGGCGATTTACTTCTCAGGTCCCTCCGTTTGAGAAACTGAAGCATCGAAGACCAAAGGTTCTGTGTATTCGCTAAAGGCTGAGTGCTCAAGGATTTCCACCTAGTCCTGAGTAGCAGAAGTGGTAGGAGGCAGTAGTGTAGGAGCCACTGATGAGTCTATTTGCGTTTGTTTCTTCTTTATTTGCCTCTCACTCAGCCTTTTTTTCGAGGGCTAAGAGAACTTATTTGAAGTGACTTCAGGGGACCAGTGACAATCGGGAAGTCGTTCAAGCACCAGCTCCTCACCATTCAGCCACTGACTGGGATTCCCCATCTCACTGGTCATGAACACAGTTGTGTCACCAGTTATGGTAATTCATTTTTATAGTTACTAATTTTGCAACAATATGTGTATATAATGAGAAAGGCATATTGGTATTGATATAATTAGGTTTTGAAGCATTAAGGACATCTACACTACAATGCCATGTCTTATATGCTACAATGTCTCTATCGCCGAGAGGCTCGAATCCACCAACGGTGGCATTTTCACATCTAAAACTAGCCTGTATAAAACAGCCAGCACCATTTGTAGGATAGAGTATGTGCAGACTGAAATCCAGTTTGCATCACGAAAAAACGATGGTCCATTCAGAGCAACTTGTTGAGCTGTGCCTTTATCACCAGTCTTGTGGCGACGACGATACGGCTTCAATGCTGTTGGGGGGTCGAAGCTCTGCCGCAGAATGAGTCTAAGCTGCTGAATCACAGCCCAATCGATACGGGCGACGTCAACATCCGATAAGCGATAAGCAGCGATTTACGTAACGTGCGAGCGTCCGGTCGTATTGCAACGCCGCGCAAATAAGACTTGTGCGCAGACACCTGGTTGTCCTGAGGGACTGTTGCCTCTTCAGCTGAGGGATTGTTACGTCACGATGGTTTGAGGGGGTAGGGGGAAATTTCTCCGCAAATACGTGTGAGCCCAGCAGCAGAAGGGGGAAAACCTCCAACCATCAACGCGGCAGTTGGAGTCGAAGGCTTGTTCCAACTTAGGATTTTCCAGGTTCGTTTCCAGTGAGGGGAGAGAGGGACAATGGCGAGTGCCAGGTGCAGTGCAGTGCACAGCGTGAAATAAAATGTTCTAACACTACTTGCATTTGAAGTAACACGATGCAGTTAGGAACCTTTAAGGCCCTCATTAAAAAATAGCCTGTTGACAAATAAACAATACATTAGCTGATATAGTCACATCAGGCATAATATGTTTAATTGAGAATGAAAAGTAATAAATTACCAATGAATACAAGACAGTTACACAACTAGCATGGCAATGTTTGTTTATAAAAGTAATATATTAACTATTTCTCATTTTATTTTCAATTAATCTTGAAATATTCAGTTAAATCACTTATCTGTGATACAAGAAATTGCACGATTGTGATAAATATTACAAAGGATGTTTATACCAATATAAAAACCTAAGAAGACATTTATTTAATGTGTAGTGTAATTATTTTGATTTTAAGTAAAGTTATAGAAATGTATTGGCTGAGCGCTGTACGTTGGAAGTCGGTTAGAACAGCTCACATGGGGAAGTTGATGACATAGGGGAAAAAACCCGGCGGTTGAGCTTTTGGCGCGCGCGTGTGTGACGGAGTCTGGAGCGAGTGGGGTAGCTGGCCGGGCGGCGTCGCTCTGCATCAGTCGGCAAGTGAATCTCCAGGTGGAGGTTATAGATTTGTGTGTGGCAATCGCCACGTGTGGTTGCTCGTCGTAGACTGCACCAAGTTGAATCGAGTGCTACTGTGTGTTTGTGAATTTTTAGACGGTGGATCAAGGTGTGCATCGCATTGAATTAAAGTGACTGTGATTTGTTAATGTAACACGTGTCGTCGCATAGGCATGAGCATAAACGGTGTTTGAGACAGCCACATGGTGTGAACACAATTTGCGACAAATATTCATTTTGTCTGGGGTCTCACGAGCTATAACTTTATTTGATAAATGTGTCGACGTACAGACGTATCAGCCACAGGGTTCTAATATTGTGAAATAAACAACATAAAGTGAACTTTTACGTGTTTTTAAAAATAGTAGTTAGTACACCCTTTTCTCTCATGAACTTGACTTTATTTTGAATTCTTTTGTTAATCATATGCAGGGAAGGAAAGCTGCGAACGTGTGATATCATCCCCTAGAAAACGAGTCGAACAGTAGCAATCACAGATGCAGTGTATTTGCATGTTTAGGAATTTGGTTCGCAGTTGGTGGTTATGAGTTTTAAAAATTAAACTTTCCGTATTTTAAACTCTCACCCCGACCTCCACTCTCGCACACACTATTTTTTTTAACAGAAAAGCAACCTCTAATGACCAGTTACAAATTAGTAATAATAATTGTGACCTGTTATTAATGCTGAGTGGTGGCAAGGTGGAGACGCAGCGTACATAGCTCAGATTTCCTTTTCGTGCAGGCATTATAACGGCGGTTTCCAGTATCTTCCATGTAGCTCCATATGCAGACAGTATGAATACTACGATTACAATTGCACGTTCACCGAGGCCATTGTAGAGAGATTGATCTTCTGCCTCTAGTGAACAGATATTTGGCCCACAAAACGCGGTAGCACAAGTCTGCCACTGCTCTTTGCCTGCGAGCTACAACTGTGGCTTGCCTGCTGCTTCCGACGTCTTGCTGCCGTGAGCTTCAACCTCAAACTGGCTATTGTTCACTACGTTAGCTGCGCGCCAACGCCACCTTTTCATTCGCAACGGAACTCCGTTCACTGTGGAATCAGTACATCTTTTACATAGCATGCTGGTCGTGAGATATTACTTTTTACATAATATTCACATACATTAAACGGTTCAAAAATAAAAATGACATTACCAAAGAAAATTAAAATTACAAATTACTATACAAAATTAAAATGACGTAGATATTCATAAGACATACAAAGCATATGAAGTACAGAGATCACATACCATAAAGTAGTGGGAGCGATTGTAATATGAATGAAATTTAGCATTTTACATAACGTAAAAAAATGAAATATTATTACCAAGAATAGTCAAAATTGGGCAATGGCGTTATACTACGAATAGCATGAATATTGCTGTCAGGAATTCACTATGCCGTAAGATTTCTTCGTAGCTACGTTGATTTAGTTGCACTGTTATTGAGACGGCTGCTTGTTTCTGTAATTCATATAGAAGATTTGCTGAAACATTCACAAATAATAATGTGCAATTCGGGAATTGTGTATAGCACATCACACAAAAACATCGTTTGAGAATCTTCTGTGTGTAGGTTAATGCCGATCTTGTGCTGTAAGAGTAAATAGAGGATTTAACTATTTCGCGAGCATTTCTGCAATGCATCACTCTGCCACAGTTGCAGGACAGGAACTGAAATTAGGGCACAGGCAGACTGAATGACATCAGCCACCAAAATAGGCTCTCCCTCAGAACATTCCTATGAAGACACAAAGGTACCGACCAAACGTTGTATCATCCGCAGCCCGAAGGCATCATCGGATGCGGAATAGAGCTAAATGCCATTATTACGTGTGACACTGAAGACATGTATGAAAATACAACAGACAAATATTCAAAGTACCAGTAATCAACATCATTGACGTAAAAATATTAATCAAATCAAGATACTTGTAGCAATTGAGGAATATAGAGAGTTTACTTTGCACTAGTGAAGGAACATAATTAGTAACTCTTCGTGCTTCAGCAAAATGAGGAATAAATTTACATTCGGTAAGAAAAAAACTTCTTTGAGGGTAAGTAAGGGATACAGAAAATGATTCATTTACGCAAACTGCAGCTATTACAGATCCGTCTCACGTTGTGCAATAGAACCATTAGTTCAACACCCTAAACTCTTCGATCTGTCAAAAAATAATCAATAAGCGTAGTTGTGCTTGAATGGCAACCACTGTTCTGCTGAACAATGATGTTCGAGTAATAGCACAAAAGAGAAAAGGTCTAAAAGAGTCTCATTTGCTAAGCCGAGATTGCAATTACGACGAGCTGTAAGAAAGCTTTGAAAGAACCTCGTTCTTCCATATTAATGAACTCCTTTAGCATAGTACCGGCGTCCTTCAAACCACTTTTACAGTGTCGCCCTGAACGTATTCTTTTTGCATTTCAGCTCATTCAACATGTTACTTATTCTACATCTTCACTTCTATATAAATGGTAGAGCAAACCAAAACGGAGGATTATTTTATGGGTTTTTATCATTGCTATGGTGAACAAATACATCGTATTGTCGTATTGTACAATTTACGAACACTCGCCACTGCGAAACTAATCACTTACTGTAAACTGGTGCAAGAAATAAATGAGTATATCCCGTAAGCAATTAACCAGAATCATTTGGAATTTTCATAAAATTATTTCTAATAGTTTTTTATTGTATCGTAATTACAAGAAATATGATTAAGTCCCCTTTTAAGATAATATTCTAGTTTAACTTTTTCCCAAACAGTGGTTGTGAAATGTTTAAAAAATGCATCGTGTAGACCGCAGGGTCACCATCTTAGGCTCCTAAACATCGGTCAAGATAGCAGAATTATGGGTTGCCTGTCACATGTGGATTTCGTATGTGGTACATTTAGTGTGCCTTCGTCGAAAAAACACCCCGAAAATTTGAATACTGACATTTCACAACTGTATTACGATTAAGAATTGCCGAATAGCGAATCATATGACTATGGTACTATGCGCGAGGCCGTTCGCCGTCGGGGGTACGATACCTCCCTCGGGCATGGATGTTTGTGTTGTCTTTAGTGTAAGTTAGTTTATAAGTAGCTTGTAAGTTTAGGGACTGATGACCCCGCAGTTAAGTCCCATAAGCTTAACAAACATTTCGAATCATTTGAAACGTTACGTAGGCACACTAGTAAACAAACCGTAAACGAACAGCCAGTCATAAGGAAAATGTAAACTGCGGAAGCTAGTATTAACATTTTTGCAATATTTTCAAAGTGTTAGATAAAATTTAAGTTTCCCTACGTACCCGAGTGGATGCTTCACACATGCATGACCATCGCCCCTAGGTGTGTGGAAGGTTAACTAGACGTAAATTCAAAGTTTTAGATAAAATTTAAGTTTCCCTACGTACACGAGTGGATGCTTCACACATGCATGACCGTCGGCCCTAGGTGTGTGGAAGGTTAACTAGACGTAAATTCGCACATGTTTGATATTTCCACTCAGTGATGCAGTTATCATTACACTGGAATATTCTCTTGGAACGCAATTTTCTGCTCACTCGCCAAGTTCTGTACCTTTAGCGGTATTTCTGTTTCAGCTTACTCTGCTAATTTTTGTGAATCGTGTAGGACGTGTGGTAAAATCACTTTTTCAATTACAGTAAAAAGTAAATGAACCTTGAAGCATAATATGTGTATTTGCTTGTTTCGCTAAATCTATTTTATATGAGCGTTTAGTTTCTAGAAGAGGTATACAAAGAAATCAAAAACATTTCTTTACACTTTTCTTGAACTCAACCTTTCTTAACTTTGCTAACAATTTCACCCAGTGAGAAGATGTTTCAGTGCATTATATGTCAAGAGAATCCGTGTGTGAAAGCTGGCTGACTAGAGTGACCTCTCCATCTTTCTTGGATGGCGCACCCTAATACTTGTGATACACAGCAGAATAGCAAATATGCAAGCACTGACGAAATGTTTCGATGAGTATAGTGATTGTAAATACATAATTATCTCCCAGATATAAGTCAAAGCGACGCTTGAACGCACTGCAGTTAGTATTGTATGGTTTGTTAAACGTTTAACACTGTCAAGTATTTAATATTTGCAAGGCATTTCACTGTAACCCCATCGTAATATTGTGAATATTTCTTCATTCTGTGATGCAGATAAGTTATAGAGCCACGCGTATCTGCTCAGCCAACTACAGCCCTCAACTTAAATCTATCTATACTAATAATAAATCTGTAAATGTAGGCCTGTCGCTGTTCCCTTCAATCTTCAAAACTACCGGACGAATCTTCATGCGGTTTTCACAGGAAACATGGGAAACGTTTGGGTCAACATACAGGCATAATTTTATCATAATCAGATTACGGGGAAAAAAAGATATCGTAAATTTAAGTGTTTTCAGTAACCGCCATGTCTGTTTGTTCAACTATTAAAAACCTCTTATCTCGAAAACTAGTTCACCAATTTGCATGAGGTTTTCACAGGTAAATTGAGCGTAACTCGGGGTAACATACAGATTTCGTTTCATAAAAATCGGATCACGGAAAAAAAGAAAATCTTAATTTGAAATTTTTCGTCTACAACCGTCATGTCTGTCTGTCTATTTGAACACGTTTATCTCCAAAACTACTTGATGAATTTTCATGGGGTTTTCACACGTAACTTGAGCATATCGTGCGGTTATATAAAGGCTTCAATAATTAAATTCGGATCAGAGAAAATGAAGATATCATAATTTAACCATTTGTTTAAAAGCGTTCGTGTATGTCTATTTGTTTAAGGTAATCTCCAAAAGTACTACACGAACTTTCATGGGTTTCCAACAGGTAAATTTGGAATAGTTTTGAAAGTAACATAGACTACTGTGAGATTACCGCCCAATAGAAATACTGGTAATTAATAGCATTTAATAATAAAACAGTATGAAGTTCACTGCAAACATTGACCATGCCAATGCACTAAATGTTACACAATTTTAATCTTATTAATTATGGTAGCAATGTATGTATACAGTTGGGTGACAACATTTATAGTTAGGCCATAGGTAGAAATTCTCCACGTTGAGATTTGATGAAATGTAGCTTGTAGCTGACGGGAGGCCAGCGAGCAGGCCGACGTTGGTGGCTTGTTCCAACTTAGGATTTTACAGTTCGTTTCCGGTGAGGGGAGAGAGGGACAATGGCGAGTGCCAGGCACAGTGCAGTGCACAAATATTGTAATACTACTGGCATTTGAAGTAATACGATGCAGTTAGGAACCTTTAAGGCCCTCATTACAAAATAGCCTGTTGATAAATAAACAATACATTAGCTGATATAGTCACATCTAACGTAATATGTTTAATTGACAATGAAAATTAATAAATTACCAACGAAGACAAGACAGTTACACAACGAGCAGGGCAATGTTTGTTTATAAAAATAATGTATTAACTAATTCCCATTTTACTTTCAATTAATCTTTTGTATTTTATCTTGAAGTATTCAGTTAAATCACTTATCTGTGGTATAAGAAATTGCACGATTATGATAAACAGTACAAAGGATGTTTATACTAATATAAAAACGTAAGAAAACATTTTTGTTTAATGTGTAGTGTAATTATTTTGATTTTAAGTAAAGTCTTAGAAATGTATTGGCTGAGCGCTGTATGTTGTCAAATCGGTTAGAACAGTTCACATGCGGAAGTTGATGACGTAGGGGAAAAAACTCCGGCAGTTGAGCTTTTGGCGCGCGTGCAAGGGCAGGAAGTGAGGACTCCAGAGCACGTGGTGTGGCTGGCCGGGCGGCGTCGCTCTGCATCAGTCGGCATGTGGATCTCGAGGTGGTGACTTGAGATTTGTCTGTGGCAATCGCCACGTGTGGTTGCTCGTCGTAGACTGCACCAAGTTAAATCGAGTGCTACTGTGTGTTTGTGAATATTTAGCTGGTGGAACAAGGTGTGCATCGCATTGAATTAAAGTGACTGTGATTTGTTAATGTAACACGTGTCGTCACATAGGCATGAACATAAACGGTGTTTGAGACAGCCACGTGGTGTGAAAACAATTCGCAAAGAAAAATTCATTTTGTCTGGGGGCTCTCGAACTATAACTTTATTTGATAAATGTGCCGACTTACAGACGTATCAGCCACAGGCTTCAAGTATTCTGAAATAAACAACATAAAGTGAACTTTCACGTGTTTTCAAAAATAGTAGTTAGTACACCCTTTTCTCTCATGAACTTGAATTTATTATGAATTTGTTTTGTTAATCATATGCAGGGAAGGAAAGCTGCGAATGTGTGATATCATCCCCTAGAAAACGAGTCAAACAGTCGCAATAACAGTTCCAGTGTTTTTGCATATTTAGGAATTTGGTTCGCAGCTGGTGGTTGTGAGTTTCAAAAATTAAGCTTTCCTTATTTTAAACTCTCACCCCGACCTTCACGCTCGCACTACATTTCATCAAATCGGATCAGAGGAAGGAAAGATATCGTAATTTGAAGTTTAACGTGTGTACAATGCTTATAATTATGGTGTAGTTCAGCAAATATCCAAGAATACTATACGAACTTTTGTGGTATTTCATAGGTCAACTGAGAGTACCTTGGGGCAACATATAAGCTTTATTTCATCAAAATCGGTTGAGGGGAAGAAGAGATAACGTAATTTGTAGTTTCTGGTGTATGCTGTGTAGAGGTCTGCAAATCGCCGGTTTCGCTCGCTCGTACTCGCTCGAGTGCGCAACGCTCGGCGGTGGCGCGCCGAGTGTGCTACGCTCGCAGCGAGCGTGTTGACACTCGAACGAGGCTACGTGGGGCGGCGCGGGCACAGGCCGCACAGCGTCGTGCTGCCGTTGTACTCACAAGCAGACCTACCCAAGTGTCATTATCTGATTTTTATGAAATTTGCATATGTTTTAATACATGAAAAACTATGGGACGCGTAATTTTTTTAGCTACGGATAAACATATTTAAGGGGTGAAACGGTCCCTCCAAAATTGTGTCTAAAATAGAAAAATGGCGATAACTTAGAGATTAGTGAAGTAATTTTAATGATTTTTGGTATGAAAGTATCTTTTGATAAAAGACATATTTCATAGATTCATTTTCGATTAAATCAAAACAATTTTTTGAGCACAAAAAATTGGTCACTTTAGGGGTGGCTGCCTCCCTAATTGTCACTTCCCTGCAACGAACCTAGACCGCCGGCCGCGGTGGCCGAGGTGACAGTCGCGGCCGAGCGGCCGTAGCGAGCGGAAGCGTGGTGTTTACGCCTCGCGGCTGGTGTCCGGGCGCTGTTGGTGAGTTTCACGCCGTAGCGCGTTGCACTCTTGTCTCACATAGAACACATAGTAGACGTAACCACAATGGAACCTAAAAGAAAAGACACTTTGAAGATCTCATTTGATAATACCCTTCCGCGACCGAAATCATTTGATGTAGAAGACTTTTTGATGGAAAAATTGCAGTTAACTAGTGACGACGTTATAGGAATACATCTCTCGATTAGTAGCAGTACTTTGTATTTGAAGTTGCGTAATCCTACCAAATGTGATCAAATTGTCGAATTATATGCGAACAAACTGAAGTTTAAACATCCTGACGGAAGTATCGGTGACGTTCAAGTTACGCATGCAGGACTTGGAACGAGAACTATTCGCATATTTGAACTGCCGTTCGAAATCACAGACGAGGAAATTAACGGTGTTTTGAGACCGTACGGCACTGTACTTAGCAATGTAGCTGAAAAATGGTCATCTGCTCATAAATTACAAGTTTTAAACGGCGTAAAACAGGTCAGAATTGAGATGATTAAACACGTTCCGTCATATATAACCGTCTGTGGATACATGGCTATAGTGATCTACGAGGGCCAGCCGCGAACGTGTTCTGGATGTGGTGCCACCGGCCACGTGCGCGCTCAGTGTTTACAACGGCGAGTGACGCAGCTGCCGCGAGGCGAGATAGTAGCACGACCCGCTATGACGCAGTTTCCCCTGACCTATGCAGCGGCAGCTCGCGGAATTACGGAACCGACGACAGATGCGCCTCTCCAAGACACTATTAGTAACACCGAGGAAGACGCACGCATGGAAACTGTTCGAGTAGACGAACCAGTCGGAGATGCACTTCCTGAACATTCTGCTGAGCGGGGACAGAGCAGTAGTACAGAGCCAGCACGGGACCGTCCACGGAATGAGGGCTTGCCCCTCGCACACACCACTGACTCGCAGCCGGCCGACAACAATTTGTCATCGCCATCAGTTCAAGAGATGGCTGAAAACTATTCAAAAGACACCAAAAAGAGGCGTATCGCCCATCAAGGAGTGGACAAAACGGCGCCCGCCCTACGGGAAAAGGCCAAACAAGTCAAACAAAAATTACAGGGCGTGCCAACCGCAGGGCAAGAAGACAATCTGCAAACAGTCAAAAAATCACGGACGACGAAATTGACGAACGAAGTGACGGAACAAGTTGGGCGGAAAGCAACGGCCGCTGATATTTTGCAGGTTACAGTCGATACAGGTAACGAACCTGCTGAAGCATCGACGGAAAAAGAGTGCCAAATGCCAGCTTGGGGGGATGATGAAGACAGCGGCGCTTCGGATGAAGAAATGCCTGAAGCTCCGAACGAAAAGGGACTAAGGATGAAAGAAAATAAAATCAAGCCAACACAACGCCATGCATATCTGGATGCACATACAGCGACTACCGCGTCTGACGACAGGGATAATAATAAGGAATCACCGATGGATGTAGTACACCATGATAGTCATGATGCAGTTACTCCTGCCAACGGCGTCACCACATGTGCATCCTCATTTAACAGCATGCATTGTCACGTGGACAGGGACGCCAGTCGTTCGTCGGCGATACAAAGTGCCGTCGCGGGGCTGACAGGACTGATTCCGACATGGAAGACAACTTTTATTAATAGGAGCACTTCATCTTATTGCAATGACAGCTAATATTCCTCTACAATCATACAGTATAGCCACCGTTAACATCAACCGAATCGTAAGCCAAACGAAAGTAGAATGCCTACGCGATTTTATCTACGCTTTTGACATAGACGTTGTCCTGCTTCAAGAAGTGTGTACAGACAGGGTTGAACAGATCGCGGGATACAGTGCAATTCTCAACCGGGGCACTGAAAGTGGTACTGCCACATTATTGAAAAACGGCATTATACCGCGGAACGTGAGAAAGCTAGTGACTGGACGGGGAATATCAGTGGAAACAGACACAGCACAGATCATTAACATCTATGCACAGTCGGGTTCCAATGCCAGACAGGCTAGGATACATTTCTTCCAAGAAAGTATAATTGAGTTAATAAATCCTGCGACCGCAAACACAATACTAGCCGGTGATTTTAACTGTGTCATTTCCGCAAACGATCAGATGCCGAATCCTAATATATGTATTCAACTGGGAGATTTGGTGGATTGCACCTTACCGACATCTGGCACAACCATCCACGTGCGAACGCAGGGTTCACGTTTATCACCAGCCACTCGAAGAGTCGGATTGATAGAATATATATTTCTCCTAGTCTGACCCGGAGTGTACTCAGTGTCGAAACCTGTCCAGTCAGTTTTTCTAACCATCTGGCAGTTTTAGCAAATATTAACATGGCCAGACAGAAGACATATCAAGGTAGAGGTGTGTGGAAATTTAACACTGCACATTTAATGGACAGTGCATTAGAAACGGAATTACAGCGAGTCTGGGAACTGTGTCTGAGGAACTCACATCGATATAGATCTAAGCTCGAATGGTGGGTCACACATGTGAAACCCAAACTTCGATCATTCCTCAAGAGGTACTCATTTGAAAAGAAGCAATGGGAAAGACACACTATGGAATTTTACTTTCGGTGCTTACGCGACTTACATGCCGATGAAGTCAATGTGTCTCGCCATACCGTCGAAATCAATAGACTCAAGGCCAAAATAACGGACTTGAAACGAAAACAGTTGGAAGGCATGAAAATACGATCGAGGGATTACTGTGGAATTGAGGACGAAAAACCAGCACTCTTCCATCTTCTGTCGGAAGTCAAGAGGGGACGGCGTCAGCATATCAGTGCTCTCACCGCGGACGACGGCAGACAGATCACTTCTCAACGTGAGATCTTAATGTTTGCCCAGGACTATTATGCTAAACTGTATGCTTCGAGCGACACTTCTGACATCACCAGATGTGAAGCGTTTTTGAATGTTATTCCACCAACGGTGACGGACAAAGAAAATGTTGATCTGGAAGCACAATTCACAGAAGAGGAAATCTTCGACGCTTTGAAAGCAAGCCCTCGGAACAAGTCCCCTGGACACGACGGTTTGCCTGTTGAATTTTATGTAAAGTATTGGTCCTTATTTGGCGGTAAACTGACGGAAATTTTTAACGAACTACGTACTATTGATATGGTTCCCAGTGAGTTTTTAGAGGGCATCATAGTATTGGTCCCTAAAAAGTGTGGAACAAAAGAATTGAAAAATATGCGCCCTATTTCACTGCTAAACGCGGATCTCAAGATAGTTGCTGGGTTTTGCTTCAAAGACTGAAAGCTGTTGCTGCTCGTACCATCGGTCCCTATCAGTCGTGCGCAGTCCCTAGAAGATCTATACAGCAAGCGCTCGAGGAATACCGCGATATCACGGCCGTCAGCGCGGCATCCAACTGTAGAGCGGCCATCTTGTCATTAGATATGGACAAATCATTTGACAGGGTTCAACATGAGTACCTGTTTCAGGTGATGTCCAAGATGGGTATGCGGCCGTATTTCATAAATATTATCCGGCGACTGTATACTGGTGCGGCTTCCCGAATTCTTGTGAATGGACATTGTACAGCAAAAGTACCCATTCTAGCTTCGGTGAGACAAGGTTGCCCCCTTTCAATGATGCTTTTCGCCATTTCAATTGAGCCATTCCTACGAACCCTGTACGTACAGCTGCCGGGTCTGGAAATTGGAGGCCATAAATACGTCTGTCGAGGTTATGCAGACGACCTGGCTGTGTATATGAGTGACCCCTCTGACCTCACTACAATCCGAGAGGTAATCGGAACGTATAGCTCTTGTTCGGGAGCGCAAATCAATCTACGCAAATCTCATATTCTGCAGTTGGGGAAAGGGATAGAATTCGTCGGAAATGGCCCCTTCGAACTGAGCGACGTTATCAAATTACTTGGGATCAGTTACAATAACTGCCCTGTCAAGACGGCAGCTTGGAACTGGAAAATGAGGCTCAACAGCTTACGAGCGATTTTAAGGGAGAATTCCACCCGCTCTTTAAATATATTTCAGAAAACCATGTTGATTAATCTTGTGATATTGCCAAAAGTGTACTACCTCCCGAGCATATTTCCCTTACCTGCAACAATCGGGGCACGTATTGAATCCACGCTTGCGTGGTTTATATGGCGAGGTAGTCTCCTCAGGGTAGCCTACTCCACGGCGACCCTCCCTGAAGCAAAAGGCGGCCTGTGACTCACCGACGTCAAGAAGAAATGTAAAGCGCTGCTTATATCTAGAACAGGTAAGGCCCTAGCTACTGGAGACGTCAATCTTACAGCGTACATAGTAAACGCAGTGACTCCGCCTGACAGAAGGGCGCCAGTTATGGTCGGACACATCAATTACAAGCTACGACATGTTCAACAATACATTCTTGACAACAGTTATATTCAAAAAAGATTAAGAAACTATACTACCAAGGAAATATACAAAGTGCTGACAGAAGATAGTGGCGTCAGTAAAGTACAGAGGAACAATCCCACAATCGCCTGGAATAGAGTGTGGAAAAATATACATTTGAAAACCTCGTCATCACATGTACGGGCTACGTGGTACTGCGCAATTCACAACATCATAAGCACAAATGAGCGCCTCTGCAGGATAGGCATGTCAAACACTGACAAATGCCTGGACTGCCAGCAGACCGACACCACACTACATCGGTTCACTTGCGGTGCTGCTAACGACGTATGGCAATGGGTACGGCACAAGATAGCAGTTATGAACCGTACATCAGAAAGTAATGTAACTGTAGAGGAACTGTTAGCGCCTACCAGGTGGCCGTATCCAGACCAAAAAAGGATGTCCACCTACTGGTTGATGGGCAGGTTCATCAATTACTGCCTGGGCAATGAGAGGAAGTCCCTACTGGAATTTCAACATGATATCTTGCAAGAGTACTCAAAATACTCTAAACTCCGGAAATGGAAAGAGATGATGGGAGGCTATTTACCTGCAGTTCTTGAAATAAGGTGACCAACGGATAAGTGAAGATTACATTTTCGACTACACATGAGCATGATAAACTATTGTTCTCTTACGTATCCCACTGGAAGAAAGGTTTTGTTGGACATACATTCGAACGAAAATGTTATGCATCGAATCGTTTTTGTTCGTCACTTTTGTTTATTTTAAAGTAGCAGGAGTATTGCTCTTTATTTGTAGGAAGATACTTTCTCATTTAGTTACAAAGTTATTTTCGATGCATAAAACCACTCCGGTTTCCTCAAAAATGATGAGGTAAAGGAATCCTATATACTTTTGTTTGGAAGATTTCTTCCTCGTCGGTTGGTTCAACGTGAACGGGGGTGTGGAGCAGTAAGCAGTACAACGCTTTGAATAGCGAGAAGACAAACACGTGAAGTCAAATTCAGTAACTGATAATAGGAGATTAACGCGATCCAGCATATACCGGAAGCCAAATTTTCTTCGAGAAGACACTCTCAAAGCAAACACGTAAATGCGACTGTTCCTTTCCGACGTCCAGCGACGACATCACAGAAAACGGCATGGAAGCCAGGCCGAGAAGGCAATTCATGGAGAGCGAAAGGATGGGCTAGAAGGGGAGTTGGGAGACCCAAAAAAAAAAAAAAAAAAAAAAAAAAAAAAAAAGGTGACTGAGGCGCTCCAGTCACGGTCATCACGGCCACTAAGGTCGGGGGTTCGAATCCCCCCTCGGGCATGGATATTTGTGCCGTCCTAGTTAGTAAGTAGTTCATAAGTAGTTTGTAAGTTTAGGGACTCATGACCCCGTAGTTAAGTCCCATAAGCTTAACACACATTTGAACATTTCAACGTACCTAGACCGATCTCTTATCCCGCCATTCCTAAAACATACAGTTCATTCTTTTGGCTTGTGCTCCCAGGCAACATTCTTCAGACGGCCCTAAATTAATATAAAACAGATATCATTGAAACACAAGGAGCATCATACATTCGTACAGCTGTGTAAACTAAACAACTGGAATAAGAGGATTTAAAACAGGTACAGGATATATGAGCATTAGACCAGCATATGACCCTGACGACGTAAAAGAGGGCGGATCATATATATTGTACAAAAGCTTGCATGCGTTCTTTATTATGTAGATAAGAAAGACGGCAGTGGCAGTGGGGTTATATGAATGTTGCAATTGGAAAAATTCCCGTTAAGGACTAACTTGGAAAAGGTAGAGGCGCAGCAACCACGCACAGTGCCAAAATGCTACGGGAATGTGTGTTAACGGGGTTCAACAGAGACAGAGAGATGCACAAACCTAACCTAACGTGTGTACATCTTTATAGGAGTATTTAATATCAATATAAAAGACGCACAAAGTATTCCAGGACTTGAGAGTGATGATAGGAATGGACATTAAATACAGTCATTTGCTCGTTAAGACGGCAAGTAACACCTACCACTAAACAGGCACTAACAGTCCACAAAATGGGAACAAGAAAGAAAGAAAGATCATGGATAAATCATTTAGTAAATGTTCTTAGCACAGAAACTTTATGTTAATCACGTATAATAACTTGTATGGTAAAGTACAAAATGTGAAACTGAATAGCTAGTTCAAGTGGATCGAGAGAACAGCTTTCGAAGCACCCAGGAAAGGAAACAGTTCCAAATTTCGCAGTCGGGATTTATTCTGTAGCATCTAGTTAGCTGCCGACACTCGCCTTGGACTCGAGTGGCGCTGCGGTGGGTGACCGAGTGGCGAGCGGGCAGTGTGGACGGTCGGGCCGGTCGAGCGTGCGCCGCTCGAACGAGCGTGGAGGAAATCGAGCGCAGCCACACGCCTTGCCGCAAGCTGCAGTACCGACACCTGCCGGACTGTCATAGAACGACGTGTATCACGCGGTTCGAGCGAGCAACCGAGCGACGTGCAGACCTCTAATGCTGTGCTTCAATTGCAGCGTAGTATAGCAAAGATCCGATAGAGGCGCTGTTCTTAATTTAGTATACCAAATAACTAATAGATGGCGATGTTGCGTTTTTTATTCACGTAACTTAGGTGTAATACACTCATACAGCGGTGTTGTGTATTGATACTGGCAACGGCTGAGGGGACTAATTCTTTGAGTTTATTAAGAAAAAAAAATAAATAATGTTGTTCCGATCGGTAAATTAATGATCCCCCTAAAGCGAATATTTAGTTGCCAACGTTAACATACTAAACCGCTGCCACTGCAAGTAAAATTTAACCCAGATACAACACAAAAAAGCCCGCCGCGGTGGCCGAGGGGACTGAGGTGCTACAGTCACGGTCAGCACGGCTACTACGGTCGGGGGTTCAAATCCCCCCTCGGGCATGGATATTTGTGCCGTCCTTAGTCTTAGTTAGTTCATAAGTAGTTTGTAAGTTTAGAGACTGATGACCCCGTAGTTAAGTCCCATAAGCTATACAAACATTTGATTTGACACAAAAAAATCATTTTTTTTACTAGCTGTATCCCGATGTCTTGCAATGCCATGAAAAGATAAAAGTGCTTCTTTCCGCGGGGATCATTTTCATTTGAAACATAACGACTTTCCTTCATGTCTATCGATGTTTTCATTTACTAAGAATTCTTTGTGAGGAAACGAATTTATGTAGTTTCCTTTCTGATTTCGGTGCGTACGTATTACTTCTAGAGCCCATTCTGTTTAGTAATGCCTAGAAAACTTGATAGCACAGTATAGAACAGAGGCCATGCTAGTTACGTAGTGCACCAAAGAACTAATAGTTGGCACTGCTGAAATTTTCATTTTTTTTATCTTTTATTTCTTTTCGATGATTATGCCATAGAACAGCAATGACCACTAAAGGTGATGTTCGTTTCGTAGTGCTGCAATGAAACAATACATGATCGTGTAGCGCGTATTCCCTCAGTGACAGAGGTATTTTGAATTAAGAGCCGCAGTCTTATCTCTGCAAATACAAACTAACATTGCACAGCGAGTTTCTGATCACACTTTGTATATTCACAGCTTAACGACGTATCTTTGCTTCTTTTGACATGGAATTAAAAACATAACGACATTCCTTCGCGTCTATCGATACTGTAATTTACATAAGAATTCTTTTCAAGAAAAATCGAATTTATGTAGTCCCCTTTTTGATTTCGGTGTATCCTCATTACATTTTGAGTGCGTTCTCATTAGGAATGCCTCTAAAACGCTATAGTACAGGAAAGGACAAAGTGAGGCGTCGTTAATTACATAGTACACCAAAGCACTAATTATGGCGTTGCTGCGTTTTTCTCTTTCATTCTCATAACTATAGTATAATACAAGAAGGGGTAAAATTTTTTACTTACGGCGGCGGAGTTGTGTGCTGATGTTGGCAAGAATGCTTTTTAAAAACTCAGTCACGTAGAATGAGGGGAATAATTCTTTATATTCCCGATGAAATAAATAATGTATGCTGTCATGGTCAATAAATTAATCACCCTCCTAAAGCGAATAGTTAGTTGCCAATGATAGCAAACTAAATCGCTGCCACTGCAAGTAAAATTTAACCCAGGTAGGGCACAATTTTTTTTATTCCTAACTGTATTCATGCTTTGCAATGTCATGGAAAGAAAACAAGTGCATCTTTCGACGGGTATAGCTACTAAATTGTGCTTGGAAGAAATATCTATGGAATGAGCATTGCGTTCTGTGCATCTTCTCAACACCGAGCGAGGTGGCGCAGTGGTAACTCACTGGACTCGCATTCGGAAGGATGGTGGTTCAAATCCACCTCCGGCCATCCAGATTTAGGTTTTCCGTGATTTCCCTAAATCACTAAGGCAAATGCCGGGATGGATCCTTTGAAAGTGCACGGCCGATTTCCTTCCCCCATCCTCACCCAAAAGTTCCGAGCGTAAGCTCCGTCTCGTCACGGTCTGCACGGCCACTACGGTCGGGGGTTCGAATCCCCCTCGGGCATGGATATTTTTGCCGTCCTTAGTCTTAGGTAGTTCATAAGTAGTTTGTAAGCTTAGGGACTGATGACCCCGTAGTTAAGTCCTATAAGTTCTACAAACATTTGAACATTTTTGAAGCTCCGTCTCTAATGACCACAGTGTCAACGGGACGTTAAACTCCAAGCTTCCTTCCTTCTTCTCAACATTATGTTGGAATTACCACGTGATACTGAGACACATACACTCTTTCCACAAATTTATTTGCTCTTACCATTGGTTTGTACTGCATTGGCAGCAAAGAAGCTCCCCTCCCCTCCACCTTTTCGCAGAGAAACCACATAACATGAAATAATATCGAAATAAATGTGTCACAGAAGTAACAAGAAAGTTCAGGAAGCGTCGCTAAAAGAGCCATTTACACATAATCATCTGTCTTAACCGAACAAAAAAGGACCAAGATGAAGTTACTGATTAATATATTTTCCCTAATATTACGTGACATTTCCACCTTAATGTTCAGGACAAGAAAACTGTCCTGCGCATATGAATGCTCACACCAGAGGTATTTTTACTCTGTGCCTGCCACTAAAGATAACATACACACGCGAGCAACACACTCATCAGAAACCTCTCTGCTTTCATACTTTTTCCGTACAGTATTGAGAGTAAAAATTGAAATTACTTACTTTTGGTGCGGACTACATTAAGATAGATACAGACGTCTATTTTTGCAGAGAAAATTGTACTTTGTGTTCTGAATATACAGTTCTATTACAGAAGGTCGATATCAATTTCGTGCTTTATGAGGCAATCACTGCAGAACGTGGAAACATGTATTAGGTGAAAAAATGGCCGATGCTGCTAACACAGTCAAGGCAATTCACTGGAAATACTATATTTAATGGAAAATTCTATACAGACGATCAGCTTATGGCATTCCTTGAACGATTACCCAGACTTACTTTATCGCACATTGACGCCACCATGACGTCTTATTTATACAGACATGAACTGCTCTCTTAATAAACTTTCAGCATTAGTCAAGTTTTCGATAATAGGGAACACTGCAGCCGGCCGCGGTGGCTGAGGGGACTGAGGCGCTCCAGTCACGGTCTGCATAGCCACTACGGTCGGGGGTTCGAATCCCCCCTCGGGCATGGATATTTGTGCTGTCCTAGATCGTAAGTAGTTCATAAGTAGTATGTACGTTTAGGGACCGATGACCCCGTAGTTAGGTCCCATGAGCTATACAAACATTTGAATATTTTGCAGCACTGCACACAGAATAACTACATTGTCCCCAGTGCAACACTGCAACATTCTAATACTTCAGCATACACTTACAGTTTAGTACAACACCATAGGACTAATACATGGCGCTGTTATTATTATTACTATTTTGCATCTCAACGATATAAGTGTTTTCAGAAGTTTACGTCAAACAGACAATTTCACACTACAGTCTTAACTTTATGAACACAAACATTAAATTTACATCGTTCTGGAGTACGGACTTAAAATATTTTTTTTTTTTTTTTTTATGAAAAACTATATGAACATTCAGCGTTTTCGACAATGAATTCTACTTAAATTTGACATATTGGCTAGGAAAACTGAGTTTATTGACAGAGCGATCCAACAAGGATTCTGTTTTTGCTGACCTAGGTCCGGAACCCTAGAAACCATGATATACACAGGTTCCTCTATAACAACCGTTGCGAAGCACGGGCATATAAGCTAGTATTAAATAATACTGAAATGAAATTGACTTCAATATTCAGACATGCATAGCAATATTCTACACATGATTTCGAATTCGTAAAAGTATGATTCATATAGTATTCATCAGAAGAGTGCTATCAGTAAACTGCAAGTGGTACACCCACGCGTCAAATGCGATCGGTCTGCTCCAACACACTGTAACTACATTGTACTTAAAGTGATATATTCCATACGTTGGCACAAGTGAGCTCGTATACAAAAATTATCAACACGCTTTGCTTTCAAGTGAAAGACTTATTTAAATGTAACGTCATTACGTTAAATCATCGTGATTGACCATCCATCCTATGTGTACTAACGCCAGTTAACTGAATTTGTTACACATTGAAGATGGCAGTTTAACTATTCCCATTATTCATTACGAGAATATCTGGAATGTACCAGTGTACTTTAGTCCATTATATGTACAATGAAAACCATATAATCGTGTTCTCCTTGTGGAGCGTGGAACATGATTCTTACTCAGTAAGATCAGTACCGTACCTTCCAAGACTGCTGCGACAGAACTATGGCCGCGGCGGAGTGGCCGAACGCACTGAGGCGCTATACTCCGATACGCAAGGCTGTTCCCTGACAGGGGTTCGAATCCTCCCTCGGGCATGATTGCATGTGTTTAGTATACGTTAGTTTATAAGTAGCTTGTAAGTTTAGGGACTGATGAAGCTTAAAAAACATATGAAGAGTATTATGTTCAAAAAATGTTGAAATGTCTGTAAATCTATCGGACAAAACTGCGTGGTCATCACTTTGTAGCTTACCAACTACTGAAACCTAGGTAAACTAACCTACGAACAAACACACACACCCATGCCCCAGGTAGTACTCGAACCTCAACGGCGAGCAACCGCGCGCTCCGCAGCGAGGTGCTTTAGACCGCTCGGGTACTCCACCGCGGCAGAGTATTATGCACAGTATTGCTGGGAGCCGGTGTTGCATGTTCTCATGCGGACTTCAGTAGTAAAATGGCAATGCCACTTGTTCCTGCTATATTCTAAAATATGAAATTTTTGAAACAGTAAAAGGACGCTGGTGCAATACCCGAAATATTTCAGATTAGCGTATGGTTCTTCATTCATCGCATCCTCCTCACCAACAAATGCCATACGATAACAGAGACTCGCAGCCTGTTCTTCTAGCACACTTTAATTATTGCAGTTTCTACTCCGATTAAATTTTGAGAAGATATTAAGATGATGTTTTAATATGTTCGGGCCAGTGTAATCTGTTTACCTAAAGTGACACAGTACATCACTGCACTATCACTGCGAGCTTGCGATAGCTCTCAACATCCGCTTTCGTCTCCTGTATGTCATTAGCAACTTTGTAATACCGTGTCACTCTGACGTACCTTTCAGTTATATAAACGTAGTATAATTAAACGATCTACGAAATGCTGTTACATTTATGAATGCTATGAAAACATTCGTTGAGTTTCTAATTTCAAGTGTTTAAAATTATAGTAAAATGGTTTTTACTAAGAAATGTATAGAAAGTATGAGAGCTCAGTAGATGCCTATGAATGTAGCGTCGAAGTATTACTTTGCAATGGTAAACAGAAAGTGTGCTGCTGAATATCAGCTGAACTAAACGATGAACATAGTTTCACAAGATTTAAAATTAATACTGCTTGTTAGCGGCATGGTACAAGGCCTCGGAATTCCTAAAACGACATTATCATCCGACTTGTCATAGGTGTTAATGACATATGTACCCCTCAAAGTTCCACAAGAAATAAAATAGACTAAGGATAGAGCTTCCTAACAGTAACTGATATTCTCGATAAATTCAAGAGAATAGCTGTACAAATTTTGGTATTAGAACCTTCTGGAACTGCGGTGATTAATTAGACATACGAAATTGCTGAACACTATTTTCCGTTACATTTAGAACCGAAATATTTTAGCACTTCATTCTTTACATCGTCATATCACAATAAATTAAGATTAGCGTTTAGCGTCACGTTGGCATGGTAGTAATCTGAGAGCGTGCACAACATCTGAATATTTCAAGAATGGCGAAGGTAATCAACCTACCCAGTTCAAATAAATCATCCCTTCGTTTGCTTGGAGAGATTTAAAGAAACTGCGGAAAACCTAAATCTGAATGGCCGGATGGGGATTTCAACCGTTGCAATTCCGAATGAGAAAGTAGTGTGGTATATATCTTGGCGTAATAGAAGTCTTGGAACCTCTTGGAGACTTAAAAAGTGATAAGTTGAAGAACGTCCTTGTTTCTGAACTACCTTTTGTCACCTACATCTTTACAATACAGCTTGCCTTCCTCGTACACCTGAAATACTTCTTAATTCCCATTTCTGTGTCACTGAATAGCTTAACCAACACACACAGCCACTCCTGAATTGGGGTCTCACCATTCCAGCCAGTGACGACACTACATGTTTACGTCAATGAAAAATTTGGTCACTGCTTTAAATCTGACGATACTGTTGTACAGGAATTATCAGTATTTAGGCATGTGAGAGGCGCCATTATATGAAACGAAGAAGTCATGTGTGAATATTTCCAACTGGAATTGCCTCTAGAATATAAAACGTTTACTTCACATTGCTATTTAAGTTCTGTGTTACTGAATACATTGCTTGGTTTACACGTTTACACCCGTTTAATACTAATAATTGGAATGTGAGTTTAGAAAATACAAATGGGGAAAAACATATTTCATATAGCACTCCTCGAATGTAACAGTTCTCTGTTCGAACCGCACACTGGCACGCAGTTTTACACCTCAGAGGAAGACTTTGCAGGAAAGACGCTCTGTGGCGCGGACGGACTTTTGTTTCGAGAACATACCTTTACCGATGAGACTAGCAGTATATTGCTCCCTCCTACGAATATCTCGCGAAGAGATCATGAGGATAAACTCAGAGAGATTAGAGCCCTCACAGACGCATATCCACAATCTTTCTTTCCGCGAACAATACGTGACTGGAATAGGAGGGAGAACCGATAGTGGTACGCAAGGTACCCTCTGCCACACACCGTCGGGTGGTTTGCGGAGTATGGATGTAGATGTAGATGTAAATGAAGATGAATAACATCGTTGTTCTTAATATGGACAAAGGCTACGTTACTGTCTTGAAGAACAGGTAGGATAATCAGGAAAAGATAAACAATATTTCGAATATAATCAGAAGGACCCGAGTATAAATAATGTAAAGAATCGCCAGTCATTTGGGGAAAATTGTCTTCATTTTCCTCCGGCTATTTTAAAAAAAAAAGTTCAATTGTTTGTAACTCTATGGGACTTAGTTTCTTAGTTTATTAGTCAATAGACTTACAAACTACTTAAAGTAAATTAAAGTAACCTAAGGACAATACACTCACACACACACTCATGCCGCAGGGAAAACTCTAACCTCCGATGGCGAGTAACTCTGCACTCCGCAACAAGGCGCCTTAGAACGCTCGGCTACTCCACCGCGGCCCGTCGATGAGAATGAAATATGCAAAACGGAAGCTTACCTGAACGGGCTATATGGATTATCCAGTATCCATTAAACACACTGGTTTGAGGCTTAATGCAATGTGTTATACTGCCGACTGGCATAAATATCTAATAAATGTTCAAATACTTGTACAGTTATGAGACCTAACTGCAGTGCTCATCGGTCCCTAAACTTACAAACTACTTTAACGTATCCTAAGAACAACACACACACACACACACACCACACACACACACACACATGACCGAGGGAAGTACTCGAACCCCCAACGTTGAACGGCCGTGCGCACCGTAGCAAGGCGCCTTAGTGCGCACGGGTATTCTGCCATGGCGGTCCCAGTAAGACACGTTTAACATTGCTAAGGTACCAGATCGTACAAGGACTTGTGAAATTTGTATATTTTCCCTGTGAAGTCCTATCTGGTTGGGTGATCTAAATAATTGAAGACGGTCCTAAATCCACGTGGGAGGTTGAGCTGAATCTCGTGGTAATGTCTGTTCCCTACGCATGCCTTTACAGCATGCACTTTGAAACAGCCTCTTTTGTTACGATTATCGGTGAAATGACGTCGAGAAGGTCATGGAATTTCCCTGTTACTAGATCGTACATCTTGTTAACATGAGCAGTAAGTGATTTTTGTTCAGGAGTCCATCCTGAACGTCAATGACACTCTTGCCGTGAGTCTTACCGCGAACCCTGTGGCATGACGTAGTTATTGAAGATTTCAACAGAAATATGACTGGGCCTTGTATAAGACCGAGAGGAGGAATTTCAAAAATGTGGATGCATAGTGTGACTCACCAGGTTGCAGATCAAATCAAAATGTTCAAATGATTGTATAGTCTAGTGGACTTAACTACGGGGCCATCAGCCCCTAAACTTACAAACTACTTATGAACTAGCTAATAATAAGGACGGCACAAATATCCATGTCCGAGGGGGGGATTCGAACCCCCGACCGTAGTGGCCGTGCAGACCGTGACTGGAGCACCACAATCCCCTCGGCCACCGCGGCCGGCGGTTGCAGATCAATAACATTTAGTTTTTTTTCTGAGGGAATCATTTTCTACAGAACGGACAAATGAAAAATCTAATGCACAAAAACCTACTATTTTCCTTTACATTAATTCCTTTCTATTCCTCTCAATGTTGACAGATACAAAAGTGTTACATTATAGTTAGAAACGTTGAAAGGATGGGAGACATACATATAAATACAAACTGAACTTTTTAAACGGATCCAGAGGGTTGTAAATTCATCTCATATTAAAGAGCGCTGCCCAAAATAAGGTCCGGCCAGATGTTATAAACCCTACAATGATTATGCTTGTGGTAGACTCGTCTTAATACAAATTATAGAACAGTCTCTCCAATTTACAACAGCGTGCACGAATCTCATGCTTAGTGAAGACCTTGATCGTACTAACGTCAACTTTAACTAATGTTCATTCATAGAGAAGCAAAACGTGTTACGCAACCCGTCCTCGATGTACAATGCATATTCAGTAGGAGCGAAATTCTGGTGAAAGTGGTGTCCAGCGCATGGCGATGAATTCATTATCGTGTTCATTCAACCACTGTTACTGAAAAGATCCGTATTACAGAGTAGTTTACATGTCCAGTCAAAGCATTGTTTGAATGGGAAGCTTCGTCTGATGCCGCGTCCAAAGACACAGTTACAGAATGTTTGAATTACATATACCCCGACCAGTGACGTACTTGCTTCTTGCATTGCAGTTGCTACGCGATTCTTTACACGAATAATTACAAGAGCACTACTGTGATTTTAGAAGTAATATGAATTATCTTTGAAACCGACCATTACCCTTTCATCTTTTACAGAATGGTCTGAGCTAGCTTCTAGCTACGGCTAGACGCACCGCAACAACACTTACAAATTGTGAATAAGTATTGCCTGTCCTTATTAATACTATGTTATTAGCGTCTCCGACTCTCCGTCTGGTTTTCATAACATATTCCGACATAATCTGGGAGGCATCAGATTGCCCTACAGCACTTCTAAGCGTATTTCAAGGTAGTAACAGACATTGATTGTTGTATGTACAATTAACATTGTGGATACAATTAACACTGACGTGCGCTAATACCAACGAAGGAAATACCGGCTTTTTGAAAGGTGGCAATAGTGTTGTGGCTAATCAGTGTATATGTTATTCATGTAGTGCCAGTTCCATGACGTCCTTTACTAACTGGTTGTAGCCGAAATTTCGTAAACATAATAGAGGAATATAAGAATTTTACTGGGAAATTTCGTTCGTCTCTTAATTTTTGTATAGAGACTCGTAGCTATATCATGGCGTGAAATTCCTAAACCGCTAAGCGTAGGACAAATGGTCTTTCTTATGTAGTTTAAACGAAATTCATAAAACGGGAGATATTGTTTCATTTTCATTGTTCATTTCATTCAGAATTTTTCGAATAGGTTTCCAGTGTTTGCTAAATGACGAATTTCGTGGTGGGAACGATGGTAAACCCTGCAATGTCGATTCTTTCATTACATTAACTGAAGCGTAGCTATGTCCAAAGTCGTAAACTTTACTAGACTACGTATAACAAGTGTTAGTAAAAAGGTTTTAAGTATGGCAGTCGTAATTTGTCATTTATATAATGTAATGTAAATGTAAATATTGACAATAGGATCACAATTTCCATTTAGTGGCATCTATTTATTCACAGCCCATACAAATGGTTACATGTTTGCACCTGTTACTATCCTTCAAAGTAGTCACCAGTGTTGGAGAACCAGTTGCCGTTGCCAGCGACGTGGAAGGCGTAGCATACCGTTGGAAGAGCCTGTTATGTTGATGGTGCGAATGGAGCGGTCTACTACCTGTCCAGTCGCTGGAACTCTCCTGAAGCGAATGACACATGACACGAAGTGTTTCCTTCATGCCAAAAAACTGACATTTGGAGCCTGTGGTTGTGTATGAAATACAGGATGATTCTTACAGTGAAAAAAAAACTATAACCAATCACATTTGATTATGCTATGTACTTGCTAATTAGCACCGTTAAAGGTAACACTTTCCAGTTTATCGTCAGACGGCTATTCACGTCAACATAAATTATTTTTGTCATCTACGTTTCCCTTATGCACATAATTTTACCTTGTAGCGATCAGTTCCTGGTGATGCGGTGCCCTACAATAACAAAAGATAACTGAAATAGTTTACTGGGCAAATTTTTATAAAAAACATTTACGATAGAACTTATTTACTCACGTTGAAAAGTCGGCGCGATTACGTTGTAATTTTGTTTGCTGTAGTTGTTGAAGCAATGGGCACTTTATGTATCACTTATTTCTCTTACGTGGAGCAACATGAAAGGGAAAGTTCACTACTTGTTAAACAAATGTATTTTGAGTTGTTAATTTCAGGAACAGCCGTTCATACAGATTAAATAACAAACTGCTAAATCTTTCAAATCAAAGCATCTTTTCCATCAGAAACACATTTGAAATCATTGAAAAAATATAGATGTGCACGTTCCAATTACTGCCACATTAGCATCATTTGACATTGTAAATGTCTATACTAATGTTCCTATAGATCATACAATAAATATAATCAAAATGTTTGTTTGTATAGCTTATGGGTCTTAATAAATATAATCAGAAATAACCCACTAAAACACAAGAAACTGAGAATGGCGGACACCTGTGATGTCATTAAATTGCTCACATTGGTACTGTCATACAATTACTTCAGTTTTAATTTTTTTAAATGCATACACAGAATGACTGATTAGTTAGCTGGGAAATTGGCAGATATTTACATCATCCATTTGAAACAAACATTTTTTCAGTTCCACTAGTGATATCCACAGCAAAGTCATCCACTACAAAATATATGTGGATGATACAGTAATTCTTTTTGATAGCACCAAATATGAAAATGACAACTTAGCAACAAAATTGAGCAGCATGCAAACAACATAATATTCACTTTTGAGCATGAAATCAAGACAGTATCAACTTCATTTACTGAAAAATATCAAGAAAGACCATAAAAGTAATTTTGAAATCTATAGGAAGAAAACAGCCACTGCTGTATGTATCAGCAGCTCATTTTGCCATCCAAATCGGCACAAGATGGCATATTTCAGATCCACATTGAATCGCCTACATAGAATTCCTCTGTAACTAAATCAATAAGCTAAATAAATCAATATCATAAAATCCATCGTTTCAAATAATGGATATAACCCCAACATGGTTGAAAAACTATCACACAAAGTAAATAACACTTCAGACTATAAATCTGCACATCAGACCCGATAAAAATATCATAAACTGCAGTACAAAACAGCAGAAATTTGTTGCACGCAATTTCTAGTCAGCTTTCCTACAAAATAAGTAATATGTTCAAAAACACAAACATAAAGATAAGCTTCGACACAAACTACAAATTTCAGCAACTAGCCTTTCATAACTTAAACAGTCCCTCATATGAAAGGTTAGGCATATGTACAGTTATCTGCCAGACTTACCCCTCCTACTATATAGAACAAACTGGGAGAAGCTTTTAATGTCTACATCTACATAGATACTCTGCAAATCACCTGCCTGGCAGAGAGTTCATGAACCACGTTCATAAATTTTCTCTGCCGTTCCATTCTCTAATAGCGCGCGGGAAGAAAGAAGACCTAAATCGTTCTGTTTTTGATCTCATTTCTCTTATTCTATTGGGATGGTCATGTCTCCCTTAGTAGATGGGTGCTAGCAAAATATTTTCACATACAGAAGTAAAAGTCGGTGATTGAAGCTTCGCAAACAGATCACGCCGCAATGAATAAGGTCTTTCGTTTAATGATTTCCACCCCAATTCGTGCAACATTTCCGTGAAGTTTAGCGTATTTCTTTTAGTGGTCATGTGTACTACTTCACACTTTATTTAGTGTCAATTGCCAATTTTTGCACCATGTAGAAATTTTGACTAAATCGCTTTGCAGTTGCTTTTGATCCTCTGTTGACTTCACTAACCGATAAACGACAGCATTATCCGCGAAGAGTCTAAGAGAGCTATTCAGATTGTCTCCTAAATCGTTTGTAAACACGACTAAGAGTAGGGGACCTATGACGCTTTCCTGTGGAACGCCAGATATCACTTCTGTTTTACTCGATGATTTACCGTCAATTACAACGAATTGTGTCCTTTCTGATAGGAAATCGTGAATCCAATCGCACAATTGGGGAGATATTCCATAAGCACGTAATTTCATTTGAATCCGCTTGTGGGGTACAGTGTCAAAAGCCTTTCGGAAATCCAGAAATATGGAATCGATTTGAGATCCCTTGTCGATGGCACTTAATACTTCATGTGAATAAAGGTCAAGCTGTGCTTCACAAGAGCGATACTTTCTGAATCCGTGTTGAGTATTGTTTAAGAGGTCGTTCTCTTCGAGGTAGTTCATAATATTCGAAAAAGTATATGTTCCAAAATCCTACTGCGAATAGACGTCAATGAGATTGGCCTGTAATTTTGGGGATCACTCCTATTGCCTTTCTTGAATATTGGAGTAAGTTGGGCAACTTTCCAGTCTTTGGGTACGGATCTTTCGCTGAGTGATAGGTTGTAAATTATAGCTAAGTACGGAGTTATTGCATCAGCATACTCTGAGAGGAATCTAGTTGGTATTCAATGTGGCCCGGAAGATTTATTTTTGTTTAGTGACTTAAGTTGTTTTACTACTCCAGGAACATTCTACTTGTAAGTTTCGC
This sequence comes from Locusta migratoria, assembly GCA_026315105.1. Taxonomy (NCBI): domain Eukaryota; kingdom Metazoa; phylum Arthropoda; class Insecta; order Orthoptera; family Acrididae; genus Locusta; species Locusta migratoria. The sequence goes on from CM048746.1 coordinate 348,813,301, forward strand.
ATGCTGACAGCTGTTCTTGGATTGAATACTGGAGTGTTCACTTCGTCTTCTTTGGTGAACGAATTTCGGAAAGCTGTGTTTAGTAATTCTGCCTTTTCAGTACTGTCATAGGTAGTATTACCATTCCTATCGCGTAGTGAAGGTATTGATTGTGTTTTGCCGCTAGTGTACTCCACATATGACCAGAATTTCTTTGGATTTTCTGCAAGATTAGGAGACAGGATTTCGTTCCTACTATAGGCTTCTCGCATTAAAGTCCGCGCTAGGTTGCGAGTTTCCTTCGAAGATTGCCATTCTTGCGGATTCTGTGTCTTTTTAAATTTTGCATGCGTTTTTCTTTCTTTCTGCAACAGTGATCTGACCTGTTTTGTGTACCACGGGGGTCATCCCCCTCTTCTATTAATTTATTTGTAATAAATCTCTCGATTGCTACTGTTATTATGTCTTTGAAAGTAAGCCACAACTGATCTACACTCGCATTTTTAGTTTTGAAAGACTGGAGACTATCACTCAGGAAAGCATGAAGAGAAGTTTTATCTGCTTTATTGAATAGATATATTTTTCGTTTATTTCGACATTCAGTCTCGCTACTACAACACGATGTTCGTTAATCCCTGTATCCGTTTTGATGCTCTTTACTATCTCCGTATTATTTGTTGCTAGGAGATGAAGGGTATTTTCGCAACCACTTACTATTCTAGTAGGTTCATGAACTAACTGTTCGAAGTAGTTTTCAGAAAAATCATTCAGAACTAGTTCGGACGATGTTTTATATTTGCCGCCGGTTTTGAATACGTAATTATGCAAACATATCGAGGATAAATTCTGGAAATATCGAGGGTAAATTAAAGTCGCCACCAATTATAACAGTATGCTTCGGATGCCTATTTGAAATGTGATTTAAGCTTACTTTGAACATTTCTGCAACCGCATCGTCTGAGTCAGGGGGCCGATAAAAAGATCCAATTATTAATTTATTCCGTTTGTAGGTACAACCTCTACCCTGACCAACTCACAGGAAGTATCTGCCTCAATTTCGCTGCAGGATAAATCGTTTGTAACGGCAATAAACACGCATCTCCCTTTTTTTACTTATTCTATCCTTTCTGAAGATCATTTGGCCCTTTGAAAAAATGTCGGCCGAACTTATCTCAGGCGTCAGCCAGCTTTCAGAACCTATAACGATTTGTGTCTCAATACTTTCTATCAGCGCTTGGAGCTCTGGACCTTTCCCAATACAGCTACGACAATTTACAACTGTTATACCAGGGGTTTCTTCCTATGTCTGATCTGCCCCCTTTGAGACTGAAACCCATTTTGTGTATTCCCGAGGCCCTCTAACCTAAAACACCGCCCAGTCCACGCCACACAGCCCCCACTACCCGTGTAGCCGCTTCCTGAGTATAGGGGACTCCTGACCTATTTAGCGGAACCCGAAAACCCACCACCCTTTGGCGCAAGTCGAGGAATCTTCAGTCCACACGGTCGCAGAACCGCCTGAGCCTCCGATTCAGACGCTCCACTCGGATCTGAACCAATGGTCCGCAGTCAGTCCTATCGACAATGCTGCAGATGGTAAGCTCCGCTTTCATCTTGCAAGCAAGACTGGCAGTCTTTACCACTTGTGATAGCCGCTCAAAACCAGAGAGGATCTCTTCCTATCCAAAGCGACACACATTATTGGTCCCGACATGAGCCACCACCTGCAGCTGGCTGCACCCTGTGCTCTTCATGGCATCCGGAAGCACCCGTTCCACATCTAGAATGACTCCCCTCGGTATGCACACGTAGTGCACATTGGACTTCTTCCCCTCCCTATCAGCCATTTTCCTAAGGGGCTCCATTGCCCGCCTAACGTTGGAGCTCCCAACTACTAACAAACACACCCTCTGTGAGTGCCCGGATCTTGAAGGCAGAGGGGCGAGTACAGAATAAGCGACACCATCTGCGTCAGGTACATCCTCTGCCAGAGACAGCGCCTCGAATCTGTTGGCAAGACTAACCGGGGAGGCCTCCACTTCGGTCCCCCGGGAAGTCTTACGCCGCCTGACACGCGCTGAGGAGACCTCTCACACCACGAATTGGTAGGCGACCTCCTCGCAGGCAGTGAGCGGGCTGGCCACAGCCGCAGGACGATCGGAGGGCAGAACAGACGCACAGGGCGTCTGCTGCACCCCCGCGAGCGGCTCACAACAGCGGCGACCACCCACCACAGTCTCAAGCGTTGCCAGCGAAGCCAACGCCGCCTGAAGCTGCGAGCGAAGAGTCACCAACTCTGCCTCCATCCGTTCCCAGCAGTCACAGTTCCTAGCCATTGTAAAAACCTATGTTTCTTCCAAGTAAGTACGTTTGAAGACACAGAAGTTTGATGAAGAGTGAGCTTCGAAAAATATTTATTACCGACGAATCTGAGAAATATATACGCGAGCTAATGAATCAAAAGATCAACAACTGAACTGACAACTAAACGCGATTATTAATAAATAAACACACGAGCACACTAAAGTATAAAGAGCTGCAAAAGAAAGCACACACGAAATGAAAATAAGTCGCTTCTAATAAGAAGCCGGTTACCGTACAATGTAGAGCTGCTGCTGGTCACGTGTGCACTGGCCGGCGTTTAAATGCTACATGACTGGTAAACCCATCAAAATTTGCATGTGCCACGTACACAACTTATAGCAGCCACAAGATAAAATGCATTCAATATAGATCAAAATACTGCAGTATGCGGATAAAGGCAGGCGTTTGAATTTGCTCTAAGAAATAGAGGTTTATATACATAAACATAAATTACCTCAGCATCTCCTCAATGAACAAACAGAGCTGGCCAATGCAGTCTTTCTGCAACATTTCACTTAGCTCCTTTCGAATTTACAGTATTTACAATAAACACTGCTGCTTTTGCCACATGTAGAATTGCAATATAAACTTAAAATACAGGACAATAGCCCTCTCAGATGCAGAATAGGACAATCATTAAATTTATCTGGCCTGCAATTAAGCAGCATAATACACACTATCACACTGTGGTAACATACAAATATTTACAGTTATTTATCACATTACTCAAGTATACCACAGCCTGTACTATGTCACTAAGTAATATGTACAAAAAATCTGTAAATACAGCTCTCTACTTAATTTATAGCCAATGTCACCGAATGTACAATGCATATATATAATGTTTCGTCTATGTAACATATTTCTATTTCTCTTGTTTGTAAAACATTTCAATGTCAAATCAGTATTCATATCTGTGATAGAAAGCATTGTTGTAAGTGTTATGTTGGCAATGTCACCATCTTTGTATTCTATGGGGGAAAAACTTTTTCTTTGTGTATGTGTGTATGTGGTTAATGCTATGTTGCTCCACATAAGAGAAATAAGGGATACATAAAGTGCTCATTGATCCAAGAACTGTAGTAAACAACGGTACAATGTAATCGAGCCAACTTATCGTCGTGAGTAAATAAAAAGCATCAAAGTTAAACCGTAAAAGTTTGTTTACAATAATTTGTCAGTATCATTATTCATATTTACGCTCAAGTAAGCCACTTTAATCATCTATTTCTATCATAGGGCACCACATAACCAAGGACTTTTCACCACATAGCACAATTATGTGCATAAGCAAAATGTAGATGACGGAAACGATATATGTGGACGTGAACATCCGTCTGACCATGAACTGGCAAGTTTTAAATCGGTTACGGCGCTATTTAGCAAATAAATAGTATAAACAAATGTGGCTGGATCATCCTGTGATACATTCAATGCATTTTCGTTTGCTATATGATCTGTCTATCTAAGCTTCAACTTTCTGCTTTAGCACCACGTTTCAGAAGCATCCATTATTATCATGAATGAGCTTCTTATCTTCCATGCTTCAACTTTAGCAGTAAAGACAAAAAACCTCCAAAAACGTAATTTTATACTAGATCTTAACGAGTTACTCTTTTTCAAAGGCAATTATCTTCATATAACGTCTCTGCAAGTTCTCCTTCTTACTTCGGTCATCGAGTTTTGTTTTGCTGCACAAATAACAAAATCAAGCAACTATCTTCAGTGTATCGTTTCCTAAATTACTTTCGGTTCATTCGTTCTATTCGAGTGTATTTATCGACATCTTGTTCTATTTTCCCCTTATTATTAATTTTCAAAATTCTCCATTAAGTTCAACTGTCCTACAAAGTCCTACGAATTTTCAAAGAGTTTTTTAGTCTCTCCGAACTTTTTCAAAAATGTTCAACTGTTTGTATAGTCTGTGGGACTTAACTACGGGGTCATCAGTCCCTAAACTTACAAACATGAACTGCTTACGAACTAGGACGGCACAAATATCCATGCCCGAGGGGGAATTCGAACCTCCGACCGTAGTGGCCGTGCAGACAGTGAATGGAGCGCCTCAGTCTCCTCGGCCACCGTGGCCGGCATCTCCTTTTCCAAATGCCACCACGCTTTCCTTCACAACTCGCTCAGTTCACACATTTACTAACAAAGAGGATAACTTATGAGCTTCCCTTTAGAAATAATACTTTGATAATAGGAATGAAGCGTGATGTCGTTGATAATCAGAAATTGTGTAGGCCTTGACTTGCAGACGTCCGAACCAAAACTGCTGAAAACAATTGTGGCAAATATCGTGGCTGAAGATGGAGAGACGACCATTGATAGCTCTTCTGAATTCCACCATCTGAGCTTTAGTGAGCACCAAGCGCTGCCATTGAACTCGGATTGTTTGCTGATATTCATATTCATCCATCTTCCAGCCGGAGACTGCTAAAACAGATCTCACAAACCTCATAGCCCGGTAAGAGCCCATGTCAAAGTGCTTCATATACGTAGAGTATGTAATTCGATACCAACGTATTGCAGTGAACCAATCAAATGTGTTAGAAATCAATAAATGTTGTAGAACATGATACTGTGAAGCTTCTAGTAATTGAGAATGACAAATGAGCATAATCGCCTGAGGTATCGAATTAAGTCGTTCACAGTTTAACTGATCTATTTACCTCTCGATTCATCTTAGTTGAGAGTCTGGTTCTTCCCACTGGCCCTATGTAAATCAGTTGAAACTTCTTTCTCTTGCATCACGGTTCGTTATGAATTCATGCTGGTGGACACGTACTGCGTTGCGCAATGTTACTGGTCAAGTCTTGTGAGAGAAATTATGAAACGGATTTGTAACAATAGTTTGGTGACACCCGGCATGATATCTCAAGTGGTAGTACATTATCACCACACAGAACATTTGTGAGTTTTAAGAGCTCTTCAGAACATTAATCACAGTTCATCAGGTGATCGTATCAGGCCAGATAGCGATTACATAGTGGCTTTCTTCGTGGACGACAGTACCTAATTTGATTTAAGATACGCCGGCACTTGAACCATTGTTCGCCTACGTAGGAACAACTATGAGTAACTGAGCCCAAAAATAATGGAAAACGGGCTCTAATGTAGGAACAGCTGAGAGCAGTTTTAGTTTCAATAACAATCGCAATTTTACTAAGAATACAGATACAAGAACTTCATTGCTCAAAGAAAATGCCGGAAACAAATATAACAGAATAAATAATTTAAAATAACTCTGGTGTGGACCAACTTAGTAATAAGGAATTCCTTTAGAAGCATGTAAATGCACTAAGTAAGCACACGATCTCATTTAAGTCAGAACATAATAATAATAATAACTTGCAGCCTAGGTCATGTATTGTAATTTACTTATTTCTGCACGACCATTCCCGACGGAATCTAGTACTTATTTTACATCAGCATAGAACATTATAAAAATATTGTTTGTGCAACTTCCAATAACGTTATTTTACATAACTTGTGTGATCATTGTACAGTGCCGTATTTGAATGTCGTCCCCGTCATAAAGCGCATTTCAGTACTAAAAAAGAAAGCGCCATATAGGAGTGTTAGTAATACAAAATAGAGTACATAAAAGATCCCCTTGTGACCAATTGTGGAGGTGAGTTTGTTCGGGGATGTGTTTTCGTCTTGCCAGATGGAGTATTACTGAAAGGAGACGAATCAAAATCTTTAATGGACACATATTGGCCTGGTCCGTAGATAAAGTGCATGAGCCTTTTAAATAAACGGTGTTGTTCAACACGAATGTCACTGGATAACCATGTCGATATATTATGTGTTTTAAAATACGTAGTTGTACAAAATAATAAATGGAATATTTTCGTATCCATGACCGTTTAGTTGTGTTATTCACTAATTCAAATATCTACAATATGTACAAAGCTTTCGAGCCCGAAAATTAGGTAGTTTTGACAGCTGGGGCATTTGTTAAAACCAGGCTTCCGGCAACATCGGGGAGACCAAGAGATGTTCAGCGTCTTGACGTTCGTCACATTCGCAGACTGCGTCACCCACCGTTTCAATTTCTGTTTGCACCGTGTCATTCCAGTTGCAAGGCTGTTCGACTTCTTTTACGTCTGGTGAAGTAGATGGAAACCAGTGGCAGGCTCGTCCTTTACAGTCCGGCTGTTTTTACCACACAAGGCGACCGCAAGGCGATGACATAATTTCTTCAATTTTTGGAAGAAAGCTTCTTCTCAGCTTCAGCCTAGGACACGGTCATCACTTCCAAACATAGGATACCTGGGATACCTTTCCCGTTGATATGTAGCTCTGCTGCTATTTTTCACCTAATGTACGGTGGATATACTAATAAAACCTGGTAAATTCTGTGAACTAGAGAGGGTTGTAGGTAGTTAAAGTCTTGTTAAAAGTGGTGTCCAGATGCCTAAGATCCATTTGGCTATTTCGGAAAATTTATTAAAACGTTTGACACTTTAGCCAGTTTAAGATTTCAGATACGCCTAAACTGCATGTTGTTATCACATCAATATGTCTGGTCTTTTAAAACCAGTTGTCATATAAAAAAAACAGCAAATATCTTTGTTACTGCATCAATCTGCTGCTATGGAGGACACGTGGAGACGTTAAGTGGTCGTAAGCAAGAGCGGGTATTGTAATGGATACATTTTTCGTTTCTTAGTTGCTTCGGTCCTCCGCACTGATGCAAAAACAATACATATTTTCAGTTTTTTATTATTGCTATAAACTAACAACTGGTTTTATAAAATCAGATGTATATTTAATTTGCTTCTGATAAGGAACCTGAAGTATTCGGGCGTAAATTTACACATACATAAAATAACTTACGCTTAGAACAATATACACACCCCGTGCGAGGGAGGAAATGAACCTCTGGCGGAAGGGGTCTCGGAATCAGCGAAATGATGCCTCAGACTGCGTGGATATCCCCGTGCGGCGAAACCGACACCATTTCAAGTAAAATGAACTTTCTTTTGTCCAAAGTCCCAAACTATTTATATTTCTATAGGCAACAGGTATCGACACACAAGTGTACTACCTGGTCACAGACAAGATGCTACTTTTAAACTATTACTGAAGGTGTCGACTTCATGATTAATGATTTGTACATTCTTCAATCGTAGAGCACAATAGCATTATTGCCCCTTTGTGTAAATAGAATGGTGGTGTACGAAAAATAAATAAATAAATAATAAAATTTAAAAAAAGAAAAAAATCCTTTCGCGATCTTGACAAAACAATATTTCATTTAAAAAGTATGTTAATGACGATGACATACAGTTTAGGCGGAGCTGACAATATTGTAACGTGGAATGACACTTTAAAATGGTTACAATTCCGAAGACGAGATTGTTTTTCAATCCATGGCGGTAATTTCATTAAAAAATCGTGTGTGTGGTTTCTCGTCAAGGAGAAATGACTAAGCTTTTATTTAAAGAAGGATACCCCTTGACAACGTGACGCCCACCAACTGCCATTACCAATAAGCAGACTGTCTGTCCGAACATCGGGGCATCCAGTGCCTGCCCAATCAATGCAGCCGAGGTGACTGCGAAGCGCCAGTCACGGTCTGCACGGCCACTACGATCGGGGGTTCGAATCCCCCCTCGGGCATGGATATTTGTGCCGTCCTTAGTGTTTGCTATTTCATAAGTAGTTTTTAAGTTTAGGACTGATGACCTCGTAGTTAAGTCCCATAAGCTATACAAACATTTGATTTCGTTCAATGCAAGTTCCGGCCATGCTCAATCCACGCAACCGTCCAAATCTTTAGTAACAAATATTCCACACGCACGATACATAAACACAGACTTAGAAGTATGACGTATCGAGCTGAGATAATAAAACACTGTGCAAAATTAGGATCACGACCGGAAACGACGCTGAAAGACAATTTCATGCTTCAGCTAGCAAAGATGCCAAACCAACGCCCTAACAAGTAATATTACCTTAAACTAAACTCTGACGGAAAGGCCTCGAGATGCCCATTGGGTACTGACCGGTTGCCGTGTCATCCTCTGCCCGAATATGTCAACGGATGCGGTATGGAGGGGGGGGGGGGGCGCCTGGTCAGCACTCCCGGCTCTTATGTCAGTTTTCTTGACCGGAGCCGCTACTTCTCAATCAAGTATCTTCTCAGTTGGCCTCACAAGGGTTGAGTGCACCCCGCTTCCCAACAGCACTCGGCAGACCAGAACGGTAACCGATCCACGTGCTAGCCCATCCCGACAGGTGATCTAACGGGAAACTGTGTATTCACTGCGGTACGGCTGTTGACCTACCTAAGAGATACATTTCGATTTTCATCTACTTTCATACGTTGTAGTGTTGGATATTGTAGACCAGTAGTTCGCAAATGTAGGCCGCGTTATCTAATCAGGTCGTTCGCAGGACGACTTTAAGATATCAAAGTAAACTACTTTACGTATTAAATAAAAATATGAAAGTGTGTTCTATTAGTATTAGTATTCTCTTGATATATTTACCTTAACCCAAGTGAGTGTTATTATTATGACAGTGATGATTATTATTATCGTTGTTTTATGCAACTGTGTTACTCAAAATTGGTTCATATTTTGGTTATTACTTTTCGAGAATTCGAAATGAATTGTTATGGATAAGACGTACGTTTGCAAAGTAGAACCTTAATAAGCTAAAACTATCACATTTTAATAACACTCGGTGATATAACTCTCAAGCTTTAACTTATATCAGTTCACAAAAGAGAGTTTCGAATGCTCGTAATAAAGATTTGTAAAACTTAATGGGATTCCCTACTACTTATGCGAATTTGTATCTTATGGTTCTTTCTTAAATTTTTAGTTTTAATAATTATAGAAGCAAATATATATAGTGGAAGGCGTGGCAAGACGGGGAGGTGGGGTAAAACAAGGAAGGGCTGTTAGCTACAGATTGTGTTTTTCTCGACTTCAAAAAGGCGTTCGACGCGGTGCCACACTGCAGACTGCTAACGAAGATACGAGCTTATGGAATAGGTTCACAGATTTGTGACTGGCTGGAAGACTTCCTAAGTAATAGAACGCAGTACGTTGTTCTCGACGGCGAGTGTTCATCAGAGACGAGTGTATCGTCAGGCGTGCCCCAGGGGAGTGTGATAGGACCGCTATTATTTTCTATCTATATAAATGATCTGATGGACAGAGTAAGTAGTAATTTGCGGCTGTTTGCTGATGATGCTGTGGTGTATCGGAGGGTGTCGTCTGTAACTGACTGTAATAGCATACAGGTTGACTTAGACAAAATTTCTAGTTGGTGCGAAGAATGGCAGCTAGCTCTCAATGTAGAAAAATGTAAGGTGATGCGCATGAGTACAAAAAACAATCCTATAATGTTCGAATACAGCATTAGTAGTGAGCTTCTTGATGCTGTCGCGTCGTTCAAATATCTAGGCGTAACATTGCAGAGCGATATGAAATGGAACGAGCATGTAAGGACAGTTGTGAGTAAGGCAGACAGCCAACTTCGGTTTATTGGGAGAATTTTGGGAAGATGTACTTCACCTGTAAAGGAGACCGCGTATAAAACGCTTGTGCGACCACGTCTTGAGTATTTGGGACCCGCAGCAGATCGGTTTGAAGGAAGACATAGAGGCGGTTCAGAGGCGAGCAGCTAGATTTGTTACCGGTAGGTTCGACCAATGCGTGAGTGTCACAAATATGCTCCGGCAACTCAATTGGGGATCGCTGGAAGAAAGACGACGTTCTTTTCGTGAATTTCTGTTAAGTAAATTTAGAGGGCTGGAATTTGAAGCTGAGTGTAGTACGATCTTGTTGCCGCCTACTTACATTTCGCGTAAAGATCACAAAGACAAGATAAGAGAAATTAGGGCTCGTACGGAGGCATATAGGCATTCTTTTTTTCCTCGTTCAATTTGGGAGTGGAATAGGAAAGGAAATGCCTAGTAGTGGTACAGTGTACCCTCCGCCACGCACCTTACGGTGAATTGCGGAGTATGTATGTAGATGTAGATATAGATGTAGTGCCATCTGTGGATAGTTACGTCAAATTCATCGATACGCAATTCCATTGTTTTGAAATTGCCAGATCTCATTGTCGCGGTGGGCTCTGTGAGTTCTGCAATGTAGGTAAAACTTTTATACTGATTTGCAATATTTTTCCATTTTCGAGATCCTAAAAAGTGTTTTAATGGACATTTGTGCAGAATATATATTCATCAGTGAATAATAGGTCTTATTAACAACAAACTTCTGTCATTCGTCACTTTTCACTAGATACTTTTCGTGTAGGCTTAACATAACCTGACAGCACGCTAGGTGCTTGATGGGGTGGGGTAAGATGGGGAGCTTCCCCATGTGCTCCTGTTATTTGTCCAACCGTTATGTATTTATCCTGCTGGTTTGAACAAGTACATTATACTTCGAATAAAGTTTTACATTGAAAGCTATTCGTTATTCCAACTTTTCCTAATTTATTACAAACTATGACTTAGGTATTATTGTTTTCACCTAAACTTCTTATAAGATTGAACTACCTGAAGACATTCAAAGTATCTCCCAAATTCCCCAAAATTTCTGCATCTAAACGAAAAGTCTGCTCAGGATACCAAACAATGAACTTAATGATAAAGAAAAAGTGATGAGCAGTGGCGTATCCGGGAGGGGGGGGGGGGAGGCTGTCAGGCTGCAGCTACCCTCCCCTTCCAGACCCTCCTGGAGCCCCTCCCCCCAGACCTTGCTGCAGCCTCCCCTAGAGAGAGAGAGAGAGAGAGAGGGAGGGGGGAGAGGAAAAAGGGGTCAATCCTGCCAATATGAGTAAAGGCGCAGTGATTGACCTCATGAACGTTACGTCCTTCTTTAGCAATGCTTCATGTTCAAGATACAATAAACTGAGGTCGAATGACAACGGGATAAGATTGAAGACTGTTTTTACTGTTACGACTTCTCTGAAGGACTCTGGATACGGTGTACTGGATACGACGAGGCTGTTCACATTTGTGTACTATGTGTAAGTTATAGGCCTCAATTTGAAAAAAAAAAATAAAAAAAAATAAAAAAAGAGAGAGAGAGAGAGAGAGAAAGTGAGAGAAAACCCTCAGGCCTGATTCTACCATTCACAAAACCATTATTTTAAACATTATCTTTTCATTGTTCCATTATTATAACCTTTTTTGAAAGTTGACAGATCAGTTCATACCAGTTCCCCATCTTAACCCACATATGGGGCAAGACATGGAATTTGTAGTTAAATTCTAAATCAACATATGTGTAACTACATGTAACGAGTTTGCAGTTTTCTTTCTATATTATTATAATTCAATAGTTAAGTTAACAAATTACAATCAAAATTGTATGGATTTGTTTATTTTCTTCCCTTTGTAAATAGTTCAAGTTAGCTTTACCATCTTGCCCCACCTTCCCCTTCCCCTTCCATTGATAGTGACCGGACTAAATATCTCACGAAATAAGCATCAAACGAAAGAACTACAAAGAACAAAACTTTTCCAGCTTGAAGGGGAGAAAACAGATGGCGCTATGGTTAACCCAGTAGTTGGTGCTGCCATAGGTCAAACTGGTATCAACAGCATTTTTTTTTTAAAAGGTACCCCCATTTTTATTACTTTTTCGTCTAGTACGTAAATAAATATAATTGGTTTATTTGGAACACTTTTGTCGTTTTGTGATAGATGGTGCTGTAATAGTCACAAACATATTGCTCACAATTATAGACGCTTAAGGGGTAACAGGTAGGTTTTTTAAATTAAAACACTGAACGTAGGTAAGTTTGATCTTTATTTCGGTTGTTCTAATGTGATACATGTACTTTTGTGAAATTATAATTCATTATGAGAACGCACGCTGTTCCTGCGTGATTGTCTGTAATTACATCGTAGCTTCAATAAATGCTCATAATGATGTCCTTCAACTTCAATGCATTTGGCAATACGCTTAACGAAATTCCTCTCAACAGCGAGTAGTTCGCCTTCAGTATGTTCTCACATGAATTGACAATGTGCTGACCCAGGTTTCAAGGCGTTATCGGTGAATCACGATAACAAATATCCTTCAATTTTCCCCACAGAAAGATACCCAGGGATGTAAGATCGGTGAACGTGCGGGCCATGGTATGTTGCTTCTTCGAGCAATCGACCTGTCATTAAATATTACATTTAAGACCGCTTCAGTGGTACGCGAAACATGTGCCGTTCATTCATCATGTTAAAAGTACATCGCCATTTTGTCATGCAGTGAAACATCTTGTAACAAAATATAACATTACGTAAGAAATCAGCATACATTGCATCATTTAGACTGCCATCGATAAAATTATCCTTCCTCCCATAACGCCGCACCATACATTAACCCGCTAATGTCGCTGATGTTTCACTTGTCGCAGCCATCGTGGATTTTCCGTTGCCCAGTTTACGTTACCTCTGTTTGTGAATGATGCTTCGTCACTGAACAGAACGCGTGAAAAAAATCTGTTATCGTCCCGTAATGTATTTTGTGCCCAGTGGTAAAACTGTAGACGAAATTCAAAGTCTTCGCCATGCAAATTCTGGTGCATAGAAATATGGTATGGGTGAAATTTATGTTGATTTATAATCCTCAAGACCGACGTTTTTGAGATTCCCGATTCTCGCTCAATTTGTCTGCTACTGATGTGCGGATTAGCCGCAACTGCAGCTAAAACAGTTACTTGGGCATCATAATTTGTTGCAGGTTGTGTTTGACGTTTCACTTGTGGCTGAACACTTCCTGTCTCTTTAATTAACGTAACTATTCGACGTAAGGTCCGGACACTTGGATGATGTCTTCCAGGGTAACGATCAACATACATAGCACAGTCCCGTTGGGCATTTTGATCACAATAGACATACAGGAATATCATATCATATCGACCATTTCTGTAATTGGAAAGCGGTCCATTTTAACACGAGTAACGTATCACGAAGCAAATACCGTCCGCACTGGCGAAATGTTACGCGATACCACGTAGTTACACGTTTGTGACTATTACAGCACCATCTATCACAAAGCGAAAAAAGTGTTTCAAATAAAACATTCATATTTACTTACGTACTAGACGAATATGTAATACAGATGGGGATACATAATAAAAAAATGCACTTGCTATCCGTTTGACCTATGGCAGCGCCAACTAGCGAGCCAACCATAGCGCTATCTTTTTCCCCCTTCAAGCTAGAAAAGTTTTGTTCTTTGTAGTTTTTTCATTTGATGGCTATTTCGTGAGATATTTGACCCGGTCACTATGAATGGACCATCCTGTATATATATCCCGTTTGTAACATACGTTGAAAGGGGCACTCTGATTTGTCGGAAACATTAGTTTAGAATTGTCACCCCCCCCCTTCTCGCTCCAGATGGTGTTTCATTAATGTATTTTATTAATGAGAAATCTTATCGCATCGTTACTTTCAAATTCGATCATGTATGATGAAGCGGTATTCCAATTATCAGAAATTATCTATAAATAACCGTATATCGCTTTAAGCATGTCCGTTATCAAATACTGAAGTGGACACGGCACACGAAATGCGATGTAGAGATATGAGAAATGCTTAATGGAAACACCACTTCACTGCATATGATATAATTTTGTATTAACGATGGGATACGTTTCGCTATTCAACACATGTCGAAATGGAATCAAAACTTACCAATGTGAGAATTTCGAAAATGCCGACTAGGCCGTGCTCAGACACATGAAGAAACGTAGAATTTTATTTACTTTTTTCATATCAGCTGCCGCTCCATATGTAATGATTTAGAATTATTATTAAAGTCAGGTGTTTTCAAGGGGTTATTTCAACCCCGTAACGGAAATATGGGTATGTAGAAACAGTGTCTTTTAATTTACTCTGAAATAAAACCATTTATCTATCTCTGAACACACCTTAGTAGCATGTCTTGACTAATGAGCACGAAACAACATATTTCCTCCGTGAAAAAAAAAATAAATAAATAAATAAAAAAGAAAAGAATAAATTGAATTTTCAAATAAGTACTTTTTTAGCGGTCAGAATGTTGTAATAACTTCAGTAACTATCGTAACTACCTACACTTCGATTTTCATTTGTATTCAATACGTTGTAGTGTTGAGTATTGGAGACCAGTGGTTCCCAGATGTGGGTCGCCTTATCTATTCAGTTCGGTCACAGAACGACTTTAAAATATCAAAATAAAATATTTTACGTATAGAATAAAAATATGAAAGTGTGTTTTATAAGTATTAGTATTTTCGTTGTATATTCACCTTAACCCAACTACAAACAGGTGAAAGACCCGAAAGGGAGTTTATCGCCGAAAAAATGGAAAAATGAAATATTGGTGCAACAGAAAATGTGGCCACCTACACACGCCAACAAATTCGCACAATGACACAGCCACTAAGCGAGTCATAATATGGAACTTACATTCAGTATCATTAATACCTCAGAATTTGACTGGAGTGAATTTGGAAAACCACAGAAAATCAATACAGCTGGATGGGGTTGGACCGCCGATCTCCTTTAGGGCGAAACCAGTGTGTGTCCACAGACGACAAAGGGACAAAGGATGGAGAATATTCCGGATGATTACACTGCTGACCATCCAAAGTGCAACATCAAGAAGAATCAATGATATCACAGCTTAATATCTTTGAGGGACAATACATTGTACAAAGATCACCTAGTAGAAAACACAGGTCCACGTGAAGTGAGAAAGCTGTTGGAATCAGTATTGAGCGTTGCTGCTACTGGTTGCAGCCGCTGCTACACAACTCGGCATTGAACACGGATGTTCTCTATGTGGTGTTATGGTATAGCAGGCAATGCTACTTCCACATATTTCCAAAGTTGATATGATGCAGAACCGGCAGGCGGTGCATCTGAAGCACATCAGATCAACTTTGGAAATATGTGGAAGCATTGTCTGCTATACCCTAAAACTACATAGAGAGCACCCTTGTGGGGCCACAAGTATCACGAAGTTCCATGCTCTTTCTTCAAGTATTATATGGTTTTTGTGATGACCCATGAGAGTGGACTGTCCACAGCCATCTGCACTTGTTATACCATGTCCGAGAGGGATATCTGTTTACGTTTGGGATTCTGAAATGCTAATAGCCTTCAATCTGATGATGTTGAATGTGAGGTGCATGGTCGCTTGTAACGATGCCACGTCCAACGTACGTAGGAGCAACCAAAGTGGAAAGGTGTCTGTGGAGCGGCCGGACAAACGTGTAGTTATTCAATAGACGTAGCAGCCAGCAGCATTTTCAGCAGTTAGAAGGACAACCGTCAGGATGACTGACTGAGCTGACCCTGTAAAATGAACTAACAGGGCTTTGCCATGTAGTTACTACAAATGGCTGAAAGCGAGGGGAAACTACAGTCGTTACTTTTCCCGAGGACATGCAGTTCAACCGTATGGATTTATGTTGACGTCGCCTCTATGGGAAAAAGGTTCCGAAAGTACAAGTCTCCAGTTGTCAACCTGTGTGCAGAGGCTGGTGAGCCAGCGCTTCATCTTCGTCGCTTTCTCGTCCTGACACACCAGACTACAGGTCCCTAACACGTTAGCGTACAACCTTATTGCATAGCAAACTTTGAAACGCCTGTTCGGTAACCGTCCATACGCAATGACGCCAGTTGGGGTCCGAGCAAAGAAAAGCCTTGACTTGCTGCAAGTGCAGGGTATTAAGATCCAACGTTAGCCAGGGATGGAGTTGGAGATCTTCGTGGCTTCTTAATAGGTCCCTTTTAGATCTCACTGTCTACAAGAATATTTTTCAATAAATGAACATCGTAAAAAATTAAGTGGTGTTATAATAATATAACTCAAAAGTTACATCCATGGCTGTCGATTTGCTTCATATGGAAAGCTGCACTCCTGGATACATTCTTGGTTTCGTAAGCGAACGAAAACCGTTTTCTATCAAGGTATTGACTCTCTTACTTAACAGTGGGATAAATCTGTTCCGCCATTTCTTTTCGAAATAATGAAAGGTTTAGTAACGTCTTTACATTATCCTCGTTTTCATTTCACTGCCCGCACTGTGTCTTCCAGTTTGATCTACAGAACAATAGTAGAACCTACCAGTTATGTTGTTCCAACTGGAGTAAAATAAACTTCTTGGTGGAAGCGAAAATTATTGCGATACTATTGTCTAAATCGAAGAGCGTATTCTTAGCGTAATTCTTCTTTTATTATTGGTTATCACCGATGCAGACTCTCATTGATATAGTTTTATTTTTTTTTTTATCTTTATGAAAGCTAATTCAGGTCATAAGTCGTCAAAATTCAGATGGTTTCTGCTTCTTGTAGTAACTGCTAAGCTGCTTACAAACAATTCGTTTCTTTTCTTCCCTCAAATTTGAAACACAAAGAATCATTCCGTTTCCTAATGTAATAAACATCGTGCCGGAAGATCCATTAGTAGCTTACTCAGGACGCATACGTGGTGGACTCTGTAAAGAAACACTGGTTTCTGATGTCAGTAATGAACAGTTAAACAAACGAAAACTCTGGGTACGAAGAACACAGTCATAAATTTAAAAAAAATGTAGGATATATTATATAGCCGGTCACGATTAGTAATGAGGGAAAAGGAAAAGATAAATGGATCATCACATTTCGCACATTAACCGTTCCTTGCTGTTTGAAAAGGCCTATTTGATGTACAGATTACATTGAAATCTATTTTAAGACAGACCCTTGCTGTCCCTTTTTGACAGCTTTGTCAACATTTCGAGAGGGGTTTGCGCCCCTAAAACCCCACCACTGTCTACGTGCGTCTTTGATTCCAACAAGAATATACAAGGTAAAAGGCAGCGATAGTGATAATGTCCACATAAATTCGGCGAGCTCCACTGCCAAAATGAACATCTGCCACCAGCAGCAACATTATATAGAAGACTCGCTCCTGCGACAAGTCTTGACTGCGAGAAGCTGTTCACGAAAGGCGGGGGGCAGTTTCACAAACTCGGTGCTGACACACGGCGACGGTGTTGTGTAGTGGATAAAGTGTGAGACAATAAAGCAGAGGATCCTGGGTACTGGACCCACCCTCTTTGTACATTTCACTTGAATATAGAGCCATGATATCATCTAGAACTCTCGAGCTCAAATAGTACAAAGAGGATGAGTCTCGAATCCAGGATCTCACACTATATCCATTTTTTTCTGGTAGATCGGTCCTTTGCGAGCGATGGTTCGTGTTTGCGCTATATTTATCGAAGCGTTATTATCTCGGCTTTTAATGTTTTTATTTATTACAGAGAGTGGGAAGGCCTCTGACCGAATGCGCTACCATGTCATGAGTGCACCAAACCGTCGTTGCTTTCAGTGGCCCATTAGAGATATTGACGAAATTCTATTGGAAATGAAAGTAAAGCTAACCTTGGCATCTTAGGTATTCTCGTTAGTATAGAGGCTCCTATTAGGCCATGAGAAAACGGTCGTTTATGTGGCTACAAACCAGAGTTTGATCCATACTCAACAGAACGAAAGACGTCAGACTGAGGAAGACGAAATAATTAACATTATTCCAACCGTTTGGCAACACGTGAGACACCCTTCATTGTTCTGTGGTGACAATACTCAATACCAAAACAAGTTTGTTAAAGGGATACGAACATACCTCTAAATTCAACAACTAGTGCAACACAGTATGCCCGGTCATTGTCTATTATCTAATTGGAG
Source organism: Locusta migratoria (assembly GCA_026315105.1). Classification (NCBI taxonomy): domain Eukaryota; kingdom Metazoa; phylum Arthropoda; class Insecta; order Orthoptera; family Acrididae; genus Locusta; species Locusta migratoria. The sequence goes on from CM048746.1 coordinate 348,831,351, forward strand.
GAGACCGCCGAGCAATAGCATGAAAAATAAGGAAGACAATCTGAAAAGCTGGGTGGTATTCCACACGAAACTGTAGAATTACTTGGATATTTACAGCAACAGAACTTCGAATAATTCATGACAAGGTGGAGAAAATGATAAAGGATGACATCATTCAGCCATCTCAGTCCAAGATAGCGGTAGTTCTCGTCATAAAGAAGGATGGTTGTTGGCGGTTCTGTGTCGACTACAAGAAACATAATAGGCTAATAACATATGCCTCCAAGACATTTACGAAAGTTGGGAGACACTACTCAACTACGGAACGAGTGTTTCTTGCTGTTGTTTTGTGCTGATGTCAAACGTTTCTTTGGTATGGAGGACCATTCACAGTCGTTGCATGTCATCATTCGCTTTGTTGCGTAACATGTTTTATGAATACATCAGAACGAGTCGCCAGTTGATCACTACGTCTTCAAGAGTATATCATTACTACAGTAGAAGGTAATAATAAGCCGCGGTGGAGTAGGCGAACAATGGTATGCTAAATGATTAAGCATGATTCCTTGGTACTGACTTCCATTTGCTATGACCAACATGTCTTGAAATGTTGCTCGCCGTCGGAGGTTTGAGTCCTCCGTAGGGCATGGGAATGTTTGTGTTTGTCCTTAGGTTAGTTTACCTTAGTTTAAGTAGTTTGTAAGCTACGGACTGATGACCACGCAGTTTAGTCCGATAGATTTACAAACATTTGAACATTTTTGTTAATAATAAGAATGGCCGCCTAGTTTAAGGCGCCATTCTACAGATTGCGCGGTCACTCCCGTCGGAGTTTCAAGTCTTTCCACGCGCATTGTTGTGTTTGGTTTCCTTAGCGACAATTAGTTTAAGTAGATTGTACGCCAAAACGAGCTCCTGCTATTGGTACAGTAGCAGGGCTGACTACTGGTCAGCAAGTAGACGCGAACATCGAGACGCTGTTCGTTTAAGGAGGCATCGATGTAACACCTCAGGCGACGGCGACAGTTTGATAGAGTGTATAATTGTAAGACTCTGATGCAAAGGGTCCGTGGTTCATGAACCACTCTGTTTGTAAATTTTACTCTGAACACGGAGTTCTAGTAGCTACCAGATTTATAGATAAATCATGTTCCAGAAATTTCGGATCGCGTATACAGGGTTAATCATCTAATCGAACACCGAAAGTATGGCTGAGACGGAAAGTGCTACTGATAAGCGATTTTCCAGGATGAAATGGGGCTTGTAATGGGGCGTGTGATTTGTAATGTAAGCTATGAAACAGATTTTAATAATACATATTTTTTGTGCAAACATATACTTTTTGAAATGGTACAATGCGTATTGTGATAAGTAAACTTGGATAAATCAGAATGTCATTGGAGTTCGAAGGACGACTCTAGTACAAGTCGTTTACGAGTTATCGTATCGTGAAAGCAACACATATTAGGCGTACAATACCTATGGTAGCATACACCAAATAAATAAAGCAGTGCGTAGAATAGTGGCGTGGCTTCTGACCAGTAAAGAGAGCTTTGTAATGACCAACGTCAGCGGCATCGTACGCTTCGAGTCTGGTATTGAAAGACAGCTGCATTTCAGCAATGATATTCGAGCTGGTTGCAGTAATACGTCGTAGCATATCAACGTGTGTACATGGTAGGTCTTGGCAAGCAACGTCTTTCATCTTCCCCCACTGTCTTCCTATACACCGCGCCATAGGTTGACGATTGCTGATCTTGTCTCCCTTGATAACAGACTTGCGACTCCCTCTTCCCTCGTTGCTAGTGATCAGACGACAGCTTTCCGTAGCACCGCATGTGGTTTTCCATCGTTCTAAATCGAAATCTTCATAAATGCTTCGAAATGCACCAAAGAGAACCTAGTACCACTTGTAGTTACTGCTTTTGTGTTCCAATCCCGAGGGAAAAGCGAAAGCTTTTATGCATCTGTACGAGCCCTAATCTGATCTCATCTTTATGGCCTTTACGCGAAATGTAAGTTGACATCAGTAGAATCGTACAGCAGTCCGCTTCAATTTCCGATCCAGTAAATTTCTTCAACAGTGACGTTGTCTTCCCTCCAGCGATTTCCAATTAAATTCTCGCAGCAGCACTGGAGCATTGATCGAGCTTACCAGTAACAATACTAGCCGCAAGCCTCTCAACTGCATCTATGTCTTCCTTGAAACCGATCTGGTAGGGATCCCAAGCACGAGCGATTTATATACGGTCTCCTTTACAGGCGAATCACTCCGAAATTCTCCGTGAACCCATTTCTGCTACCGCAAGGACGACGGCGTAAGCAATGCACAATAGGCGTCGTAGCACTCAGCGTGGTGATGCTTTAACTGTTTTTGCCTCCCCCTGGGTCGTGTTTGACTGTGAGGCACACAAGTAATGTGGTGGCGCAAAACCCTGGGTAGGCGGAGAACAGAGAGGCAGTTCCTAGGATTTCTGCTGCTTTCGAGGTGGCTCCTGCGGAACCGCCTGCAGCGTGTCCGTGCCAGAGACGTCTCCTTCGCAGCCTCCACCGCAGGTAAAATCGGAAACACAGCAATACGCTCCTATTCCTGTGTCTGCTTTCGCTGATGGCAAGCGTGACTAGCAGTGCGGGAATTGTAACTTCAGAGTCAACTCCCGATGTTGCAGAAAGCCATCCTGTTTTCCTTTAATCTGAGAGTCGGTATGTCTTACAGAATAACCTTTCTGTAGGGCAGGCATCTGATTTTGATATGTCACAGATTTCCTATGGAAAAATACAAGATCCACTTACGTAGCCGACTGCAGAGCGTATTACGCCATGCAGGCGTCGCAAACAGAAAATATCGCACAAACAGAAAAGATCCAGCTGTTTGAGTACTACCGCCCGCTTTTGGAAACATCATTGGACTCAGCATACGATCCGTACCCAAAGACTCGAAAGTTCCACAGGTTACTCCAATCCATATGATCACTAAAAGAAGCCCAAAAAACTTCATTTACACGATAAATCAGTCAAAACTACAGGCCGTAAATTCAGCTAAATATCTAGGAGTAACAATTACAAAGAACTTAAATTGGAAACAACACACAGAGAATATTGTAGGAAAAGAGAACCAAAGACTATGTTTCATCGGCATCACACTTAGTAGATGCAACAGTTCTACTAAAGAAATTGCCTAACACTACACTTGTGCGTCCTATTTTTGAGTATTGTTGCGCATTGTGGGATCCCTACCAAGTGGAACTGACAGACGGTTTAGAGAAATTTCAGAGAAGGGCAGCTCGTTTTGTACTATCGAGATATAGGGCAGAGTGTCACAGAAATTATGCACGAGTTGGGGTTGAAATCATTAAAAGAAATGCGTTATTTGTTGCGACGAGATCTATTTGCGAAATTTCTTTCACCAACTTTCTCTTCCGAATGCGAACATATTTTTCTAGCACTCACCTATATAGTAAGAGATGAGCATGGAAATAAAATAAGCGAAATCAGATCGAAAACGGAGAGATTTAGATGTTCCTTTTTTCCGTGAGCTGTTAGAGAATGGAACTGTAAAGAAACATCATCAATGCGGTTCGATGAACTCTCTCCCAGGCACTTCGGTGTCGCTTGCTGAGTATTTATGTAATGTAGATGTAGATATTCAAGAAAGGCAACAGGAGTAATTCGCAGATTTACAGGCCTATATCATTGACGTCGGTTTGTAGAATATTATGAACTACCTCGAAGAGAATGACCTGTAGTCAACACGGATTCAGAAAGTATCCTTCATATGAAACAGCTAGCTCTTTACTCTCATGATGTGATGAGTGGTATCGACAAGGGATGGCAAATAGATTACATGTTTCTGTATTTCTGGAAGGTTTTTAATACTGTAAATCTTAAGGGTCTTTTAATCAATTCGCGTGCTTCTGGAATATCGCCACAGTTGTGCGATTAGATTTGTGATTTCAGAAAGGACATAGTACGTTGTAATTGACGGAAGGTCATCAAGTAGAACAGATATGTCTGGCGTTCCCCGGTGAAGTATTATATCCGTTTCAGACCCAAGGTTGTAGGTTATGTGACAATGTAGAGAGGAATGTTTAAGATACAAAATACATACAGTAATTTATTACAAAAAAAGAAAATCTATTTTCAAAAATTTTGCACCCCACAAGGATATCACCACCTTGTCAACAAGTCTTTCTTGTCGCCAATGGCCGGCTGCAGTGGCCGAGCGGACTGCGGCGTGCCAGTCACGAATCCCCACTCGGGTTTGGATGTTTGTGCCGTCTTCAGTATAAGCTAGTTCATAAATAGTTTATAGGTTTAGGGACTGATGACCCCGTAGTTAAGTCCCATAAGCTCTACAAACATTTTTTGAACGTTTGTCGCCATTGTCAAAATTGTCGGGAATGTTTTTGGAGGCAGTCTGGTCAGCCTGTCATAGACACCATCCAGCAAGTGCAGTAAGGTGATGGTTCCCTGATGTTTGTGTTGGGATTATGTGGTCTTAAAATGCACTCAAGTGGCCACACTGACAGGGATGACATTCTCCGACGTACAGTGCAACCACATCAGTAACATTTCGGGGATACTAGCGATCATCGGGTACATCTTCCGAATGCTTTCAACATAATAATGACATCACAAGATGAGAATGGACAGGATGTTCTTGCACGAGACACCCCACAAACCAATATGTGACATCTACGCCTAATCGCCGTTCAGGAGTGGGACAATCATGACCAACAGTCTCTTGATGGTCTAATGGACAGTATGCTACGACAAATATGCGATAGAAGTGTTACTGAGTATTGGGTATGTGCTACAGTCTGGATGATGAATTTTGAATGTATGCGTGATTGTCACACAGCTTGTCAATTTCTCTTTTCATGGGAAATAGAGAGAACTGAAATAGAGAGAACTAAATATAATTCTGTATATCACTATTCCATTTTCATGTAAAGGGTCATGACCCCCTAGAATCGTGATTATGCAAAGACTGTTTACGATGTGTGAAATTACTCTAAAAAACATTTCCCACGTACCATACGATTTATTTCGAGTACATTTGTTACCTTTGTTTGCCTTTTAGACATGTTACATAATGTTCATCTTAGTAATGCTAATTTCGCTCAGTTTCCTTTCCTTCGCTGTTCCCTATATAATTACAGCGTATCGACAGAGTCCATGTTTTTTTTCCCTTCTTCTTGTTCTACTTCTCCATGAACTTTTATTCCACATTTCTGCTTATTTCCTTGAGCTTGGTCCGAATTCAGATTGAATAAGACATGGAACAGGTTAAAACACTCCCAACCACTGTTCACCTTTCATGCCTTCGGCTCTTATAATTGACGGTGTTTCCTTTGTAAGTTGTAAACAATTTTTCGCCCTCTACAATTTACCCAGAGTATTCCAATCTTCAGGACAAAGGATTTCTGCTATTCCACTAATGGGTAGCCTATCTTCTAAACTAATTCTTAGGCTCAGTATTGCCACACGTATATCTGTCAATTCTCCGAGAACCAAATTGATCTCCCAATTCTTCTATAAATAATACGCGTTATTATTTAGTAACCACGACTTATTAAATATATACCGATACTTTTCAAACCTGCCATGATGGTTTTTGTTTCTAAATGCGTGATAAGATTGGATGGTGTAGAATGTTTAGAAAGCGAGGACTTCAGCGCCAGAAAAATATCATAAAAGACGAGTGTGAACTGGTAAAAACCGAAAACGATTAAAAACAAGTAGAAGAAATAATTGGAGACAAACTCGCCAAATATTGTGTGAAATCGCAAAAATGTCGTGCATGTCGAATCGATACAACTTTGCTTTCTAAAGGAGAAGACTGTAGAAGCATTTAAAACACTTTATCAGACGACTATGGCTGGCTGATCATCAGAATGAAAGAGATGAAATAACCACTCTGCAACACACTAAAACCTCAAACCTAAAAGATTTGGCCAGTGTAGACAATTTTTTTAAACCCTCTCGCCTCATCATCACTTAAAATAGAGGGCAGATCATGAAGCGCCTCCGCCCTCTCTGCGCGCTACAAAACACGCCCTGTGAAAATGTGGCGGACAGTAATCTGCACGCCACAGGCGTCACAGAACGGGTGAGCCGTCGGCGTAAGAAGCGTGGGTACAGTGTCCAACTTGGAAGCGGCTAATGGCGACTTCATCCCGCCAGAAAGACAAAGAAGAGGATCACCACAGACGAATAGTAGATTGGTCATTGAAACCCATGCCTCCTTCCACAACCGCAGGGATTGTAGTCGCTACAAAGAAATGAGATCCTGGAAGCGAAAAGTGCACCGATTTGGAACATGTTCGCTACAAGTCCCTTTGGTGACCCGATCTCGCGCGGATTCCGGCACTTAGCAAAAGACACCTGCGCTCTCGACGTTGTAGGGAGGATAGTTCATCCTATATATATTGAAGCAACGTCAGAGATGGAAATACAAATAGCAACGGTTGAGGCACATTAAGAGAATTATAGCAGTTAAGAATACGTTTACCCTAAAGTCGCTCTCACCGCGCCACTGTCTTCTGGATCGCTTGAATCTCTACTCAGAATTCAGAATAATTCACGGGAAGGTGTATCTTGATAACGCAGTCGGGGGAAAAAACAGAACAAACGACTGAGTTCTCTTGTTTCGAACCATAAGTGTAAAACCGTGATAGCTTAAAAAACGGAAAGAGATACACACTGAATGATAAAATCTGAGGTTTCGTTTTTCTTAAAACGTCGTCAAATCTAAAACCGTCTGGGTCTCTGGAGAAGCCAAGTTGGAAATCAGCTTCAACCTCGAGGTAAAACATTAAAGTCAACGACTTATGTATCTAGAAGGCAATTCCTTGGGTGAATGGCATAACGCCTCATCGCTCGTTACCGATTATGAAACAGCCGTAGCAGTGGAGGCTGAAAAAAGCTGAGGTATGCAGGTGTACAACGAGTAGCGGCGTTTTTATGCCTGAAACACCATCAGTAGCTGCCGCCTTACGTATAGTGGCGGTTCATCAGGCTCAGCACATAAATTGGGTATGAGGTTTGTTCTGGATGCCCCAGTGGCCAGCGGAAACTCTTCATGGCGTAAGGCGTCCAACACTTTTCTAATAGGGTGGCAGATCTGTACACCATTTACCTGTTATCAAGCACAGTTCCCACAAAACCCTATAAACCCAAACAAACAAGTCGTGTCTACTTCCTATGAAGTGTGACTAAGAAATTTTAAATACTCAGTGCTTTGAAGTAGCGCGTTCTCATATCTTACAACTGTAGTAACTACGAAAATTTTGTGTTGAATTTGGTTTCCAGAAATCTCACTGAGTCTTTAAAATTCAGAATTGTGTCTCTAATCCGCAGTTCTGGCAAGGTATAAATGGAACTGAAACAGTTAAAATAAACACACACTGAGTTTTCGATAGAAAACTTAAACGAAACATCTCAGCTCCTCCATCCAATCGTCGTTGCAACATTGGAAGTAAAGACAGAGACCTGATCAGCACTGGACAAGACATTTACCAACTGACGTAATACAGATAATGGCATTGACTACGGTTTGAAACGCCGTTTTCTTGCTCAAAGCGAACACCGACACTACTAATTAGCGCGGGGAAAGAAGAGACATTAAAAATTGTAGTCTTCCACGAGCCGGCCGCGGTGGCCGAGGTGACTGAGGCGCTCCAGTCACGGTCAGCACGGCCACTACGGTCGGGGGTTCGAATCCCCCCTCGGGCATGGATATTTGTGCCGTCCTAGTTCGTAAGTAGTTCATAAGTAGTTTGTAAGTTTAGGGACTGATGACCCCGTAGTTAAGTCCCATAAGCTTAACAAACATTTGAACATTTGGGTCTTCCACGAAAACCATAGTCATAGAGCTGCGGAAGGGAGGCCAACATGTAATATTGTAGGCCTTCGCAATATAAACAAACTCGAGGATCCGTGCGAATACTTCGCACCGTTAGTGGAATGATAAAAAAAAAAAAATAAAAAATAAAAAAATAAAAAAAAAAAATAAAAAAAAAGTTGGGAAAAATGGAAGTAAAGTTGAATGTTCACAAACAGCTTTCTTCATAATAAATTAATGTAATTGTTTAAAAGCGCAAATGAAAGAGCTTCATCCGCTGGATGTTAGGTCAAAAAGAACTGCGTATCTTCATTATAACCGAAGATATCGCAAAACAAACCGATTAAAAAATTCACTGCCAGGATATAAATATACAGCGTTTGAATAAAAATAAAGGCTGCAGAGACTTAATTCTCATACTTCATGACAAATCTGCGAGTGAATACCTCTCGTTTGAGGCAAACATAAAGGCCTCACCGACTGACTTTAGTTTACAGCAAGGACATCCTCATAACAAATATACAGAAGTAAATCGCGTTTGAGTATACAAAAAGGAAGACGGAAGTTATGTAAATTTTGATACTTGATTACAAATCTGTGGAAGATTAGCTTTCGTTTAAAACAAAAATGAAGGAAATTGGCCGGGTAGTTTGGTCTAGCCAATTAATATATAAGATATACCCCAAAAGATGAAGCCATCGCTGGAAAGCCTGTTGTAAAGCCATCTCCCGGAGGGAAAGATTATCGAAGGCGGAACGGTATCTCTTGAACACACGATGATAGCAACAAAGGAGCTTCATAGATTCCAAAATCTAGAGGTTGATCATTCGCTCTATTCCCCAAGCACCTAGTGGAGACAACACTGCGATATCTGATTGGACATGTGTGGTCTTCCCTGGGTTTTAAAAGATGGACTAAAATTGCCTCTCTCCAGGAAACGGGAAACAGTTATGACACCAAGATTCATTTTTTTTTAATTGAGGGGGGCTTCCTTGTTTCTCCTTGTGAGGTATTGTAGCATATTGTAATGCGTTCTGTCGTGACCAGTGGACGTGTCACGATCTGCTAACAGAATTCAGCTCTCACAAGGATAAGGGACAGTTACAGAAGCCTAAACTGCCACTCTCAGGCGCCACGTGTGGCACTAGTAAACTGGATACTGACTGTCGACGGCTGTAACTGTGGAGAAATTGGTCGCAAGATTCTGGATGGTGTCTTCCGAGTAAGTCCGGTGAGTACAATACCCCTTTACATTCGGCTGGATACCTTCCTCCTCTGCTTATGGAATCTTGGAACTGACACCTAGATCAATTCTTGATCATGTGAATGACGCCGTCTTGCCCTTCTTACCCGAAAAACTGTGAGGTCTTCTGCGAATGGCCAACTGTTCAACCTATGCAAAGCCGCACGCCTCAAACCTACAGCAGTGTAGCAGTTGTTGTTCCGTCATGGATCGGGATGACTTTGCTGTCGTCCTGAAGACTTTAAAATGTCGGCGTGGTGGATCATTTTGGTGATCCACCTGTTCGCAGACACTATAATTGAACTCACTTAGTTGACTGTTCTACTGAGCACCCATTTTGGTGGTTGTATTACAGGTTATATTCCATTTGGCTGTTGCTTCCAGACTGGAATGTGATGACTTACCATTGAGTTATGAGGCAACAACTGGAGAGTAAACCGAAAGATCATTGGCAGAGAATGACCCTGTTGCGTGTATTCTGACCTGAATTAAATAAATGCGTACAACAGTGCATTAGAAGTTTCTAAATCGCTCTACCCGTGGGACAGGTGCATTTGTGCGTTTTAATCACCACACAGGAAGAATTGTAACGCTCCATAAACTCAATTCATCTTGACTCCTTTTGCCGCCAATTTCTGTCCATTCTTCACCTGTCACCAGGATGAGATGGCTCGAGGGTTGGTGAAGCTTATGCCCATTCAGGACGTACCGAGTTGGGCTCCTAGCCGAACGGCTGCAGTGTCTTCACTGCATAGATGGTAGCTATCTTTCATGCACTTATTCACATTAATTAGTGCACCGGAGAGTAGTTCCTGATTTGCAGCGACTCCCTCAACAGCCTGCAAGCCTTGATGCTGTTGATAGCCATTCATTGATCTTCATTAATTAAAGTTTCCGGGCGAAGATGCCGTGGTCCATATGTAAAACTTCTTTCTCCTGACGTTTCGTTGACTACTGCGAACACCTTCCAAGCTATGTCGACGACTGGCAGCTAGACGCTGAAAGTCCTACTCATTGCGCCTAGAGGGCGCTACCGCTTGTCACGTGATGACTATGAAGCTGACCAGCGCCATCTGTTTTGATTGTACGAAACCGATGGTCACTTCGTTGGAGCAAAGTCGACCACCATATCGTATCTAACTTTCATGTGTTTTGTTGAAAATATCGTGGTTCTTCTAGATTTCTATAGCTTCTTTTATTTTTTTTATACATATGCTCTTTTCGCTAAATTTCATTCAATGATCACCGTCTTTAAAGACAGCTGATTTGTCGTTGTGTCCCAATCGAAAATGACTTTTACGTCCCATTAAGCGGGTATTAACATTTCTTTTAGTTGTTACAATATAAATAATACCACAGCTACACGGAATTTTATACACCTCAGGAGTCTGTCTCTTATCGATATTTAGCAGTAATTAATCTTCTTGGAAGGTCTAAGGATTCCACTTAGAACTTGGCCAAAACTCTCTGAGTACGGTCTGTATTGTGTCGTTGTTGTCACGCTTTTTCTTCTGTCTCTTTATCAGCGTATCCATTTTTATTGAAAGCCATTCGCATATGATTTAATTCCTTTTCCAGATAAATTGGCTCACATATATTATTAGCTCTTTCCATCATTGTTTTCATGATACCTCTCTTCTGTCTTGGTTCGAATTCTTATTGAGGTAACCATCGGATTGTGTATCTTTTGTATGCACCTTATGCCCTAAGGTCCCATTTGAAACCCGATACATCAATAACTTTGTAACTGCCCATCTTTCTCATCATGCGCTATAACTTGCATCTTCGAATTAATACTATGTAGGCACTCGACGAAACTATCGAAATCCTCTTTACCATAATTCCATACCACAAAAGTATCATCCACCTGTCGGTAGCACTTCCAGAAACCTTTGTTAGCAGCTTCATCGCTTGTTATAATAAATAAATAAAATGAAGTACAATTCACGAGTAGATTAGCAATAGCTGGAATTGGCGATGCTACGGGAGAGTATTCACCAAACTCGTCGACAATGGAATCTCGATTTACGATTAGCAATGCAACGCAGATGTTTGATTGAAAATAGTTGGAAGTTTAGATCTTGTTTTCAGGTAGAAGAAGTAGTTTAATCATTTACTGAAAGGTAGACAAGCAGCTCCAGTTGCATACAATGTCCATACGGTGATTAATTTGTCCGGGAAAGAACTGTCGAGTGACGAAAGTTCAGTTCTTTCGAAAGGAGGAAATTTTGCTAATCTCTGCATCAAAGTTTTCCGCAGTGGACAAATTTTTTGCCAATATAGAGGTACGGATTGTCATGTTCTTACCATAACCGAAATCAGGAGGGGAACAGCCAGGATACTATGTACAGCTCAGCCACCAATGTCTCAAGGAGAACGAAAGGCTTTTTTGGACATTAACGAGGACAAGAAAATAACTGTAATTACCACTGATTTGAGTGATACCGTTGTACTTAATGGCTTTGTTGATGCTTCTGTTTTGAGAGATTTCTCCGGCCATACCCACTGCCCGGGAGACGCCAAAACTTATTAATACGTTCCTCGGGGAGCCTTCTCTTGTGTCAAGCAAATGGAAGAACTCGATATGGGCAGAAGTAGCAACAAGGCATGGAGACTGTTTAAGCGCTTAGCTACTGACGCAACTAAACCTCAACGCACGCAAATGTCAAATTAAATGAGATCGCACATCAGCTGCTCAAAAATGGAAAACCAGACAGCCGAAACACGAATCTCCAAAATAGCAGACTTGAGCGTGACATCTCACAAAAGACATGTGAAATCTCTAAGCCATTCAGTATGACAAAACTCGATAAGGCTATCAGTACAGAAGGGGCAAGGTAGCCGGCCTCGATGACACAAGTGTGGAACTAATAAAAAACTTCGGACCCGATGCTAAAAAGTAGTTACTCACGTTGATGAACAACTGTATGTCAGCCTGAAAAATTCTGAAAATCTGGAGGAAAACACGGGTCATAGCCATCCTGAAACCAGGAAAAGAACCGGATGATCCTAAGAGCTTTCGGCCAATCTCATTACTATGTCACCTATAGAAGACTCTCGAAAGATTGATACTGAACAGACTCACGGAAGTAGTTGAGCCTTTTCTGTTCCCAGAACACGCCTGCTTCAGAACAAGCAAATCCTGCACAGCGCAAGTATTAATATTAGTGGAACATATCGAAGATGGATTCGAGGAAAGGGCTGTTTTCATAGACATTACAGCTGCTTATGATACAGTCAACCACCGACTGCTCTTACAGAAACTTCACACATCATCCAGGGTTTACGGCATGACACATTTGATTGGTAATCTCCTCCAAAACAGAAGATTCTTTGTCGACTTTCAAGGCCAAAGAAGTCGATGGAGGACACAGAAAAATGGGTTACCGCAGGGTAGCGTGCTGGCTCCACTGCTCTTTAACATTTAAAGGAATGAGCAGGCACTCCCAGAAGCCACTCAAAGTTTGATATATGCAGACGATCGGGACATTAATGCCGAAGGAAACACCTTCGAGACCGTGGAAAGCAAACTGTCGGAAGCCCTGGAATAACTCATCTATTACAAAGAAAACCAACTCACACCTAACTACGGAAAACCTAAACCTGTGCATTCCACATGAGGAACAGCAAGCGACAAAGAATCAAGTATCATGGGACGTAATACCGCTAGTGCATCGTGCAACCCCAAAATATTTAGGAATCACCTTAGAACCCTCACCTACAGGGACCACTGCATGAACACCAAGCAGAAAGTAGCAGCAAGAAGCAACATCGTTCGCCAACTAGCGGGCACTACATGGTGTGCAGAGCCCAGCACACTGAGGACCACAAATTATTCAACTGCGGAGTATGTATGTCCTGTGTGGTACAACTCAAGGCATGCTAAACAAGTGGACATACCGCTTAAGGAATCCTGCCACATCCTCACAGGTGGCTTCAAGCCAACACCGACGGATAAACTACACTGCACGTAACTGAGTTTGACTATTGCATTAGATAAAAATTTTGTAAGCAGCTAAACCATACCGCTGATCAGAGAATGTCACGTAACAAAAAGCGGCCACCATTGTAAACATTGAAATATCATTATTTATTGAATGAAATATACTGTTACATAGCACCTCATGTTGCTGAAAACTAACTTCAATTACTTTTTTTAATCAAGAATTAAAAAGTATCACCCTACTCGATGGCGGTAACATGATCACTTCTGCATATCCTCTCATCCTTTCAGATACGGTGAATATCTTCTTACGTAGTTAACAGGCATTTAATTTATTTCATACAGTAATATTAATAGCAAACATTATCTCATGTGTTGCGCGAATAAAGGACACTCTCACCACCATAAAAAATGACTATCAAAGAAATTAAAGACAGCAGATTTTTCAAGATCCTTGAATCCTTTTAGACAAGGTGTCTATCGTTTTACACAGTTAATAAAAGTCGAATTTAGTTTTTATACTGATCTTGATAGTAAAAATAGTGTCATATGATTTGTGTGAATTGAGGACCCATCCTCCCCGACATCCGAAAACAGCCCCTCAGCAAGAAATTAAAGACAGGAGCTTCCTCACTCTGATTAGACCTTAAATTAACAAGAATTACCGATTAATTATAAGAAAGACGTATGACATCGTCCACAGTTATCCTGTGGACATAGTGTTAGTTCTCGACTAGCTTACCTCATACAGAAAGACAGCCTGATAAATTCAATATAACTGGTCTACAGTATTAACTCACAGCAAGTGGAAAAAATACATCTTCTTCAGAAAAACAACTGCAACACTATTTCGAAACTATCAGAAAAATAACAAACTAAACGGATATGGAAACGTGTTTAGACTTAATCTGAATCGCCAAAATTCGCTATTACACGAGATATATTCCGATATTCAGCAACGGCAACCTTGAAATCGACGGCTGGACAGCTTTCCGTCATCCTTCTACTTCTACATTCATACTAAATGTTCAAATGATTGTTAAGCTTAAGAGACTTAACTGCGGGGTCATCAGTCCCTAAACTTACACACTACTTATGAACTACCTTATACTAAAGACGACACAAACATCCATGCCCGAGAGGGGGATTCGACCCCCGATCGTAGCGGCCCTAAATTCATACTCCGCAAACCACATCACGGTGCGTGGTGGAGGGTGCTTTGCAAACAGTTGTCACTTCCTTCTATTCGAGTCGCGTATGGTGCGCGGGAAAAATGATTGCTTGTATGCCTTCGTGTGGGTCCTGATCCTTTGATCTCATCCTTCTGATCGCTTCGCGAGATATAGGTGGGAGGAAGCAACATATTTGTTTCATCTTCTATAAAAAAAGATCGCAGACACGTTATATAAGCAAAGTCTACTCGTCTGTCAACGCACTTCCATATCCGCAGACTTTTCGATACCGCACCATCGTTTTTCGGAGAACCTGTCAAACGCGTTAAGATTAAATTAAGACTTTATCACATAACACTGCACAGCTATTAATAACTGAGAATTCTAAATGGACATTATCGACACAGTAGGCAAAATAAGCCCTTCACTATTTACCCAACGTTTCAAATTAGTCAAGTATCGCGTTATTTCCGCTGGCCCTATGTAAAACTGTCGAACGTTCACTGTCTTCCAGCGGGGTTCGTTGTAACAACTGTTCCTGTTGTAGGACACGAACTGTTGTGTGAAACTTTCTTCTGTGTGATATTCGGAACGAATTTCTTCAAATTTTTGTAAATCTAAGGGACTTAACTATGTTGGTTATCAGTCAAATAATGTTTTTCAAATGTTTGTATAGTCTATGGGACTTAACTACGGGGTCATCAGTCCCTAAACTTACAAACTACTTATTAACTAACTAAGACTAAGGACGGCACAAATATCCATGCCCGAGGGGGGATTCGAACCCCCGACCGTAGTGGTCGTGCAGACCATGATTGAAGCGCCTCAGTCCCCTCGGCCACCGCGGCCGGCGGTTATTAGTCCCTAGGCTTACAAACTACTTACCCTAACCTAAATTAACTTATGCTAAGGACAACACACACATCCATGTCCGAGGGAGGACTTGGACCTCTGAGGACGAACGGCCGTCGCACCGCAGGAGGGCGCCTTTGTGCGAACGGCTTTTCTACCGCGGCGGAACGAGTTTGTAACAATTGCTTGGTAACACCCTGCCTGAAGTCTCTAGTACCTTATCATGATACAGCACATTCCTGAGACGTAAGAGCTCTTCAAACGATTAGTCACAGTCTACTAGGAGATGGTATCGGGTCTGATAACTGTTGAAAAGCGCCTTCCTGTGCTGACGATAATGCCTAATTGGATTTAAGAAAATCCGACACATGTACGTTTGGTTACAACGATAGGAACTGATAACTGACGGCCGCTAAAAGTGTCGGAAAAAGGATCCTAATGAATGGACTGCACTCACGTATTTCAGTTTGAATGACAGTCACAATTTTACTAAGAAAGCAAATAAAGTAGCATTGTTACCAAAAGAAACTACTTTCAGAAACAAATATAGCAGAACAAATACACTCAACGGACAGATCAACTGGTATACGTGTAGGGCCTCCATAATCATACAGAAGTACCGCAGCATGGTGGGGTCTGGACTCGACTCAAGTCTGAAGTATGGCTGAACTCAATTGACAATGTGCATCCCGCACGGCTGTCCATTAATCCGTAGCTGTACGAGGGAATAGGGACCGCTCCTCAACAACACATTGGGCCTTTTTAAAGGTATCTAAAACTCTTAGAAAGAACACGCGCTCCTTAAAGCTGAAGACAGGCCGTAACAAAAATATTTTTTAGCTAAGATCGCCTGTTATAAAATTTTTATTTTACCATTTTTTCTACATGCCGGATTCCAACAGAATAGAGCTGCAATCTTCATTCCTATATGTATTGTACATAGAGGAAAACATACCGGTATGTTAAGTGTATGAATTAGGCCCCCATAATCAAGTCACATTTCATTACTAAAACTACACCTAAGGCTTGTTAGCAACATAAAATAGCGTATAAAAGATGTATTGCATCCCCAGTACTCAAGTTAGTTGACTCATTTGTTCCACGTTATGTTATAACCACGCTTCATTAAGTAATACTGAGGAGGACACATCGAAAACCTTGGTGGACGAATGCTCGCCTCGTCGTCAGGTAGTTCTATTACATACTCTTAATATACAACTGTACACACAGCCACTGGCCAAGTGTCTATAGTACTCGTGCTCTAAGCATTTTGCTCACAGTAATTTGACGTTTTATATTTCTCAAATGAGTCTTTTTTTATAAAAATAACAAAAAATTCTTATTTAAAAATATTAAGGGGAGACGGAGGACCAGTGGACTCAAAAATTCTATTTTTAGATTTTAAAATATTTGAAATGCCTCGTTTTCCTGCGTGATACAGTTTTTATTTTATATAGACAGGTTTTTTTTTTCGTGTGATTTGTTATGGTTTTCCTGATCTCAAAGAGACCGTGACCGCAAGGTTTATGACCGGTTAAGTGGAGAACAACCCTATGGTTCTAAAGTCACAAATTCTAAATTACAGTGACTTTCACATGTCTAGAAGAGAATGGAGTCCAGGTTGAGAAGATTATTAAAACAATAGTCGAAAATAGTATTGGTAGGAAGATAAGTGGTAAAGATCGCCTCACAAATGTTGAAATAGACTACAGAATTATTATGGCTTGGCCATGAGGAGAAATGTAGGGAATTTTTAAAAAATGAAAAAAGTTGTATGGGCTTTTTCCATAACCTTTCCAGCACGCTCTTTGCTGGAATGATCCTCACACTTGGTGAAAGTACAGTAGAAATGCAATAAATGACCATAAACATTATTTACCTGCATTAGTAATGTATGAAATTAAACACATATTTAGAGACCTTTGCGACGATATATTCTTGAAGAAATGTACTCAGAGAAAAACACGAAATTTGAATGTATTTGTGAATTCTATCACTCGATTAGCGAAATTTGTATTTGATCAGCTGACAAATTTCAGATTTGATGTTAAAGATGGTATTTTATACTTCAATTATGGTGCAATTAAAAAATTGCAATTTTTGAATTATTGGGCATAAAATGTATTGAAAAACTGCAAAATCCTTGGTGAAAATAGATAAAGAGAGAATCCATAAACCAGGTGTTGCTAATTTAAAAACGCACAAAAGACGCAAGGCAGAAAAGAAGAGGGACCAAGAAACGAAAAGATCAATATGATTCATAAGATGCTCAGTACTAGAAATGCAATATTAAACATTAAGGGATTTTTCTCAAAACTACATTTTTCTTAATTTTAGGTAGCATTATTGGTAAACTAATGGGGATAGAAATATGAAATTTGATCAATTTGTACTACAGGTAGTAATGAGTTATTACAAATAAATTGAAAACCGCTAAACAATCCGTACATTTTATAATTAATGTGATAAAAAAGTTAAATTTTAGTACTGAAAGAACAATTTTTTTTCTTCAAACCCATAAGAGATATTATGTTCTTTTTAATTCTAAATTGAGGCATTTGAAGAAAAAATTATATATGTATATATACACACACGATAAAAATCTGTTTTGTCACCTATAGTTCTTTTAAAAAGTGTACCTATTAAAAGGGTAAAATAGCATTCGCAAAATAGTTACTAAAATTGCCTTCTGTTTCCCCTCAAGTGTGTTTCAAAGGTTTTTTTGCGTATGAACAAAAGCTATACACGCTACCGATGGCGCACCTTTTAAAGCGCCAGTTTTCGTGGATTAAGTAATGAAAATAAATTTGTCGCTCTGAGTTTTAAATGTTTGTAAATCTGTGGGACTCAACTATTCTGGTTATCAATCACTAGGTTACAAACCACTTAAACTAACCTAAGGACAACACACAAACCAATGCCCGAAGGAGGACTCGAACCTCCGACGACGAGTAACCGCGCGCTCCATAGCAAGGCACCTTAGAACGCTCCACCACGGCTATCGGCCCACGAAAACGATGCTAGTCTGGTCATATTGCACTGAATCATCATCTCAGTGTACCATATTTAAAGAAATAAAATAAAATTAAAGAAAATAAAAAGAAAGCAAACAGTTCTATAAAATTATAAAATCTTCACAATAAAAATAAATCTACAAGTGAACATAACCGAAATTGTACTGAATGCATTCTGAGAAAACTATCTCCAGAATAGTAAGTGGTTGCGAAAACTCCTGGAAAAATTTAATCTGGAGTTAACAAGGAGCAGCAAAACAGACACACACACAGGATTAGTGAACACAGAGCTATCGTTGCGAGACTGAATGTCGAAATTCCCAAATTCACTAAAATTAAACGATATAAACCATAGACATTGGGGAGGTGGGGTGTCTTGCATGCCTCAATGATACAAATAGCCGAATCGTGGGTGCAAGTGCAACTACAACGGAGGGGTATCTTTGGAGAGGCCAGAGAAATGTATGGTTCCTGAAGAGGGGCAGCAGCGTTTTCAGTAGTTACAGGGCAACAGTCTGGATGATTGACTGAACCGGTCTTGTAACATAAGCTAATATGGCTTTGATGGGGAAGAGAGGTTAGAAAATTTACAAAGAGAAATGGATAGGTTGAAGCTTGAAATAGTTTCAATTAGTGAAGTTCGGTTGAAAGAGGAACAGGATTTCTGGTCAGGTGAATACAGAATTATAAATAGAGAATCAGTTGGGGGTGTTACAGAAGTAGAACTGATGTTAGACAAACGGAACAGAAATTTATGGTTATTACCATCAAATGCAGTAATCTTGTCATCCACATGAAGTACGTGAAATGTATCTTACTTACCAGCTATGAGTTGTACCGGAAGAAAGGATCTATGTGGTTATTTAGGGTAATGAGGATCGTGTCAGCTACAATTCAAGACACTGGATTACTCATCGTCATTCCATTAGATCATCCGTAATTTCCATTACATGCAGAATAACTGCACTTCGGTATCACTTGCAGTAAGTTAATCATTTGTACTTCGTTTCAAATTTTATGTTGTAATAAATTATTCTCAGTGATCTTAGTCGTAACATCCGTAGGTATGCTGTGGTAGGACTAAATAAATAAACGAAGAGCAAACTACTACTATGTGTGGTTTCTCTTATTATTATTTTATTAATCAGATCGATACTATCAATAATTTTGTGATGCTGACTCTTAGCTAATTCATGATGTGCACTCTCCACAGCTCTGAGCTTTCGTAAATAGTCTTCTGTAGCTTATACTGACTTCATTTTTATTAGTCTCTCTTCTTATAGTTTCTCGAGTAAGTTTTCAATGTCTTCCAAACGGCGACGAACTTCTTTTTTTATGACTTTGATGGAATCGTTAGCAACCTCCGATAAGTCGTTTACTTCATTTCATCAACTATTTCCCGTTATCCGAAACATAGATATAACATTTTAAACTTTATTAGACTAAAAAAGTTTTAGGTATTGCAGTCATAGTTTATCGTTTATACTATGTAATATTTGAGTCACACCTATACCGATATCGACTATTAAGAGGATCACAAATTCAGCAGGGTACGTAACTGAATTTGACTATTGCATTCGATAAAAATTTAGTAAGCAGCTAAAAAATACTGTTGATAAGAGAATGACCCGTAACAAATAGCTAACAATTACCATATCATGAGCAGAACTCTGCTATGCAGAAACACTCAACCTTTCTTAATCTGAGACTCCAGTAAGAAGGATGAAGTGGGTCACAAATATAAACATTCAAAATCGTTATAGTTCGAATGAAATAAAATATTGCTTAGCAACTTATATTACGGAAAACTAACTTGAATTACTTTTGTATCACGAAATTAAAATTCTGTCTCGATATAATGTCTGTAGAATATACACTTCTGATCACTCTCTCATCCTTTGCCGGCCGCGGTGGCCGAGGGTACTGCGCGTCAGTCACGGTCTGCACGGCCACTACGGTCTGGGGTTAGAATCCCCCCTCGGGCATGGATATTTGTGCAGTCCTTAGTGTTAGCTAGTTCATAAGTAGTTTGTAAGTTTAGGGACTGATGACCCCGTAGTTAAGTCCCATAAGCTACACAAACATTTGAACATTTTTTCTCATCCTTTCAGATACGGTGAATATCTACTTTCGCAGTTAACAGAAGTTGTTTTTAGTTCTTATAGTAACAGTAATAGCAAAGATTGTATCATATTAGTTGCGCGAATCAAGGACACCCCTCCGCCAATAAAAAAAAGGATAAAATAAAAATTAATAAAAAATGAAAGTCATTATAGACTATATATATATATATATATATATATATATATATATATATATATATATATATATATATATATACTTCCAAAAATGTGACTATCTTTTACAGAGTTACGGGAAGTCGTATTTAGTTTGTATAGTGACGTTAATAGTGAAGATTGTCTGATATGAGTTGTGTTAATAAAGGACCCATCCTCCCCTACACCCAAGAAAGACATTCACTAAGAAATTAAAGACAGCTTAAGAGATTCTCACTCTGTTTAGACTCGAAAAATAGCAATCAATACCGATTTATTACAAGAGAGACGTAAGACATCAACCAGACCATTATCCTGTGGAGTTCATGTAGTTCTCGACTCGCTTAACCCAATAGAGAAACACTTTCCCATAATTGCAATATAACTTAACTTGTCTAAACACAGAGCAAACGGAAACAATATATCTAGTTGTAGAAAAACAACTGAAACACTTTTTGAGAAACTATAAGAAAAATAACAAACTAAACCGATACTTGAACATGTTTATACTTAAACTGAATCGCCAAAATTCGCTATTACAGGAGATACATCCAGATATTCAGCTACGGCAACCTTAAAATCGACGGCTAGACTGTTAGCCATCTTCCATCTTACTTCTCCATCTACATCCATATTCCGCAAGGCAGCTTATGGTGTGTGGCGGAGGGTGCTTTACAAACCGATGTCACTTCCTCCTATGCGAGTCATGCATGGTTTGCGGGAAAAATGATTGCTTGTAAGCTTCCTTGTGAGCCCTAATCATCTGATATTATCCTTGTGGTCGCTTCGCGAGATATAGGTAGGAGGTAGCAAGATATTGGTTCCTTCTTCTATTTTCTATAACAGATCTCAGACACCTCATATACACTACGACTAATCGTCTGTTAAAGCGCTTCCATATCCGCAGACTTTGCAACAACATTACAACGTTTTTCAGCGGACCTGTCAAACGTGTTGAGATGAAATGAAGACTTTAGCACATGATTCTGTAAAGAAATGAGTAATTGAGATTACCAAATGAGCAATATAAGACCTTCGCCGTTTACCCTACGTTCCAACAACTTTTCCTGTTGTAGGGTACGAACTGTTGTGTGTACCTTTACACGTCAAGTCTTCTGAGGGATACTGTGAAACGAACTTGTAACAACTGCTTGGTGACACCGGGCCTAAAATCTAAAGTATTAGTACTTTCTCACGATGCAAGACGTTCCTGAGACGTTAGAGCTCTTCAGATGATTTGTCACAGTTGACTAGGAGATTGTATCGCATCTGATAACTCTTGAAAAGCGACTTCCTGTGCGGATGATAGTATCTAATTCGATTTAAGATATGCCGGCACATGTACGTTTGGTTACGTCAATAGCAACTGATACAGGTAAGTGGCGGCCTCAAAAATGTCGAAAAAAGGATCCTAATGAATGGAATAAACCGATGTATTTTTTGTTCAATAACAGTGTTCCTAAAAATGCAAATAAAACACGATTATTACAGAAATAAACTACTGACAAAAACATAAGAGAATAAATACACTAAAGGGCCGAAGAAACTGGTACACGTGCCTAATGTCGAGTATGAACACGAGCATGCAGAAGTACCGTTGTGTGACGTGGCACGGACTCGCCTAAAGTCTTAACTAGTACTGGACGTAACTGCCACTGTGCATCCTGCATGGCTGGCATTTAATCCATAAGAGTACAAGGGGGTGGAGATATCTCCTCAACAGCAAATGGGCCTCTTCTTTCGCATCTAAAGGTCTAATAAAGCACACGCTTTTCTTTAAGCTAAAGACTATAACGATAGTACTTTGAACCTAAGTAGTTACATGGGCAACAGATTGGATGACTGACTGAGCTGTCCTTGTAACATGGATTTGCCATGCATTTACCGTGAACGGCTAAAAGCAAGGGGAAACTACAGTCGTTAATTTTCACGAGGTCATGTAGCTCTATTGTATGAACTTATGATGATGGTATCCTCTCAGGTAAAATATTCCGGAAGTTATATAATCCCCCATTCGCATCTCCAGGCGGGAACTACTCGGAAGGATGTCGTCATCAAGAAAAACAAAACAGGCATTCTACGGATCGGAGCGTGGAATTTTCTAACCCTTAATCGAGTAGGTAAGTTAGAAAATTTGAAAAGAGAAATGGATTGTTTAAACTTAGATATGGTGGGGATTTGCGAAGTTCGGTTGCAGGATGAACAGGATTTTTATTCAGGTGAGTACAGGGCTACAAATAGAAAATGAGATGGTGGTAACGTAGGCATAGGTCTGATAATGAATAAGAAAAAAGGAATGCGGGTAAGTTACTACAAACATCATAGTGGACGTGTTATTGTAGCAAAGATAGACACGAAACCAATATCGACCACAGTATTACAAGTTTATTTGCCTACTAGCTCTGCCGAGGAGTAGAAAACGTGATTTTGATGTGGGACTGGAACTCATTAGTAGAAAAGGGAAGAGAAAGAAATGTAATAGGTGAATATGGATTGGGGAAAAGGAATGAAAGAGGAGATCACCTGGTAAAACATTATGCAGAGCACAATTTAATCATCAAAAACACTTTATACACGTGGAAGAGACCAGGAGACACTGGAATATACCAGACTGACTTTATAATGGTAAGACAAACGTTTAGAAACCAGGTTTTAAGCTGAAGATTTTTTTCTTTTCTTTATTGTGTTTCACGCCCCATATGGGGCAGCCTGGCAGCAGTTTCATCACTGCTCTGCAACCGAGAGAAGTACAAATTGGTAAAATGTGAACATATACAGTCTTAAAGGAGAAAATAAAGGTGGAATGAACAAAATAAAAGTGAATAACATGTGAGACAATTACAAGACACAAGGAGAATTGAAAAAAAACATAGTCCGGAATTAAAAGAGCCACAGTGGTAAAGAAACACACATACGCAGAAAAATAAAAGCCATGCTGAATAAAGTAACACTTGATGATACTAACAGGTCGTCGACGAAGCATAGAATTAAAACAGATTGCAACTCGAATATTCAGCCTTATCGGCGGCTGCTGAAGTATTACAACACCTTGAGCATGTACTACGAACACTGGCATAAAACTAAAAAAATGTTCAAATGTTTGTTAAGCTTATGGGACTTAACTACGGGGTCAGCAGTCCCTAAACTTACAAACTACTTATCAACTACCTTATACTAAGGAAGGCACAAATATCCATGTCCGAGGGGGAATTCGAACCCCCGACCGTAGTGGCCGTGCAGACCGTTACTGGAGCGCCTCAGTCTCCTCGGCCACCGCGGCCGGCATAAAACTAAATGGCGCGCTGTTAAAATATGTCGACACAGGTGCCCCGAAGTGGGAAAAGGGGACGAAGGGGAAGCACGATGGGAAAAGGATCGGAGGGTGGGGAAGAGGGAGGATGGGGGAAGGCGCAAGGACTAGAAAGGAGCTGGGAGAGGAGAGCCAAGCATGGGAGGAGATAAAGATAGGAGTGGGGGAGGAAGGGAGACGTACAAATACGGAGATGGACTAAAGTTGAAAGGAGGGGTAGATGTCGCGATGGAGGGTGTCACTCAGGAGAGGGAGTTGACGGAAGTTACCCTTGGATAGGACGCGGAATGTGTGAAGGTGAAGGGAGGAAGATAATAAGGTAGTGGCGTGGCAGAGGACTAGGGTGCAGCAAGAGGTGCGAGATGACGGGGTTGCGGGATTCTACTTTACGGGACCCATAGCGTAGGTGGATGTGTTCCAGGAACTTGGTGAGGAAAAGGAATCAAATCATAAAGAACCTGTGTGGGAGACGGAAGGCGGATATGGTAACCGAGGCAGAGGGCGTGGCGTTCTAGATCTCGAGGGCTTCGTAGTGGGCAGGGGTATTGGAGATCCCGGGATGGAAGCAGCAGAGTATAGGACGCATGATGGATTGGTAACTGCAGAGGATGGTGGAGGGGTTATGGCCCCATGTCGGCCGAACAGGAGCTTCAGGAGATTGAGTTGGGTTTTTTCACAGATGGATTGGATGTGCAGTTTACAGGAGAGAGAGCAGTCAAGCGTGAGGCCAAGGTATTTGAGGGTTTTGGTTTGTGGGATGGGGCAGCCATGGAGTGTGAGATAGAGGTCTCGGTGATGTTAGGAATGGGTGGTGTGATCTGTGATGATTGCCTGAGATTTTAAACTGTAAGACACTTCTCGGGGATGATATAGACTCTGAACATAACTTATTGGTTATGAACTGTAGATTAAAACTTTGCAAACAGGTAGAAAATTAAGGAGATGGAATCTGGACAAATTGAAGGAACCAGAGGTGGTTGAGAGTTTCAGACGGAGCATTAGGAAAGGATTGTCTGAAATGAGGGAAAGTAATACATTAGAAGAAGAATGGGTAGTAAAAGCTGCAGAGAATCATATAGGCAGAAGGTCAAGGCCTGTACGGGAGAGGGCGCTACATCTTAGAAGCCTTATCTGCCGCCAGCATACTTCTTTAAAATTAACATTTCATGTTTATCAATTTTAAATAAATTATTTAAAATTTTACGAATTTTACTTACTAGAAAACATTGAATAACACACGATATACTGAACTTAATTGATAAAAGGATAAAATACAAAAATGCATCAACTGAAGCAGGCACCAAGGATACAGACGTCTGAAAAAAGAGGGTGACAGGAAATGCAGTCTAGTTAAGCAGGAGTGCCCCGAGGAGAAATGCAAGACAGTAGATGAATGTATAACTAGGGGAAAGATATTCCCACTTAGAGGAAAATAAAAGAAACATTTGGAGACAAGAAAAGCAGATGAAAAACCAGTACTAAGCAAAGAATGGAAAGCCGAAAGGTGGAAGGAATAATTATAAGACCTGTAAATAGGAAATAAACTTGAATCCAGTATTCTAGAAGTGGAAGACGAAATAGAGGAAGATGAGATAGGAGATACTATGCCGGCCGTAGTTGCCGAGCGGTCTGCGGCGCGCCAGTCACGTTCTGCGCGGCCACCACGGTCGGGTATTTGAATTCCCCCTTGGGCATGGATATTTTTGCCGTTCTTAGTATAAACTAGTTCATAAGTAGTTTGTAAATTTACGGATTGATGATCCCATAGTTAAGTCCCATAATCTCTACAAACATTTGAACATTTTGAGATACTATACTGCGAGAAGACAGAGCACTAAAAGATTTGTGTAGAAAGAAGGCCGCTGGATTAGATGATGTCCCGTCTGAACTGCTATTATCGTTCGGAGAGCCAGTAATGAACAAATTGTTCCACCTGGTATGCAATATATATGAGACGGGGGAAATACCCTCAGACTTCAAGAAGAATATACTGATTTCAATTCCGTAGAAAGCAAAGGCAGACAAGTGTGAAAGTTACAGAACTATGAGTTCAATAAGTCAGGATTGCAAAATACTAACACGAATTATTTAGAAACAAATAACATAAATGGTGGAATCCTACCTTGGGAAATATCAATTTGGGTTTAGGGGAAATGTAGGAACAAGCGAGGCAATACATTACCTCTTATTTTAGAAGATAGAAAAGAAAAGGCAGACCTACCTTTAGCATTTGTGGTTCTAGAGAAAGCTTTTGATATCGTTGAGTGGAATACACTTTTCCAGATTCTGTAGGTAGCAGAGGTAAAATATAGGGAACGAAGAGTTATATTAAACGTTTACAAAAACCAGGAAAGACGTGGAAGAGCAATTAAACGGGACGGACAGTGTCTTGAAAAGAAGCTATAAGGTGAACATTAACAAGAGTAAAACAAAGGTAACGAAATGTAGTGTCGGAATATCAGGCGATGCTGAAGGAATTAGATTAGGCAATTAAACAATAAAAATAGTTATTTGGGTAGCAAGATAACTTCTGATGGCCGAAGTAAAGGAGATATAAAATGCAGAATGCCTATGGGGAGAAAAGCATTTCTAAAGAAGCGGAACTCGTTAACATCTAATACTAATTTAAATGTTAGGAAGTCCTTTCTGAAAGCATTTGTCTGTAGTGTAGCATTGTATGGAAATGAAACGTAGACGATAAGAAGTTCAAACAAAAGGATTATAGAAGCTTTTGAAATGTGGTGCTACAGACGAATGATGAAGATTAGATGGGTAGATCACGTGACTAATGAGCAGGTGCTTAACCGCATTGGAGAGAAAAGGAGTTTCTGGCATATCCTGACTAAGAGAAGGGGTAGATTGGTAGGGAACATTCTGAGACATCAAGGAATTGTCAACATAGCATTAGAAGGAAGTGTATGGGACGAATACAGTAAGCAGATTCAAAAGGATGTAGGTTGCCGAACGTATTCTCAGATGAATTGACTTGCACAGGAGAGGGTAGCGTGGAGAGCTGCGTCAAACTACTCTGCAGACTGAAGACCGGAACAACAACAACATTTCGTACATTCTCTACTTGTGATTGTGTTGCGAAACTCTATATAGAGTCATGATCACATTGGAAAAACGCGTAAAAGCATCGTGTGTTATGTTACAGCGAACTAAAAACTAATTTTTGTTCTGTAAAATAAAGGTAGGAACACTATCAAGAGACAAATTACTGAAAAACCGAACACGTCAGAGTAAATAACAACTCGTACAAAAGTACAGTGGAGCGCACAAAACTCGTGTTACGGGAAGATAATAGACACACTATTGCCGACCAACGGCAAGTCAGCCTCGTATAGACAGCAAATGCTTGTGGTGTCAAGTGCATAACATTCACATTTAATAAACTGGAGTTAAAGGCTCACGGAGTAATTTCCCTGGTAAGGGTGACTAGCAAACTTGAATGGGAGTTAACCACGCGTTCTAAATAGTTTTAGTAAAGCAAACAAACATTATAAGTTTTTTGACGCACTCGCTGCAATAAACAATTGACACTGAAAAGTGCAAGTGATACCAAAAATAGGTCGCTAACAGGCAGTAAAGGACTGTTAAATCGACGTACAATGTTTATAACTGAAGAGAGTAAAGTTTAAAGAGATTAGTTCTGTAGTACTTGCCTTTGTAGAAGAACTGCGAATCTTCACCACAATTAACAAATCCACACAGGCGAAATAAACGTTTCACAAGGAACACGAGACAGGTGAGCGTCCTCGTTAAGCTCAAACGTTCAAATGTTTGTAGAGCATATGGGACTTAACTATGGGGTCATCAGTCCCTAAACCTTCAAACTACTTACGAACTAGCTAATACTAAGGACGGCACAAATATCCGTGCCCGAGGGGGGATTCGAACCCCCGACCGTAGTGGCCGTGCGGACTGTGACTGGCGCGCCGCAGACCGCCCGGCCACCACGGCCGGCCCTCGTGAAGCAACACCCACTACTGCGCGAGAGCTGTTCACCGGCTTAAGTGATTGTAGGGTATCAATGACACACAGCTAACGACCATGGCGCGGTGGATACACCGGTTACAGCCAGATCACCAAAGTTAAGCACCGTTGGGCGTGGCCAGTGCTAAGAAAAAAAAAAAAAGAAAAAAAAAACTTCTGGGTACGTCACGCGTTGTTGACAATTTTCTCTTGGCCTTACAGCAGAGAGCAGAGGGGTCCGGAGGGATGGTGGTGCAAACTCCTTGATCCCCAGTCTTTGCACCAAAGTCCTAGATTAAATTCCAAATCTCTCCGCAGTGTCTCATGGAGTGAGGGCATGGGTTACTGTTGAAGGTGCTCTGTCCGTCGGATGGGGACGTTAATCTCGGCGGCTCCCCTGGTGCGTTTCACTCTCTTCATTCTCCTATCATCACGGACACTTACACTACACACTACTCTACATATAACATAGACACTTCAGCTCATAGTTATCATACTTTGCGAAGAAGCATCGCCTGATTTTCTGACACTACATTCCAATACCTTTGTTTTACTCTTGCTAATTATCATCTTGTACCTTCCTTTCAAGACACTGTCCATTCGGTTTAACTGCTCTTCCAGGTCTTTTGCTGCCTGTCAGAATTAATATGTTGTCGGCAAGCAAAAAAGTTTTTATTCCCTCTCTCTGGACTTTGATTCCCTCTCCAAATTTCTCCTTCCATTCCTTCTCAGCTTTCTCAAGGTATAGATTGAACAACATTAAGGAAAAGTTACGACCTTGTCTTACTCCCTTCCCAACTACTGCGACCCTTTCATGCATTTCGACTCTGATTATAGCTGTCTTGTTTTCATTGCTTTCCCCCGTTTCAGACAATCCTTGCCTAATGTGCCCTCTAAAATGCTCAACCGCCTCTGGTTCCTTCAATTTGTCTAGATCCCATCTCCTTAATTTTCTACCTTTTTGCAGTCTCTTCAGTTTTAATCTCAGTTCATAACCAATAAGTTACGGTCAGGACTATATGTAGAGTATTACAAGATATATAAGAAAAAAATGGAACTATGTTGAAAATTCTCTGTAAGAAACAAGGAATGGGGTAATTGCTGGACGAATGCTTTGTAGACGACTGCAGTTAAAGGTAACTAAAATGGGGACTTCAGGTACCCCATGGTCGCTACAGTAGTAATGAGCTGCGGCGGATTAGCCGCGCGTGCTGGAGCGCCGTGTTGCGGTGCGCGCGGCAGTCCGCCGTCGGGGGTTCGAATCCTTCTTTAGTATAAGGTAGTTCGTAAGTAGTTTGTAAGCTTAGGGACATGACCCCGTAGTTAAGTCCATTAAGCCTTACAAACATTCGAACATTTTTTTGGTAGTAGTGTAGCCCTCGTAAGCAGGAGGTCCTCCTTTCGATTTGCGGCCGCGACATAAATTTTACATCAACGCCTCATCTTCTACTTAATATCACTTACATATCGTGACAAAATATGTTTCTGGAAATTAATTTATTATTTAAATTTTATAAGACAGAAGAATTCTTACCAATAGAACCATGTGATACCAGTGTTGGATTAGTGCCAAATACATTCTGAAGGAAGTAAAACAATTTATAACAAAAGGAAAAGCGATAGTCTCTAAATACATGAGAGACACCCATTAAGTTTATAAGAAAATATAGCAACAGAACCTCTAAAAATAACACAAATATCAGTAAGAAAAGAAGAGAGGAGTGAAAATGGCATATCTAGTTTCTTTTCACAGGAAAGGATAAAATCAGACTGAAACAATTATAGGGGCATCAGAATTATTGCGACAGTGGAGAGACTGTATAGATGAGTTATGAAGGAACAGATAGAAGAAAAAATTGTAACAGGGGAAGAAGATTTTCTCTGTACGAAGATCTTGCGTGAATTATATAATAGCAGTAAAAAGATAGAAAAGAAAAAAGAATACCCAGAGACACAGACACACACAAAAAACATATACTGCAGTAACAAGAAAGAGCCTGTATAGGTATCTTGATAACACTATTATTTTCAGAATATATATTGTGGCAGTGAAAGAACTGTATGAGGGAATTGAGACTATAATTGGTACAGTAAATAAATCTCCAGAGTAAACCGATCAATTAAACGCGTAAGGCAAAGCTACTGTATACCTATTCTTGTTATATTTTACTTTAACTTTGTTCTTAAGTACTAGACGCAAAAGTTACCCGGAATTTCGTAGACATAGATGAAGATGTGTATATTGTTTGCAGTTGATCGTGTATTTTTGTCTGCAGACATGATGTCGATTACATGATGAAGAAACTCTTGAAGTCATCTAGAAAGTGTTGCCTGACAATACATTTTTGAGAAACAAAGTATCCTTCCATGGCAAATTAAGAATATGACACAAGTATACAAGGAAATACCATCAAAGTTTGTTAGCTCTTCAAATATCAGTGAGTAGTAATATGTAGTCGAGGATCGAGTATAAAAATGAAATAAGACAAGAAAATACTGGGTAGACAAGCAATAATTAAATTAAATTTCTTCCTCTGATCAGATAAAAATTACTATACACGTCAAAAAATGTTTTGGGAGTCAGTACAAATTACTAAAAACAGATAGAAAAAGATTAAATGAATGCAAATGGAGTTCTTTGAGAAGGAAGTGTAGAATCTCAAAGATGAGTAGGATGCCAAACGTTGAATCCTAAAAGTATCAGTGTAAATTTGGGGGAAAAGACTGTTAAAATGCTAATGACATTACGTGAGACTAGAAAATGAACAATGATCAAATAAAGTTTTGTGTTCGCATCCTCATAATAAAAGGCAAGACGGAAGACCGTGCGCAAAATGCCTCGTGCAAGCGAACGAGGACTGATGCGAAGAGACTTGAGAGAAGATCTATTCAGAGATAAAGGAGCTTTGAAGAAATATTGCGAAAACGACCTTAATGAGCTTTAATCAACTCGTTTCTATATATATTCATGTTAAGTACAACCGACATTGTGCTCGTTGGCGAATCAGTAAAGATGTTCCTTATCTTGTCAAGAGACAATGAGATTTCTCATAAATTTAGAACATTGTACCTCATATCAGCAAGAACAGGATGTCGCCTGTTCTTCAAAAAAGCCACTGATTTGCGTGGGAACTTTGACCTTGTCCAGCCAACCTTCCAGACCACAGATATTCGGTATGGCAACAGGGGACTGATAAGTGATCTCTCTATAAATGCTCTGGGCTTCTGGGGGTGAGCAGAACCACCAGAGAGATGTTCAGGTCGGCCTTCCTCGTTTTCCTGCTGGTCGCCGCCTGCAGCGCTGTACCCCGGCCGAGGCTCAGAAGGGTCAGACCTGTCCACGATGGTCGCATCGTGGGTGGAGAGCCGGCGGACATCTCGAAATTCCCGTGGCAGATCTCGTTGCAGCAGTTCGACTGGCACAAGTGCGGCGGATCCATCATCAGCTCTACGTGGGTCTTAACGGCGGGGCACTGCGTTAGAGGCATGAGTGTGAGCATTCTGTCCGTGAGAGCTGGCACCTCAACTCGCGAAAGCGGCGGATCCGTCTTCGACGTGGCCGCCATAATTGAACACGAGAAGCACGACAGCAGAACGAAGGACTACGATTATGGGCTCGTTCAAATAGCGGGATCATTCTCCTTCGACACCAACGTCCAGGTATTGTGCACACTAGAAAATTACTCCTTCCAAAAGCACACTGTTTCTTATCACTGTTTGTATGAATACAGTTACATATACAAATTGTTTCCGTAAGAGCGAGCAAAAATTAAATTGGACACAGACGATATTCCATTGAACAATTTGTCGAAGGTAATCTGGTGTCAGAGAATCTGCCTTATCCCTTTCAGTCCCATATTATAAAATCAGCTTTGGAAAAATTGAAATCCAATGATTTCTACATTAAAACAGTGTAGCAAACATCAAAGTGTGTACAATAATACGTCAGTTCCTAAAGAACAGAAGTAGCTGATGGTCCGCAGCTATACATGTTAAATACACATGCAGTAATTCCCGACAGTGGCTGCTCAACTTCAGTTGGTCAATCATTTTGTAACACATGAAAATTTGTGCCGGACCGGTACTCGAACCCGGGTCTCCTGTTTTTCGCGAGCGGTCGCCTTAACCACGCGGCCACCCGGACACGCTCCCCGGCCAGACCCAATCTTCCATATGTTACAGGCGACCGCTCGCGAAAAGCGGGACACACGGGTTCGAGTCCCGGTCCGGCACAAATTTTCATACGTTACAAAATGATTGTCCAACTGAAGAAGAGCAGCTAAAGTCGGTAATTCTCGCAAATTGCGAAGTACTGAATGTATATCAAAATGTGTGTTTTAAAAGTTTTGGTCTAACTAATAGTTTCTTATGTCTTGTATTTCATGCACAGCACAGACGTTTGTATCGAAGTATTTTATTACTTGGACATTATTTTGATGATAGTTAACACTGTCAGATCAATAATTCCACAGCACAGAAGACAAGATAAGTCACGACTGTAATAAAATAAACGGAACCACACTCATGCTCACAGTCTCAGCCACGTACAGACGGCAACGCAAAGCAATCTTAATGCTTCAGAAGTGGATACACGCCGTACCAAGCGGCAAAATGTCGTACTAGAAGCATGTTGTTCGTCAACAAAAATGCAACTTTATGAATTTATGCACAAAATACGGTAAATCAACCCTCTTCCCCCAAAAAGGGGGGGAACGATTCAATATATGTAGAGGTTATGGGAACTATGGGGTCATCAGTCCCTAAAGTTGCAAACTACTTATGACCTAGCTAACACTAAGGACAGCACAAATATCCATGCCCGAGGGGGAATTCGAACCCCCGACCGTAGTGGCCGTGCAGAACGTGACTGGCACGCCACAGTCCGCTCGGCATTTATCGTTGATAAAAATAATAATTAACACACTGATAGATAACATTAACGGTGCAGAAACACTTCAGGTTAAAGAATAAATCAAAATGGAATGCGACCACACAATCAGTGGACGTGTTTCAATGTCAGCAAAGGAATAGAAAAGGTGGGAATTAGTGTTGCAGATTTTAATATAGGTAGAAGGGTAGAAGGGTTGGAGAGAATGGAGCCATTGAGCTAGACAAGGTTAATGAGAAGGAATGTGCCTTCTTTTACTTTCAGCGGAAAGAGATTCAAACATACACCCATTCCAATTTCTTCATGAACCGGATGTTGCTTATGACACTGAATCAATTACATCCATATATATGAAATGGCAGGTCTCGCGTAACTTAGCGACACATTTCTTAGCACTGTAGTGCCCATAACCGAGATGTGTGTACCAGATCTGTTTATTTACAGAGTTCTCTGGTACGCACACTAGAAACGGTTTTACCGGTCGGGAGTGCGGGGCGCTGACCACGTCCCCCTCCATACCGCATCCGTTGAAGCCTTCGGGCAGAGGATGACATGGCGGCCGGTCAGTACCAGCACCTTCTTCTGTAGAGAAGGCCTCCGCGCTGGCGCGCCACGTCACGCAGAGTAGGCCGCGGTCGCCTAGCTCACTGGCCGGCCAGTGAGAGGCGGTGGGCTGCGCCTCATCGGACAGCCAATGAGCTACGTGACCGCGGCCTACTCTGCGTGACGTGGTGCGCCAGCGCGGAGGCCTTCTCTACAGATGGTGTTGTCAGTACCCAGTGGGCCTCTCCGAGGCCTGTAGGAGGAGTTTAGTTTTAGCTTCTAAGTCTAGGGCAGTGGTTTCCGAACTTTCCCTCATGGCGACACCCTTTTATAGCTTACAGTTTTGCACGACGTCCTTTCACTAATATAAATACATATGGTAGAATTTAGACGGAAATAAAGTATCGCTTAAATGTAGTTTGTAAACGAAACTGAAATCCTCGTACGCTTTGACATGTTTAATGTTGATCCTGACTGCAGCAATTCCACACATTCATCGCAAGGAAAGGAATCATCAGGAACTACGGAGATGTACAACAGAGTAACACCGCAGACGACAATGCCTAACTCACACAGTAATACTTGCTTCTTCTACATGCGACCCAACTTCCGAAACACGAAAACTGACTTTCGGAAACCGTTGTTCGCTGTCGTGTGTACATGTCAGGGTCAGATACGGTTTTGCTGGATCCCTTTCAGTTCAATATTATCACATTATTTTCATAAATAAAGGGGACGTATTTATGAAAAGTGATGAATTATTATTTAAGTTCTATTGTTAGGTTTCTTGCTTTACCACGACCTCGGAAGTCCCGACATATTCGCAAAAGCTGGATAAATGTTTGTGAGAAGTAAGAATATGGATGTCATTTGCGGTCCCAGAATCTGTTACATACAGGAGACTGAGAGAAAAAAATATTAACACATACCAGGGTTCGAACCAACGATCATTGCGTTTAAAAAACTACTCTCCGTTAACCACCCGGCCATACTCCATACTAAACATCGCTACTGAATAGCTTTAGTTAGTGGACAATTGTGACTGCTTTTTCTATCTAGGACAGCTTTTACAGCCACTGTGTCATTGATTGATATTTAATTGTAAGAAACGCTACCGAGGGTGACGTGGCTTTGATAAATCTATTAAAAAAAACGCCCAGGTGCATCTTTTTGAGAAAGAAAGCAGACTACAATGAAGGTTCGTTCAAGCAGCTGCCAGTTCCAGCAAACTGCTCATGGGAAGAGCTGTTATCGAGTATCAGCATCAGCTCTGCGCATGCCCAAGCCTAATAATAAATAAATGCTCGCTGTCTAAATCAAACAGTAATTAAACACGTGGAACACAGATGATGTGGGATGCGGTGGGTAGTTCCAGCGGGTAATGTTGTACATGCTCGGACCAGACAACAAAGATATTTACTCGCGGTTGACAATCCGGATAATCGCGAATCCCTATAACTGAGGTGCGGATAATCGAGTGACAGATCAGTCCTTTAATACGTGATCTGTGGTGCACTGAATGAAGAGAAGGATGATTAGCTGCAGGCGAGTCTTCAGGGTAGTATGAAAAGAAGGATATTTTGTGTTATTTTATGACAAGTTTTTGTTTTTGTTTAGAGTCTAAATTTGTTAGTCTCGCGACACCCTTGATACTACTACGCGACACCCCAGGGTGGAGCGACAACCAGTTTGGAAAGCTCTGGTCTAGGGACTGACGAATAGCGCAGTTTCGTCCGGTAGCTTTACAGAAATATGAACATATTATTTGTCTAGAAGCCATGATTTTTTAAACTGCATTACTTGATACATAATTGTGATTCAGAATAAGTGTAAGTTCGGCAGGGCACGTGCACTTTTCTGGGAGTACGGTGACCGGTCAGTACAGGTGGTGAGCCTGGGCACCTCGGAGCTGGCCGCCGGCACGGCGGTGACGGTGTCTGGCTGGGGCTCGGAGTACTTCCACGGGCCGGTGGTGGAGCACCTGCAGGCGGTCGCCGTCACCATCGTGGACCGCGCCGCCTGCGACGCCGCCCTGCCCTACGACGACGTCACGGAGCGCATGGTCTGCGCAGGCGACCCGCAGGGCGGCAAGGACGCCTGCCAGGGGGACAGCGGCGGGGCGCTCGTGCTGGGCACCTCGCAGTACGGCATCGTCTCCATGGGCGTGGGCTGCGCCGACCCGCTGTACCCGGCCGTCTACGCTAACGTGCCATATGCAAGAGCCTGGATAACCGAGAAGACCGGCGTGTGAACAGCCCTGGGCAGCAATTTTTATGGGAAGTTTGTAGCTGAAAAACCTCGGGAAAAGAATCTGGTGACGCCTTCCCTCTTCTACCTATCGAATGGATTCTGATAGCAGTGTTCATGATTTGCGCTTATTCATCATCAACACATTCTAACATTAATCCTTTGTTGCCTGACGGTGCTTGAAAGTAAGTTTTGACTCTCATTATTTTCTTCAGTTTCTTGATCTGAGAGCCAGTCGACAAATAGCAGTAGCTGTACTCTGCGGTTTCAGAGATGTTACTGCGTGATACATAGACCTATCTGGCAACCACATATTGTAATTGCTTTTCGCGCGCTGCTGTGAGAACAAGGTAGTATGTCCACACTGTTGCCTGGCTTTGTGGGCAATTTATTGAAACTTCCGTTGGGTTTTCCAATGTTAGTACATACCCTCTTTGTTTTTTTGATAATAGTTTGAAGCACTGCATTACAAGCATGTGAGATAAAGTTATAATTATGAAGTGGACTTATTAGTACCGTCAGGTTGTGCGAATTTTGTAGCTACAGTGCGTGACATATCTCTAAGTGTAATGTCAACTCTTCGTAACACAGATGGACGAAAATCTGAAAACTGGTGGCTATTTTTGAGCTCTGACAAATGCAGAGAATGAAGAAATTTTGTTTGTATTTTGTATTCCCACCGATATATCGGAATATACTGACATGGAGGGTCAATAAAGTAGTGTATTTTGCGTCAAACTTCCATGCCGCTGAACAGAGTGTAGTGTCGAGAAAGCAGACAGATGGGACTAATATGACTATACCATGTCCAGTTATTGTATGCGATTACAATAAAAACATGGGTGGGTGGTGAATCTTGAAGAAAGATTCCGATCAACTTGTGGTCTTGCAATGCGATCAAAGAATTGGTGGCAGCATCTCTTCTGTGGGACAATTTAAATTTCTTTTGTCAATGCGTATGTCATTTACAGTGCTATACATGGGGCACTGCCAGTGCTGGAATTCAGGCGTGATGTGGCACTAGGACTAATGAATGAGTAGCAAGTGCCAAATCTCAAAACGAGAAACTCTAACAAAGATAAAATAACTCCCCCAAAGAGAAAGAAAGAGAATTGTTCTGTTCCTAAAGAGTTACGCCTCGACAACCGAGGAAACCATTTTGTAGTGTTCATTCGTAAAAGAGAAAGATGTGAAATGGTTGCAAAACATAAAATTCAGTCGAGACCACATTCACATTGTAGTGCGTGTCAAGTGTATTTGTGTTTCAATGACAAAAATAACTGTTTCTCACAATTTCATGATGTACCACTAAATATGTAATATGTATTTCACAATCATATACTGTCAAGAAATTGTTCTGGAAGCAAAATTTAATGTGAAATTTACATAAAAACATAAATACCATTGTTTTTGTTAATAAATTTTCTAATATAACGTACAGGTTTTACAAACTGTAGCATTTTTCTGTGCATGTGATTGTCCATGGAGCCTCACAATAGATTCTGAGTACCAGCAGTGAAAAAAGTTGAAAATAATAAAATAAAATTTTACAAAAAGCTATAGTGCGTTTTGAGGCCAAAACAGCATAAATTCTACAAAGAAAATGCAAAAAGTAAAATTTTCCTTATGTCAGGAAACAAAGGGTTAAACAACCTATGATCTACTCAATTCATAATTCAGGTTAAACAAGGATCTCTGTAATTTTAACATGATATAAATTTCCAATTGGCATCCTTTTTTGTATTACTGAACCCCTAGTTATTTTATGGTGCAAATACTTTCTTATGTGAGGGCGACCCCCCTAGCCAGATTTTGCTACCCCGCCCCCTGGGGATCGCGAAATTCAGTTGGAAAAATACTGTGTACAGAAGGGGCCGCGAAGCGTTGTAATGGTTTGGAGAGGAGTAAACTACGAGCTCATCAGCTCCCCACAAAGGGTTACTTGCTACCTCACTGTCTAACATACAGTCACGCGTCATGTTGATACATTTCTCCAACGTATCGGATCTGTTACAGGAGCCTTCCTCAGGAAACACTAACTTGTTTCCTCCTGTGTTTGTCTTATAAGACAATTTGTAAAGAAGACCTTTTTACAGAATTTTTTAGAATTACTTATTGTTCCATGTTCTTTTACCTGTCGACTGGATTCTGAAAACAGTTTTCAGGCTTTGTCTTATAAGACAGGAGGAAACAAGTCAGTATTCCCTCAGAAGAATTTCAATTTTAGCAACAATGACCGCGAAAGCCTACGTTCGAACACACACAGTCATGTCACGTCACTCCCACCGGTTTTGCTACACTTTGCGATAGTAACGCTTCGAGGGACCAGAAAGTTACGTTTCTGTGTACGATATGTAATGAGTGCAAATAGTATCGCTTATATTTGTTTATTTTAATGTACTTCTTACAGTAAGTGTCATAAGAACCATGAATAATTACCCAGTAATTCTATATTTGTCTTTCTTATGTTTCTTAATATCCCTGACAAGGTATGAAACAGAACATTACGCGACAAGTATTTACTACAGAATTTCATTCTCTTTTGAAAACAAACATGGCTAGTAAACATTAGAAGAGTTGTGCTTTAGCAGAAAGACGTCGATTTTCTTGTCAGGAAAGTTAACATTTGTTCACTAGAATTCTTGTCAAGTCAGTGACTGTGGGACGTAGGAAACTTAATAGAATATTAGAGATACAATGTACCAATTAACAGCTGTAGCTGAAGGAAACAGCCTCACAGGCCGGCATAAAATATAGAAAACTCTGAACTATCAAGAAAGAAACCAATTCCACGATTGTTTCTGTATCTGAACCCGAAAGAGCAAGAATTTTCAAGAGGTTAGTTTTATAAGCAGAAGTAATGACATTCATATCTATATTCATGTATAAGAAAGACGAGTGTAAAAGTGTGAGAATCATTAGAATTCATGTCGCACTGTTATGCGTGAAAGAAAGTGCCTATTATTTATTCCCTTTATTGTGATTTCATTTCCCTGGTGAAGCGGGCTATCAGTACATGGGGCGCTCTTCAGCCTACACTGAAAGGACAAAACCAACAAAAATACATTGAAGTACTAGGAGACAAAACATAACATGGCGAAAAATTGAAGCATGCAGTCTTGTAAATGGAGTGAAACGTGTGAAGTATTAATACAAAACACAAGGCGACGAAAACGGAGAAACACTACGTTGAAGCACTGATTCACACAGACAGCTAAAAGACACAAGCGTCGGCTGTAGGATGGCCCTTCGCAGTTGCGTTAAAAGAGCACTGATGAGTTTCACTCTGACAGAACACAGACAATTGACATGCATAGGTTAAATGACAATAATGAATGTCGATGTGGAAGGAGCAATAGAATGAGCGATAGAGGGTTAGAGGGGAGGGGGGTAGAAAGCGAAGGAGGGATCATGGTGAGGAAGGGGAGGAGGAGCCACACGGGGCAAAGAAGGATGCGTGGGATGTCCCAGGAAGCTGTAAGGAGTGGAGGGGATACTAGAGGGACTAACAAAAGTAGGAGTGGGGGGAGGGAGGATGGAAATGGCGTCCTCTAGGGGGATAAAGGAGTGAGCAGGGAAGAGGAGATGGGGGAGGATCAGAGCTGGTACAGGAAGTCTGTGCAGAGGGCATCATCATGGAGGGGGAGGTGCGGAAATTACCATGGAAAGAGTAAGGAGGGTGGATAGGTGGAGAGCTTGGGATATACCATGGAAATGGCACGCCAAAAGACCGGGATTGGTGAGGAGCGGGTCGACAATAGAGTGAAGGGGGATCCAGTTTATCATAGAGCGAATGGAAGTGGAGGTGTTCAATGAAGCGGATAAGGCAGGGGAAGGAGATGAGGTCGTAGAGGAACCGTGTAGAGGATGGGGGTAGGAAGGCGAGGCAGAGTGGCATTCCAGGATCTATAGGGAGGGAAGGATGGGAGGGGGGCTGGGGCATAAGAGGGATTTGTAGGTAATGAGGATGGTGGAAGGATTCAGGCCCCAGGTTCGTCCAACAAGGAGTTAATGGAGGCAGAGCTGGGAGCAGGCTTTTTTTGGATGTGCAGAGGTGGGGGGCAGAGGTCCAGAAGAGGGTGCGATCTATGGTGAGGCCTTGGTACTTTAGGTTGAGAGTGAGGCGGATGGGACGGTTATTGGGGGTGAGGTAGAAATTACAGAGGGCAGAAGGTAGAGGTGGTGCGACCTACAATAATCGCCTGGGTTTTGGCAGGATTTATTGATAAGAGCCACTTGTTGCCCCAAGTGGTGAAAAGGTCAAGGTATTCTTGGAGAGGGCGGTTGGAACAGGCAAGGGTGGGAGCTAAGGAAAGCGGTGTCATCAGCATATTGGAATAGATGTATGGGGGGAGGCAGACTTAGACATATCTCTGATCTCTGGTATACAAGAGGTATAGGAGGTGAGAAAGGACTTTGGGCATGTCAGCATAAGGATAGAAAAGATGAGAATCAGTGTTGCAGATTTTAATATAGATTGGAGGGTTGGAGAGGAAGGAGGCAATGACACAGACAAGTTTGTTGGAATGTGCCTATTATGAACGCCTGTACATTGGTGCCATTTGATGGGCACCGTGGCAACTGTCTGCACTGAAGCTACAGGCAGACCAACCAGCCTACCCTTGGCTCTCTGGCTTTACAGCATAGGGGCAGTGTAAGGCACATGTTTCAATATGGCTGAATTGTTTATATGTCCCAGGAGATTTTTTCTTTTGTGTCCCATTAAAAATGTATTTACTCTTCTTTTAGTTGTTACTACGCCACAACTACATTGAATTTTACGCTTAGATGATGGTAGTTCAGCGCGAAATTTTTAAGAAATGTAGACACCGGCATTCCAAGTCTATACATTACGATTATGGTTATACATTTTGTTCCACATATGTGATCGATAAAGTTTTCAACGTTGTACAACTTGTTCTGAAACTGGATTACCAAAAGTTGGATGGTCACTCGAATTTTAATAATTGACCGTTCACGCACCAGGTGTCCTAAATCGAAATTGTTTAAATATCTACTATCTCTGCATGGTAGAAAAAGTGGAAAATTCGTAAGTGATATAGAAATGAAATTAACTTACTATCTACCTCATGACCTGCACCTTCATTCTTACTCAGATACATGCAGTGAATCATTAACTATATCAGGGGACCAAACGTTTATTGTCTTAGGAAGGAAACTACATGTTTAGAAATAAATAATGCAATAAAGTGAACAGAGCAGAAGAAAATGTGTCTCGTCCTATCCACTACCAATATTATACATACTCCAGCTCTCATTCAAAGAAATCAAATCACTGTTGATGTAACGTTTGCTCTAATTCCATGTAATTGCAGACGCATACTTTACTTACCAAAAAATTCTGCAATATAAATTAGGTTCCAATTTATAATTATATGGCTCCATAACCTACATCGAATTAATATTATCGGTGGTAAGTAATGTTATAAACACTTGTTAAATCAGTTCACGCTTCTCTATGTCTTAGTATGATGCAAAATGACTGGGATAGTAAATAAAATCTTTCTCGTGAATATAAATGCGCCGAGAATATAGAGCAGTCATATCAATAGCCTCCTTTGCACAGCTGTGGTTATGTGGGAAGAAAGAAAAGTTAAGAAAAAAGGTTTCTTATTCCCGGTAAATCAATATCTACTGAATAGAGAATGTAGTCATTTATTTTTTGTCACTTCATTGTCGGCGCAAACGTATATTACAGAATAATCAGGTTATCGAATCTAGAGCTTGATACAGATGATAGTTCTTGAGAAAAGCAGTACTTTCTACATTTCCTCTCACTACTTCCCGTCTCTCTGTGGCTCTACTCTCTTTCCTTTTCCTCTTTTCCTTATCGCAGCTATTGAAAATGAAATTTAAAGTTAGGAACTTTCTCCAAATTTTGGAGTAAC
The DNA here is from genome assembly GCA_026315105.1 of Locusta migratoria. Taxonomy (NCBI): domain Eukaryota; kingdom Metazoa; phylum Arthropoda; class Insecta; order Orthoptera; family Acrididae; genus Locusta; species Locusta migratoria. The sequence continues at coordinate 348,872,548 of CM048746.1, forward strand.
GCTGTCAAATGAGATACAGGCACAAAGAGAAAGCTAAAAACAAAACAAAAACATAGGCGCTCAGGTGTTCACTTTATTTGTTGTAATAATAGCCCACAGAAATATATTGGTCAGATGGGGAGTAGCTTTGCCGTTCGGTTTAAGGAATATATTAACTTGAAGGGCTCCGAATCGTCTCTTTCAGAGCGTTTAAAGCACACTGGCCATTTAATATCCAATATAGAGAGCAACATGAATATTTTATTTAGTGGTCAAAAACGGAATGTTTTAAATATCATGAAAGAGATGCACATTATAAACTCACTCAAGCAGGTTCAGGGTACATCCCTTAACAACCAAGTAGAACTGAGAAAAATAATACCTTAGCAAATTTTGATTATTTTTATTCACAATAGCATTGCTCGAGTGGCAGACAAGTTATCAGTAGAGAGGCAGGGCTGATTCGAGATGGCCTTGACCCCTACCCAGAGGTCATTCTAGGAATGCTGACATCATCCTTCCAGGAATTACACTGTGATCTGCATTTTTCTGCATTCCATCGCATTCATTCTGGGAATCCGTTCACTCTGGAAAACCAGTGAGACAATGGCATCAGTAATTCACACAAGTACGCAGTCGATCATTTTCATTCTGTGAATCCAGTGACATAATAGTGTCAGTTGTTTTACACAATTGTGCATCCCATCACATTCAATCTGGGAATCTGATGACACAATTTCTGAAATCAGTGTTCAGAAAATTGAACGCCCCCCCCCTCCCACCTTTAGGCCCCAGGCTATTTATGTCAATTCTGCAGTCAATCAGACTTTATATCAAACAGTTGCTATGCTCGTCAAGGTTAGAGCTCTGAGGGCATTAACCCAAGGTCCCAGGGTTTAGCACCGAGGGCTTTCACCTCCAGCCTGTCCTAACTGTCTGCCTTATGCGAGTTTGGGCAGATTAAACACATTAAATGATGGCTATAAAGGTATCCATACTGCAGTGAGAGCAAACCAAAATGTATGTAAATAACTGAAAATCAAGTGTTGTTTATAAAATTTGAATAAGTCACTAGTAATATGCAAGTGATTTCAAGTTGTGTTAACTGTAAATACAATTTCAGCAACCCAGAAAATGCAAAATATGAGTTTTTGTTCTTTACCATAGCAGCAACATAGGTCATCTAACCGATATTGTAATGTTATTTCACAATTAATAGTTGTAAACTAAATAAAGTGATATGCTATATTAAAGTTAATAACAATTAAAAAATAGTTGTCATGATAAAATATCTCTAAAATATCTAGATAAGTGTTGATCAAGTTAAGCACCTTGCCCACAGATGGCACCATCATCAGGAAACAAAACATAGGAATATTTTAAATTACATTCTGGTGTTATTTTTGGGCACTTTCACAAATTCAAGTAGATCCATCACCCAAACGACATACTAGTATAGGATGTATGCAATAGAAGCGATTTAAAGGAGAGAAAGGAAATTGAACCAAAAAATCGGAATATTTTATATAAAATTCTAGTGTGGGAGGGGGGAGGGGATTTCATGAAATTTAAGTATTTCCCACACTCCTTTGAGACACTATTATAGCATGTACAGAGAAAATGTAATATTTATGGTAAAACAAATCAAAGTTAAACTGAACCTAAAATCAGAATATTTTATACTATTTCTGCAGTTTTGAGATACATATATCACTTGACATAGCAAAAGGTAAGTAGTCCTATCTCCTAAATAACATGCTATTATGGAATGTATGCAGAAAAAGCAGTCCTTATGGTAAAAAAAGGACAGTAGAATTTAGCTCACAACTGAGAATAAAAAACACTAATCCAGCAATTTCCTCATAGAAGTATCCCTTAACATCCATACAGCAAACTTCCTCCATTATTTATATTCATAATAAGGCCATAATTAGTTTAAATACGGTGAAAACAGGCAGGATACGATTAATATTCATACCCCAATAGCCTATTTTTTCCAAAATAACAGCTCAGACATGAAAGCAAGTATGTAACATGATTTTAATATTCCTACATGTCGAGAAAGCCTCACAGTAGTTTTAAGTATCATAAACAGACTTTTCGTTGTGTGCTTATTAACATTTGGAGTGGTGTTACTACATGACCTTTTAACTGCTATCCAGATGAGAAACATATTATGTCACAAGTAAAAGGAAGTATACCCTATGCAATAGCTGATGGTTGTGAGATAATTCCCAGGTTGAATGACATGATTGTATGAAGAAACGAAATGTTTTTCTAAAAGATAATGTGATGTGTTTGTTGAGAATATCGTAAAATCAGTGCCCACACCTACAACTTCAGTATCACCCAGCTACATACAGCTCTAACATAGCTAATGCTGCAAATATTGTAAATAGCAGTATATAAACAAAATATCATGAGACTATGAAATTTACCTTTTCGACCCTATAACTGCAGATAATCTACTAAAATGGTGATATAAATGACTAGGATGGTAAAAAGGAGGCACTCACTGCTAGGAAGGGTGTTATTTATTTATTAAGAATAGTCATACAATGTATGTAATGTTTTTTTATGTTTTCATTGTGAACAGCTGTTTTGCTGACACCAAGTCACACAGAGAATTACACTACAATACCAAAGATATTTCTATAATAGATGTATCGAAATTATATAACTTACAATAAAAAAACATACTGCATATAACCTCAATAAAAGTAGTCCTCTGATGCCATTTTCCCTGCTGAATAACAGCTTTAATTCTACAAGTAATATGGAAGTAATTTGTTGACACGAAAAGTGTCCTGTCAATATTATTAAAACAATATGTCAAAAAAATTCTCTTCTTTTTACTTAGTTATTTTCATGTTATTGACACTAATTAAATGTCATAATAGCATTGGCACAAGGTGTCTGACTGTTTTTCATTGGTGAATTAACATAAGCTTCCAGAAAAAAGTGCCTAGTATTATTTTTCTACCACAGTCTTGAACTTAAACTCTTCTCTATCTGCATAATTTCAGACTCAGCAATACATTAAATAATGAAGACCCCTCAACCCAAATACCATAGTGGTACAAAATGTATACACTAAAAGCAATATTTATGAAACTCTAAAAATTACAATATTACATTAATTTTCCTTTAGTGGTCAATCATGGGACATGGGCTTAATGCCCTCAGTGCTCTAACCTTGACCAGGTTAGCAATTGCTTAATATAAATTGTGCTTGCACTGCAGAACTGACATAAATAGCCTGAGGCCTAAAAGTGGGGTGGAGGGGGTCCTCTGGCGTAAACCTTCAATTTCCAGAATACTGATTTCAGCAATTGTGTCATCAAGTTACCAGAATGAACATGATGGAATGAATACTTGTGTAATAATAATGACACAATTGTATCACCAGAATCCCAGAATGAACATGATGGAATGCAGCAAAGCCATGACCACAGCCTAATTTCCTGAAGGATGATGACAGCATTCCTAGAATTACCTCTGGGTAGGAGTCAAGGCCATCTTGAATCGGCCCTGCCCCTCTACTGTTATCTATCGTTCATATCTTGTAAATCTTAAAAGAAGAATATATGATTTAGTAGACCATTTGTGTATTTTATTATTTGGATTTTATCATTGTAAAAACAGCATAGTAAATTCTGTGCACGATGCCCAGCCTTTATTTGGATTACACCAGTTTTCCTTGTTCATATCAGACATGTAACACTGAATGAGTATGTATTTCCTTTATGTACTGCGGCCACAGGATATCCTGATTCTGGAGATGCCGTTTCTTCCTGGAAAGCGGTTCATTATATGACTCCTATCACACACTTTCCTAATAGTTTGTTTTCACGCATTGTATACTGACCATTTACAATGAGGTTGTTGGACATGGATAGCAATTCTATCTGTGATCTGTTCTCGATTTTAGATTCATATTGATCGTTCTTCAGAACAGATAAATCAGGGATGCTATTTATCAGAAGATGACCACACCCTATCATGAGTGTATTTTAGCAAGGCCTCCTGAAATCTGCACGCTGTTTTTTAAATAACATATAACCATTTTTCTAGTAAGTAATATATGCACTCTCTCTGATATTTTTTTAAAATATATCAATGTTGAACTGTTTGAGTCTAAATAAACACGTCTTAACAGCTATTCGATTTTATCTCAACACATCTGCACCTAGGACATTATATTGTTGTAGTGGTCAACAATCTGCAAACTGGTTTGATGTAGCTCTCCATGCTACTCTATCCTGAGGAAGCCTCTTCATCTCTTCATAAGAACAGCACTTTACATCGATTTGAATGTGCTTCTATATTCATCTCTTGGTGTCCCTCTGCGATTTTTACCCCATACAGTTCCTTCCAATGCTAAATTTACGATTCCTTGATGTCTAAGAATGTGTCCCACCAATCGATCCCTTCTTTTAATCAAAATATGCCAGAAACTCCTTTTCTCCCCAGTTCTGTTCAATACCTCCTCATTAGTTATGTGATACACCCAACTAATTCAACATTCTTCTGTAACACCACATTTCAAAAGTTTCTACCCTCTTCCTGTCCACACTATTTATCGTCCATGTTTCACTCCCATACAAGGCAACACTCCACACAAATGCCTTCAGAAAGACTTCCTTGGGCTTAAATTATTATTTGACATTAACAAATGTCTCTTTTTAAAAAGCACTATTCTTCCCACTGCCATTCTGCATTTCATATCCTCTTTTCTGCGACCATTGTGGCCAAGTAAAAAATGTCATGTACTACCTTTATTGTTTTGTTCCATAATCCAACTCTTTCAGTATCGCTTGATTTTCTTAGACTGCACTCCAGTACCCTTGTTTTGCTCTTGTTAATATTCATCTTGTAGGCACCTTTCAACACACTGTCCATCCCATTCAACTGCTCACTCAGTTCTTTTGCTATCTCTGACAAAATTACGATGTCATCTGTTTTTATTTCTTCACCCTGAACTTTAATTTGTTCTCCAAATTTCTCCTTGCTTTCGTTTATAGGATGCTATATGTCGAAATGAATAACAATGGTGAAAGGCTACAACCCTGTCTTACTTCCTTCCCAACCTCTGCATCCCTTTCTTCCCTTTCAACTCGCATAATTGCTGTCTGGGTTATGTGCAAGTTGTAAATAACCCTCCGTTCCCTATATTTTACCTCTGCTGAATTCTGTATTTGAAAGAATCTATTCCAATCAAAATTGTCATACTTTTACCAAATACAGAAAAGCTAGAAATGAAGGTTCGCCTTTCCTTACTCTATCCTCTTAGATAAGCCGTAAAGTGAGGATTGCCTTCCATGTTCCTACATTTCTCCTGAATCCAAAATGATCTTTCCTGAGGTCGGCTTCTACCAGCTATTCGATCATTTTGTAAATAATTCGTGTTAAAATTTTGCAACCATGGCTTATTAAACTGATGGTTCTGTAATTTTCACATCTGTCTGTGCCCGCTTTCTTTGGAATGGGGGTTATTCCATTTTTCTTAAAGTTTGAGGGTATTTCCTCTGTGTCATACATCTTATGCACCAGGTGAAATCGGTTTGTCATAGTTGACTCTCCCAGAGACTTCAGTAGTTCTGAGGGAATGTCGTCCACTCCAGGGGCCTTGTTTCCACTTAGGTCTTTCAGTGCTCTGAAAAATTCTTCTCTCTGTATAGTATCTCCATTTTCATCTTCGTCTATTTCCTCTTCTGTCCCTACAATATTCTCTAATTTCCTTTGTAGAGCCTCTCTGTATACTCTTTCCACCTTTTGGCTTTGCCTTCTTTACTGAGTTCTTTATAATCTTACAGCTGCTTTTCCTGTCTCCAAATGTCTCTTATTTTTCTGTAGGCAGTATCTATTTTCCTCTATTCAAACATTCTTCTACAGACTTGAATTTGCCTTCTAGCCACTCCTGCTTACCTATTTTTCACTTCTTGTCAATCTCAATTATTAGTCGTCTGTACACCATTTTGCCTGTATCACTTATTGCATTTATACATTTCGTCGTTTCATCGATTAAATTTAATATTTCCTGTGATATCCAAGGATGTTTTGTAGGTTTGCCTTTCTACCTCTGCTGCCTTCACCATTTCAACTCTCAATGCTACCCACTCCTCTTCAACTGTTTTATTTCCCCCTGTATGTCAAATGTAGCCTAAAACTGCCTCTGAAATTCTCAAGAACATCAGGTTCTTTTAATTTACCCAGGACCCAAATCCTTATTTGCCTACTTTCCTGCAGTTTTTTTTTCAGTTTGAGCCTACGGTTCAAAACCAATATGATATGATCAGTCCATATCTGCCCCTGGGTATGTCTTACACTTTAAAACCTATCTCTTACCATTATAAAATACATCTGGTACATTCCGGTGTCGCCCAGTATCTTCCACATATACAACCATTATTCGTGATTCTTAAACCAGGTGTTTGTTCTGATTATATTATGTTCCATGCAAAATCCTACCAGGCGGCTTCCTCTTTCATTCCTTTTGCCCAGTCCATATTCACCTAATATTATTCCTTACCATCCTTTTCCTACTACTGAATTCCAGTCTCCCATCACAATTAATTTTTCTTCTCCATTAATTGTCTGAATAATTTCCTTTACCTCTCTTCACACTTCTTCGATCTACTCATCCTTGGCAAAACTAATTGGTATATAAACCTGTGCTGTTGTGGCTGATGTTGGCTTCGTATCTACATTGACTACGATAATGTGATCATTGTGCTGCTCATAGTAGTTAACCCGCGTTTCTATTTTCTTATTTATTATCAGGCCAACTCCTGTAATATCCCAACTGATTTTGTATTTATTATCCTGTACTCACCTGACCAGAAATTCTGTTCATCTTTCCACCGAACTTCAGAAATCCCCACTATATCTTTCAACCTATCCATGTCTCTTTTTAAATTTTTTACCTCTACGTGATTAAGGGATCTAACGTTCCATACTCCAATGCATACAATGACAGTGTTTTCTTTTCTGATGATCATATCCTCCTGAGTAGTCCCCGCCTGGAGATCCGAATAGTGGACTATTTTACCCAAGAGTATGCCATCATCATACAGTGCTGCCGCATGTCCTCAGAAAAAATAACTGTTGTAGTTTCCTCTTGCTTTCAGCAAGGTCATCACAATCATCCAGACTGTTGCCCCTGTAACTACTAAAAAGGCTGCTGCCCCTCTTCAGGAACCACACGTTTGTCTGGCATCTCCACAGATACCCCTCCGCTGTGGTTGCACCTACGGTAAGGCTATTTGTATCGTTGAGGCACGCAAACGGTTGCGGTGTTTGTGTATTAAATTTTATCAAAATGTATTTCAGCTGTGGTTGCCCTTATCAGAACATTATTTGTAATTACATGCCAAGCACGGCAAAAAGGGCCTTTTACCATGTGTTGAATAGTAACAAATTCTTGGCTAGAGTAATTTTTTTTTCTTTTTTTTTTTTACTATGGGACTTAACTACGGGGTCATAAGTCCCTAAACTTACAAACTACTTATGAACTACTTACGACTAAGGACGGCACAAATATCCATGCCCGAGGGGGGATTCGAACCCCCGACCGTAGTGACCGTGCAGACCGTGACTGGAGCGACTCAGTCTCCTCGGCCACCGCGACCGGCTAATTTTAAATATCCAGGAGTGACTCAGGAGAAAAAGTCTTCCCCAACTGTGTTGGATGGCTGTTAAATATAAAAGCTTTTTTACCATGGGGATCGAATAAGAAGATTTTGTAATTCTGTATTAGAAATGAAATACATAATTTGTATGCTAGCAAGGACGTGCATAACACACGAACTTATTGTGGTGTCGCACAAGTACAAAGTGCGCGCCACCTACTTTCGCCGCGCGCCGCCATGCATGCACGGCGCGGCGTTCTTCCGACGACAGCCACGAGCGCCCTCTGGTACAACGCCGATCGTGGCCACCACTGAAGGACATCGGCCACTTCGCACTTCGGACTGAGATAGCAACGAGTTAGGACCTTTGTAATCCGATAGGCACGAGTGAAGACTTTGCTATTGTACAGGCACTAGGCAGGCCTCTAACAACTATGTATAAACATTCTGCAGTACGATGTAAAAGTTAAGTATTGTTACATTCTGTGCAATATAAATCTTTCTAATTTACTCTAGTGTTTATAGTTTCTGGCTGCTCCCCTTCGTACCTGCACCAGCGTGCTGTCTTGTTACTGTGTCGGTCTCGTTGCACTCGGCCACCGACACCTACGACGAGGCTGGGACACAAAAGCGGCGACGAAGTTGGGACACAAAACTTATCTCGCACATTTACAGCTCGCTCGCATGCTCACATCTGTTGTGTTTGATAGGTTCCGTGAACATATAAAGCAGTACGCCATACGTTTCAAAAGTAGCGTGGAACATGCGCGCCATACCAAAATCAGCAATCTCTTGTATAGTGGCAGTCAAGACCGCGCAATGAATGTTTTTGAACGTGACATGCAGGTTTCGAAATGTGATTTTAATTTCACGAGTGAAGAACCTCACGGAGATCTATTGTAATGAAAGGGAGTCACGGTTGTTGAAAAGGGTTTATCTTATAATATTAGGCGAAATGTCTCCTAGGGTAACGTAGACACATTAGTAGAACATTCAGTACCGGCTTTTGATGAGGTACTTCTTACCAATGTATTAAGAAATGAGTTAGCTGTAGGTCTGAATAGAATTGAGAATTGTTAACAGTAATGTCAAACAATGCATTGGGGCATTGTAATTATATAACGGCGACATGTTAAAACGTGAGATCGGTATTTTTTCGCTCTATGGTGGTAGTTCTATTTTTTTCGTTCACTGATCGTGTTTGCTCGTTTTTTCTTGATGTGTTCTTGGCTCAACTTTAAATTTTTTATTACAGAGAATGTTGAGCACTCTGATCGTGCGCGCTGTGTCACGGTGTCCTGTTTCCCCTCGGCTACACGTGCTCGTCTTTCGTCCGTCAGAAACCTACACAAGCCGCACGCTACGGTTGTAGCTTCCCCCCCCCCCACCCCACCCCTTGGCCAAGCCCTCTTATGTTAGCCATTACATAAGTTACGTAATCAAGAAAAAAGTAAATGGCAGTTTAGGGGAATAAAGATAATATATGTAGGAATATTACAAAATATACAAGAAAAAAGACCAACAACAGAATAATTTTTAAAATTCTCTTTTAGAAACAAGGAATAGAATAATGTTTAAATATTAGCGGCATGGTAAACTGCTTGAATAATGGTAAATAGGGGACTTCATTTGAGGGTAAGTACGGTGCCCCGTGGCCCCTCGGTATCAGTGAAGGCCTCAGTACAACCCCGAAAATGCAATGACCAGGGATAAAATGAACATTGAAGAAATTTGATCAATCAGGTATGTCACAAGAGCTTTGACTGTTACGAAAGAGGTTTTTTTGAGTGATTTATTTTCGTTTCATATTCTTTCTTCTGTTTGTAATTGTCAGTGATACAAGGAAATTCATTTGAATTGTAGCTGATTGAATAAAAGAAGGGCTGTCCGCCGTTGGGGGTTCGATTCGTCACCCCCCCCCCCTCCGGGCATGGGTATTTGTGTTGTCATTAGCTTAGTTTACCTTAGGTTAAGTAGTTTGTAAGCTAGGAACTAATACCCAAGCTGTTAAGTCCCGTTGATTTACAAACATTTTATTGTAATTTAATTTAATAAAAGAAGGATACAATATTTCAGGTCAGGAATAATATTCACTGTAAATTAATTTCAGTATGAAAGTACTTACAAAACGTAAGAGAACCAAATATAATGTAACTAAGAAAAAATGTGATTAAAGCGCCAACCTCGTAAGCATTAATCCCAGCCGCGGCACAAAATTTAGTTCTGTGCCTCTTCTTCTACTTAATACATATCGAGACAACATATGTTTCTGGAAACAGACAGTGGAATTCTTACCAACAGAATCATGTAATCGTAGTGCTGGAGTAGTACGAAGTGCGTTCTGAAGAAAGTACAAAATTCGAATACAATAGGTAAATCGAATATCTCTAGGTACATGCAAGACACCTATTGAGCTTATCATAAACAGCAAAACAGAACCATTAAAAATAATCTAAACAAATATCGGTCAAAGTTTATTTGAAGGAGGAAATGGGTGAAAATGGCCAATCTAGTTCCTTTTCATAGGAAAGGATAAAAAACAGACTGCAATAATTATAGTGGCATCAGGATTAATGCAACAGTGGAGAGACGGTATTAATAGATTATGAAGGAACAGATGGAAGAAGAAATTGTAACAGGTGAAGAACAAAATGGTTTTACTGCCGAAGATATTGTGTAGATCAAATAATTACGAAAGAAAGAGATAATAAAAAAAATATGAGATAGAGGCACAGACATAAACAGAAAAAGCATACGCTGCTCTAACAATAAAGAGCCTTTATAGTAATCCTGATAATAATAAAATTCACAGAATATATATTGTGGAAGTAAAAGAAATGTTTGAGTGATTAGAGACTAAATAAATCTCCAGAGTATTACAACCAACTAAAGGCGTAAGGCAAGGCTACTGTATACCTATTCTAGTTAAACTTTATTTCAAGTGTGTTATTAACTATTGGGTGCAAATGTTTGCCGGCATATGCGTAGATGAAGTTGTATATCAGCTTTTTTATTTGCTGTCGATCGGGTATTATTCTCTGCAGATAAGGATGATGTTGAGTACATATTAAGAAACTCTTGAAGTCTTATAAAATGTCTTGTCTGACAATACACTTCTGAGAAATAAATTATCTTTGCATAGAAAATTAAGAATATGACACTAATATACTAGGCAATACCATAAAAGATTTATAGCTCTACAAATGTCAGGGATCGAGTATAAATGAAATAAGGCAGGGCGATACAGGGTAAACGATCAATAACTAAATTGAATTTCATCCTCTGGTCAGATAAAATTTCTATACAAAAAAACGCGCTATGCTCCGAAGCGCGAGGCCGTTCCCCGACGGGCATGGAAGCTTGTGTTGTCTTTAGTATAAGGTAATTTATAAGTCGTTTGTACGTTTAGGGACTGAGGATCCCACATTTAAGTCCCATAAGCTTAAAAAACATTTCAAAAAATGTTGTGTGTGTCAGTAATATAGGACATGTGTTTATACGGTGCTGAAAGACATAAAAAAAATACAAAAACAAGATAGTTAAAGATGAAAGGAACGCAAATGGACCTTTTTCAGAAGAAACTGTAGAATCTCAAAGATGGATAGGACGCCTAACGTTGAAATCACGACGAAAATTCTAGCTTCTGAATGTATTAGTTTAAAAGTGGAGGATAAACGGTTATTGAAATGCTATGGATATTGCGTGAGGGTAGTAGATGAACGATGACCAAATAACGTTCTGGGTTTGCATCGCCACTATGTTCAAATATCTGTAAATCTATCGGACCAAACTGCGTGGTCATCAGTCTGTAGCTTACAAACTACGTAAACCTAGGTAAACTAACCTACGGACAAACACACACACCCATGCCCCAGGGAGGACTCGAACCTCCACGAGACGCTTTAGACCGCTCGGCTACTCCACCGCGGCACATACTCACTATAAGAGGTAAAGAAAAAGTCAGTGCGCAGGATAGTTAGAGCGAGCGAACGCGGACAGAAACGAAGAGACCCGAGAGAAGATCTATTCAGAGATAAACGAGCTTTGAATAGAGGTTGCATAAACGGAGCTGTAATCATCTCGTTTCTAAATATATTCGTATTAAGTGCAACTTACACTCTGTTCTCATTGGCGAATCTGTAAAGATATTACTTATCTTTTCAAGAGACAATCACCTTGCTCATAAATTTGGAGCATTGTACCTCATATCAGCCAGGATCTTCAAAAAGCCTCTGGTTTGCGTCGGATAGTACTTTGACCTTGCCCACCCAACCTTCAAGGCCACATTGTGAGATATCCGTTAGGGCAGCAGGGAACTGATGAATGAGCTCTCTATAAATGCTGTGAGCAACTGGGGGTGAGCAGAACCACCAGAGAGATGTTCAGGTCGGCCGTCCTCCTTTGCCTGCTGGTCGCCGTCGGCAGCGCTGTACCCCGGCCGAGGCTCAGAAGGGTCAGACCTGTCCCTGATGGTCGCATCGTGGGCGGAGAGCCGTTGGACATCTCGCAAGTCCCGTGGCAGGTCGCGCTGCAAGTGTTCGACCGCTTCAGTTGCGGCGGATCCATCATCAGCTCTACGTGGGTCTTAACGGCGGGCCACTGTCTAAGTGGCCAGAGCACAACCATCCTGTTCGTGAGAGCTGGCACCTCAATTCGCGAAAGCGGCGGATACTACTTCGACGTGGCCAAGATGATTGAACACGAGAAGCACAACACCAGAACGCAAGACTACGATTTTGGGGTCGTTCAGATATCGGGAACATTCACCTTTGGCACCAACGTCCAGGTATTGTGCACGCTACAATATAACTCCTTTCAAAAGCACACTGCATCTTGTCAATCTTGTCACTGTTTGTGTTAATACAGTTACATCTACAAACTGTTTCCGTAAGATCGAGAAAAAATTGAAATATACACAGACGATATTCCACTGAACAATTTAACGTAGGCAACCTGGTGTCGGAGAATACACCTTAAGGATATAATTGGAACAAAATCACATTTCTGTGTACTTTTTTATTTATTAGTTACGGTTAACCTTCATCAACACATTTGCAATGCATCTTACAGAATGTGGTGAAACTGATGAGCATCGACCGCAATGCAACCATGACATCTGCGAATAAGATTCAGACGAATCCTGATAAATATCTGAGGTGTTTTTTAACTCAAGTACAAACAGCTACAACACTTAAAAATGTTCAAATGTTTGTAAATCTTATGGAACTGAACTACGGGGTCATCAGTCCCTAAACTTACAAACTACTTACGAACTAGGACGGCACAAATATCCATGCCCGAGAGGGGATTCGAAACCCCGACCGTAGTGTCCGTGCAGACCGTGACTGAAGCGCCTCAGTCCCCTCGGCCACCGCGGCAGGTGCTACAACACTGGCAAGTAATTTAGTCTCCGTATCCACTGGAGTCTGAAGCCCTTTCTACACGGTAATTGAGAGCTTACGAGATTATGCAACGGTCACGCCGTCCGCGTACAGTGTAGACGCGTACACTTGCACAAGATGCGTGCATACGATCGCTAGTAGACGGAATGAGATGTATCCTATTCTCACGCGTATGGAAGTGCTTCGCGTATGCGTAGACGGCCGAATGGGGAAACCAGCTGACAAACGAAGCCAAGGAGGGAATTTGTTTGAGAATGTCTACTTTTCTCCTGCTCAGAGGAACGGAGTTTTTCGATCAGTCGTAAGTATTTTGGAAGGTGATACTATAGAGGAATTGCTTTAAAAATTTAATGTAACATGTGTTCAATTTTTATGGAATACAGAGAAATAGCTTTTAATATGAAACCCAAACAAACGTAGAGCAAATGGAAACCAAAAAATTTTCACTGATTTATCCGTCGGGTCTTGGTAGCTCAACATCACACTTACTTAAAAGTAAAATTTTGTTTATGTTTTACACGTTCAATTCCACGTAGTTACCTGGTTTTCTGCTTACTATGACATATTCAGACTTTAAACTACGTCGTAAACCGGTTATTTAAATAAAAGTCAAGATGGTGATCTACCAAGAACCGACGAAAGAATCAGTCAAAATATCCAAATCAGTTTGTTGTGCATTCAAGAGCTGTATCTCTGTACCCAATAAAAATTGGACTCACGTTATATGAAATTTTAACTACAAATCGTCTTTATTACCATCTTCTAAAATATTTGCTATTTTTCCTGAAAGATGCAGCAGTTAAGAGATGAAATATTTGTTTTTGGTGAGCATTATTTAAAGCTAGTTCATCACAGGTGCCTCAAACCGCAGGGCTGGAAGTATGTAATCGCATTTATAATGAGGACGTTAACACATCTGCACGAAAGCAATTAAATACAGTTTCAAAATGTTCAAATGTTTGTACAGCTTAAGGGACTTAACTACGGGGTCATCAGTCCCTAAACTTACAAACTACTTATGAACTAGCTAATCCTAAGGACGGCAAAAATATCCATGCCCGATGGGGGATTCGAACCCCCGACCGTAGTGGCCGTACAGAACGTGACTGGAGCGCCTCTGTCCCCTCGGCCACCGCTGCCGGCAAATACAGTTTCACAGTGGCAGTCTAAAACACAAATAAATATATCAAACAGTTTCGAAAAGTGATGTTAACGTGGCGATTCATTTTCTGTAAGTTGACAACAAGCGAAGTACACGACTCAACAAATGCGTACCGTTTGAACGCGTCTTTATACTTCGACTGTATATCGCAAGGGGCGCTGCAGCTGACAACGACTTCCTTGTGCGTGTTGCACATCTCGTGTAGAAAAAGCTTGAGAATATGACACTTGAGATATCACATAATAAATGTTCAATGAGATTCAGGTAACGCGACCTCGCAGTCTATGGAATAGGACAAGGTGCATGTCACTGAGTTCTGCGAATCTTTATTGTACTGTAAATCTCTCAGTGGCACTGAGTACTGAATTCGTCTGTGGCTGATTTAGACCAGGTTATTTCATAGGACAATGCAAGTACGATACAACAGAGCCAGCATAAGGGAAAGTAAAGTGCCGTGCGGGAATGGCCGCACAGTCTGGACCGCCATGATGCGGATTTCGCGGTCCCTACCGTCGGAGAATCGAGACCTCCATCGGGCATGAGTGTGTGTTGTTATTAGTAAAATTTACGACGTTTGTAAGAGTAGACAGCTCTGACGTCAGTAGTTCGGTCCATTAGGATTACTGTAATCATTTATGACGAGTGAGGTAAACAAATCCTTCATCATGATTTCCTAGTAATCAGGCTCGTCGTCCTTCTTTCCTTGCAGCAAATAAGGAACGTACTTATAAATAAACAGTACGGTGTATGCAAACTTGTACGCACGTCAGTTGCAAATAAGCTGGAAAACAGTAATGCCAGGAAAAGCAGTAGAAAAATTCACTCCCGTAACTCTTTATGCCAGCTTCTCGTGCCCCAGGCTCCGAAATTTAGATTAACTTATTATGTAAAAAACAGACACGACCACTAATTATCTTTTCGTTAGAGGACCGGTTTCGCTAATTTATACCGCCATCATTCAATCTTTCATTTACATGCACACATCAAAGAGAAAACTTTATAAAATGCAATTGTTCTCTAATATTATTGTACGTATGTCACAACACAAATAATGTGGCTGATATTTTATTTGTGTTGTGAGATGTATAGAATAATGTTGGCGAACAGGAATATTTTAAAGGGTTTCTTCTGTAATCTGGCGAGTTTAAAAGAAAGATACGATGATGTTATATTAATCTGCCGAAGGCGCTTGCCCGAATAAAAGATGAATAGCAATATTGGCTTATTTTTACATAATTTCTGAACAGATCGCCCACGTGAATCACGAACTTCTATGCACTTCAGTGAAGCATATTACATGTCCCGTTAAATTTTTGCACGATCTTATGGAAAAAAATACAGAATAATGCTGTAATTATTAAATTATTATTTCATACATTTTAATCGGGCAGCGTCTCGTATTTAATGCCAACAGTGTAGTTAGTGATTCAAGAGGAGATACTTGCATGGTAATGCAAAATATGAATTTATACTACCGAGGAGGTCAAATGCACCCAACGCGAGAGGCAGGCGCAGGCGTGTATGTCACGTCACGTGATCAGGGCAGTCCTGAGATCGCTTGGGCTGCACTAGCATGGCGTTTCTAAAACTTCTAAATCGTCCGATCAACTTATGCCAATATTTCAGCCGGAGAACGCACAACCGTTTTTCAAGGGTAATCTGCAGAGAATGAGCACAGGGAAATTTAATACCTCGGTTTCCAATGAAAATAAGAAAGGTAACACATTACAAGAAATGAGTAGAAACATCATCACACTGCCAAAGATGAAAAAGTCAGAAATTTTAATGCTGTGTGTTAGCAACAAACAACTGAGGCCATATTAAACCTTTTCTCCGATTTTTTTTTTTTTTTTTTTTTTTTTTTTTTTTTTACTCAGGAACATACAGGATTCTTATCAGAATTTAAGGAAAATCGTCACCGTCTAAATTAATAAAGTCGAGCTTGTGTTTACACACAGGGAAATAATTAAACGTCTGATTTCAACATCTAATTCACAAAAAAAATGTTAAAATGTTTGTAGAACTTATGGGACTTAACTACGGGGTCATCAGTCCCTAAGCTTACAAACTACTTATGAACTAGCTAAGACTAAGGACGGCACAAATATCCATGCCCGAGGGGGGATTCGAACCCCCGACCGTAGTGGCCGTGCAGACCGTGACTGGAGCGCCTCAGTCCCCTCGACCACCGCGGCCGGCTCTAATTCACATGACAGCATTACCACATAAGGTAAAATATGCTAGAGAACAGCCATTGGTTACTTTAAATAAATTCTTACATCTAACTATTAACCAACTTCTTTATATAATATAAACATTTTCAACAATAGCTTTTGCTTTTCGGATGTCTGATGCCTTCACGACATTCTGTCATTAGGTAATGCCCGAATGCCGAGATCCAGATTGTTGGACTAATATAGCAATAGAGTCAAATGGCATAAAAGTTTTTTTGGAAAGAGCTGCAGGATTTAGATCGCTGAAGACGTAATAATCACAGTATTATTGCACGTTTATTGCTTCGCGTCTCTCGTACTAAACAGTAATACATTACATAAAATGTAGAACCTCATACAATCGAAAAATATTTTTGCTAATTTCTGTTATTTTCTATTGTACCTAATACGATTTATTAATAGGTTACAAACGTCTGAATTTTCACGCGTTTTCTTAAAAAAAACTAAAATGTTCAAATGTTTGTAAAGCTAATGGCAGTTAACTGCGGGGTCATCAGTCCCTAAACTTACAAACTACTTATGAAGTAAATCATACTAAAGACAGCACAAACATCCATGCCCAAGGGATGATTAGAACCTCCGACAGGGAATGGCCTCGCGCATCGGAGCATAGCGCCTCAGTGTGCTCGGCCACTCCGTCGCGGCCCTGATAACTGTGCTGATGCTGGAATCGTGTGGTTACGAACCTCATTAATACACCTTCTACAACTGTCAAATGTTTCTCCATCTAATTATGACGTATATAATTTTGCTATCTCGTGCCGATATGCGTGAATGTTAGCTCATTTATTTAGCAAGTTACCGTTGCCATACACAGACATGAATTAGTTACAGAAGACGTAGAAAAATTGGTGGAATCTGTCATTGAAGCAGATCATTATCTATAACGGGTGATGGAGTCTTCATACTCTAATTGTACAGTCTCAATGGCGCCGAAAGGATCGAGATCGGTAGATAAGAACAGTGTCTTGGCATTCAGTTGTCGATATTCCTTGTTCGTCGGATCATTTCCTTCGACGTCAGTCGTATACGCAGCAGTGGCCCTCAACTCCAAACGACGTTGACTGTTACGTTCCGACACTGCTTGTTGCGCGACACAAAACTTGTTGCAATACTGTTCATGAAGTGGCATACCGATCCACCATTACGGTGTGCACAATATGTGCGTCATTAACTAAGTTAAACTAATTTAAGGATAACACAAACACTCATGTCCTATGGGGGCTAGAACACCCGACGGCGAACGGCCGCGCACCGTAGCACGGCGCTCCAGTACGCACGGCTAATCCACCGCGACGTACGAGCCATATTAAGGCTAACTACCTAGAATAACCGCACGAAAAAAAATCCAGTACTTATTTCCCCTTTATATATCCTACTCAATGCCCTGAGGGGAATTAAAACAAGATAAATCTGGTGACAGTATTCAAATGTTGGTCGCAGTGCTAGGCATATCAATACACAAACAGGACGTGGAAGAACATGTTGGAACTGAAAAAGATACACTAGCTTGCTAATTGTTCACTCTGCAGCAGTGCTAAAATGGCTGACAGAATGAATAGGCGGTCTTTGGCTATGTGAGCACGCAAATTTCCATGAAACTCTACAGTTAACTTAAAATCGGCCTATATTCTTAATGACATAAGTAAATAAAAGTATATTAACATAAATTGCGTGGTTAAATATAATTCCCCCCCATACTGACTGTTGTGGTACCTATTGCCCTGATGTCCCCTATAGAGAACACGACATTATTATAAAGAGTCAGGAATTTTTTAAATATTTTTGATGCCTTTTTAGAATATTATTAATCATAAAATAAAAACAAAATGCAAAAATATTGAAAAACAATTTTTCCGGAATGAGGAGGATACAGCTTTCAGGTGACGCTAATTGTTTGGGGCGGAGTGGCCGAGCGCATTGAAACGCTATGCTGCGATGCGCGAGGCCGTTCCCCATCGGGATTTCGAATCCCCCCTCGGACATGGATGTTTGTGTCGTCTTTAGTATAAGGTAGTTCATAAATAGATTGTAAGTTTACGGACTATTGACCCCGCAATTAAGTCTCATAAGCTTTATAAGCATTTCAATTTGGCGCTAAATGCACCCGAGAAAAACTAATCATTTGCATCTCTGGTGGCTACAAATGCAAACTTAAAGTTTCATCTGATTTGGAAGCTTCGTTCAGTGTGTTGCAGTTTATTTGTATGTCAGCTGTCGAGTGCAAGCATAGTGTTAGATACTAGCCCAAGTACTCTGGCAGCATATTGTTCACAACTAGGCAGTGGAATCGTACGCTGTTCAAAAACAAAAGGAGTACATATGTTCAAAATACTGTATTCTGTTGATGCGAACCTATGTTCGTAATACACAATTCCGATGTAAAAGAGAAAAAAATTACCTAATTTATCTATATTATCACGATCCGCATAACCGAACAAGTTTTCCTTATTTGCAGAACGAGTCCGTTGATAATGTTTGTAAATGTAATGGAAAAAACTGCTATGGGTATCAGGCCCTGGACTTCGTTAAAGTTGTTTGTAAGGACAGCACACATACACACACATACACACACACACACACACACACACACACACACACACACACACACACACACACAAAACCTTGGCCGCGGGAAGACTCGAACCTCTGGCGGGAACGGGCTCCAAGTCCGTAGCATGACGCCTTACACCACGAGTCCTTTCCACGCATCGAACGATTCAGTACAACAAAGGAGTGACAATAGATAAATTGAAGCATATATCAACCGTATATAATCGACAGGCCTAAGTAAAAAGAACCAAAAACCGAATACATAAGTTAATTAATTTTTCTGGGAATTCCTCAACATCGCGCGCCCCATTGCAGACATGCTACATAACGAAATTAATACGATATAGCCACCACAATAAGACAAATGGCTACTTTCCAACAAAAAGTGCAAGATACAGGAAGACAACAGCACGAAACACAATTACATCTAACAAAAAGAAAAACGACACCACAACCCGAAAGTAAGAAAGGAGCTAAATAGCCACATAGGATTCTACTTCATCATAATTTCCAGGCGAATGTAAATAAATCAATTCGTTTCGGAAACAAAAACGTTGTGCTGTTACAAATAACATTTTGCCGATCGACTAAAACGGATTTCGAAGTATTTTCCAAAATATTCTCATATGTCCATTGTAAACTTTGGTGAATTTTATCAATCGTCGATGTGATACTGGATGTGTTATAGTCACTTGTTTGAGTTCCTGCATAACGTTGCACAGAGTTCGCGTGAATTTCTGGGGAATTTGAACTGTTATATCTCAGTTAATATTTAGTTAAAATATATTACAATTGGCTATCTTGTTCAGCTACAATCGTTATCTTAAGAATCATAAAGAAAAAAAATTTACGAGCCATATTCAGTCGAATATATTAAGCAAATTCGCCATAAAGTACGACGCCAGAAAAATCTTGAAGTTCTGCTTTTTATATCTCAGGGACTGAAAGTATGACGACAGTGAAACTTAGTATGTAGTAAACTAATAACATAAGGTTCTCAAATATATAGTTTAATTTATGTACCTCTTTCCCATTACGAGTGCATTTGGTTCAAATTTGTGCATCATGGCATACAAGTGACTATATCTCAGTCACGACGATCGTTAAACATTACTAATGTTCGCACCTTCTGAATGTATTTTAACATCCTTCTCTTTGATCCTGGCTTTGGACCGGCAATGGGAAGTTGAAAATATATTTATTGGCTTCTTTCCTTTTACATTTTTTTTACCTATATTTGCTTTCACTCACTTAAAAAACTACATTTTGCAGTGCGATAATCGAAACTTAATACTTTTTTTGTATGATAGGCTCGAAACATAGCACTACACATAGATGTACACTGCACGTATTAAACTCACACCTCGTTTCTCGGCGCACTTTCTGCTTCGAACAAACACTGCACATCGCCCCTTTGGCCTGCTTTTCTTTGAGTGCTCGAGCTCAATTATGTTGGGAAAATGCCTTGCGGTAAATCGCAGAGGATTCTCGTCGTCAGAAGGAATCCCTCTGCAAGCTTTCGCCGTTCGGTGGCGTAAGTTTCAACAAGTTCTCTTACCAGAGACAGATGAAATTCTGCTATTGGAATTTTTCGCCCTGTTACTTCTCTGTGGAGAGTTTCGGCAATTAAAGCGCACGGATCTAATCCCTGGATGAAGAACATTTTGTACCATTTTACTGTCTTTCGGGCTAATTTGACTGAACTCATTGGCATGTCAGTGCGGTCAACTGTCCCTATACTCGCGTTGTAAAACGCAGCACATGGTGGTTTCATGCGTCTCTCGGCAGTCTTTCTGTCTGTCTTCTGCGTATCACACATTTCTGCAATATTACAGGTGGTTAACATCCCAGCTTCTCTTTTATCGCACCATTTCATGGCAAGCATTGTATCTGTGGACATAAACTGTACTACTCCACGTTTCAGTTTGTCCTGCAATTTTGGCAGTTTATCCCTGGTTCTTCTAATAGTACCACATGCGTTTGTGCCATGGTTATGAAGCCAGATGAACAGGTCTAGCCTGGAATACCAATTGTCGACATATAGCTTGTGCCCCGTTGCGAATATAGTTTCAGCAAACCCGTTACTGTGTAGCCACTTTTACCCAGATTGTGAAAGCCAGTTTCACTCGTGGTGGCTATATACACAAAATGAAGTCCAGTAAGTAGCCTGTCCGACAGTCACACAGAATAAACGTTTTAATTCCAAACCTGCTTCATTTTGACGTAATAAATAGTTTGAAAGACAATCGCCCTTTGAAAAGCAAGAGGCTTTCATCAATGCAGAGCTTTTGGTTCGGGTGAAATGCGCTGTGTAATGTTGTACGAAGTGTATCAAGAATTTTTGTAAATTTAAATAGTCTGTTTCCATCGTTAGTGGCGAGGTTTTCACTAAAATGAAGCATTCTTAGAATTAAGAGGAAACGGACCCTGGACATTATTTCGCTGAAAATTGGAGTGTTAAAGAGTATGTCTCTGAACCAATAGTCGCTAACTTCTTCACTCTAGCCATGAGAAACCAAACAGCAACGAAAGAATACAGTTCCTCAGATTCCGAATCTTTCCAGCTTGACAAACGCGAATGCTCCGATTTTGGTGTATTTTGCTTCGTATATAAGTAAAATCTGTTTGTTTCGACCGCAACAATTTTCATCAGACCTTCCGTTAAAAATAACAGAAAAAAATGAAAGAATGTTGAATCTGGCTCTAATACACATATCTGTCCAGAAGCTGAATCGTCAAATGCATGTACAAACGGACGATAATCATTTTTCTTCCAGTCAATCGTGTTACTAAAGCGTCCTCTTTTCACTGGCATATCTTCCTCAGTTTCGGATCCATCAGATTCTCAAGGATTTTCATCTCTTCTTGAAACAGATGGTTCTGTTATGGCTCCTAATGAATGTGAGACACGACTGTTACTCCGAGAGTCTGTATCATAAAATCTCGCACCAGTTGTCAATATGATAACACTTTAATCGTCACTATATGTTTCGAGACCACATTGTCCCATTTTCAAGTGCTTATAAATTAAATAACTATTCTGCCAATGAGCAACGTCAGAGTCTATTCATTTTAACTGTTAACACGTTCAGAACAGTTAAAGGGTTCATGAGAGCAGTATGCAAAACCTGTTTATAAATTCATGTAGGTATGTAAATAAGCATAGGCATGTGATTTTCTACGTAATTCTCAAATCAAAGATTTTATACAAATATTTCTACAATTCAAAAAAAAAAAAAAAAAAAAAAAAAAAAAAAAATGCACTGACGTGTTTTACGGCCCACTTTTAGATTTGTAAATTTATAAGTTTTTGTAAACATTTTCGACCAAAATAATAATCTGAATAATAAAAAATTAATTAATAAGAATGTCTGAAGCCCTTTTAGGAAAAAAAAAAATTACACAGTGGCGGGTTTCGAACCACTGACCTTCACCGCAATAGTCCAACGCATTGCCCATTATGCTATAGCCGACCGTTAGAAGTTGTATTCAATTTCATACATTCATGGTCGTTGTTAACTGATGCTAATATGGCATTTGTAGACACTAGATTATCATATATCGTACGAAGGACGACGTCTTTTGTTAATTTTTCAGTGCGCCATTGCTTTGAAATGACAACGTGTAAGTTACAGTAAGAAAATCATCAAATACGCAACGCAAGATGGCGTATGCCACAGAGTTCTGGGCGAGGAATGTCATGTGACGTCTGCGAACGGCTGGTTTTCGTTAATTCAATGGAGGGTGTCAAAACTCCGTTATTTTTGCAAATATCTCTCAAACGATACGAGATATGAAAAAAACATAAGGGAGCAAAGTTGTAGAGAATTTTCTCCTCTACAAATTCGTTTATTCCATTTTCGTGTCAGATGAACGGTTCATTTGCAATTAAAATAAAATTACAAATGGCTTCTTTTGGTATTACTAAGGTATTTCTAGTCCGAAATATTTCAGAAAGCGAGGTTCTGGTCTCTGGTAGCCAACAATTGTGTCTGAAAAATTAGGTGTCGATCAGTTGAACGGTTCGACCTAAAAAGTGGGAACACCTTACAGCCAGACAGACGTCGTCAAATCGCCGTTATTTTTGCAAATATCTTTGCAACGATGCAAGATATAAAAAACATAATAGAGCTAAGTTGTAGAGAATTTTCCCCTATACCTATTAGGCT
This sequence comes from Locusta migratoria, assembly GCA_026315105.1. Taxonomy (NCBI): domain Eukaryota; kingdom Metazoa; phylum Arthropoda; class Insecta; order Orthoptera; family Acrididae; genus Locusta; species Locusta migratoria. Next base: position 348,895,678 of record CM048746.1, read on the forward strand.
ATTCAATTTTCGTGTCAGATGAACGGTTCGTTGGCAATACCAATTACATTACAAACGGCATTTTTTGGTATTACTGCCGTATTTTTTGTCCGAAAAATTTGAAAAAGAGAGGTTCTGGTCTCTGGCGGCCTACAATTATGTGTGCAAAATTTGGTGCTGATCGGTTCAGCGGTTCGTCTTAAAAACAGGGAACACGTTACGGACAGACAGACAGACATCCCAAAATCGCCGTTATTTTTGCAAGTATCTCTGAAACGATACGAGATATGAAAAAAACATAAGAGAGCAAAGTTGTAGAGAATTTTCTCCTCTGTAAATCAGGTTATTCAGTTTTCGTGTCAGATGAATGGTTAAGCCGTTATTTTCATTTAAATTTCGAGCTGACAAAAGACGATCGCAAAGGCCCACTTTTAGTGTTACTACCGTAACCTAAAGTGGGCCAAAAACTGCCACATGTAAGAGGCAAAAACTCACAGACAATGGCACAAAAAGTGGTGAAACATATCTTGGTGTTAAAAACAAAACAGGACGCCTTGCATAACATGGATTTCCTTAACAATTTAGTTCAAGTAGCTCCTAGCTTTAGAAGCACATGAACATTTTATTTCATAGAAGCCATGAAGTGACTTTTTTTTTAACTGCATTATCTGATACATAATCGTCAAAAAGTATAAGTGTAAGTTTGGCAGGTCATGTGCACTATTCTGGGAGTATGGTGACTGTTTTGTACAGGCGGTGAGCCTCGGCACATCGGAGCTTCCTGCCGGCACGGAGGTGACGGTGTCGGGCTGGGGCGCCGACCACTACCACGGGCCGGTGGTTGACACCCTGCACGCGGTCACCGTCACCATCGTCGACCGCACCACCTGTGACGCCGCACTCCCCAAGGACGACGTCACGCAGCGCATGATCTGCGCCGGCGATCCGCAGGGCGGCAAGGACGCGTGCCAGGGCGACAGCGGCGGGCCCCTGGTGCTGGGTAGCACACAATACGGCATCGTCTCCATGGGCGTGGACTGCGGCGATCCCAACTACCCGGCCGTCTATTCTAACGTGCCATATTCAAGAGCCTGGATAACCGAGAAAACTGGCGTGTAGAGAGACAACCATGGCCAGCAATTTTAATGGCAAGTTTGTAACAGGAGAAACTTGTAATTAAAAGTTGATTCCCATGCATTCTAGCTTAGTTAATGCGACTTTTGTATGCCACAGATATCTATAGTAGAGGGACGGTGGGCATACGAGATGGCCTTGACCCCTACCCAGAGGTCATTCCAGGAATGCATGCTTTATCATACAAGGAATTATTCTATGGCCACCGCTTTGCTGCATTCCATCTCATTCATTCTAGGAATTGTCATTATGTCAGCATTTTACACAAGTGTGCATTCCATCATGTATATTCACAGTATTATATTAGACAGTTTCTGAAATCAGTATACTGAGGAATCGAAAGCTTACATCAGAAACCCCAGGTTCTATATTTTCCATACAGAAGGCGATACAAATGTTAACAATCACACAACTTATCTCCTTGGATCTGATGTAAACAGACAACCAAACCCATCACAGTCTTTACATGCACTCACACAGGAACACTAGACACAGTCAGAAGTTCAGTCCTATTATCAATCATCTGTACATAATTTGCATCATCACTTCATCTTCATACTCACTATACTTATGCTATTTATTCTATTAATCAGATCATATACTCAACTTAATTGTCACCTTGATCCTTACTACCATGAATTAACACTGCATTTCTTTTACCTACCCAAAAAGCTCTAACTATTTTCACAAATCGTCAACTCAACATTTAAAATATAAATTTATAAATCGTTTAACCTTGCAAACCACCTGAAAGATTTGTAATATTGTAAATAGTAATTGTAATTAGTTAATAGTTGTAAATGGTTAATAATTGTAAATAGTTAACCTTAAAAATGTGAAATTATATAATTTTTTTGTAATATATGAGAATTGCACCAATGTACGAAAAATGATGTAATAAAAATTATGTAACCCACACATGTGGGACTGACTGAAAAAAGCGTCTGCAAGCTCTAAAACATCTGGCCCCACCTCTCAGGATGGGTAATGAAACATGCAAAATAAAAAAAATAAAAAGACAAAATACTGTCATCATTATTTAACTCTTATTACATATATCGTGTATACTACTATCACCTTAGATAATTTATACATAGTTGCAACAGTTTACAGTAATATCAGCTATTCAGACCAAGGTAGCTTATCATGCTAGAATACAAACCAAATTTCTTATGATCTCCAGAAAAAATACATAAGGTTTGTCAATAAAGTAAAGTGTCCAGCCAAAAATGTTTGTGTCACTATCCACAACTCAAACAAAGCACAGAGCTTTGAAATTTACATTACACCACAACCTCAGCCTCGTATAAAACGTTTGGCTAGTTCGAGTTGAAATTGCATTGCTATATGAGACCGCATTGGTAGATTCAAGAAATTCAAATGTTTGTATAGCTTATGGGACTTAACTACGGGGTCATCAGTCCCTAAACTTACAAACTACTTATGAACTACTTACAAACTAGGACGGCACAAATATCCATGCCCGAGGGGGGATTCGAACCCCCGACCGTAGTGGCCGTGTAGACCGTGACTGGAGCGCCTCAGTCCCCTCGTCCACCGCGGCTGGCATTGGTAGATTGCTCTGGAGGCATCAGAGTAAGGGTCCTTATACATTTCATGATGCAGAGTGCTATATATGTATGTGCATTCGAAGTATACTGAGTTTATGAGGGTGGTGGTGTAGGCAACTCATCTGTCAGGGGTAATTAAAATACAAATGGAAGCATTGTTTTTCTGATTGCTTATAGTGGTCAAGAAAATGATAGGTAAAGTTCTACAACCATTCGCCAAACCCAAACTCTTCTTTTGGTTGCCTCTGGTTAAAGGATGATATCCCACTCCAAACCGCTCGTTTGGAATCATACACTGACCAGTGGCATTCCTCTTTATGCTACCTCAAATAGTTACTCGATAAAGGTATGGCTAATGGAGAGCTGGTGCGTCATCTACCAGGCATAGTCTTTTTAACTACTTATGCACAGTCATTGCACGAATTGGATTACCGATATCCTCTGATTTTATTCAACCATCCTCAGTAATGCCTCACGAGCCCTACCCATCAGAAAAGTAGGTTTACTTCATCATGGTAAGTGGAAGTGTCATTACAAGGTGTATGGTGCAAAATGATGGAATTCTTTTTTCTCCCCCTACAAGCAATACTCAGCAGACGGAATTTGTATTGTCTGTTTGCAGTGGAAATAAGCTCAGAAGTATGGTCCTGCGGTTATTGGGCTTGGAGGATGTTAATAAGGAATACGTATTTTCGTTTCAGGGAAGCAAAGTTGTGTGTTTATTGATTTGTGTTACGTCTTGTCTCTGTTGTGCTGTTCTGTCTTTGACATATACATATGCCCCTGTCCATGCGGATGTACGTGATTTAAAGTGGATCTGTTGGGGTACATGTAATCAATTTGTTACTGAACTTGGCCTTCATTCATTCACAAACACACAAAACGTTCACCTTTTTTTACTTTTAAACTAGCATTGGGGTACCTGCTTTGAGGATTTGGACGTTAGTTTACGATTTAACATGGTTTTGGATAGAATACAATATTTTCTTATGTCTGCTTCCAACAGTTTTACTACAGCCAGTAGGGCATTGCACTGTGCATTGTACATAAAATACATAGATTGGCGATTTGCTTTACCTGTGGTACTAATATTGGGACAATAGTTGTCTTAGGCCTAACTCAGTCAGTGTTGTGTAAAATAATTTAATGCCTTATTTGTGCCTAGGTAGCGAGTGTTTAGTGTAGTTACTGTCCTGTTAAAGTTAGGCAATATCCTCAACAAATTGACTGTTATTACAGCCATTTCTTTTTCTTGTCCACATACATACGTCTAGAAGTAGCTATGGGACGCTGTATATATGGTTTTCAGGTATTAGCTTCACAATAACGTTGTGATATTCATTGTGAACAATAGTGTGCATTCTCCTCATGTAGAGAGTAGATATCACGACATTTTACTATCTATTAGGCTCAAGAACGTTTACGTTACGGATGTTGAGCATTAATTTTACAATAACTGTGCGGTAATGTAATATTACATTTATTATGGTTTGAATTTTTTAACCATAAGTATCGCTTTTAGTGCGTACATTCTGTACTATTATGGTATTCAGGTAGAATGAACTTATTTATTTAGCATATTACTAGTTCTGAAATCGTGTGTGGAAAGAAAATTGTAAGTTTAAGACTGTGGTACAAAAATCGTATTAGCCAGTTTTTTATTTATTCCCCCCCCCCCCCTTAAGGGTTATGATAACGCTCTGATTAGGATGAGTCGACAAACTTGTTTCAAACGATGTAGTGACATTTAATTAGCTTCAGTAGCATGGGAAATAACTGAACAAACAGAATGGGATTATTTATTTCACATATTGTGTTATTAATACTGACAGGACACCTTGCATGTCAACAAATTAGTTCCACCTTACTTGTAAAATTGATACTGTTATTTAGCAAGGAAACCGCATCAGAGTACGACCTCTTTAATTGAGGTAATTTTTATGGTAAGTTGCGTAATTTCGATATATCGATTATAGTATTGCAATATGACTCTCTCTGTGACTTAGTGTTTTTGGCAAAAACAGTTCTTCACCATCAAAATAATGTGTGACTTTTCTTAATAAATAGATGACCACGTTCCATACAATGAATGTTTAGCAACCTAAAGTCGTATATACAGTTATTTTAGAGGATTATCTGCAGTTATAAGGCCGAAAAGTTAGTGCCTTGTGATATTTTGTTTGTATACCACTATTTAAAATATTTTGACTGTATATTAGCTATGTTAGGGTTGTAAGTAGCTGGTAGATACTGAAATTAGGGGTGCGGACACTGATTTTACGATATTCACAGTAAAAATATCACGTTACGTGTTACGAAAACTTATCGTTATTTGATATAATCATGTTATTAAACGTGTAAATTATGTCAATAGGCATTAGCTATTGCATAGGTAATACTTCCTTTTTATTGTGACATAATACATTTCTCATTTGGATAGTTGTTAATAAGTCATGTAGTAACATCACTCGAAATGAAGGCTATTGTCTTTTGAATAATAATTGTATCACGGCTGTTTTCATTAATATAACTTAAAGCTGGCCCTCTGATGAATGGAAACAGCTGGATAAAGTTTGCTTTATGGATGTGAAGTGGTACTTCTACAACATAATTGTGGAATTAGTGTTTCTTTATTCCCAGTTTTGAGCAATGTTCTACTTTCCTTTTTTACGATATGGCTGCTTTTTCTGCCTGTATTCTGTACTAGTATGTTATTTAGGTGAGAGACGTACTTAATTTTCATGATTTCAAGCGTTATATCTGTGATAAACTACAGAAATAGGGTAAAATATTCCGATTTTAGTGTACGTTCAACTTTCTATCACCATAAATATTGCATTTCTTGTATACATGCTATACTAGTATCTCATATGAGTGAAGAATCTAATTGTTTTTCACGAATTTTCCCCGAAAAAAAAACATCAGAATTTAATGTATAATATTCCGATTATTTTGGTTAAGTTCATTTTAACTGTTTTTTTCTTTTTAACCAAAAAATCACTTTTACTTCATACATTCTATAGTAGTATGTCGTTTGGGTGAAGGACCTACTTAATGTTTGGGAAAGTTTCCCATAATAACACCAGAATTTAATTTAAAATACTTCGATATTTTGTTTGCAGATGATGGAGCCATCTGTAGGAAAGGTGCTTAAGTTTACATGTTTTACCACACGTGTTTATTTTCAATTGTTATTATCTTTATTAGAGCATGAGATCACTTACTTTATTTAGTTTATGGGTATTAATTTCATAATAACTTTACACTATCGGTTGGATGGGCTGTTTTGTTGCTAGCTAAGGAGTCAGTGCTATGGTAAAGAACAAGAACAGAAACTCGTATTTCACGTTTTGTAGGTTGCTGCAACAATATTTAAGGTTAAAGAATCCTGTGTAAATATATTAATAAAAATGAAATATATAATAAATAGTTTTCAGGCTTGCGCTTATTTATCATCAACAATGTAATATGAATATTGTAACTGAAATAGTGGGAAAAAAGTTACATATTTTCTTCTATTACTGTCCTTCAAAGCTGTTACCAGTGTTGTGTAGAACCTGTTGCCACAGATGTGGAAAGCGTAGTACACCGTTAGCAGAGCCTGTTCTGTTGATGGTGTGAATCTACGTCTAGATATTTACTCCGCAATCCATCGTAAAGTCCTTGGCGGAGGGTACACTGAACCACTATTAGGCATTTCCTTTCCTTTTCCACTCCCAAACAGAACTAGGGAAAAAGAATGTCTATATGCGTCTGTATGATACCTAATTTCTCATATCTTGTCCTTGTGATCATTTCGCCAAATGTAAGTAGGTGGCAGCAAGATCGTTCTACACTCAGCTTCAAATTTTAGGGCTCTAAATTTCCTCAACAGAATTTCTCAAAAAGAACGTCGTCTTCCCTCCAGCGATCCCCATTTGAGTTCCCAGTGCATTTCCGTGACACTCGCGCATTGGTCGAACCTACCAGTAACATACCTAGCTGCTCGCTTTTGAACTGCTATGTCTTCCTTTAAACTGATCTGCTTCGGGTACCAAGCACTCAAGCGATACTCAAGACGTGGTCTCTCTGCAATGTAATGCCTAGATATTTGAATGACGCGACTGCATCAATAACCACACTACTAACACTGTATTCGAATATTATTGGATTTTTCCCCTACACATGCGAATCACATTACATTTTTGTACATTTAGAGCTAGCTTCCAATCTTCACATCATCCATAAATTTTGTATAAGTCATCCTGTGTGCTATTCCTGTCAAAGACGACACACTCCCATACACCACAGCATCATCATCAAACAGCTGTAAATTACAACTTACTCTGTCTATCAGATCATTTATATAGATAGAAAATAACAGCTGTCCTATCACACTCCCCTGGGGCATGCCTCACAATACACTCGTCTCTGATGAACTCTCGCCGTCGAGAACAACGTACTGCATTCTGTTACTTAGGAATTCTTCCAGCCAGGTACAAATTTGTAAACCTATTCCTTATACTCGTACTTCGTTAGCAGTCTGCAGTGTGGCACCACGTCAAATGCTTTTTTGAAATCGAGAAAAACACACTCTGCCTGTTGACCCTCACCTTTGGCCAAGGCGATTAACACTTCCCCTCCAGTTGTCTTTCCAATACACATTCCACGCCTCGCTAAACTTGCCACATTATGACTTAGCTAGCTTTCGTTGCTTAAAACTATCTGAGCACAATAGCTTCCATGCAGCGTTGAAAATTCGTGAATTTTGTTTTTAATGCTTTGAAAGTTCAGTGCTAATATTATGATGGTCGAAATATTGTTCTGAATGAGGTCTCAAGACGCTTTCTGAGTGTTGACAAACGAATGCTCAGCAGATCTATCCCTAGACTAAACAACCTCCATGTGAATCCCACAAGTACTCTGTTATTAAAGTAGCCTCTTCCTTAGTGTAGTGCACCCCTGATCTATGTAGGGGTGTCCTACAATTCCCCGACCTAATAACAGAGATCCAGAAATCTGCAGCTATGACTGTCACAGAGCTGGCGAAGCCTCTTGTTCGAACCCTCCACTCGCTCCAAACGAAAGGACTCCGATAAACCCTGAGTACAATGCTATAAATCTTCAGCTCTGCTTACACTCCGCATGTGAGCGCAGCAGCCATCATTAGTTTCGCCAGATGGCTGCAGGAACTGAGGATGTCCTGGCCGCAGTGGCCGAGGGGACTGCGGCTAGCCAGTCACGGTCTGCACGGCCACTGCGGTTGGGGGCATGTATATTTGTGCCGTCCTTAGTATTAGCTAGATCATGAGTAGTTTTTAAGTTTAGGGACTGATGACCCTGTAGTTAAGTCCCATAAGCTCTACCAACATTTGAACATTTTGATGTCCACAGATCCCAAGCTACTAACGTCATTTGTGTCGACATGAGCCACGACTTGGCAGTCAAGTGCACCCCATACGATCGATAGGGCCGCTTCCACATCTCGGATGATTCACCCCAGCAGACACACTAAGTGCAGGTTGGACTTCCTTCCGGATCTCCACGCTACCTGCCTAAGGGCCTCCATCATGTGTCTAACATTGAAGCTCCTAATAAGTGATAATCCTCCCCCCCCCCCCCCCCCGTGCACTTGCTCGGACCCTGCTGAAGTAGTGGCCACAAGTCCACTCATAAAACGAATTGGCATGTCAGAAAGACAAGCCTCCTCATTGGCCTTCCACCTCAAGCGACGTGAATGCCATTCAACCCGCCACTCCACTTGTGGAGAGGACGGCTCGATCAAGTCCGGTACACCTGAAGGTGCCTCGGCAGCACGAAGCATGAGATATGTGAGGTGTCCCACTCGACGCACCAGACACCCCACCGCCCCTGCACCACGAAACAGCTGCCTGAAGACGACTGACTGCAGCCAGCAGTTGTCTCAGATATCCGTGAACTGTGACCAACTCCTCCTGCAGGCACACATCCTATCCATACAATTAACTGCGGAGAGTAGAAAACTAAGTAATCAACTTCTAATTAGTCTAGTACTTTAATAAAGTAAATGGACCAGTTTACTGCCTGTCGAAATTCTGGAACAGTTCTGAAGCGAATTCGGAATCAAATCAAAGTTACAAGGACTTAAGTCCAGGGAGTATGGTGGGTGGTAATTTCCAAGACCCATCGTCCCATAGAGCAGCTGCAGCTTGCGCTGTATGCCCCTGCGCATTGTCATGCAATATGATGGGTGGATTGTGCAGTAAGTGTTGCCACTTCTTTCGCAATTCAGATGGCTGGTGACGCTCCAAAAACGACCAGTAATACTGTGAACTGGCAGTCTGCCATGGGGGAACGCAATGCAGTTGTATAACACAATCACAGTCGTACACAAGAATCACCTTAACTTTCAGCATACTGCGGCTCTGGCGCACTTGAAGACCTTGATGGCAGTGGAGTGTGCGCTGATTGAATCGCTAACGCTTACCCACGAAAAGCAAAGGCCCCAGGTTAGAGCCCCGCTTCCGGCACACAATTTTGATCTGCCAGGAAGTTTGATATCAGCGCACAAGCCGCTGTGGAGTGAAAGTTTCATTCTGAATACATCCCTTCGGATGTTGCTAAGCCATGTCTCTACCAAATCCTTTCTTCTAGGTGTGCTATTCCTCTACGTTTCGCAGGACAACTTCTGTGAAGTTAGGAAAATTACGAGACGAGGTACTGGTAGGAGGTGTGAGGACGGACCCTGAAGCGTGCCGGGATATCACAGACGGTAATGCGCATGCCTGCTACAGCAAAGGTCCCAGGTCCGAGTCCCGGTTCCTACACACATTTTAGATTTGCCAGGAAGTTTCACTTCCTATTGTGATGGGCACCTCTCAAGCAAGACTTTGGGACCCCCCATGGGGGTCGCGTCCACAGGTTGAAAATAACAGTGTACAGACAGCGCCACGGAGCGTTCTCGTTGTTGTTTAGAGGACACTAAACTACGAGGGCATCATTCCCGCACGAATCGCCAGTTGCTGCCGAACTGCCGAACTTTCTAACATACACAGTTACGTCACTCCCACCGATGTTTTTTATAATATGATATAGGAACGATCCAAGTGGCTGGAAAGCTATATTTCTGAATGCGATATTGGATGAATGAAAATGGTATCGTTTGAATAGATTTTAACGTACGTTTTACAGTAAAGAAGTGCCAGAAAAAGCAGTAATAATTACATAATACTGCACGGGGCTGTGGTGTTTGTCTGTAGGTTAGTTTACCTAGGTTTAAGTAGTTTGTAAGCTACGGACTGATGACCACGCAGTTTGGTCCGATAGATTTACAGACATTTGGACATTTGATTACATAATAATTCCACATTTGTCTTCCTTATGTTTTCTAAGAGCCCTGCCAAGGTATGGAGCAGTACATAACACCGTAGGGTATTTACGATTCTCTCTTAATCTACTGGTATTTACAAAAGAATATCATTTTCTTTCGACAACAAAAATGGCTAGTAAAAGTGAGATGAGTTTAACTTTAGTAGAAAGCGAACGCTTTACAATTTGTTCACCACAATTCTCGTCAAATCAATGAGTGTGGAATGTAGGAAACATTATAGAATGCTAGAGCTACATTATTTAATGTAAGAAAGCAGCCTCCACAGTTAAAACTGACGGAAAAACCTCACAGGTGTGGCAATAAAATGTCAAAAACAATAAACTGTTTCCCAACAAGGAAGAAACTAATGCCCCGATTGTTGCTATATATGACCCAGAAACACCAAGAATTTCCAAAAGGTTGGCTTTATAAGCAAAATTAATGATATTGAAATGTATATGCATGTATAAGAAAGACAAGTGAAATGTAAAACTGAGTGAATCATTAGAATACATGCCGAATGGTTAATCGTGAAAGAAAGTCCCTCTTATAGTAAAAACAGACTGTAGCAGAGATTTATATTTAAGATATGTTTTTATTCTTTTACTTTCAGCGAAGTATGATGCAAATATACACACTTTCTTCAAGAATAGGTTGTTGCTTATTTTTATTTATTTAATTTATTTATTGCTTATTTAGCCTGACCATATTAGGGCCTCGATTCCCTCTCTTACATCTGACCAGGAAACAACACACACAAAAAATATCTTTTTTAATAATAATAGCCGACAATGATAATAATAATAACACTAGTGGTAGTTATAAAATGTTACAGGGCATTAAAGTAAAATACGTTAAAACATTCAAGTAAACTTAGAGGGCCAAAAGTAGAGAAGGAAAAATGGCAGTAACAGACGCTCTTAGAAAAGAGTGGAAAATAGATAGAGAGACATTGATTACAGAGGGGAAGGGAAAGTTTGAAGCGGGAACTGGCCAGAGTGGCTATTGTGACAGTAGGTGGGCCATTAGTTGTGGTTTGAAATTTGTAGGTCTGGTTCCTGATATAGAAAAAGATTAATAAAACATGGCATTATTGTGCGGTGGTACAGAAACGATTTTACTTTGTTGGGAACTGGTATTTCTGTTGTGCTGCTCAGATAGCAGATTTACAGTTGACGATAAATAAGGAGTGTAAAGATTAAGAAAACGATAGACCAAGCACAGGTTTGATAATCTCTACGCTTATCAGCATGAAGCCATGACAATTGCTTGTAGACTGGAGAGATGTGGTTGAAATAGCGTATGTCGCAAACGAATGGTACAATTATTCAAGCAATTTCGTACAAAAGCCCACATAGTCATGAATGGTACTATTCTAGTCTACGTGAGCTTTTGTACGAAATTGCTTGAATAATAACATCACCCTAGTCAAATCTAGGGAGTGTCAGTGTCTCCATGAGCTTTAAGCTGAAGAGGAAACACTTTTGTGTGCATCTGTATGGAGTGGAGTGATGATGACACCCTTCTTACAGACTGCCGTTGTGTGCTCAGTGCAGTGTAGGTGTGGGTCCATAATTATTCCTAAGCTCTTTACAGAGGAAGAGAAGGGTATGACTGTGCCATTCAAAGTCAGTGGTGGAAGAAATTCCTATACTGTTGTGTAATGAGTCTCTTGTGAGCAACTAAAATCGCTTGCGTTTTAGATGGATTTAATTTGAGACCGATATTTTGTGCCCACTTTGATAAGACAAGGTCATCATTTATCTGCTGGATTGCTGTGTACAGGTCTCATGGGCTAACGGTTAGGTATAATTGAAGGTTATCTGCGTAAAGGTAGTATTTGCAGTGGGTAGAACTGTTGACACACCATAAACATATAAAAAGAAAATTAATGGTCCCAGCACTGATCCTTGTGGGACCCCTGATAATTCATCCCTCCACTCTCCACTGTGATCTATTTGCTCCATTCACTAAACACTGCAGGCGGGATTTGAGGTAAGAACGGAACCACTTCACACAACTTGGAGAAAAATTTAAAGCAGAAAGTTTAGAAAGTATTATGTCGAAGCTGACAGTGTAAAAGCTTTGCTGAAATCCAAAAAGCACATAATAGTTACCTGTTGTTTATCCATGGCTTTTTCAGTTCGTCTGTCACTTTTATTAGAACAGTCGTAGTGCGGAGATTTTGGCGAAAACCTAACCGATATTCATTTAGAAGGTAGTTTTCTGTAACATAATTAATATACTGCTCATGAACTATATATTCTAGACGCAGAGCTTTCCAAACTGGGTGTCGCGACACCCTGGGGTGTCGCGTAGTAGTATCAAGGGTGTCGCGAGGCTCACGAAAGAATATCCATCTCTTCATACTACCGCGAAGATTGCAGCTAATCATCCTTCTCTTCATTCAGTACATCACAGATCACTTATTAAAGGAATGATCGGTGCACATTAATTACGTGCTCAGCCCCTAGGCGGCAGTTCTGCTTCAGCGGCAGTGGACACTCAGGGTTCGTTCAAGCAGCTGCCAGTTGCCAGATTCCAGCAAACTGCGCATACGCAGAGCTGCTGCTAATAGTCGATAACAGCTCTTCCGATGCACAGTTTGATGGAACTGGCAGTTGTTTGAACGAACCTTCACTGTAATCTGCTTTCCTTCTCAATCGATCCAGCAAAATCGTATCTGGCCCTGAGATGTACACAGGACAGCAAAAAACGGTTTCCGAAATTCAGTTTTCGTATTTCGGAAGTTGGGTCGCATGTAGAAGAAACAAGTATTATTGCGTGAGTTAGGCATTGTTTTCGGCGCTGTTACTCTGTTGTACATCTCCGTAGTTCCTAGTGTTTCCTTTTCTTGCGATGAGTGTACGTAATTACTGCAGTAAGGATAAACATGTAAATGCGTACGAGGATTTCAGTTTTGTTTACAAACTATATTTAAAAGCGATACTTTATTTCCATCCCGCCCCCTCCCACTAGAACCATCTCAATTCTACCATTTGTATTTATATTACTGAAAGGGTGTCGTGCAAAACTGTAAGCTAGAAAAGGGTGTCACCATGAGGGAATTCATACTGGCCTGTAGTCGGAAGGTTGTACTGAAGAGTCCTTCTTAGTTAGTGGTTGTAGACGTGCCTTTTTCCAGGCTGCTGGAAAAGTATTAGATGTTAAGTATTTGTTAAACATAGCTGTTACTAACGGCAGCAAAGGATCATTTTCACTGTAATACTGTTGTGACCTGCGGCCGCCGAACTTATTTCGTGCTAACGACTTTCTGACCGTGCTAGGGCTAACTGGCTGCAGAAAGAATTTTTCGGTTCCAGAAGTCACCAATAGTTAAAGGAAATTGATGGTTTGCGTCCTATTGCGTTTATCAGGTAGAGATGGTGGTGTGGCAAAAATCATTTAAATACTCAATAGGAACAAGGGGTTAATCAGCAAATTTAAGTTTGCCTATTCCTAGACCTCGTAGATTTTTCCACGGGATTGCGGGCCTGTGGATGTTCTCAGTTAGCGAGTGCGCTTACCTGACTTAGCTTTGCATTTCTCACAATTTGACTGACTCGTTTTCGTCTACTGAAATTCGGTACCTGCAAGGGATACATTAGATCAGGTGACAGTATATATAGGCTTTATCGCGTCTTTTGTTTATCTCCTATTGTACTTACAATGAAGGCACACGAATCTGAGGACCAACAGTATAGCTGACTTCGATTTGTGTGTTTGTTATGTGAAGGAGGCCGGCCGCGGTGGCCGAGCTGCGCGGCCACTACGGTCGGAGGTTCGAATCCCCCTTCGGGCATGGATATTTGTGCCGTCCTTAGTATTAGCTAGTTCATGAGTAGTTTGTAACTGATGACCCCGTAGTTAAGTCCCATAAGCTCTACAAACATTTGAACATTATGTGAAGGAGTCCACCCCACTCTCCAATTTATTAAGCTCACGACACTATCGGTAAATCTCTCCCGTGGATGTGCTACGGAGAGAAGTACCATCGCTTTGTAGCTCTCGTTGGAGAGGCTTCTTGTGCTGCTGCTTCTGTGACAGCTAATGCGACCAAGCTAACTGCGTCACTCGTGCTGAAGAGGGGACGACTTCCAATTCTTCGCCTGAAACATCTGTAGCTTGCCTAATAATTACGCACATTCTAAAATCAGTCTGCGATGCACCATACTAACCTCAATGTAATTCACAAACTCGCGATAACACTTGTAGTTCCACTGTCCATTCTGGATAATACTCGTTAACCAGCACTTGAACTGTTTTTCTCTTGCGACACACTGCTTCGATACAGGATTTACACACAAAGTGTGCCATTAACCCCTAACTCAGCTGTCCATAGGTAAAGGACAAGAGTTCGACGCACTTACAACTCTTTTGCACTAAACTATACAGAATGGCACCAGAAGAAATGGAGGGAACACTCATATCTGCCCGGTCAGCCACGTTTTTAACCTGGCGTGAGGGCAACAATTTTTCGTTGTACCTACAACAAACAACCAGGCCACAGGAGCCGGGGTGGAGCCGACAGCGCCTGTTTCCATGGCTGTTTACGAGCAACAAACAATGGAAGCAACTCACTATGTTTCTATTGTGGTAGCTCGAAAAGTTCCTTCGATAATTCCGTAAACCGATCGTCCATGATGATGTCACTCAAGCAATGCATGCATGAATCAGACACTTTGCCAATTTTCTAATTGTACGTGGGTACAAATTAATATGCATGTACCGCAATCGATGGAAACATGCTGTTACAGACAGAGTTGTCCAAGTAAACAGAGATCAAAACTTCTGAGTCTGTCCTATCAGTTCAGATGTTTCTAAAACTACTTAAACTAACTTACACTAATGGTAACACACACGTTCATGCCTAAGGGACGACTCGAACCTCCGGCAAGAGCGAACACACACTCCGTAGCATGATGCTTCAGACCACGCAGCCACTCCCGCGCGGCGTCCCAACAGTGATCTAACCAAGCAGTTGAAAAAATAAAAATAAATAAAAAAATAAATAAAAACACTCAAGATGTAACATTCAACGGATTCTACACTAGCGAACACGCCACTAACAAGGGTCGACATGAAATTGCGTACCTGTGAAAAATCGCTGTACATGAGAAGTCTATGCTTTCACATTAGCAACTTTACGAAATATCACTGTGATTTGAGTCTCAATTAGAGGTGGCGTTTTCAATTGAATGCAGCTGCCATCTGTTGGCTGTAGTTCGTACCTCTATCTCTCCATTATATCACATTATCGGGTCTGGCTGTGATATCAGTGACAAGTCGGAGTAGTCGCAACAAGACGTGAAGATTCTACGCCGCATGCCATCTTGTGGCCGTAGTTCGTAATACTGTCTTTTCCTTATGTCGCGCTACGGCAATTATAACAGCTAAGATTAGAACAAGTATTCTTTACGCTGTAAGAACGTTCGTATTGCACTACGTAAGTTTCTGATGGAGAAGTTTGGCTCGATGATAGCTTCGGGTCGAACTGTAAATATCTGCTTTCATTCCCGGAAACTACCTAAGTAGCAGTTATCCTGTAGTTAAAGACAATAAGAATATTACAAATAATAACTGGTTCATTAATAAAGAGTGTTTTATTCTAACGTTTGCAAATGATGCACGCAAAGTCAGAAAGTTGGATAATGTATATTGAATCACATTCATTTCCTTATTGCAACTGCTCAAATGAAATATTAATCATAAATTGAATAAAATTCTTAATCAGTTCCATTGTCTGCTGTAAGAAATAGGAGCACTTTCTCACAACTAAGTAATCGTAACTTTAAGAAAAACAGAAACTCTACATATTTCGCAACCACTCAACATGAAATTATCAACAGCTGAAAATAGTTATAGTTTCCCGAAAACCATTTCTACACTCGTAAATTCTTCTGTGAAGTCATAAACAAATATCTGTTGCACTGCCGTTCACTTGTTCCCGGTAAACTTTACAGTACTGAGAACGACAGTTCACTGCGCAATTCTTAACAACTTAACAATCTTCCTGATCGAATGACTGCCACAGTCCAGGAGGGTCCTTCTGCCAAGATTATACTTGAAGTCCCTTATTTATTTATATATTATTAATTTTTTATTTATTTATTTATTTATTTTTACAACCTTCGCTCAGCTTCTCCACCTTAAACCTCTCCACACCAGTTCTGTAAACTGACCGCTTCCTCGTTGGACGGTCGCCATCCCTTCCAAAATCGTGTACATTTTAACAGAGATATTTCTTGAAGTAAAAAGCTACCTTTTGAAACCACTTCCTTACTAATATATCATTATCTAAATACAAAAAAGGACTGTTAAGTAGTATTACATAAAGTCTGAAATCAATATATAGACGAACCAGCTTTCATGAACTTGACAGCTCATGACACACTATTTACGTCCATTTCAGGCAAATTATACAAAAAATTGACACAATAAAATAAAAATAAGAGAGGTGAATCATGCTGCTTGCATTTTCAGTATTACTGTGAAATCATGATACAGTAATCTGTTTATGATTCCATTATCAATTTATATCAGCTGAATTCGGTATATATATGATGTTTCACTAAGTGTGTTTGCCTCTGTAACTTATAAAATAATAGGTGACGGGAAATTTTAATGCTGTAAGTCAACACAAGAAATGTTACACTTTTTGCGGAACTATGAACATAGTTTATTGTATCATTTTCCAAAGAGTTACACCACAAAGATACAATTTATTAAATGGAACAATTGTTTTTTCTATGGTGTATAGGATTTGTTTAAACCTGCTGCGTCCAAATCCATTTAAACTACATTCCTATCACTGTTAGTTTCGCTGTCGTAGCCTCCGCCCCCTAAACTTTGAAGGGTTGTAGCTCCCAAACTAAAAGTGATAGGAATGTAGTTTAAATTGATTTGGACGCAGCTGGTTTCATCGAATCCAATGCACGATAGAAAAAACTATTGTTCCATTTAAAAAATTATATCTTTGTGGTGTAACTCTTTGGAAAATGATACAATAAACTATGTTCATAGCTCCGCAGAAAGTGAAACATTTCTTGTGTTGACCTACCGCATTAAAATTTCCCGTCACCTATTATTTTATAAGTTAAAGAGGCAAACACACTTAGTGAAACACCATATATATATATGGGGTGGCTTGCGTGCCTCTACGATACAGATATCCGTACCGTAGGTGCAACCACAGCGGAGGGGTATCTGTGGAGAGGCCAGACAAACGTGTGGTTCCTGAATAGGGAAAGTAGCCTTTTCAGTAGTTACAGGGGCAACAGTCTGGATGATTGACTGAGCTGGTCTTGTAAAATCAGCTAATATGGCTTTGCCACACAGTTACTGCGAACGGCTGAAAGCAAGGGGAAACTACAGCCGTTATTTTTTCCCGAGGACATGCAGCTCTACTGTATGAACATATGATGATGGCAACCTCTCGGGTAAAATATTCCGGAGGTAAGATAGTCCCCCATTCGGATCTCCGGGCGGGGACTACTCAGGAGGATGTGATCATCAGGAAAGACAAAACTGGCATTCTACGAGTCGGAGCGTGGAATGTTAGATCCCTTAATCGAGTAGGAAATTAGAAAACTTAAAAAGGGAAATGGATAGGTTGAAGTTAGATATAGTGGGGATTAGTGAAGTTCGGTGGCAGGATGAACAGGATTTCTGGTCAAGTGAGTACAGGATTATAAATACAACATCAATTGGGGGTATCATAGGAGTAGGATCGATAATGAATAAGAAAATAGGAATGCTGGTAAACTACTATGACCAGCACAGTGATCGCATTATCATTGTCAAGATAGATACAAAGCTAACACCGACAACAGTAGTACAGGTTTATATGCCAACTAGCTCTGCCGATGATGAGGAAATCGAAGAAATATATGAGGAGCCAAAGGAAATTATTCAGACAATTAAGGGAGAGGAAAACTTAATTGTTGTGGGAGACTGGAATTGGTAGTAGGACAAGGAAGGAAAGGGAAAATAGTAGGTGAATATGATCTGGGCAAAAGGAATGAAAGAAGAAGCCGCCTGGTAGAATTTTGCACAGAACATAATTTAGTTATAACAAACACCTGGTTCAAGAATCACAAAAGAAGGTTTTATACGTGGAAGAGACCAGGTGACACCGGGAGATAGCAGATAGATTTTATAATGGTAAGACATAGATTTCGGAACCAGGTTTTACAGTGTAAGACATACCCAGGGGCAGATATAGACTCTGACCATAACTTGTTGGTTATGAACTAAAGGCTTCAAACTGAAGAAACTACAAAAAGGTAGGAAAATAAGGATATGGGACCTGGATAAATTAAAGGAACCTGAGGTTCTTAAGAATTTCAGAGGGAGCTATAGGCAACAATTGACAGAAACAAGGGAAAATAAAACAGCAGAGGAGGAATGGGTAAAATTGAGAGATGAAATAGTTAAGGTAGCAGAGGACAAAATAGGTAGGAAGGCAAGACCTACAAAAAATCCTTGGATATCACAGGAGATACTAAATTTAATCGATGAAAGGAGAAAATATAAAAATGCATTAAACGAAACAGGCAAAATGGAGTACAGACGACTAAGAAATAAGATTGACAGGAAGTGCAAAATGGCTAAGCAGGAGTGGCTAGAAGGCAAATGCAAGGATGTAGAGGAATGTATAAATAGGGGAAAAATAGATACAGCCTACAGGAAAATAAAAGAAACATTTGGAGATAAGAAAAACAGCTCTATGAATATCAAGGACACTGATAGAAAACCAGTTCTCAGCAAAGAAGGGAAAGCTGAAAGGTGGAAAGAATATATAGAGGGGCTCTACAAAGGAAATGAACTTCGAGACAATATTGTAGGAAGGGAAGAGGATGTAGATGAAGGTGAAATAGGAGATACTGTACTGAGAGAAGAATTTGACAGAGCCCTGAAAGACCTAAGTCGAAACAAGGCCCCTGGAATAGATGATATTCCCTTAGAGCTACTGAAGTCTCTGGTAGAACCAGCCATGACAAACCTATTTCACCTGGTGTGTAAGATGTATGAGACAGGCGAAGTACCCTCAGACATTAAGAAAAATGTTATAATCCCCATTCCAAAGAAAGCAGCTGCAGACAGGTCTGAAAACTACAGAACCATCAGTTTAATAAGTCATGGTTGCAAAATATTAACACGAATTATTTACAGAAGGATAGAAGTCGACCTCGGAGAAGATCAGTTTAGGTTCAGGAGAAATGTAGGAACACGGGAGGCAATACTCACTTTACGGCTTATCCTAGAAGATAGATTATGAACAGGCAAAGCTACATTTCTAGCTTTTGTAGATTTGGAGAAGGCTTTTGACAATGTTGATTGGAATAAACTTTTTCACGTTCTGAAGCAAGCAGGAGTAAAATATAGGGAGCATAAGGTTATTTACAGCTTGTACAAAAACCAGACAGCGGTTGTCAGAGTTGAAGGGCATGAAAGGGATGCAGTGGTTGGAAAGGGAGTAAGACAGGATTGTAGTCTTTCTCCATTGTTATTCAATTTGTACATTGAGCAAGCTATAAAGGAAAGCAAGGAGAAATTTGGAGAAGGAATGAAAGTTCAGGGTGAAGAATTAAAAACATTGCGTTTTGCGGATGACATAGTAATTCTGTCAGATACAGCAAAGGACCTGGAAGAGCAATTGATTGGAATGGACAGTGTGCTGAAAGGTGCATATAAGATGAACATTAACAAGAGCAAAACTAGGGTAATGGAGTGCAGTGTAAGAAAATCAGGTGATGGTGAAGGAATTAGATTGGGAAACGAAGCAATAAAGGAGGTAGATGAGTTTTGTTACTTGGGCAGTAAAATAACAATTGATGGTCGCAGTACAAAGGATATAAAATGCAGAATGGCAATGGGTAGAAAAGCGTTCTTGAAAAAGAGAAATTTGTTAACATCGAATATTGATTTAAGCCTAAGGAAGTTCTTTCTGAAGGTATTTGTATGGATTGTTGCCTTGTATGGGAGTGAGACATGGACGATAAACAGTGCGGACAGGAAGAGGATTGAGGCTTTTGAAATGTGGTGCTACAGAAGAATGCTGAAGATTAGGTGGGTGGATCGCGTAACTAATGAGGAGGTACTGAACAGAATTGGGAAGAAAAGAAATTTCTGGCATACCTTGACTAAAAGAAGGGATAGATTGGTAGTACACATTCTTAGACTTCAAGGAATTGTGAATTTAGCGTTGGAGGGAAGTGTGTGGGGTAAAAATCGCAGAGGAAGACCAAGAGATGGATACAGTAAGCAGATTCATACAGATGTAGGTTGCCGTTCTTATGTTGAGATGAAGAGGCTTGCTCAGGATAGGGTATTGTGGAGAGCTGCATCAAACCAGTCTCCGGACTGAAGACCACACACACACACACACACACACACACACACACACATATATATATATATATATATATATATATATATATATATATATATATATAAGTGTACTGCTTTTAGGATGATAGGTAGAGACAATAAGCATGCATGTGAATAAGAGTTCGTTAAAATTGCATGACACATTCTAAAGTTTGTTATTTTACACCTGATTTTTCTTCATTTTGTTACGGTAGTCATGAAATTTGTAACTTTAGAGACATTAAAATTATTTTTGTAATAAAAAGATGTGCGTAATTATTACAACTTTGTAGACGTCTTAACTGTTGATGGTAAACAATTTTATAGTTAATAGCCTATTTTTTTCTTAATTACTGGAGTGTGGAACTTACTGATGCCCTCCAGACACGTCTTAAGAAACTCTCAGCTAACAGCCCTCATTAATTTTGAGTACACAGCATGAGCCATTCCAAGATTTCCGCTGATATGGACAAACCCCCAACCAGCTGCTCGGCTTAACCCCCTACCTGCGCTGTCTCGCAGCAGCTTCGACCGCTTGCCACTGTCGACCCTTCACCTTTCCACACAATACCATTACTTACACTAATCACGCGACTCTACGGGCAATACTTCCATTACGTCACAAAGTATCACTTACGATCGTACACCAGGTGCTATTTGGTGGCTGTTGTGGCTGTTAGCCCCTGCCGGCCGCGGTGGCCGAGGGGACTGAGGCGCTCCAGTCGCGGTCAGCACGGCCACTACGGTCGGGGGTTCGAATCCCCCCTCGGGCATGGATATTTGTGCCGTCCTTAGGATAAGCTAGTTGATAAGTAGTTTGTAAGTTTAGGGACTGATGACCCCGTAGTTAAGTCCCATAAGCTTAACAAACATTTGAACATTTTGAATTTTGTTAGCCCCTCTGTCGCGCTATCGAGTCTGACTACCATTTCAGTGATCACTCGTAATTAACAGTAGCGAATGGCAACGAAGAGTTAAAATGTAATATTTTTGCAATGTGCTGTGTGTGGGCCAACTTTAGGGCCTCATGTACAGTTTACGGATATATGTGGTCGAAAAGAAAACCAAGAAACAAATTTACTTTCAGAAACAATTTGGACTCAGTATTTTACCTGGCAACAGTACTTTTTTCGACGTGGTTTGATATCTGACACTCCTCACAATGAAATTTTTATTGTGAAGCAAATCCAAAATTCTAAATTATGTTGAAAGGTTATGATTTTTTGCACTTCGTAAAGACAATTTACTTTCAGAAACAATTTGGACTTAGTATTTTACCTGGCAACAGTACTTTTTTTCTACGTAGTTTGATATCTGACACTCCCCACAATGAAATTTGTATTGTGACGCAAATCCAAACTTCTAAATTTCGTTGAAAGGTTATAATTTTTGTACTTGGTAAAGATAACTATTCTGAATGACAAATACAGGTTGTGTTTTTCCATCAGTGTCCTTGATATTCATAGAGCTGTTTTCCTTATTGATCTTTGTTTAAATATATTTTTCTTCATATAAACTATAATTGTTACATAAATTGAGAATACGTATATTACACTGTAAATCCACTTTCGACGAGTATTTTGATGTGTATTACACACTTACCTGTAGAGCCGGTCAGAAGGCGCAACAAGCTCGCTCGTTACTCGTAAGCGCGCCTGCTGCGCAGCGAGCACCTCGTGGCTCGAGCATATGCACTCGTGAGTAGGACGACTCGGTCAGACCACCACCACCTAGAGACAAGGCCTCACAACAGCCCATGCTACGTCACACTCACTAGGCCGCGGACTCCAGCTTACTGGTAAGTGTGACGTAGCACGGACCTTGTCTCTAGGTGGTGTTCGTCTCGTAGCAGAAGGGAAATCGGTCAAGTGTGGTATACCGTCTCTTGGAATGTGACATATGAAAAGACTAATTAATAATACCAATACTAATAATAATAAACATCATAAATTGTTTGTGTTATAAAAGAAAACTCTTGAGAGACTTTTGGCCAATTGTTTGTAAATCTAAAGAACTTAACTACGTTGGTCATCAGCCCTAGGCTGACAAACAACTTCAACTAACTTATGCAAGGGACAACACAAACACCCAAGCCCGACCGTAAGCCACAACGTCGAACGGCAGCGCACATCACAGCTAGGCGCCTTAGTGCGCATTTCTATTTGCCGCGGCCGAGAGAATATTCCTTGCGTGTAAAAATACGGCGGTAATAAATGTTACAGAAGACAAAGACTGAATGAACGACGGCAGAGAAAGAAAAAGAGAACAATACCGGTACACTAGATGACAGAGAATAGAAATCTATTACTGATCAGGACTTTAACAAGTAACGTATTTAGTTTTACAAGTAAATATATTTAGCTGTGTTTACATGTTTTCTATTTATATATAATCGTAACCTTTATCTCATATTAGCCCAATTGCATTATTCACTGGCGAGATTAGCGGCGTCAGTATATTTTTTTCAGTTCACTGTCGCTGAATGCCAGCAATAGAATTCCACTTAAATAACAACCGCAAACATCTATGGGAAAATAGTTCATTGTTCGACTTTTATAAAAGCTAAACGTTGAAAGGAGGACTGCAAAATCATTTAGAACTACGGTACAATAGGAACATTTCCAGACGTGACATGAAGTATTAATGTTCAGCAGGGCCTTGACGCTATACAATTGTATTATGTAAACGCCCTTCCACGATTCTGATGATGATTTTTATCGAAACGCGTCAGTAAACGCATGACCACCTCACCATCTGTGGCTCTATAATTTTACACATCGTCCTAATAGCACAGTTTATCAAACAAACAATATTAATAGGAACATCTTATTATGACGTTCAGTGTGTGTGTGTGTGTGTGTGTGTGTGTGTGTGTGTGTGTGTGTTCAAATCAAATGTTTGTAGAGCTTGTGGGACTTAACTACGGGGTCATCAGTCCCTAAACGTACAAACTACTTATGAACTAGCTTATACTAAAGACAGAACAAACATCCATGCCCGAGGGGGGAGATTCGAAACCCCGACGGCGAACTGCCGCGCGCACCGCAACACGGCGCTGCAGTACGCACGGCTAATCCTCCGCGGCGTCTGTGTGTGCGTGTGTGTGTGTGTGTGTGTGTAAAGGAGTTTTATACTTCGCAAACCACCTTACGGTGCATGGCTGAGGGTGTATGTTGCCACCACTTTCTTAACACACTGCGGTCTAGCTGCGAGCTATGCTCGCAGTGGCTGCACTAAGCGTTGCCGACGAGCTATGCTCGCAGTGACGTATAAAAATACACAGAAAACCAACTACGGGCTACACTCGCAGTTCGTGGGTTCTGTTATGCAGCTCGATGGTTCAGTTATGCGAAAACAACAAAAAGAAGCAGTCTGGTGTGCTAGAAACCCGTACTACGTCCCAGACCTTAAAGTGTTAATCTGCTTCATTATATTTCCACTTGTGAGATGCATAAAAAAATGTTCAAATCTTTGTAAATTTATCGGACCAAACTGCGTGGTCATCAGTCCGTAGCTTACAAACTACTTAAACCTAGGTAAACTAACCTACGGACAAACACACACACTCATGCCCCAGGGAGGACTCGAACCTCCACAGCGAGCAACCGCGCGCTCCGCAACTAGACGCTTTTGACCGCTCGGCTACTCCACCGCGGCTGTGAATTAGATAACGGATCCATTACTTCTTATGAGACTCCTCAATGAAACTACTCGAAAACCAGAGACAACAATTCGTGACAAGCAAGGAAAATCTCTGCGGTCTCAAACGACGTAAGTCTGAGCTCTACCTGTTGTAAATCAGTACAAATAGATATACTGTGCTCTTTGCCACCTGGGTTATGTGGCAAGTGGTGAAGAGCGTGACCTGACGAACTGCAGCTGAGCACACTGTAGCAGTCTAATGGGGCAGCGACGGCGCCTACTGGACAGGAGCAGCGCGTCTGAGGCGCGTGGCGTGTCATGTGTGAGCTGCTGACAGTTTACCATCGTTTCTGCTTTAGTTACGGGATTTTATCTGTACTCGGCGGAATGAGAAACGATTGTAACTATGCTGAATAGTCATTTCTGTTAGTCTAGTGAAAAATATCCATGTATTTCCAGTCACAACAGGAAAGTCTGTCAAACATCAGAAAGCTATTAGCATTTAGTTAATTAGTTACTCGAAGAGAATACATACACAGAATTAAATAATGTTAGACAGCGCTTCTGTGGTTCGCAGGTAAATTGCCAAATTACAGATGTAAAGATCTTAACTTCGAACCCTGGTCATTTCTAGAATTTTTGCTCCTCACTTATGACGTCTTTAGTTTCTGGTAATGAAACTTCCTGGTTGATTAAAATTGTGGGCCGGAACTGGAATTTAAACATCGGACCACACCCTTTCGCGGGCAAGCGCTCTACCGTCTGAGCCATCGATACACTCTTCACGCACCGTTCTCACAACTTTACTTTTGCCAGTACCTCGCCTCTTACTTTACAAACTTCAAAAAGGTTCTCCTGCGAACGAACCTACGAGGACTACCACTCCTGGAAGAAAGGATATGGGGGAGACATGGCTTAGCCCACAGACTAAAGGATGTTCTCAGAGTGAAATTTTCACTGTGCAGCGGAGTGTGTGTGGTGATATGAAAAGACTAAGGTCTCAATTTCGAATCCCAGTTCCGGCACACAATTTCAATCTGCCATGAATTTCATATAAGCGAGCATTCCGCTGCACAATAAAAATTTTATTCTAGAAACATTCATTAGGCTGTGGCTAAGCCATGTCTCCACCATATCCTTTTGTCAAAGAGTGCTAGTCAGTTTGGAAGAACTACTGTAAAGTTGGAAAGAAGAAGGCGAGATATAGGTACAGGTAAAGTTATGAGGACGGCGCGTGAAGCGTGCCGGATAGATCTGATTGTAGAGCGCTTGCCCGCCAAAGGCAAAGGTCCCAGGTTCGAATCCATGTACCGGCACACAATTTGAATCATCCAGAAGTTTCATATCAACGCACACTTCACTACAGAGTGAAAATTTCATCATGAATTTCTGGTAATGTTTGTAAAAGTGGAACATAACAAGGTAAAGCACTACGGTATTCAAACAATCTTCTGGTTGATAACTAGTTTACTGAACTATGAACTACATTAGATGGTTTTCTGTAAAACATGTTTGGAGATCTCTTTAATGATTCATTGTGCGTGAACTAATATACAATCCTATGGTCTGAAAAGTCATTCATCCACTTGGCTACTAAGGAACAAACCACAGAAGTGTCTGTAATGAGACGTTTGAACTATCACATCGATTTAATTTTTGTCACAAAGTGTCTAATACTCGTGTCGTCGACAGTAACGTACCCAAAGAATATTTTATAGACCTTCTTGCCCCGCGTGTAGTTAAATGTTCGCCTTTCATTAGTTAATTATCAACGAATAGCCTCATTCCGTGTTTTGTGAGAGAAAAAGTAATCTTCTTTCGGCAAAGATTTACCTACTGTAGGAAATCTACCTTAATAGCGTTATAAACCATAAAATTAATGTGGTCACGTTAAAAACCTCACTAAGACGGAGGGCAAGTTCAAATTTTCATGATACGGTATACAAAATTAACAAGCCCCGGTTCCAGCACACAATTTTAATCTGCCAAGAAGTTCCATATCAGCGCACACTCCGGTACAGAGTGAAAGTTTCATTCAATATTTCTGACATATTTTGCGTGCGAAGAACTTCAATCGAGATTTAACAACTTCGAATCAGTACAGCAGAATGTGCCCACACTAATTTCCGGTGAAGTAAACGAGCATCTAAACGTTCAAATACAAAAATTAGAACAGGTCATAAATAGTTGATGAAATTTTGGACACAGTAGAAGCAAAAATCTTTTCAGTGGTAGACGAATTTGCAGGTTATAAAGAAACAATTGAGACATTACCGTCAGCTATATACAATCTCCCGCAAGATTTCTAAGCTATAAATAAAACAGGAAAATCTAGAAACAACTAATACTAGGATTACCAGTCAGACAGAAAAACATTGTTTAGGATAATCAAGACAGGGTACAGCAATTCATGCACACGACTGAGGCACAATTAAATAACCAATCGATGCAGAAATAACCACAGTGATACAGAATGTAGCTACAAAGGTATATGAAAAGAACGGTACCATCTTTGCAAGATGACCTGACAGCCGTAAGCGAAGCTCTCATAGCGAACATCGGTGGCAACAATACTGCTTCCATAATCTTGCGACCTTCCTATCGGTACTCACCAATAAGAATTGGGCAATACATAACTCAGGGTAGTAAAAGGTTTATGGCTCGTTGTCACATTCTACACAGGATACGCCTGTAAGAAACACGTTACATGATTGGGACCGAACGAAAACAAGACAAATACCCCTCACATTTCGTACAATCAGGCAAACCTACTAATCTGACGGCAGACCGGACGCAGACTGACGTTCGTCTTACTACCTCTAATGACCTTGACTGACTTGGTAAGGAACTGACAAGAAAGTAGAACCTTTCATTCAGGTGAAAATCGTGCCCCTGCTGAAGCACCTAATGAGAGCATTATAAAACACAATCAATTTCAGGTATTTATCAGTGAAAACCGAACTCTGCACCCGGTTATCTTTCTTCAATCTTTTACAGGATGACTATCAGGACCATGGTCCAAAAAGAGAAAGATAAGATTTTTAGTTGGATATATCCAAGCTGAGAGAGCTATTTGGGCTGATAGACTTTGTGAATTCGAATAGGCATTATTGTCAAAAATTTGGTCGCCTGCTGTCTAAGAAAGACTTCGGAATGAAGTATATAATTCGCAGCGGTTTAATGAGAGAAACATGAGCCTGTAGAAATATTTTGAGATGTATCAGAATAAAGCTAATTTCTCTGACGACCCTCTTCCACACAGAGAAGTAGTTCGCGTGTTAATAAATAAATTGCTACGGCGGAGTGGCCAAGCGCATTGAGGCGCTATGCTCCGATGCGCGAGGCCACTCCCCGTCGGTGGTTCGAATCCTCCCACGGGCATGGATGTCTGTGCTACTTATGAACTACCTGATACTACGTCTAGGGACTGATGACCCTGCAGTTAAGTCCCATAAGCTTAACAACAACAATAAATACATTGCCAACGCGGTTGCGTCTGCAACTCGCTAACGTGCCGGTTCACAATTTTGAGGATTTTCTTTCAATGGTACACATCCTGGACTTGATCTTTGAAGACGACCGAGCACGTAAAAACAACGGGTACGGTAACTGGAATCTTACATATAAAATAGGCTATATGTGTGTATGTATTTATATACGTATGTATGATCAACATCTCCTCCTAAACTACTGGGCCGATTTCAACCAAAATTGGTACACATGTTCCTTAATATCAGACAACAATCTGTGTTGGGGTAACAATCACCTACGACACATACGTAAGGAGATATGACGTCAAACAATGAGATGTGCGAAAAACTGCTGCGTCAAACGATAATGCTGCTCATTTTCTTCTACACAACTTGACCGATTTCAACCAAATTTGGTACACATATTTCGTACGTGGGGTAACAACTGCTGTAGGAGTACAAACTACGTAAGACCCATGATTCAGGAGATATGACGTCATGAACAATAGGAATCGTAAAAACCTGCTACATAATGCGTCGAGACTTTATAATTACACTATATGAGAATGACAGTACTTGCGACTTGCAATAAACTTTAAACATAATTTCAAACCTTTAATAAACTTTTTCTCGCAGACAACCACATCAAAATAATGAATGGGAAAACATTTCTCGCTTACTACTTTTCCGCTGTTCATGGAGAAAAACTATGGCATTCGGTATAACGTTACAATTTCTAATTTCTACACTACCAATTGTACTCGCAGGAAATTTTGCAGACAGAATACACACATAAAGCTGAATTTACGTTAGAAATTGTGTAACAGTACGACTCATAGTTCATGAGATATGAGGACGTAAGGAGTAACGTTTATGGAAAACCTCCCCATCAAGCATCACGTTCCAATCTATTACTTCTTTACCAGGGCCGGCAGAAAGGGGAAAATATCACCCGGGCAACGAACCCATATGGCGTCCCCTACAACCCATTGGTATTACTGACTCTAAATTTACTATGCTTTTTGTCAGTTAAATAAACAGAGTAAGTTTTGGTTAACGATATACGAAACAATTATTTACACATGAGAATGAAGAATATTCTACGTCACTGATTAGAAATTTACAGAACTATTCAAGAAACAACGATTTATTTAAAATTAAGACTGATGATGCGATACAGCATTTATTTACACATATATACATAAACAATCTTGTTAACTGCGAAAGAGAACACATATGAACAAAAGAGCATACAAATATATTTCGTAAGAGCATTGTACAAAGAGTTCTTAATACAAATAATAAAACCAATAATATAATCTTATATCTTTATGCAGTTTTAATGCAAATTGTCTTTTGAGTTGTTTACAAAGCTAAGTAAAGTTAACTTTTCGTGCCTTTTTGTCTGCAAAGTTTTCAATTAAAGTTGGTTAATACACATCTAACGAGTAAAAGTCTTATTGCTTTGGTACAAGTATCAAGCATCAGTGTTGGTATAGAATGTAATTATTGCTACTTATATCAATGGGGAAAGAACTTTCTTTGAGCCTGAAGTTCGCCGCCTATCTGAGAGGCCGCCACC
Organism: Locusta migratoria; assembly: GCA_026315105.1. NCBI lineage: Eukaryota > Metazoa > Arthropoda > Insecta > Orthoptera > Acrididae > Locusta > Locusta migratoria. Next base: position 348,924,754 of record CM048746.1, read on the forward strand.
GTACCCATACCAGCCTGTGTGCAAACACTTCTTCTCTATTAAACGTAATAAAATGAAAATACGTTACGTAATGTAGGCCTTCTTATCTGTACTCTGTTGTTATCTTCTGGAATATTTGTTTATTTCTTGCTGGTTTCCTCTTCTCTGGTTGTACGTTTTCATTACCATTATTGTCTGTTTCAGAAGTACGAAATAATTTCTTTAGTGCTTTTGCCTGTTTCTCATTTTCAGCCGCTAATTATGCTCTTCTTTTTCTGTATACATTTCCAGAAGGCTTCTTTTTTCCGACATTTTGATAAAGAACACATTAACGTAACGATTCTTCTACTGAGAGTCGAAATTCAGGAGACAAAAGAAGAACACGCACACCATGAAGCCTGCACTACATGTACATGACTTCTATAATTTTCTTTCACGAGACATTTGACGGTACAAACCGGACTAATTTCTATTTGGTTGATCTCAATATTGTTTGTAGCTTTGTCGCAAGGAGTGCAATTGTCGGCACCGCGGCGGTTGTAATTGTCAGAGCGTGTTATTGTTGCTCAAAACTCCCAAATCTCAACAATAGCCTTTAGCTTTGTCCCCGGATATTTTTTTATAGACAAATAAGGTGAAGGATGAAGGGATGTCCTCTATAGGAGATTCAAGAAGAAAGCGGGGGCCTATGGCATGAGGTAGTAACCAATGTTGCTACACAATGTATGAAAAAGTTAATTTTTACAATAATATAAATTTAGCAATGATTTTGGCGCCCCCCACAATCCCCTAAAATTTGGCGCCCCGGACGGTCGCCCGGCTCGCCCGGCCCTTCCGCCGGTATTGTTCTTTACTACTACAGTTTTACAGTTGTACAACATATCTATACTATTAATAAATCTGTAAATGTAGGCCTGTCGCTGTTCGCTTCAACCTTCAAAACTACTGGACGAATTTTCATGCGGTTTTCACAGGAAATATGGGCGAAGATTGGTTCGAGATCTAGGCATGATTTAATCAAAATAGAATCACAAAGTGTTTTCATAGACCGTCGTGTGTCTGTACTTCCATTAGAAACCACTTCTCCAAAACTACTTCACGAATTCGCATGGGGTTTTTACAGCTAACTTCAGCTTACCTTGGGACAAAATATATACTAAGTTTCATAAAAATCGGATCACGGAAAGAAGAACATCACAATTTAACGTTTTTCATCGACAACCGTCATGTCTTTCTGTTTCCTCTCCAAAACTAATAGATGAATTTTCAGGGGATTTTCCACGGAAAAATTGAGGTTATCTTACTGTCACAGAAACGCTTCATTTCACACAGTCGGATCAGAAAAACTAACAAGTCACAATTTAAACATTTCTCTGAAAGCAATCGCATGTCTCTATTTGTAGAGAGTAATCTCCAAAAGCACTAAATGTACATTCATGAGGGGTATCACAGATAAATGGAGAAGATCCTGGGGCAACGTATAGGCTTCATTTAATCAAAATCAGATCAAGAAAGTAAATGATATCGTAATTTGAAGTCATAGGTGTATTTCATGCGTGGAAAGAACGGCGTAATGCAGCAGAGAACTAATAGATAGCGCTACTGGTGTTCATTTGAACTTCGGGGCAGCGATAGGTTTATTGCCCTTTGAAAATACTACCTACTCTTTGACTTTTCAAATTTACCGTATTTATGAATGTCGTTTCATTGGTTGCCATGTTCTACGAAATATGATTTAACGCAATGAATATAAAACTGATATAATCCTCGCCATGTTTAATCCATATATTTACATACTGATATAACAGTCTAACGTATATGTACAACTGCTATGGAAGTTTAAGTCTCATGCTTGGAGCAATAATAGCGCATCTAACGGAAAGAGAGCCAACCGTAAGAATAATAATTATTTTCAGTGATATTTCTACTTCATTGAGGAAATACTTATTATATTTCAGCTTTCCATGCCTCAGCCCATTGTTGAGAGATATGAATGACCCTGAAACAAATGTTTTAAATGGCGAATATAACTGATGTATGATGTAAGCTACATCATATACATGAAGATATGCATATTTCTAACACGTTTCGTAGACGCATTAAAAAAACTACTGACACATTTTCATGGTTTTCACAGGAAATTTAAGCTAAGATCGGGGCAACATATAGGCATGTTTTCATCAAAATCAAATCACGGAAAAAAGATACATCGCAATCTTGTTTTCAGTAACTGTCTGTTCCTCTATTAGAAATACCTTATAAGCTACTTCACGGATTTGCATGGAGCAATTTCGTTTCATATAAGTGGAATCAGAGAAATTGTTTTAGATGTAGGTTATGTTTGAAGTGTGAATTGCGTAGTACAGCAAACAAACTATAGAGGCTCTGTAGTGCACCAAAGCACTAATAAACACCGCTGCTGCATAATAAGTATGGAGTAGTACAAGAAGGAAGCGAACGTCTGTGAAAGAATTAAGTAACCTTATGTCTACAAATACCAAGAAACATTGAACATAGTGTTACTGATTTCGTTTTGTGTATTAAACACTTAACGACATTTCTTTGCTTATTTTGGACCGTTTCACTTTTTGCATCAAAAACTTTCTGAAGATCGTTTCAGACAATGAGTTTTAGTTACATTTGACATCTTGGCTAGGACAACTGAGTTGATTGACAGAGCGGTCCAACAAGGATCCTTTTTCTACTGACTGAGGTCCGTAACCCTAAAAAGACATGATACACACAGGTCCTACAACAACCGTTGCGAAGCAAGGGCATATATGCTAGTCGCTACATAAACAGCTCTGTTAGACAGTTCGCAGATGAAGCTGTCGTTTATAGGTTAGTAAAGTCACCATAAGATCAGAAGCATCTGAAAAATAATTTAGATGCATGGAGCAAAAATTGACAGTTGATCCTGAACAATAAAAAGTGGGAAGCATCCATAGGAGCGCCAAAAGAAATCCGTTAAACTTTATTTACATAATAATTCAGTAAATCAAAAGGCCCTAAATTCAATTAATTACCTTGGAATTATAATTAAGAACAAATTTAATTGGAAAGAACACATAAGAAATATTTTAGGGAAGGCGAATCGAAGGTTACGATTCATTGGCAAATTACTTAGAAGGTTCAACAATTCTACTAAAGAAACTGCCTCCACTATACTTGTGCGACATATTTTGGAGTATTGCTTCACATTGTGGGATACACACCAAAAGGAGCGATGTAAGGCACTGAGCCTCAGTCACTGTCTTTAAGCACATATTCCGCTACGGCTGAATTGTCGATATGTCCCAGGCGACAGTTCCCATTCGGTTCTGTGAAAAATGTATTGACTCTTAGTTATAAACCATGCCACAAATACAAGGAATTGTACGGTTAGACGATGGCAGTTCAGCCCGGAAATTTTAATCAACGAAGACGCCGGCAATGCAAACCTATACGCTATGATTATATTATATGCAGTTTGTTCCACATCGCTAACCGCCGCGGAAGAGTGGCCGAACACCTAAAAGGAGCCTAGCTGCGGGGCGCGCCGCTGCTCGCCGTGAGAGGTTCGAGTCCTCCCTCGGGCGTGTGTGTATTTGTGGTCCTTAACATAATTTAATTAGTTTGTACGTCTAGGGATTCATGAGCAGAATAGTTAAGTCCCATAAGTTTACAAACATTTTAACATACCTAACATAACTAACTAAAAGCAATATTTTTTACATTTGCTCTAAAGCTATAGAAAGCGAAAAAATTATGTTTGGAACTTTCTCAAAGTGTTGGACTAACAGTGGCAAATGAGTATAAAATTATTTCTTTAGAAAACTAGTCGATTTAAACGACGCTAATATACAAACTAACGTAGAGACGTTGACCGTTGACATGATAGACCTACCAGTTGTGTCGAAGCTGCCCCGTATGAGAATATCATTGCAAATGTACAACTTAAATATGAAAATCCGTAGAAGAGGATTTGGAGAGCGTGGTTTTTTAGTTCTATAACTACATTCATACTCCGTAAGCCACCTCACGGTGTATCGCACAGACTACGTACCATTGCTATTTCTCCTATTCCAGTCGCGTGTGGTACTTGAGAAAAATTATTGCCTGTATACCAACGCGTTGGCCATCATCTCTCTGATTTTATCCTCGTGGTCGCTTCGCGAGATATGCGTAGCAGTAATCAATATATTGGTTTACTCGCCGAGAAGCGTAAGCTCTCCGAACTTTCATAAGTCCGTGCCATAATTCAAAAGTCTCTCTTGCAGCGTATGCCACTGGAGTTCCTATTCAACGTCGCTTTTGCGCTAACTAAATGAGTCCGTAACCAAGCGTGCTGCTCTCCATTGGATTTTCTCGATCTCATCTGCTATGGGTGCATCACTCAAGCGCTTGCAGAACGAATTTTGTAACCCCCTTCCTTCAATGTCGAACTGCACTATATGAGGATTCTTCCAATGAATTTCAGCCCTACTTGTACCTAATTTTACGTGGTGGTTCCATTTCAAACCGTTCCCAGATATCTTCTGGAAGTAACTGATTCCAGTGTTTATCCTGGTATTGGGTAGTTGCATAATAATTGACCGTGATTCAGAATGCTTCTCTTGCTGTGGCTGCCCTGGAGTTCCCATGACGCTTTTTCATTTACTAAATGAGTCCGTAACCAATCGTGCTGCTCTCCGTTTGATCGTCTCTACGTCTTCCATTAACGCCCCCTGGTACGGATCCCACACTGGTGAGCTATACTCAAACGTTAGCCGAGCGAGTTTTGTAATCTACGTCCTTTAGTGACGAACTACACTCTCTGAGGTTTCTTCCAATGAATGTCAGTCAGGCATCCGTCTAACGTATGCTTAATTTTATATGGTCTTTCCATTTCAGACCGTTCTCAGATATTTTATGGAAGTAACTGAGCCGGCCGCGGTGGCCGAGGGAACTGAGGCGCTCCAGTCACAGTCTGCACGGCCACTACGGTCGGGGGTCCGAATCCCCCCTCGGGCATGGATATTTGTGCGGTCCTTAATATTAGCTAGTTCATAAGTAGTTTGTAAGTTTAGGGACTGATGACCCCCTAGTTAAGTCCCGTAGACTATACAAACATTTGAACATTTTTTTGAAGTAACTGATTCCAGTGTTAATCCTTGTATTGAATAGTAGCACAATAAAGGGAGAACAATGTAAAAGGAGCACTTCACATTTGAGGCTCAAATGCTATTCCCTGCCATATGCGTCGATACGTTGCAGAGTTTCCTGCATTTCGACACTTTTTTCCCAGTGTTGCGTCGTCTCGGAAAACTACAGCATCATTCGCTAAAATTCTCATTGAACTTATAATGTTACAGCGAGGTCATTTAGATATATATTGTGAAATTCAACGGTGCTATAACACTCCACTGGAGCACACCTGATATGACTTTCACGTCTGAAGTCTTCCCTCCGTTGGGAAATGCTGCTTTCTGATAGAAACGCCTCTATCCTCTCCCACAGTTGCTCCGATATCGCATACGCTCATACTTCCCTTATGAGGCGACTGTGCCGAACAGTACCGAACACTTTGCAGAAGTCGAAAAACGCGGCATTTACCTGCTGACTGCTGTCCGCTGACCTCTGGATGTCGCCTATGATATGCGCGAACTATGTTTCACATGATTGTTGTTTTCCGGATGCTTGATGAACTGGGTGCTAATCTCGTTCCAAATCGCCGCTCCGCTTTTCTTTTGTTTGTCTCTTCTGTCTTCTGGCGGCGCTAGTTCACGTCTGGTTTCCTGCCTTTCCGCGGTTGGCGGGGACCCACTAGCCTTCGCTGACCTCCGCCGACATTGGGAAGGCGAAAGACCAGAAGTGATCCAAAACCATTCTCAAAAGATGGTGGGGTTTGGGGGGTTTAGGAGCGACCAGAAAATTCAACATAAGCACGGTGAGTTTGACCAGATTGTTTTTCTTTAACTAAAGGGTTGACCGAAAATCTTCAAATGTTTGTTAAGCTTATGGGACTTAACTACGAGGTCATCAGTCCCTAAACTTACAAACTACTTATGAAATAGCTAATCCTAAGGACGGCACAAATATCCATACCCGAGGGGGGATTCGAACCTCCGACCGTAGTGGCCGTGCAGACCGTGACTGAAGCGCCTCAGTCCCCTCGGCCACCGCGGCCGGCGGGTTGACCGAACTCAAGATCTTCAATATAGTACACGAACCCTTAAAACGGGTGGTGAATTTGGCAGTATTCATCCCCGGTCCTTGCTTGGCAGAAAAATTACGAATGTACTCTTGGACTCCTACATTGCGTAAAAAGGGGAGCCGATGGCAATTATAGCAGAAGGCCTCGCGTTTATGAGCGATAGCGATGTTTTCTGGCTCTGCTCCCATTGTTTTTTCTGATACGTTGGGGTGTCGTCGGCTACGCAACAAATCATGAATGTCCCATAGATTGGCAAGAGGCGAGCTGACGTAGTAAGCAAATATTAAGGATGAAGGGGTGGTCTAGAGACTTCATGATTAGCATTATTGAACGCAAAGCTCAACAAAGGCAATGTTAAATTCCATTTAATTTTTATGGTAAATAGTGAGAGCCGATTTGATGTTACAATCCACTCTTTCCACAAAAGACCCTTTAGGATAGTAGTGGGTGGAAGTCAAATGTTTCATGTCATTTCGGTAACAAAATGCCTTAAAAGGGGCCGATCTGAACCAAGGACTTAACAGCTAACAAGCTGTTTAGGAGGATCGAACACACCAAAAATATTGCCAAGGTGATTATATTACGAGTCGGCAACAGCCAAGTGAATCTGGTAAAAGCGTCTATCACCACCAAAATATTTTGATTACCTCTACTAGTACGTGGCAGTGGCCGAAGTGATCGATATAAAGTTTATAGAAAGAGGCCTATTCCCTATCAGAGTAATCCATCCTGGGGCCCACAGCTGGGTTTGGCCTCCTGACACAACTTGCAACAAGCAACCATATCACTATTATCCTTATCCACAGCGGGTGGATGAAAACCAAGGTGTCGATCCATAAGAGAATCGTGAAAATAAGAAGAAACGGGTTGAATAAGACAAGAAGGAACACAAATTTTATACTCATCACTGGGCCACGCCCTTTTAGATAATATATCTCTAACGATCTTGTAATTGGTAAGTTGTTCCCCGGATCGAATGCGGTGCTTAATAGGTCCCCAAATAGCGCCCTGATGTTGTTTATGTCAGTGGTGAATGTCAGTGAGTACAGGGCAAACGAATTCGTGGTCTGGTGGAGTGCTAGAGGAATCGGCTGGGCTTTCGGCATACATACAGCTTAAAACATCAGCCGAAATATTGACGGTTCTCTATATGTGACGAAAAATTCAAATGCGAAAATACGAAGTGCCCACCTAGCAATAGACCAGTCTTGCGCGACTTGGCCAGAAAAGGGTACCTATAGACAAAGAGCCTCTATGCGCCCCTTTCAGAGGCAACAAATATCCATTGGCAAGAGGACATCTATGTATAGGTAACAATACTGAGCGCAGTGTGGTAAGGTGAGAAAATTCTAAATACCTGTCGAGATTAATTACGGAAATAGAACCACCAGAATCTAGAAGTCCACAAACAGATTCGTAACCCAAGGTGGTGCAAGATAAAGATAACTGAGGCCCCCATCAATATGTGCGCAAAAACGTCGTCTGCGATGGCGGTTAAGTAACTGGCTAATGGCCTGGGGTCATTTATTGGGACGTAAAGGATGCGGTTTCGGGCACCGTCGCACTAAATGGCTGAAGGAACCACGCCTAAAGCAACCTCGGGAGTTCCCAGAGCCGGCCACGGTGGACGAGCGGTCTGCGGCGTGCAGTCATGGTCTGCACGGCCACTACGGTCGGGGGTTCGAATCCCCCCTCGGGCATGGATATTTGTTCTTCCGTCTTTAGTATTAGCTAGTTCATAAGTAGTTTGTAAGTTTGGGGGACTGATGACCCTGCAGTTAAGTCCCTTAAGCTTAGCAAACATTTGAACAATTTTAAATCAGTAAAACATGTATCCAACCGTTATGTTCAATTGCGGATGCCATCAGCAGAATTAGTACAGTTAAAACTATTTAGTAGATTGATTAAATGGTGGGTCGTTACGTTGCATTTTCTGTGCCGATTTACTTTCAATTCACTTATAAATGCAGGCACATAACTTTAAATGCAACGACACCATAATTTGGAACATATCTCCCGTTTAGTATTTTGGACAATTATAGTTCTTAACTTTACGCAATTTACAGCATGGCCGGCTTATATAATTCTTCTTCCGTCAGTGGCCTCTGCACTTAGCGGCGACGCCACAAAACCCTGCTGTGTGGCAGAGTTCGGCGACTATCGTCCGTTGGCCGCGGCCTACACGAGCGAAGACCTACGAACTCGGCTTCACAGTAGCGAACCGAGGACTATGGCATCAAAGCCAGCAGCGCTGGCGTCCGTCACAATAGCCGATTATACAGCCCCCCCCCCTCCCCCCGAAGCGTTGGTGGAGCTTCGGTGCCTACAAGACATACATTAGCTCACAGTGTATATACGCCTTAGCGCTTCATTTGTTTATCCCCTTTCGTACTTTTCTGCACGCGGAGCGAGTGTCACTGTGTTGTAAGGCCAACAGAGCTGTCCGTTCCAGAACTGTTGTTTGTGACTTTTCACAACCAGCTGTGTGTACCTTACAACAGCGAAGCATATCAGTGCTAGGACTCACTTTCAGTATTGTATATTCTAGCCAAAACTATGCTCAGTACGCAACACTAAGATGAATCCCACAGACACTATGTATCCCCATTTAAAACAATCTAAATGCAGGCGTCTGTATTTTATGTTGGATGTGGCATCTGGTGAAAGCATTATAATCTAAGAGGCCTTACGAATCTGAGGAGCAACAGCGTAACTGTCTGTCATCGATTTGTGTGTTTGTTATGTGAAGGAGGTCCCACCCAAATATGTTCATATGTTTGTAAAACTACTTTAACTTATATTAAGGACAACATCAACATCCATGTCCACGGTAGGATTCGAACCTCCGGCGGGAGCGGCCGCACTGTCCATAGCATAATGCCTTAGACCACGCGGTCATTCCCACAATGCGTCTCATCAGTGACATAACGAAACAGTAACTGTAAACAACACATACTAAAACCACACATACAAAGGAAAACTAACACAAGATTTAAGTTTCAACAGCTTCTCCAATAACCACGCTCTCAATGGGACGTTAAATCCTTCCCTTCCAACGGCTTCTACAAATGCGAACACCGTTGCCATCTGTTGACCGTAGTTCATTCTTCCAATCTCCGTTGTATCACACTATCGCGTCTGGCTGCTATATCAGTGAACAGTCGTAACGCAGAGTTGTCGCAAGAAGCAGATAAGATTTAAGGCCGCATGTTATCTTGTGGCTGTAGTTTTTATTTCATCTGTTGCGCTATCGGTTCTCGCTGCGATTTCATTGACAAATCGCCACTGAATTTCGCAATTTGCGTCATACGCTTTTTTTTTCACCGCAATGATCACAGCTAAGATTAAAGAAAGTGTGACTTCACGCCGTAAGAATCTACGTACAGGACTAAGTACGGTTCTGATTTAGAAATTCGGCTCGATGTTATCTTAGGGTCGAACCAAACTTGTCTGCTTTCATGCACCAGCCACTACCTTAATTCCAGATATTATCTTTCAACTGTAATCCTGTAATTAATAACACTCTATGCCTAGCCTGTAGTTTGCAAAACAAATACAAAATGTAACATAAAATAACTGGTTTATTAATAAAAAGAGTTTTATTCTAACGTTTGCCAATGATGTATGCCAAGTCAGAGATTTAGTTAAATAAGGTTTATGCAATCTTTTTTTTTTTTTCTTTTTTTGGTATTAGAAGAGATCAGATGAAATATTAACCGTAAACTGAATAAATGGTTAAACAATTGAATTGTCTGCCTTTAGTAATTGGTAGCACTTTCCCCTAACTAAGTAATCATAAGTTTAAAAAAGAAAGAAACTCTGCTTATTCCACGAGCAGTCAACATGAAACTATCAACAGTTCAAAATAATTTAAGTTACTATATTTGTAAGTTCTTGTGTAAAAACATAAACAAATATCAGCTGGACTGGTGTTCACTCTTTCTCGCCAAACTTTAGAGTACCGAGAAATGACGGTTCGCTGCGCAGTTCTTAAAGGTACGTTTAGATGGGCAATGAAAATTGCATATTGTCGACAGCATATCCGGGAAATGTTGTCGGGCAACATTGCAGCCACATGTATTGCAGCAACACAAGTGACAACACATCGGCATCTATTGCCCAGCAATGTTTGCGGCAACTAATTTCCGGGCAGAGGCTACACAATTTCATACAAAATGGATGAGTGCGACGTTATAGAAGTGAGTGCGGCTCTCCTACTTTTACATGAAACAAGTGTTAATGGTATTAGAAATAAAAAGAAGAGAAATCGGACTCTGTGGATGCGTCCTTTTTTGAGTAGGCGGAGTAATTCAGAAAATTTAACTCGTGAGTTAGTGCTAGATACGTACCTGTTCCAGAACTTTACTCGTATGTCTAAAAACGATTTCGAATATCTCGCCCAATTAATTGGTCCGAAGATAGCTAAATCCATTACAAATATGAGAGACTGTATTCCAGTAACAACACGACTTGCGATCACACTTCAATTTTTAGCTACTGGAGACTCGTATAGAAGTCTGATGTACCTGTTTAAAGCCCATTATTGTTCCATCAGCATCTTGGTGCCAGAAGTATTGAATGATTTAGTAGAAGGACTGAAATACGTCATTAAGGTAATTTTGAAATGAAATACAATTGTTATTTATATTTTATTTCTGATAGACACTCACACGCACACACACACACACACACACACACACACACACACACAATTACTGATACACATGTTTGTCATCGTCTATAACGACTGTTGCAGCAATGATGTCTGTATATGCATTTTCCTCAATGTTTCCTTCCACACTTTCTTCATAATAACATATGCCGAGCTGTGTGACATCGATTGTTGCCCACTTTCGTACTGTATCATCCTCAAATCCGCTTTGTATAATAATTTACTAATATTGAACTCAACATCCACTCGGATTACTTTGTTGTAGCCCAATAACTATGCTGCTATTATCTCCGAAACCCGAAAACGGATTCTTCCGTTTTCGCGAAGCGTTGTTGACAATGTCAATAGCTTCACTGTGCTCCTCAGATTGCTGTGGAACACATCTCCGTCTCTTTCGTGGCTGTGTCTGTGGTGCCGGTGTATCAAATGACAAATCCACCTTATCTTCCACTTCAGTTTCCCACTCGGCCTGAAAACAAACAGTATAAAAATTAGAAATTGATAAGCATAAAGAAGTGTTATGTTACATTTGAAATACAAAATTAACTTTATAATCATTACGTATCTAGCAGAGATTCTGTATTTATTGCAGTTATTCATAAACTTTCTAGATGCCATCATCTCCTGAAGAATGGAAAACAATTTCTCAAGAATTCGAGGATAAATGGAATTTTCCTAACTGTGTAGGCGCTATGGATGGGAAGCACATTGCTATTACGTGCCCACCAAATACTTCAACTACAAACATTTTTTCAGCATAGTGTTGTTTGAAGTAGTGAATGCAAATTACCAATTTATATACGTGCACACCGAATGCCAAGGGAGGATCTCAGATGGGGGAGTTTTTAGGCACACCGCATTTGATGAAGCACTTCTTAACCAATCACTGAATTTGCCAGAACCTGTGCCTCTTCCAGGGAGGGAAATGCCAACTCCGTTTGTATTTACGGCAGATGATGCGTTTCCATTAATGGAAAACATTGTGAAGTCATTTTCTTCAGATGTTGCTCCCCAATCAATAAAACGTGTGTCCAATTACGGATATCAAGATCCAAAAGAACTGTAGAAAACATTAACTGGTGGCAGTTTTCCTTATCCTTCACAAAACCATAGATTCGAAAGTGGAAAATACTGCAAAAATTGTGGTATCTTGTGCATTTATACACAATTTTTGCGACGAAATGCTCAGAGCCAAATGCTTTATTCACCTCCAGGGGTTTTTGACAGTGAAGATGCGGATACAGGGAGAGTAGTACCAGGTTCTTGGCGAAACAACGATGTCAGTATAAAAGGCCTCCAACAGGTTCCACGAAACCCAAGTACAAGAGCCAAAGATGTACGAGAAGAATTTATGAATTATTTTGTAAGTGGTCAGCGTCGGGTAGCCTGGCAAGATGTATACTAAATTAATGTACAAGAAAATGTATGTTTATATTGAATAAAAGTTTTTGCTTACCTCTTCATTGTGTTTATGCTGTCAAAACCCGCTTCAGGCACATCCCTAGAAAGTATGAAACTGATGCTATTGTAGGCGAACCACGTGGATGAAGGAGAGCCACATGCACTTCCAATTTTCTTTTGATGTTTCTTTGCCTCGCTTTTAGTGCAGTTTCGAAGACTTCTAAATTTCTTATATGCGTCCTGAACTGCAATGCCAAATTCGTCAGCAACTGCCTGACATCTATCTTTTTTCACATTCCTGTCTTTATATGTATGGCATTCTACGTTCCACAACTCAGGACGTAGCTGAATAAATGAGTTTGTTTTCTCGTTCGACCACTTCTCCATATCTGACAGAACAAAAACTCAAGACGACAATAACTGTAAGAAGTCTTCTTTCCTTCCTTCCTTCCTTCCTTCCTCCAAAACAGTCACGGTAAGCTCGAAAACAATGCACCAATACAGTAACTATAAACATCAATACTACTTTCAAAACAACAGCGCGTGCAAACTGTCGAAGCAACAAAAGCGAAACGATACTCTGTTTTAGTGACTGCAGCGCTGTCGGTGAGAGAAGCACAAACAGCCTTGAGAGCGAGAGGAAAGCATTTACAGACAAGGACCGAGATAGGTATTGCGCTGCAATACGAAATGTTCTACACCGTTCCCGGACAACAAGGCAACCCCTCGGCAATCCCTCGGCAACTACCTGCAACATCAGCAATATTGACCGTCCATACCGAAATATTGCTGTATATTGCAGTCATATTGCAGCAGTGTTGACAGCAACACCATTTCAGCTAAATATTTAGGTAAAATGTTGCCCGTCTAAAGGTACCTAACACTCTGTCTGATCGAATCACCTCCATCGTCCTGGACGGTCTATCAACCAAAACTAGTCTAGTCTTGGAGTCCCTTTTATTTATTTATTTTCAGGTTTTCCCTCTCTTTTTATTTATTTTATTTATTATTTCTTTTCGCGCACACTCTTCGCTAACCTCCTCTCTCCTAAACTCACACTCCCCATCCCCCATCAGGTCTGTTCACAAGCCGCTTCCTGTTTGGCCGATTACCATCACTTTCAGAATCGTATGCATTTTAACACGAGGTATTTCTTTAAGAAAAACTGACCATCAGAAACCACTGCCTTTCAAATATGCCATTATTTAAATACAAAAAAGTACTGTTAATACCTAACCAATGTGTGCAAACCTGGCGCTCTATATAGTTGTTGCCAATAAACGTATGTAACCATTTTTATTTTATTTATTTATTTATTTTTATTTATTTATTTAATTTTAGTTTTATTTATTTATTTATTTTATTTATTATTATTTTTTTAAATTGCATATACAGGGTGTTTCACTAAATGTGTTTGCCTCTGTAACTTATAAAATAATAGGTGACGGGAAATTTTAATGCCGAAGGTCAACACAAGAAATTTTACACTTTCTGCTGAGCTATGGACATAGTTTATTGTATCATTTTCCAAAGATATAATTTTTTAAATGGAACAATAATTTTTTCTATCGTGCATTGGAATCGTTGTAACCAGCTGCGTGCAAATCAATTAAACTACATTCCTATCACTGTTAGTTTGGGAGCTACAATCCTTCAACGTTTCAGGGGCAGATACCACAAACGCTGCGCATAATGCAATGCGCCTTCTATATGTGGTGCGGCCGAGTTGTAAAGTCGCCGGTGTCACGGAGCGAGAAGCTTCCTCGATGCGCTGTTAGACTGCCGACTGTCGCCGCACAGGACCGTATACCCGACAGTTGGAGCCACACAAACAACCGTATAGTACACGGCCACAGGTTTCACCCGTACCACCTGTCACTGACCAAGGAGCTGCATGGGAACGATTTCCGTGCAAGAGTGACACTCTGTGAGTGGGCCATGAGTAATTTCACGCTGGAGTCTTTACAAAGTGTCATGTTCCCTAATGAGTCCACGTTCACAAATTATGGTGCAGTGAATCGCCATAACATGCACTATTGGGCAGCAGACAATCCTCCGTGGGTACGACATGTCGACTGTCAACGTAGGTGGTCTATTAACGTGTGGTGTGGAAACCTTGGGGATGAAATCTTCGGTCCACACTACTTCCCAGGTACATTGACAGGTGATTTATATCGCGCTTTTATAGCCGACATTTTGGGTGGTCTCCTTGAACATATGTGTCTACACACGAGAGTCCATATGTGGTCACCCAGCCCATTCTGGGCATGCTGTTGTGGAATAACTAAACAGCAGGTTTGCAGGAAGACGGTTGGGGCGCCATGGTCCTCATTCATGACCCGCAAGGTCGCCCGATTTAACACCAGTAGATTTCTTTTTGTGGGGATATCTAAAGGATCGTGTTTATGTCACTGAGCCCACATCCCCAGATGATCTAAAACGGCGCATCGAGGACGCATGTCGGTCCGTCACACTGGCGATGTTACATCTCGTCCGCAGATCCTTTCGACTGCGCATTGCATTATGTATTGAGGAACATGGACACAGATTTGAACATCTAATGTAAATCAACTTCCCACCGCCATAACATCCATCACCCACCACACAGCCATGTATTATGTACAGCGTGTGGTATGTACCCCTGAAACTTTGAAGGGTTATAGCTCCTAAACTAACAGTGACAGGAATGTAGTTTAAATTGATTTGGACTCAGCTGGTTTCAACGATTCCAATGCATGATAGAAAAAACTATTGTTCCATTAAAAAAATTATATCTTTGCGCGGTAACCGTATGGAAAATTATACAATAAACTATGAATAAAACTTCCACTCTGCAGCGGAGTGTGCGTTGATATGAAACTTACTGGCAGATTAAAATTGTGTGCCGGAACCGGAACTCGCCGGCCGTGGTAGCCGAGGGGACTGAGGCGCTTCAGTAACGGTCTGCACGGCCACTGCGGTCGGGGGTTCGAATCCCTCCTCGGGCATGGATATTTGTACCGTCCTTAGTCTTAGTTAGTTCATAAGTAGTTTGTAAGTTTAGGGACTGATAACCCCGTAAATAAGTCCCATACACTTTACAAACATTTGAACATTTGAACCGGAACTCGAACCTGGGACCTTTGCCTTTCGCGGGCAAGCGCACTACCGACTGTGCTATCCCGACACGACTCAAGATGCCGCCTCACAACTTTACTTCCAACAGTACCTCGCCTACTACTTTCCAAACTTCACAGAAGCTCTCCTGCGAACCATGCAAGACTACCACTCCTGGAAGAAAAGATATTGTGAAGACATGGCTTAGCCACAGCCTAAGGGATGTCTCCAGAATGAAACTTTCACTCTGCAGCGGAGTGTGCGCTGATATGAAACTTCCTGGCAGATTAAAATTGTGTGCCGGAACAGGGACTCGAACCTGGGACCTTGGCCTTTCGCGGGCAAGCTGTGCAGGTACGGAGGGGAGCAGCCAGTGGGACAGCAGAAACTAGAAACACTAGAGTAAATTAGAACGAGATATATATTGCACAGAATTTATACAACACTTAAGTTTTACATAGCTCAGTACTGCAGAATGCTGATACATAGTTGAGTTAGAGGGCTGCCTAGTGCCTGTCCGATAGCCAAGTCTTCACTGGTGCCTATCTGATTCCGAAGAGTTAACTCGTTCCTATCTCAGTCCCAAGTGAACGATGTCGTTCAGTGGTAGCCACGAGCGGAGTTGTAGCAGAGGGCGCTCGTGGCTGACGTCGTAAGAACGCCGCGCCGTGCGTGCATGGCGGCGTGCGGCGAAAGTAGGTGGCGCGCATTTTGGACTTGTGCGACACTACAATTACTTCCATAAAGTCACAAAGTATCAAGGTCGTGCACCACTTGGCATTTGGTGGCTGTTGTTCGTACTTGTGTCTATCCTCTCCGTCGCGCTACCGCGTCGAACTACCATTTCAGTGATCAGTCTTAATTAAAAGTCTTCACAGTATATAGTTTTAAGTACTGCGACATAGATGTATACTTGTGTATCTTAAAGGGTTATATTTTAGTTATGGCAGCGGCGGAATAATTGATGATGTTGTCAGCGACTGTTGAAAACTGAAAGCTGTTTCACCTACACTAAAGAGAATAATGTGTTGTATTTACCATGGAATGAATGATTAATGCTCTATAGTTGTCAACTTAAAGTTCAATGCGACAAGCTTATGTTTCTACAACGAAACCGTGTCACGTAATTTTGTAGAGAATCGTAAGAAATTCTGGTCATATGTAAAGTATACTAATCGTAAAACACAATCAATACCTTCACTACGCGATCGTAAAGGTGATGCTACTGATTATATTTCACCTAAAGCAGAATTGCTGAACACAGCTTTCCGAAATGCCTTCACGAAAGAAGACGAAACAAATCCTCCATAATTCGTATCAAAAACAGCAGACAGCAAGAATAATTTAGAAGTAGATACCCCTTTCTGGCATACCTTGACTAAAAGAAGTGATCGATTGGTAGGACACATTCTTATACATCAAGGAATTGTGAACTTAGCGTTGGAGGGAAGTGTGTGGGGTAAAAACCTCAGAGGAAGTCCAAGAGATGGATACAGGAAGCGGATTCAGACAGATGTAGGTTGCCGTTTTATGTGGAGTTGAAGAGGCTTGCTCAGGATAGGAGCTGCATCAAACCAGTCTCCGGACTGAAGACCACAACACCCCTGGTGTACTGCAGCAACTTAAATCACTTAACAAGAACAAGTATCTCATCCCAAATTGTGTACCAATAAGGTTCCTTTCAGAGAAGGCAAATGCAATAGCATCTTACCTAGTTATCAGCGAACGTTCCGTACCCAGAGACTGGAAAGTTGCATAGGTCACTCCGATATTCAAGAAAGGCAGTAGAAGTGATCCGGAAAATTACAGGCCTTCATCACTGACGTCGGTTTACAGCAGGATTTTACAACATATACTTTCCTCAAATATTATGAACTACCTGGAAGAGAACGACCCATTAACCGACAGTCAACAAGGATTCAGGAAGTATCGTTCTTGTGAAACACAGCTAGCTCTTTATTCACATGATGTGATGAATGCTCTCGACAATGGATGTCATACAGATTCCGTGTTTAAGATTTCCGGAAGGTTTTTGACTCTGTACCTCACAAGCGTCTTCTAGTCAGATTGCGTGCTTATGGAATATCGCCACAATTGTGCGATTGCATTCGTGTTTTCCTGTCAGAAAGGACACTGTAGACTACGTTGTAATTGACGCAAAGTCATCGAGTAGAACAGAAGTGATATCTACATTCCCTAGAGATGTGTTACAGAGTCCCTACTGTTCTTTATTTTTACAAACGATTTAGGAGCCAATCTTAGTAGCTCTCTTAGACTGTTCACGGATGATGCTGTCATTTATCTGTCACCAGAAGATCAAAAACTGAAGAATCATATAGATAAGATATCAGCATGGTGCAAAAAATGGCAATGGACCCTTAATAATGAGTAGTTGAGAGTCCATATGACCACTAAAAGAAACCCGTTAAACTTCATTTACATGATTAATCAATCAATACTACAGGCCGTAATTTAAACTGACTAGGAGTAACAATTTTGAGCAGCTTAAATTGGAAAGAACACGTGGAAAATGTTGTAGGGAAAGCGAACCAAAGATTACGTTTCGTTGGAAGAACACTCAAACGATGCTCCGGCAGGAGCGGCAGTACAGTCGGTAGCATTATGCTTTAGGCCACGCGGCCAATCCTGCGCGGCGTCCCATCAGTGACCTAACCAAGCAGTAAAGTGAGCAGAGTTTAGAAAAAAAAAGATATAAGATTCAACAGGTTCTACACTACTCAACACAACTATCTAGGATCGACATGAAATTACATATCTTTGATAAATCACGGGTTCCCGACCAAAAAAACCATCCGATCATTTCATTTCATTTCACTGTACATAAGCAGCAACTTTACATAATATCACTGCGATTTGAGGGACAATTAAAGTTAGCGATATCAGTTGCACGCAGTTGCCATCTGTAGGCCGTAGTTCGTACTTCATCTCTCCCTCATATCACACGATAGGGTCTGACTGTGATATCGGTGAAAGTCTCAATAAGCAGGTAAGATTTAACGCCGCATGCTATCTTGTGGCCATAGTTTGTACTACAGTCTTTGCCATATCTCGCGCTAAAGCAATTATCACAGCAAAGATTAAGATAAATGTGTCTTTGCGCTGTAAAAACCTTAATATTGGGTTACATAAGTTTTTGAAATAGAAGTTTTGTTCGATGATATCTTAGGATCGAACCGTTAATATCTGCTTTAATTCCCGCAACTGCCTTAGTAGCAGGTATTATCTTTACCTGTGAGAATGTAATTAAAAACAAATCAGAAATATTACGTGAAATAACAGTTTCATTAATATGAAACGTTTCATTGTAACGTTCTCAAGTGATGTGCTCAAAGTGAGAGATTTAGTTGAATAAGGTTTATTCAGTCACATTTGTTTCCTTATTGAATCTGGTCAGTTTATATAATAATTTGAATAAAATGGTTTAACAGATGCATTGTGTGCGATAAGAAATTAGTAGCACTTTCCCACAACTAAGTAACCACAACTTTAAGAAAAGTAAAAACTCTGCATACTTGACAAGTACTCAGCATGAAACTAACAGTTGAAAATAGTTAAAGTTTCACGAACACCAATTTTGCACTCGTAAGTTCTTGCGTAAAACATAAAAAAATATCAGCTGCACTGGCTTTCACTTGTTTCCGGCAAACTTGAGAGAACGACCGTTCGCTGCACAATTCTCAACACTCTGCCTGATCGAATCACTGCCATAATCCAGGGGTGTAATTCTGCCAAGACTAGACTAGGAGTCCCTACTTTTCTTTTTTCGGACACACCTTTCGCTCACCTCCTTTTCCGTAAACACACTCTCCACACTAGTTCTGCGTACTGGCCGCTTCCTGATTGGCTGATCGCCATACCTTCCAAAACTGTAAACATTTGAACGTGAGATATTTCTTTAAGTAAAGACTGACCATATGAAACCACTTCCTTACTGATATACCATTATGAAAATACAAAAATGGACTGCTAAGTAGAATTACATAAAGTCTGCCTTCAATAAATAGACAAACCAACTTTCACTAGTTTGACCGCTCATGACACACAACATTTATGTAAATTACTGCCAAATTAAACAATAAATGGACACAATAAATTAAATATTAGAGAGTTTAGTCACGACGCTTACAATTTTAATATTATCTATTTATATTATCAATTTCTATTAGTTGATTTCAATCATTAAAAAACTATATGTATAAGTGTCCCGCTTTTAAGATGATAGCTAGAGACAATAGTCAAGCATGTAAACAAGAATTTGTTAAAATTCTATTACACATTCAAAGGTTATTTTCAGGCTGACTTTACTTTATTTTGTTATACTAGTCATACGTCGCGGCTAACCGCAATGAGGCGCTATGCTGCGATGTGCGATGCCGTTCCCCGACGGGGGTTCGAATCCCCCCCCTTCTCGAGCATGGATGTTGAAATGAAATGAAATGTTTGTATAGTCTATGGGACTTAACTACGGGGTCATCAGTCCCTAAACTTACAAACTACTTATCTACTACCTTATACTAAGGACGGCACAAATGTCCATACCCGAGGGGGGATTCGAACCCCCGACCGTAGTGGCCGTGCAGACCGTGACTGGAACGCCTTAGTCCCCTCGGCCACCGCGGGCAGCAGCATGGATGTTTGGGTTGTCTTTAGTATAAGGTAGTTGATAAGTAGTTTGTAAGTTTAGGGTCTTGGGACCCCACAGTTAAGTCTCATAAGCTTTACAAACATTTGAACATTTCAACAAGTCATAAAAATTTAAAATTTTAGAGACATATAAATTACTTACTTATACTAACTGGACGACTCCACGAACAATACTTTTTCATAAAGGCACAAAGTAAAAAAAAAAGAGCTAATTTGCTTTCAGAAGCAATTTGCATCTAGTATTTTACCTGGCAAGAGTATTTGTTTCGACGTGGCATGATATTTGACATGCTCCACAATGATGTTTTTGTTGTGAATCCTAACTTCCTGGATATAACTTTTGTAGTTGGCAAACATAACGTTTCTGAATGACAAATTACGAAACTGAATGAGCCGGGGGGCTCGTCTTGTTTGAAATCGGTATGCCTATTTTCCCTTGTTTGATCCTTCAATCTAACGGCGGCGCTAGGTCACGTCTGGTTTCCCATACCTCTGCAGTCGGTATAGCGTTGCCCGTCTCAGTTGTTTGTCGTTTGGTGATTTTAAGATTTGCCGCAAGTCGGGTTAAATTTCACTATACGCGTCCAGCGGACCGCGCGGCCGGATTTAGATTGGTAACACAGGGATAAAATTTTATTATTGACGCAAGTTACGTCGCGTCGTATCAAAAGCTACAGAAAAATAAAGCAACCAATAATAATTTAGTTTCTTTAAATTACGTAAATGGGGTTGCCGAGGAACAGTATATCAGGCGGAAATCTACCTACGTATTCTCTGTTAAATATTTTTCCTTTTAAACTGAAGGTACTACTGTAGTACGATAGTAGATAAATTTCGCCTATCATTATTTTTGAGTTAAACTGTTAATGTTGAGATAAAATTACTTTATATTCATAAAGAGTTAAGTTTCTATTTGATTGTTATTATTACTGTTCTACCAGAATTCTCGTGCGTCGTCATGGAGCGCACAATGGCGCCCAACATTTGTATGAACCTTCAATTACTAAACTAAAGAATTACTGAAAATAGTCATTTATAATAATAATAATAATAAAAACGAAAAATGGATATTTAGGTATGAAATAATATTCAACACCCGTTTTGTGAGTCGTGAATTTTAGTATTTTATTACGAAAAATAAAAATAAATTTTGCTCACTACAACACTTACATAATTGAGAGCAGCCAACAAAAATGCCTCCGATCTCATCCACGAAATAAATAAATAAATAAATAAACCACGCTGACGTGTTTTACGGCCCACTTTACATTTGTAGTTTTATAAGTTTTTGCAAACATTTTGGACCAAAATAATAATGTAAATAAAAAAATTAATTAACAAGATTGTCTGAAACACTTTTAGGAAAAAAAAAATAACGTTATGGCGGGTTTCGAACCAACGACCTTTGGCGTTATAGTCCAAAGCCTCGTCCACTACGCTACGGCTATCAATTGAGAGGTGAGTCCTTTAATCTCACCTATTGACGACCGTTGTTAACTGATGCTAATATGCTAATTTATCGCACGAAGAAAGATTTGTTTTTGTTAATTCTTCAGTGCGCCATTGCTTTGAAATGATAACGTGTAAGCTACAATGAGAAAATCATCAAATACGCAACGCTAGATGGCGTATGCCAGAAGAGTTCTGGGCGAGGAATGTCACGTGACATCCCCGAACGGCTGGTTTTCGTTAATTCAATGGTGTCAAACCTCCGTTACTTTTGCAAATATCTCTCAAACGATACGAGATATGAAAAAACCATAAGAGAGCTAAGTTGTAGAGAATTTTCTCCTCTACCAGTTAGGTTATTCAATTTTCGTGTCAGATGAACGGTTCGTTTGCAATTAACAAATAGCTTTCTTTAGTATAACTACCTTATTTTTTGTCGGAAAATTTGGAAAAGGGAGGTTCTGGTCTCTGGCAGCCTACAATCATGTCTGTAAAATTTGGTGCTGAACGGGTGAACGATTCGTCTTAAAAACAGGGAGCACGTTACGGACAGACAGACATACATCTCAAAATCGCCTTTATTTTTGCAAATATCTTTGAAACGCTACGAGATATGAAAAAAACATAACAGAGCAAAGTTGTAGAGAATTTTCTCCTCTGCAAATTCGGTTATTCAATTTTCGTGCCAGATGAATAGTTTAGTCGTTATTTTCATTTAAATTTCGAGCTGTCAAAAGACGATCGCAAAGGCCCACTTTTAGTGTTACTACCGTAACCTAAAGTGGGTCAAAAGATTTTCATCGCTCATCGTTCTCATTCCTTGCCAGGAAAAAATAATAGTATGGGAAGACAAAGGTCAGAGATGAGAAACGAGAACGATAGCGGAACAAAGAGTAACACCCCTGTCTATGGCTTACGTAAGAAATCGGCGATGTAATATTATATCGGCGAAGGAGTATCGGGTCTGCGCAGCCGACCGAGACGCTTGGGCCGGTGGTCAGGGTACGCTGTCCGCCCGCGAGTGGAGGCCTGTCCCTTCTGTTCAAGCTGGCGTTGGCTGCTTCCTACGTGTTGAAGTTTAACTTCTCTTGATTATCACCATTACCTTTGAATGTTTAAATACCTCGTCTGTGATCCGAGCGTCATCCTTAATCATTTCGCTATCAAGTATAACGAGCGGAATTTATGTGGCGTTTTGCCCTTCTACGACCTGGTTACCGTCCCCGGATGTAGTCGGAAATCAGGGTTTGGCCCTTTTCCCTATCATCGCTGTCCTCGCTGGCCACGAGTTGTAATTCTGAAGTTTTTTTTAGTTGATCTGTATTGTAAGTTGGTCATTCCCTTTCCCTCTCCTGGTTGCTCCTTCCGAGGACGAGTTGTAATTTGGCAGTTCTTCTGTTTTTCCCTTGTTTATTTCCCGTACTATGGATGTAGAGTAATTGTGGACTAAATATAAATGCATTGTACATAAAGGGTTAGAGAAATATGTGCCTGTAAAGTCGACTAAGAATGGGAAAGATCCACCGTGATACATAATAATGTTGGAGAGCTACTGAGAAAGCAAAGACTATTGCACTCTAGTTTCAAAAAGGAACACGCAAATGATGACTGGCTAGAGTTAGTAGAGATTCGTGCGTCTATAAAAAGATCGATGTGCGAAGCATACCATAATTACCACAGCCATACCTTAACAAATGATCTTTCCGAGAACCCAAAAAATTGCCAATACTATGTAAAATCGATAAGCGGGTCAAAGCCCACTATCCAGCCACTCATTGATCATTCCGGCGCAGTAAAGGAAGAATGCAAATGGATAGCTGTCTTTCATGCAGGAGGACCGCACAAACGTACCATCATTTGATCAACGCACTAAATCCCAAATGGAGGACATAGTTATTTCCGGTGTGGAGAAGCTGCTAAGAGAGCTAAATATAAAATAGTGTCCTGGTTGGGATAGAATATCGGTTAGATTTTACAAAGAGTATTCTGCAGCATTGGCCCCTTATTTAGCTGGCATTTATCGTGAATCTTTAATTCAGTGAAACGTTACTAGTGATCGGAAAAAACGTTCAGTCACTCCCGTTTATAAGAAAGCAATATGAGCTGACCCACGGAATTACAGGACAATATCGTTGACATCAGTTTGCTGTAGAATTTTGGAGCATATTGTCAGTGCTAATATAGTAAATTTCCTTGAGAAATTAAGTTTCCTCCTATGAATCAGCTTGGGTTTAGGAATCATCCTTCATGTGAGACTCAATTTGCTCTTTTCTCACATGACATCTTGCGAGCCGTGGATGAAGGGCAACAGGCAAATTATGTTTTTCTCCATGTCAAAAAGGCGTTTGATGCGATGCCACATCGCAGACTGCTAACAAAGATACGACCTTATGCAATAGGTTCACAGATTTGTGATTGGCTGGAAGACTTCCTAAGTAGTAGAACGCAGTACGTTGTTCTCGACGGTGAGTGTTCACCGGAAACGAGTGTGTCGTCAGGCATGCCCCAGGAGAGTGTGATAGGACCGCTGTAATTTTCTATCCGTACAAACGATCTGATGGACAGAGTGACTTGTAATTTGCTCCTGTTTTCTGATGATGCTGTGGTGTATGGAGGGGTGTCATCTTTAATTGACTATAATAGCATACAGTATGACTTACACAAAATTTCTAGTTGGTGAGAAGAATGGCAGATAGCTCTAAGTGTAGAAAAATGTAAGGTGATTCAAATGAGTAGGAAAAACAATCCCATAGCGAGATTCTTCATGCAGTCGCATTGTTCAAATATCTAGGTGTAACATTACAGGGCAATATGAAATGGAACGTACATGTAAAAGCAGTTTTGACTAAGGCAGACAGCCGGCGTCGGTTTATTGGGAGAATGTTCGGACGATGTACTTTATATGTAAAGGAAACCGCATATAAAACGCATGTGCGACCACATCTTGAGTATTGCTCAAGTGTTCGGGACGCGCAGCAGATCAGTTTAAACGAAGACATGGAAGCAGTTCAGAGGCGAGCAGCAAGGTTCGTTACTGGTAGTTTCAACCAATGTGCGAGTGTCGTGGACATGCTTCGGTAACTCAAATGAGGATTTCTGGAGGAAAGACGATGTTCTTTCCTAGGAATTCTTTTGAGGAAATTTAGAGAATCGGAATTCGAAGCTGAGTGCAGATCGATCTTCCTGTCACATTTTGCCTAAAGATCGCAAAGACTAGATCATAGAAATCAGGGCTCGTACAGTGACATATAGACATTTTTCCCAGTCTTTCTGTTTGTGAGTGGAACATGAAAGGAAATTTCTAGTAGTTGTCTGAGGTGAACTATGCTGTTATAACTTTAATAATACTCTTCCAACTATTTGTAGTGTGCAAACGTAATGATCTGACTAATGATGTACCCTTGATTCCGGCAAGGAAGACATCAACAGCATGTCACCCAGAATTCGGAAAGATGCCCCTTGTCTACTTACAATCAGTGAAACTTTATCGCTTATGTGTAGTAAATGTAGATGACATCACCCGTATGAAAAATCTTAAAAGTAGTGTATCTAAGTGTCTATTGAGGATAAGTTCACGTACTGTAGTGATATTGCTAGTTACTGAAATAAAATACGAATTCTGAACTTTATGTTTAAAGCAACCAGTTCTTTAAAAAAAAAGGCTCAAGTTGTTAAAAACAAAGTGAATTCGTATTTCCAAGTTCTGGGCAGTACAATACTGCACAGAAGTCCTTATCTCCTCTCCACAAGAAAAATCCTTGCAAAAGAGTTGCACTACAAGCGTGCATGCTAAGTGCCACACAGTCAGCGTGACTGAGAGAGAGAGAGACTCTTAATTTCCCTCATTCTTCTGTGTGTATCAGGCGATGCTATTAGTGGTGTAAGGAGTCAAGTTTTACTCACTGTCATTTCCTGCATATTCCGACCTCAGAGTCATATTCTACTCGTCAAGACGAATCTTATCTACATCTACATCCATACTCCGCAAGCCTCTCGATGGTGTGTGGGAGAGGGTTCCTTGAGTACCACTATCGGTTCTCCCTCCAATTCAAGTCACGTATCGTTCGCGGAAAGAAAGATTGTCTCTGTGGGCTCTAATCTCTCTGATTTTATCTTCATGATGTCTTCGCGAGATATATGTAAGAGGGAGCAATATACTGCTAGACCCCTCGGTAAAGGTACGTTCTCGAAACTTCGACAAAAGCCAGTACCGAGCGACAGAGCGCCTCTCCTGCAAAGTCTTCCACTGTAGTTTATCGATCATCTCCGTAACGCTTTCTCGATTACCAAATGGTCCTGTAACGAAGCTCGTTGCTCTCCGTCGGATCTTTTCTACTTTTTCTATCAACCCCACCTGGTACGGATCCCACACTGGCGAGCAGTATTCAAGCTGTAGTTGAAGTGTACTGTAACCTACTTCTTTTGTTTTCGGACTGCATTTCCTTAGGATTCTTCCTATGAATCTAAGTCTGGTATCTGCTTTACTGACGATTGATTTTATTTGGTCGTTCCATTTTAAATCACTCATAATGCCACTCGCAAATAATTTATGTAATTAACTGTCTCCAGTTGCTGACATGCTACAGTGTAGCTAAATGATACAGGATCTTTCTTTTGATGTATTCGCATCACATTACAGTTGTCTACATAGAGATTCAATTGCCATTTCCTGCACTATGCGTCAATTCGATGAAAATCCTCCTGCATTTCAAAACATTTTTCCATTGTAACAACATCTCTCTTTACTACAGCATCATCCGCAAAAAGACTCAGTGAATTTCCGATGTTATCCGCTAGGTCATTTATATATATCGTGAACAGCAACGGACCCATGACACTCCCCTGTGGCACACCTGACATCACTCTTACTTCGGAAGACTTCTCTCCATTGAGAATGACATGCTGCTTTCTGTTATCTAGGAACTCCTCAATCCAATCACACAATTGTTTATTAAACATCTGTTGGGATCTGATCAAACGCCTTGCGTAAGTCAAGAAACACAGCATCTGCCCTATAACCTGTGTCTGTGGCATTCTGAGTCTCTAGGAGTTGGTTTTCACACGATCGCCTGTTTCGAAACCCATTCTGATTCCTACAGAGCACATTTCTAGTCTCTAGAAATGTCATTATACTCGTACATAACACATGTTCCAAAATTCTTCAACTGACCAATGTTAGAGATAGAGGCCTATAGTTCTGCACATATGTTCCATGTCCCTTCTTAAAAACGGGGATGACCTGCGCCATTTTCCAATCTTCCAGAACGCTACGCTTTTCTAGAGACCTACGGTACACCACCGCTTGACGGGGGGCAAATTCCCGAACTGGTATCCCATCTGACCCTGCGGCCTATCCTCTTATGAGCGATTTTGTTTTTCTATCCCTCTGTCAATTATTTCGATATCTGCCACTTTGTAATCTGTCCGGCAATCTATAGAAGGAACTACAGTGCAATTGTCCTCTGCGAAACAGCTTTGGAAAAACTCATTTAGTAATTCAGCCTTTAGAGTGTCATCCTGTGTTTCAGTGCCATTTTCGTCACAAAGTGTCTGAAGATTTTGTATTGATGCAATATAAATTCGATGGGGTACGGACATTTCCAATCATAATAACTACAATTTGATATGCAAATTACGGCTGCAAGTGCAACAAGATAATCAAGGCTGACTGGTACTAGTAAACAAACACCCAGAGTTCTTGTAAAGCAGAAGTGAGGCAGCTGCTTGGTGACAGCCAGGAAGAGAGGCACGTGGGTGGAAGGGTCTGCACAACAGGCCAACGCGGGCAGTCTTACGCATAAAAGCAACTTAAAAATATTCCTTCCACCTTAGGGAAACGTGACGTGGACGCTTATGAAAACTCTTTGAAAGCCGTTTAAAAGGAACCAACAGTAGTTTCTTCTCACAAAGCATATTTACTTGCAACTTGTTAGGATGCACGAGGAAGTGAATTCCAGAAAGTGCTGTTTATTTTGAGAGGAATGCCTAAATTAGACGTTAGCTGGCGTACTATTGGCCGGCAAGCCTTATGGTGTTTAAAAACGCACTATCCGACTGGCAGGCGAGACACTGGTGGAGTAACGCCAGCGTCCCCGAAAGATATATACAAGCAGAGCGGGAGAAATTCACACCGCGGTGGAGTAGCCGAACGGTCTAAGGCGCCTCGCTGCGGAGCGCGCGGTCGTTCGCCGTCGGAGGTTCGAGTCCTCCCTGGGGCATGGGTGTGTGTGTGTGTGTGTGTGTGTGTGTTGTTCTTCGGTTAGTTTACCTAGGTTTAAGTAGTTTGTAAGCTACGGACTGATGACTACGCAGTTTGGTCCGATAGAAAAAAAAAAAAAAAAATTGACGCAGAGACGCGCCCTCACGGCCCAGTTGTATGTTGTTGCGCGCTAACGGTGCGACGCTCTCACATGGATTCTTATGCGGAGAGGCGAGAGGCGGTAAAGACTCCAGCGCAGTAATGCACTGTACGGAGCACGTCTGTCGTGGAGCGAATCTTGGTGAACCTCCAGTGGAGGGTACTAAACACTGCGCGTTGTTCATAGTGTTGCCGAGATACCTCATATCTGGTGTGAACACAAACAGAGATCATTAGTTAACGCTTGAGAGCGCATTTTTAGTGTCAACGCGGTGATTTAGTCTGAGACTGGTGTACCACGCCAATTTATAGCCAGAATAGCATTTATAGGTCGTTCGTCATCAAGACGCAGGAAAAGTACGATAGACATTAGTTGATCAATACGGATAATATTTCGTTTTGGTTTCAGCGAAAACGCAGTTAACAGTATTGTGTGTGAACGCTTTAGGCGAACACCACCCATCCCCAAACAGCAATAACAAATACATTTTTTTACCATTGCGTAACATTTCGGACTTTGTGACAGCCTTGTACGTAAACTGACGAAATTGAATTATTTTTAAAATGAATTAGGCGCGATTTATTTCATTTTGAAAATGCTTATACCTTTCATCAATCCTGTCTACCTATTCGAAACTTCGAAATTAAAATATATAATTGAATGTCTTAATAAATTGGATTTTCTAAAAAGGTAAAATAATAAAACATGTGATACACAATCAGTTTTTCATTTCAGTAACAGCGACATCACTTTAGTACCCGAACTGATCTTAACTAGCTAAACTTTGTTAATTTTAAGATTTTTTTCTTCCAAGAGATGTCATCTATGTCTATCTTTACATAACTGATAAAGTTTCACCTATTGTAGGTAGACAAGGAGCATCTTTCTGACTTCTACATGACATGCTGTTGATGTCTTCCTTGCTGGAACCTTGGGTTGTAGGCCGGATATAGCCCTCGCACACTATAAATAGTTGGAAGAGTAGATTAAAAATCTCAACAGCGTAGCTTTCACGCTAGGAAATGGCGACCCTTCCAGGATAGAAATTCTCAGGCTAGGTAATCGGCAGTATAGATAGATAGATAGCAGAGTTGATAATTGTCAGTTTTAGCGAGAGGTGCAATTTTTTTTATTTTATCTATTTATTTATTTATTTATTACTGTTTGTTTGAAAATTTTTCTTGTTACAGTAGACGAGCAATCAGGATTCAAGTACAGATTAAGAAATAGTTCTTGTGTTGAAACTTCCTGGCAGATTAAAATTGTGTGCCGGAACTGGGACTCGAACATGGGACCTTTGCCTTTCGCAGGCAAGCGCTCTACTGACTGAGCTATCCCGACATTTTGTAAGACCAACGTTATTTGTAAAATTAATTCTAGCTGAAAAATGCAAGTTAAAAAGCTTATTTTAAACATACAAATATGGCCGTGAAACCAGCTAAAATATTTGTGTGAACTACTGACTGCTTCCTGCAACAGAATCTTGTTCCCTGGCCCAGAACTTAGACTAAAACTTTACTTTAGCAGCAGGAAGATAAAGAGACGGTGGCCAAAATACGTCGTAGATCACGAGAATTACACACAATCATGAAGGTGGCTGTGATAATATTTATGGCGCAATGGAATTGAAACATTATAATTTGCATCTCAGTTTGTTCTCAGCACTGGTGAAAAAAAAAAAAAAACACTAAATAAAAAATGGAGGGTATTCATAAACTAATATTCATAAGAAGGATTAAATTCACTGACAATAAATTATTTATTCACCTCTAACATGAGCAAATGGAAGAATCAGTTTTGTTAAACAATAAAAATGCATCCCATTTCAAACAAAGTAATCTGAACTGATTGTCAGAGGAGGGATTTACAATTAACAAGCATTCAGTCACTCACATCGCTTGAAGCAAAGCGAAACTCACCCAACTCAGGGTGCTGATATGAAGCAGAAGCATGCGCAGCTATCGTAGGCGAAATTCAGCGAACCAGGATGTACCACACAACACAGGTAAAATAAACTTCATAGATGGCTCTGATCTGTCTTTCTTTACTTCAGATGGTACGCGATAATAGCGAGATTAATTTCCCTTTAAATCAATTCGTGAGGATGAAGACTTACTGAGATACAAGACACGTGTCTGCTACATTACATATTTGCACCCCACTGAAGGCGAATTAGTTAAAGGTCGTATTCATTTCAACAAAAATCAATGGAATCATAGATTATGAAGCACGATACACAATAATAAGGCACTGGTATGTGAGCAGTGGCGAGAACTCAAGTGACTAGCGATAAACCGTGAAGTCGGAGATCGGAACCATGTGATTCCGAAAACCAGTAGAAAATAAAAAACTTAAATTTCCGAAAAATAAAGGAAAATAGCGTTGGCATGCAATCCTTAGAATTTCGTAGTATATAATAAAGAAGCTAAAGAAATGCAGCCAGCCGCGATTGGGATGGTTTACAGGGATGGGCGAAGTCCTGTCTTCAAAAATCAGAAAAATGGAATAATTCAAAGTCAGAGTAAATCAATTACGAAATACGGCATGCAGCCCCTAGAAATACGTAGTATTTCTTAAGCAAACTAATAAATGGGGTCATACAAGACAAGGAGACAGTTTACTGCCGGAAAGTACAAGTTCGGAAATGAAACAGCAGTTTAAAATAGGCGAAGAGGAGACCGCAATGTACTAGGGGAAATCAGAAAGATATATGCATAATTTCTTTCCTGAAGTGCATAGAAACAGACACAGGGGTAGCTGAAGGTTTTGTTACAATAACACACCACGTGGAGTACATATCACTCACAGAAGGAGAAAATGTAAAAGAATATTTCACACGCACTACACAGAATAAAAATATTCCCGCACATTAATTGCATCCCACAAAGCTAGAAAGAAATTAAACCGAGTTGGTACCCTGCCAGCTAGTCTCACAAAGGTTACCGATTCTCGGCCGTTATCAAACCGAATTAGTTACATATTCACCGTGTTTACCTACGCAAAATCACCGAAATAAAATTGAACACACTTCCCTATATGATCAGAGAAACTTATTCTGAAAAATGAACCTAAGTTCTAAAATCTAACTTGAACACCAGACAAAAAGTCGCTACCCTCTCAAGGGAGGAAAAAAAATCATAATGTCTTACCAGTTCGAATCGCAGCCACAAAGTGAAGAATCAGCCCGCGAGTCCCGCACTACCTACCAGAAATCCATAAAAACCCAAGAAAAGCGAGGTGATGGGAAGAGCTTAGACTCGCCCGTCTTACTGATGCTCGCTACCGGGCATTGCCAACCCAACTTGTAACCAAAGGGTGGAGGAACCTCTTTTGTAGCATCAAAAGCAGAGGTTGGTAACGACTACCGATGCCACAGATGCAAATCGTGCAGCCAGCAGCCGACGACGATACTTCTCATTCATACACTCAGGCTGCCATGCTAGAAGATACTCATACAGAATAAAGCAAGTACACATTCTCACAGGGACAGTGGCGTCACGGAGAAACCGTTCATCTTGTCACATTCATAGACAGAATGATAAATTATTAGCATAATAAAATGGCAGCAAGATTAACACAGTATTACAGAAACTAATATTTAAAAACATGAAATGAAACGCTATTCCTCATGCATCTGAACGAAAGGAGTTCTCGTTTAACGAAAAAAGCCTGTATAGTGAACTTAGATAAATTACAAAGTTAAAAACCTAGGGAAGACGACAGACAGCCAATTTATATAGCGTTCGGTTAGGTAAAGAGATATTGAGTAAAATTTTTGTTAATGGTCAAATAGTTTAGGAGATATCAATGGTGTAAGGTGCATTGTCACGTTGAAGAGCAGTTCGCAAAATTTGTATTTCGAAGATTAGATGTAAAAAAATAATTGGAGGTCGGAGATAAAGTGCATAGAAGTGATTATCACAAAGAAAAAGGTTACACAGTATTATATTGAAAAAGTAAACTTCTGATTTTCATAGTTTTTGAATAATTATTATGCTTGAGGTATTTCAGGTGGTAGGCACAGATGCAGAGACGCAGACTGATGCTGGAGGAGCCAACCTATGTAGATTTAAGAGATTAATCTTTTTCTTCCTTGCTAGCATACAGCTGCAGAATAGGAGACTGTAACAGAGCAGTTTGGAGAGACAAAATTTTACGACGTCGGTTTTTTGTTGGTTCAGCCAACTGGTAAGTGCTCGCTCACTTTTATAGATAGGTGTTGTGTATGATTTAAAATTACGAGCAGATTTAAATCCATGATTACAAGAGCACAGGAACAAAAGCTTCGTGAATCTCAGCAGCAGGTGGAGTTGATGGGGGCCAAAGAAGTAGGTTATCAAGAGACGGGCGAGACAGTAGAGCATGTATAAAATTAGCGAGTGGAAGAGCGGCAGAGTTTGCAATCTCCAGACGACTTAAACAAAATAGAAGTAGATCCGATGGAGCAGAGTAAGGACAATACGATTTCGGACATTCCAGAATTTGTAATTTAGCGAAAAGCAATTTCTGAACCAGGAGCAGACAGTCCACGTAAAATATGGGAAACTATAGAAGCAGGAAGAGCTAAGGAAACTAGATTGATATCAGCATACTCAGGGACGGAATACGCATCATTACAGTCATGCATAGGCAGCTTGGCAACGATACAGAAAGATTTGAAATGGAAGACAAGCATTTGGAATTTGTAGAACCAATCGTACATATTCTCAACATTCCACAGCAACAGAGACAGAATAATTTTGCGCAGTTACGAGCGCTGCGTAATGGTTCCGAAACAAACGCAACTGTAACTGAACACTTAAGACATACAGAACAGCGAGACCAGTTTGCTGAATCACATGCACCACTACAGAATTCAGTGACAGATGCAAAGTGTCCGCAATGCACACACACAGTGTAAGTCAACATAGAATGTTACAGTTCGCCGATTTGTCGACGTCACAATACGAGACACGAGATGCCGTGAATGACGGAACAGAAAATTGGAGATCAAGAATACACAGTTTGTAGGAGAGAGTATGACTGGGAAAGATGCCATTCTAGAAATAATAAGATGAAAGACAATATAGCTGCACAGGGTAATAATTTAACGAAACAAAACGAGGAGTTTAAACAGGAATTAAAACAGGAATTTAAAATAAAAATCGGGAATTAAAACGTGAGATTCACCAAGAGTTCAGATGGAGGAAGGCATAGCGCGAATTGATAACCAGATAACACAAATAAATAAAGACGCAAAAGAGGCTAGAGACAAGTTACAGGCATTATCGTAAGGCCAACAGGAACTATGAACTGACGTATACAAGGTCCAATTGGACATCGTCAATGTAGATAAGAAAGTTTCACATAAAAGGTGACACGTACAGAAATTCAAACCACTGAAGAAAAGACTATCGAAAGTAAAGTAACGAAAGTCGCTTTAAATGGGTACGACCAGCGTATAAATAAAATTGAAACAAAGACCAAAGATCAGTTGCAAAAACTCAGATCAGAGTTAATCCAAACGACTGAGGAAAAAATAGAGACCGATTGTACTTGCAATATAAGACTGATACGTCAAGTAATCATTCCTTACAAGAACAGACACAAGCAAAAGATATAAAGAAAGGAAAACGGAGATAACACCCGCGAAAATACTTAAAAGATAAACTTACGACGAGCCGAAAAAAAAAAAAAAAAAAAAAAAAAAAAAAAAAAAAAAAAAAAACTACCAATTGAAACACAGGCAACAGAATCAGTTAATCCAATGACACAATTTGACAATAATTCGTTTACAGCACCAAAATCAACGAATTAGCAACATTCTAGTGCGCCGTTACAAAGAATGAACTCAGGATACGCAACAAGGAACATGCAGATGAGTAGTGGGTTGCCGCCACACAAGCAAGACAGCGAAACGGATACAGGAAAATTAGAACCTAGGAGTTACAATTACGAACAACTTTGACTGGAGAGAATAAATAGAAAATATTTTGGGGAAGGCGAACCAAAGGTTACGTTTCATTGGCAGAACGCTTCGAAGATGCACCAGCTCCACCAAAGAGAATGCCTACATCACACTTGTGCGTCCAATCCTGAAGTACTGTTGCCCCTTGTGGGACCCTCACCAGGTGGGACTGACGGAAGACATTGAGAAGGTTCAGAGAAGAGCAGCTCGTTTTGTTTTATCACGTTACGGGGGGAAAGCGTCACGGAAATGTTGGACGAATTGGTGTGGAAGTCATTAAAAGAAAGACGTTATTCATTACGGCGTTATCTGTTTGCGAAGGTTCAATCACCGTCTTTTACTTCTGAATGTGAAAATATTTTGCAAGCACCCACCTACTTAGGGAGACATGACCATCCCAATAAAATAAGAGAAAACAGGTCGAAAACGGAACGATTTAGGTGTTCTTTCTTCCCGCGCGCTATTAGAGAATGGAACGGTAGAGAAAAGTTACGAAAGTGGTTAATGAACCCTCTGCCAGGCATTTAAATGTGATTTGCAGAGTATCTATGTAGATGTAGATGTAGACAAGCACGAATAGTAACTATGAATAGGTAAGATACAGATCACTCTCTGAAGGTTCATAAATTTCAACACTTCAAAGAGGAAGGCGAAAGTATTTATGCGCGAACCTTCATTGATTAATTTCAGGTGGGCATTCCAAACCATTGGAGCTTAGCACATAGGCTAGGTTTTGTGTGCGCACACATGTCAGGACCAGTGGCAGACGTAATGCAGAGTTGCACAAAATTCCACATCTTATCAACAGTTTAGGACCGCATTTTTGAACAGGTATTGGTCAACTGATGCGCAGAATAAAATTAAATATGAATTACTGCAGATGGTACCTTACGAGAACTCATCATGGACAAAAAAAATCAATGCTTAGAGACACAATATAGTAATTGAGAACTAATACGTTTATGTAGAATGAAACTACCGGTGAACTATCAGCAATCGACAGTAGGATAGAATGGAGATGTTGAGGGTTTCAAGGAAATACTGAGGGAACTAGAATTCATGGTCGAAGAGGAAGACCTTAAAGGAAATAAAAATAAAAGGGAAAATCAGATGGAGAGGCCCAGAAATGAGTATCACAGTAATTTTAATCGCAATAATAATGGACCCTTTAGACCATTTAATAATAATAACAAACAATAATAATTATTAGCCACAAAATAATCCAAACATTACAGAGTCATGGAACAATAGCGAAAACTATGAGGCTAAGGCGGAGCAGCCGAGCGCATTGAGGCGCTATGCTACGATGCGCGAGACCGTTCCCCGTCGGGGGTTCGAACCCCACCCACGAGTATGGATGTTTGTGCTGTCTTTAGTATATGTTAGTTCACAAGTAGTTTGTTCATATCACATGTTTGTTAAGCTTAAGGGACTTAACTGCGGGATCATCAGTCCCTAAACTTACAAACTACTTATGAACTACATTTTACTAAAGACGACACAAACATCCGTGCCCGAGGACTGATGATCCCGCAGTTAAGTCCTATAAACGTGACAAACATTTGAACATTAGGAAACTATGGGAATAGAAATAAATGATACATTAAAAATAACAATGTCTATGGGAATTCATATCCAGGTGGATATGGAATCCGAAACCAACACAATCATCTCGGACATTTTGACAGAGGGAATTCTGTGAGAAAGGCAAGAGCAAGGCTCAAACAACTTTTAGGGAAATCAAGGTACACCGGACAAAAATGTTCAAATGTTTGTTAAGCTTATGGGACTTAACTACGGGGTCATCAGTCCCTAAACTTACAAACTACTTATGAACTACTTACGAACTAGGACGGTACAAATATCCATGCCCGAGGGGGGATTCGAACCCCCGACCGTAGTGGCCGTGCTGACCGTGACTGGAGCGCCTCAGTCACCTCGGCCACCGCGGCCGGCTACACGGGACAAGAGCATCCAAACAATAGTCATCCAGATGTAGAAGTTAGACCACCAAATCGAGAAAAACGTAAGGACTGACAACGAAACACGGAGGGGGTTAGGCAACACACTGACCACACACAAGCACAACAATATCAAAACATTCATTGCATTCTAATAAATAAATCAGATACAATTCAAGCAGATAATAACAGTAACAGTTTAAACCAACAAAATGAAATCCAAAATTCAAATTACAACAAAATTTCAGAACAGATAGAAACACAGTACAAA
Organism: Locusta migratoria; assembly: GCA_026315105.1. NCBI lineage: Eukaryota > Metazoa > Arthropoda > Insecta > Orthoptera > Acrididae > Locusta > Locusta migratoria. Next base: position 348,960,729 of record CM048746.1, read on the forward strand.
GCATGGGAAGATAGCATTAGTTGGTTAAATTCCGAAAGCGAAGACGAGTTGCTACCTCTTCCTAAAATTACAGAAATTTCAGATGAGGAACTACTCACAGTTTTGCTCGATGTATTCGACAAAACCAACAAGGTTAGAAACGAGAAACAAAACCAGACAAACGAGACAAAGATACAACAAATGACACGTAATGTATACAACACAAATAATTATGAAGATATTGAAATTGAGCACATTAGGAAATGTTTAGAAGCCAGAGAGAAGAGTTAGATAGGAGACGGAAAGTGACAGATATCTCACAAGCGATACCGCTATGTGATTCATCACCAAATACAATGCAAACACAGAAAGAAAAAGACCTTTCGAAAGTTCCACTATTAGAGAAAACATCACGAAATAATGATAATTTTTATAAAATCAAACATAGACACAAAACAAAAGAAAAATAAATTTAAATGCTTAAGAGACTTTATGGCGTTCTTTGCAAGTCACAAGCGATACCGCTATGTGATTCATCACCAAATACAATGCAAACATGGAAAGAAACGGACCTTTCGAAAGTTACACCATTAGAAAAAACATCACGAAATAACGATAATTTTTATAAAATCAAACATAAACACAAAAAAAGAAAATAAATTTAAAAGCTTAAGAGACTTTATAGCGTTCTTTGCAAGTCACAGACGACCAGTAATGAGAAAATGGGAGTAAAGAAGAGGAGAAAATCGACATCAGGTAAAATATTTTATAATGATAAATTATGTAAATACAAAGCTTTGCAAAGTACAAAGTGAGCACATTAAATCAAAATTTTATAATGTCATATGGTAGTAGGTAAATAAACTACACACAACTCGAATGTAATTAAATAAAAAAATGAAGAAGTAATAGATATAAAAGTTAAAGATAAATATAAATTAATTCCTATCATTAACATTAGAATTTTGCATTGTATAAAACTTAATTTTTAAAACTATGTTAATGAAACAAAACTGTAGAATAAATGAATCCTGCACATCACAACACCATGGAGGAGAATCGACAGAGACTATCTCCAACCCGTTCAGCAACTACAGCTTCAAGATAACAACAGAGAGAGTATTGTCATGTTGAGTCAGCACTGAGGGTACAAAAACAATGATGACGTGAAGACCAGCGTTCCACTGGAGAGGCAGGTTGCATACAGGATGGACATCACCAGAACAACGTATACTACAGACATTGTAACATGTCACAATCAAAATCTACGAGAGAAGAATAGTCATGTTGCAATAGTACAACAAAACTACAGTATATTGAGACCTCTTTTCATCTCAATACACGATTGGAAAACAGTCAGATCCCAAATCCTTCATATACCATAAATAAATCACGATTTCTAGCCCGAGAAGGAAAGAAGACAGAAAAAATAAGAGAAGAAGGAAGATATGCAACCAAGGTTGCAAGAGGACAGAAGATTGAGATACCTTACTCTCCTAGCCTCAAAATAATTAGTACAAGTCTTTCCATAATCATTGTAGATTGGTCACGACACTAGCCATTTCTCAATGATACATTTGAATCGTTAAATAAAAGCAAACTGATCCAGCAAGTTATCTATCTGACGGGAGGCGTGCTTAGGTAGTCCTTGCAGGTGCGGTGATCACTGTGTTCCCAGTGGTGTAGGGCTCAGCGCAACTGCCTAGAAAGCAGGAGACCCGGGTTCGAATCCCGGCTGGGTACACATTTTCAGCTTTGCAATCGCAGTTGATGTCATATATTCTGTGAATATTTAAGTTATGTAAGTCGCACTTACAATACATCGTTATGAAAAAGAAGCAACATTAAATACTGCTGAAAAGCTGATTCTTCTATCACCGAACTAACGTCGAGATCTTGTCATACTTGTTCAGGTGTGACGGAAGAGTTACATCATCTCTTCAATACATTAGCTGACAGTAACTATATAGGCGCAACTATAGGCGCAATGTAGTGGATAAAACCCAGCATCGCATACTATAGTACTGCTCTCATGATGTACTCTACTCTAAAGAAACTCGATGAAATTCCACAACTACAGTGGATCATCAGACAGAAAACCAACGAAAGTAGCAGAACAATAAACTGTGTGAAATCACACGTGAAAATACGAAACAAGTGAAATGTGCAACGAAAAATAATATTAATATATCTTATTATGTAATTTATCTATGTAAAGTAATGTTTCAGTGTTTCCACATCAGTGCCTCGCCTACCGATCAGATTATGCTTCATAAAACGCTGTATGGCTCGCCGGCGAAGAGTGAGTCTGCTAATGTCTCATTTAAGCGCCTCGTCCCATCTTCCTGGCGCCAACTTGGAATTGCGTCTGGCTTTCTGCCTCCGGCTAAAAGTTGTGAGTAAACGTCTTTTGTACCGAATTGTATTATTTTTATTTTTTTTTATTTTTCGCTTTTAAAAGGATTTAAAGGGTCACTATATCTAGAGTGGGAGGGAAATTATTTAAGTGGGTTTCGTTCCAGAGACCACCCGGGGCGACACAGTGGAGTGTCCCTCGACTGCCTCGTCTGGCTCCCGTTCCGCAGGTACGGAAGTGACCAGCTTCACAAAAACATAAACAGGTCAGGTGTATGTCAACGAGTCAGAGCTCCAGCCTCGATTAAAATATCTTGTTGAACTTGCGACATGATTTCGTAATTTGCATATTAAACTGTAATTATTATCCTTAGAAATGCTCGTAACCCATCGAGTTATATTTAAATGAGTCGTCTTGACGAGTAGAATGTGATTCTAAGGTCGGAATATGCAGGAAATTAAAATGAGGAGAACTCGACTCCTTAGGCCCGGCGCACACTTGACGCAGCAGAGGCAGAGCAGAGGCAGAGGCGAGGCGCAGGGCCTCTGCTGGTCAGCGCACACTTGACGCAGCGCAGGCAGAGGAGGGCAGCGCAGCTTGCAACAGCATGTGCTGCATGTCCACTGCAAACCTCTCCATGCAATTACATTTAATTCCTGAATCTCCTTCAAAACTCAGTTAATTTAATTTGTGTGTGTGTGTGTGTTCTGATAGAGTATAAGAGCAGTGAAAGGTCTGTTGAGCAACAGGCAAAAGTGACGAATACATGCTGAATTTCTCTGGTCCATGGAAGCTCATTTAAGCTCTTGAGCTATTCCGACTAAACAGACGACAGTTCAAAGAGAGTCACATGCTGAGTAAGAAGGATTTAACAGAGAAGAAAAATGGTGTGACACGTTATACCCGCTAAAGAAAAATTAGGGATATGTTTTAGGAATTTAATTAAAGTCAGATTTATTTTTCTTTCATTTCTTTTATAATTCAGTGAAACAAGTGTCACAGCAGATTCAATAATTGAAAGAACCTTTATACAACTGTCATATTTAATCATGACTGTGGCGCAGTATATACGATCAGAAACACTTTTCTTCTCGGTGACACCTGGTATGCTTTTCATATGTCTTAGATTGAAAGGTATATCGATATGAAAAATTTTGCAAATCATAGTTTCCTTGTTTAACTGCATTAGCACGCAAAAGTGATTCCTTACTTAGGTCTTTATTCGTAGCTCCTCCATGCTCCTGAGTACTAAGATACTGACGTTTGCTTTTTCTTCTTCTTCTTCTATGACGACAGCTGTGCATGTACATGCAGTATTTTATTACATTGCATTCTTATTTTCTCTCTGTCATCATTTCTAATGATAATTACCTTCAGCAGCCATTATATTTGTTAGTAATTAGTGAAGCTAATGCTAACACTTTTGCAAATGTAGAATTTCTGAAAGTAATATAGAATTCAGGTTGAGAAATACTGACGAGAGACGTTCCTAGCATCATCTATGGTTTAGCAGTGAGCTGAAGCTCCACGAAGGGGTGGACATTGTGTTTCAAGAAATTGAAGAAGGTCCCTGATAGTAAAAAAAAATCGTTGCACGTTCCTTCTGGTTTCGCCGAACTTATTATTCAGTAGTAACGGGAATTTTAGCTTATATAGTGCTTTCATGCTTGCCACAAAGTTTACTGAAACCAGAGACTATAGACCGTAAAACTACACAATCAGCATCTTCGGTTTATGAATCTCGGTGTCTTTCTATTTCAGTAAGTTGTTCGTTTCCAGCTTGGGTCTGTATCGGCAGCATACGAAGAAGAGAGACACGAGGCAGCTCCGCATTCGGCAAAGCAGGCGGCAACAGCCGCGCGTGTGCCGCGCAGCGGCCGACCGCGTCGCGTCAAAAGTGTATCTCACGTATTTTCTCGAGAATCGAAAGTGGTATGGCTCTCATTCCACCGTTAAAAACAATTTCGATATGTTAGCTACATTTCGTTCGCAGTAATGTATGGTGTAAAACGCAGCAAACGCAAACTAGCCAGCGACTACTTTTTTCACTGCAAACTCTTCAAAATATGCGCGTCGTTGTACTTTATTTTTTATTATAACAATAACTATGTACAATAACGAAAAGAAAACCCCCCCAACGTCATGCGGTGGCTTTTGCCTATATGATACAGAAAAATAATTTTTTTCTAGTGTGTAGTTTCTGCAAAATCGATTGTGGAAGCTGCGTTAGCGCAAAACAGGCACAAATCGGAAAGTAATATTTTTAATTTTTTTACGCAGAAAGTAAAAGTGTTACAAAGAAACTAAATACAGAGAAGGATGAAGCTTATATTCGTCTACATAAAAAATTTCTTTTCGAAGCATATCGAAAGACTTGAAATTTCACTTTGCGACAGAGGTGGAACAGAGGCGCAGGAAAACTGTGCGCCTCGGACAACCGGACAGAGGCGTGACCGAGGAAACGCCTGCCCTCCGCCTCGGCTGCGTTAAGTGTGCGCTGCCCCATTAGAAAGCATGCGTTACAGACGGACGGAGGTCTCGCCTCTGCCTCTCCTCTGCCTCTGCTGCGTCAAGTGTGCGCCGGGCCTTAGAGTGGTACAGTGTACTCTCCGCCATGCACTTTACGGTGGGTTGAGGAGTTTATATGTAGATGTGGATGTACCTTCTTAAGAAAGGATTGTGTTTGCCGAGATAGTTGGGCACTGACTTGCACAAATAATCAGCAACATGCATTTGACGCCATTAAACCCGCAATCTGTAATCCTTCCATTCTCGGAGTACACGATTTTAATAAAAGATTTGTCATCCAAACAGACGCCTCCTGCCTTGGTATTTCAGCTGTACTGTTACAAAAACAGCAGCACCAAAGACAACTTTTAGCCTCTGCCTTCTGCAACCTTACCTTTGTTGAAGCTAAATATTCTGTATATGAGTGTGAAACCCTTGAGCTGGGTTTTGGCCAAGCCACGCAAGACTGGTCGTATTGCTAGGTGGGCCATTTGTATTTCCACATTTCAATTTAAGGTTCGCCACATTAAGAGAATTAACAATATGTTGGCTGGCGTTTTAATCCGTATGTATGCCAAAGGCCCAGCCGATTGCTCTAGCACTCCACCGGATCACGAATTAGTTTGCCCTCTACTCACTGTCATTCCACAAGTTTTCGGTGATTTGCCTGATAGACAACATCAGGACGCTAATTGGGGACTAATTAAGCACCGTATTGAGACCGGGGACAACTTACCAATGACGAGATCGTTAGAGATATATTATGTGAAAGGGTGCGACGCAATGATGAGTTTAAAATTTGTGTTCCTGCTAGTTTTATTCAATACGGTTTTTTCTTATTTTCATGATTCTCTTATGGGTGGACTACTTGGTTTTCATAAAACTCGTTTGAAGATTAAACAGCATCTTACTTGGCCCTCTATGGTTAAGGATAGTAGTGATATGGTTGTTCGTTGCAAGTTATCAGGAGGTCAAACCCAGCTGTTGGCTACACCATGGATTACTCTACTCTGATAGGCAACAGGCCCCCTTTGATAAACTTTATAACGATCACCTCGGCTCACTCCCACGCACTGGTAGAGGTAATCAATATATTTTGGTGGTGATAGTCATAGACGCTTTTAGTAGTTTCACGTGGCTATTGCTGACTCATAACCAGCACTACAGTCAATCATCTTGCCAATATTTTTAGTGTGTTCAGCCCTCCTAAACAGCTTGTCAGTGATAATGCTCCTTGATTCCAATCGGCGCCTTTTAAGGCACTTCCGGAATGGCATCAAACATGTGACTACCACCCCTACTATCCTAAAGGGTCATTTGCGGAAACAGTGAATCGTAACCTCAAATCGGCTCTCATTCTTTACCATCAAAATTCTCCCCTTAAGTTGTATTGAACGTTGTCTTGGTTCAGCTTTGCGTTCAATAATGCTAATCATGAAGCCTATTTGATATTTTCTTACCAGGTCAATTCACGTCTTGCCAATCACTTGGACATTGATAACTTGTTGCCTAACATGGATACACCCCAGCTTATCCAACACAATTGGAGAAGAGTGAAAGGTGGGTTGGAAATACAAGGTAAGGACGTTATGCAAATGGTTTGTTCACTTGGTATTCAAGGATAGGCGTGGCTGACCTACCATCGAACATTTAATTAATTAATTCTCCACTTTCCAAGTAATAATACCCATCTAAAATTGTTTAAAGGGGGGGGGGTTAACTAATTTGAATGATTTGAGTAAAGAAATTTGTTTTGAGTCGTTTTATTCTCTGATGTCAAATGATCGTCAGGGTTGAAAGCAAGATACACATACAATTGAGCAGAGAACAAATTAAACGAATACACAACAATGTAAACAATCCTACATCAAGTGACTGGTAAGTCGAAGAAAATTGTATATAATTATAAAAACTTGTGACAATTCACATTTTACTGGATCCGTGGCGTAATCAAGAGGAATATTCCGATACCAGTTTTCTGTTAAATTAAGTAACGTTTCCAACATTCCAAAATTGAATAGCACGTGAAACACTAGCAAATGCACGCGATACTGTACCAAAACTGTGCTGGCTGGCGATGTCGGCAACACGACGGGTGGACGGCGGCTGTGTGCCTCGATAGCTGCAAGTCGTGGACCCAGAGATAAATTCAGCTTCGTATTCCAGAAGCGATATTTAACTAACATCAGCCCAGAGGATCTCAATGCCTACGATCTCACTCGTTCGACTGTATCGTGCCACTACAGGTAATTTACATGTGAAACACGAATGCACTGTAGGTAGAGGTGACACCAGAACTCTGACAATCGCAATGAGTGCGTCGGTGCGTCTAATATCAGGCACGCTGACCTTGCTCTCGGCTTGCCAATCCTCAGCGCTATTAGCACAAGTTTTGGAGTAACTCCAAAAGATTTACCACAAACTCTAGCTGCTCGACGACAAGTATAAACTGAGAGCAGAAGAGTAGCGTCTGCTCTCCTTGGCTGCTCAAACACCCGTCTCCTTCTCTGCAAATCCTCCAGGCTCCGCCTATCTCTACTGATATGCCAATCCACAGCTAGGCGCCAAGGTACGGCCAATCACGGCTTGCGTTCGGGAGTCGGACAGCCGAACCTCCTTACTATAAAATAGCAGCCAATGGCCAGCTCTCCTGCGTTTCCACCGGTTGGGTCTCGCCCTTACATCCAGCGTTCTCGCGGTAGCGGCGGATGGCCTTCAGGCACCTTCGAAAACACAGCCAGCTAGCTGTTCCCAGCAAACAGCTAAACTCCCTCGCTAATGTATAATTGCGGCGCCCGCCAACTTGGCGCCTCAGACGTACAATATCCTAACGGGTGCCACCCTGGCATTCGCCAACTCGCGCCAGACGTCTCAGCTCTCCCTTCGCAAAGCACCGTACACCGCCCATGGACATGTATTGTATTGCTCCAAATGCTCCCGCCTGGATGACACCAGCGTCGGTGGCACCAACCAGATACTTGGGCTCACGCTTCAGTCCTACCTGCTGTGGCCTTCGGCGTCTTCCGGGATAACAGAGCCATCCTCGTGCTCTCCACCTGTCGCTGTTAGCTCTGAATGTGTGTTTTTCCCCGTGGTACAGGCCTCACAAAACCAAGTAACAGAATATTTCTCTTCTGCTACATGCTACTAAATCGATAACCTACGAATAATCTAATAAAATTAACAAGGTTGTGTTGTCCTTTTACTGTTGGAAAGCAACGTGGCAGTACTGAAATCTCTAAATACCCCACACCCGAAGAAGATTTCTGCATGTGGAGTGTCACTCCTAAATATCTGGTGTGATACAGACCAGAGGAAATCTATTCCCTACCAGTCACTTACTATTCCCTAACACATGAAATATTTCCTGAGTATCACCATTCACAACAAGGGTCTCATTCAAACTTTAAATTCTTTTCTGAAAGTTCTATTCTTTCTTTAATATTTTATGATTTTGGTTGTAACAACGCCAGATTTAAAAATTACAATCCTATCCATTCCAAAAAGAAACCAAAACCATACACACCCTTAAGTGAGAACAGGGCCGTTTAATAGGTATACTGACAATTCCCTGGTAACCTATCTGTGATGCTGCCTTAGAAATTCAGACCCTTGTTCACATTGTACACATTGACAGGAGGTACGGGTGAAACCTGTGGCCGTTTACTATACGCCACACAGATGTGAGACTGACACCAGCGACTGCAGCAACGGCTCGTAAGCTGACATGAGGAGCGTGGTGCAGTGCAGCTAAAACAAACACCTCCGTCTCCTCACTTCTTGCAGGTCTTCGTCTGTTACTGCGGCGCATTACCAAGCTGCCTGTTTCCCGAAGTCGTTGTTCGGCACGTAAGAACGTAATGGCTGCCGGGGCTCTTCGCCTAGGATATCTCACGGCATACTCCGTGGCTGCTTCACTGGCATCGAGCATCAGCAAAATGTCAACGTACTCGTTGTTTGTGTATGCCATCGTCATCCGATGTCAGTAACTCTTGTATATTGAGCCCCGGTTGTTTGTGTGCCTCCAACTGTCCGGTATACGGCCGTGTGCGGCGACAGTCGGCAGTCTAACAGCGCATCGAGGAAGCTTCTCACTCCGTGACACCGGCGACGTTACAACTCGGTCGCACCACATTTAGAAGGGGCATTGCATTATGCGCAGCGTTTGTGTATCTGCCCCTGAAACTTTGAAGAGTTGAAGCTCCCAAACTAACAGTGATAGGAATGTAGTTTAAATTGATTTGGACGCAGCTGGTTTGAACGAATCTACTGCGCGTTAGAAAAAAATATTCCTGTGTTGACCTACCGCATTAAAATTTCCCGTCACCTATTACTTTATAAGTTACAGAGGCAAACACACTTAGTGAAACACCCTGTATATATGATCTGATGGACAGACTGACTTGCAATTTGCGGCTGTTTGCTGATGATGCTGTGGTGTATGGGAGGGTGTCGTGTTCAATTGACTGTAATAGCATACAGGATTACTTGTTGGTGCGAAAATTGCCGGCTGCTAGCTCTCAATGTAGAAAATGTAAGGTGATTAGCAGGAGTAGGAAAAACAATCCCATAATGATCGACTACAGCTTTGGTTGCGAGCTTCTTGATGCAGTCCCGTCATACAAATATCTAGACGTAAAATTGCTGAGCGATATGAAATGGAACGAACATGTAAGGCCAGCCGCGGTGGACGAGGAGACTGAGGCGCTTCAGTCACGGTCTGCACGGCCACTACGGTCGGGGGTTCGAATCCCCCCTCGAGCATGGATATTTGTGCCGTCTTTAGTATAAGGTAGTTCATAAGTAGTTTGTAAGTTTAGGGACTGATGACCCCGTAGTTAAGTCCCATAAGCTTAACAAACATTTGAACTTTTTTTTTTTTTTTTTTTTTTTTTTTTTTTTTTTTTTTTTTTTTTTGAACATGTAAGGTCAGTCGTGAGTAATGCTGACCGCCGACTTCGGGTTATTGGTAGAATTTTGGGAAGATGTACTTCATCTGTAAAGGAGACCGCGTATAAAACGTTTGTACGACCACTTCCTGAATATTGCTCAAGTGTCTGGGACCCGTAGCAGATGTTTAAAGGAAGACATAGAAGCAGTTCTGAGACCAGCAGCTAGGTTTGTTAATGGTAGCTTCGATCAATGCGCAAGTGTCACAGAAATGCCCCCGGAACTCAAATGGGTATCGTTGAAGAAAAACGACGTTCTTTTCGAGAAGTTCTGTTGAGGCAATTTAGAGGGCCAGAATTTGAAGCTGAGTGTAGAACGATCTTCCTGCCGTCTATTTACATTTGTCGTAACGATCACAAAGACAAGAGAAATTAGGGCTCTTACTGAGACATGTTGACATTCCTTTTTTCCTCGTTCTATTTGGGAGTGGAAAGGACAGGAAATGCCCAATAGTGGTAAAGTGTACCTTTCGCTACGCACATTACGGTGGAATGCGAAAGGATTGACTATATAAAAACGTATTTCTTGACTTCAATAAGGCGTACGATATCGTTCCGAACCGTCGCCGGGTGAACAAAGTTAAAGCATAATACGCAGTATCAGACCAACTGTGTGATTGGACTGAGGCGTTTCTTGCTAATAGAACACAACATCTCATTCTCCACGGAGAGAAGTTATCAAACATTACAATGATCGTGTCACAAGGGAGCATCATAGGACCGTTGTTTTTCGCATTATATACGCGACCTCGTAGATAACTATGGAAGTCCTATGACGTTTTTTTACGGACGATGCTGTAGTATATCTAGAAATAGCAACACTGCCGAAGAATGATATAGAGCCAGAACATTTTAAAAAAGGGGGAAGTGCTGCGTTTACATAGAAAGAAAAATTATTTATTAGGTCTGTATAAGAACGCAACTGCAGGACAAACAGTGGAAGAGTTATTTCCATAAAATATCTGGGAGTAGAAATAAGAAGCAATTTTGAAATTGAACAACCTTATGACATTAGTTGCGGCTAAGACAGATGCCAGACAGGAAGCGTATTCCGTAAAAAAAAAAGGAAGTAGGTTACAAAACTCTCCCTGGGCCAGTGCTTGAGTACTGCTCATCAGTGTGAATCCGTAGCAGGTAGGGATATTAGAATAGAAAAGCTCTAACAGAGAGCAGACACTTCGTTACAGGCTCATTTAGTAAGCGTGAAAGCGTCGCGGAGACGGTTGTTAGGAAACTCCTGTAGCATATGCAGCAAGAGAGGCGTTCTGTATCGTGGTAAGAGCTTCTGGTCAAAGTTCCGAGAGCATATTTTTCATGAAGAGACAACCAACATATTATTTCCTCCTACTCACATCTTGCGAAGCGACCGTAAGGTTGCATGCCTCCCTGGGGCATGGTTGTGTGTGTTTGTCCGTAGGTTAGTTTACCTAGGTTTAAGTAGTTTGTAAGCTACGAACTGATGACCACGCAGTTTGGTCCGATAGATTTACAAACATGTGCGTGCGTGCGTGCGTGCGCGCGCGCGCGTGTGTGTGTGTGTGTGTGTGTGTGTGTGTGTGTGTGTGTGTTTGAGCGAGCGACCGTAAGGATAAAATCAGAGATTAGGGCCCACAAGAAGACATACTGGCAATCATTTCGGAGGCGAACCATACGCGACTGGAAATGAGGGAAGTGATAATGATACCCAGAGTACCCTCTGTCACGTACCGTGGGCAGAATTGAGAAGTACTGATGTCATGTAGATGTAGAGTTAGTTCAGAGGTTCGATTTATATACCTATTGGAGGATAACATACAAGCCCACCAGAATCCTCTTAAAACTAATAACCGGACGAGTTGGACAAAGCGCAACAAACAGTTGTTTGAGTTTTCAAATGCTGACGACCGAAACAGGAGGAAGAATGGAAGAAGTGGTCTTCCGACCGGAGCCTACTGCATAAGCTTCAGAGACATAATACGCGCTAAGAGCGACGTATTTCCTTTTGTCAAAGGTCTTCCATATTCGAAAAGAATGAAATAGGACACTAAAATATTACAGTGGACCTGTATGTCATACATCAATACGATGTTACTGAACAGAATTTGGCAATGGACAATTCCACATTCGCGTAACCGGTTGATGAGGTAAACTGATCTCATCACTTTTTAGTAGAACTGACTTCTTTTCATCTGAATGTCTGGTTCGTTACTGAGCGAGGTGCCACAGTGGTAATGCACTGGACTTGCATTCGGGAGGAACGTGGTTCAAATCCTCCTCCGGCCATCCAGATTCCGATTTTCCGTGATTTTCCTAAACCACTCCAGTCAAATGCCGGGATGGTCCCTTTCAAAGGGCACGGTCGATTTCCTTCCACATCCTTACCCAAAACTCCGAGCGTTTGCTCCGTCTCTAATGACCAAGCTGTCGACGGGACTTTAAACCCTAAGCTTCTTTATTCCTGTCTGGTTCCTTACTCTGCCCCTGCGTAATTCGTTAGAAGATTCTTTCTCTTCTTAAACTGCAGATTGTGACAATGTTTCTTGTTGTAGGATAAGAAATTTTACAATATACAGCACAATTAATAAGATAATAATCCTCTTCTCCAAAGAATCAAAAATAAGACAATAATTATAAATATAGTTTCATCGATCTAAATTTAATATTCAAGACACAGGAATTAAAGCTGAAACATCACCAACACGATTACATAAAGCAGTTAATATACCAGCATTAGAAGACTACATTCTGATAACAAATGTCTTGTGAAATCTTGTAGGTCACCTTAAAGGTGGAGAATTACGAAAACATTTTTAAGAGTCACCTGACGACACCGGATAGGCAATCTCAAGTGGCAGTCCACTATCCTGATACGGCGCTCATCAGATCATTGTGACAATTGCCAGCCGATAGCATCTGGCCTTGGCGTCTCCGCATTTCCGCGCGGACAGAGGTACCCACCTCGATTCAAGAAATGACAACCCCCCCCCAGGGGGCCCACAGTTCTTTTGTGGGTACGTGTGTGGCGCGCACGGGGCCCCGAGCCGGAGCAGCCTTTCTTGTGCCCCAGGCTGCTTCACTTTCCCTCCCGGTTTATGCCTTCCCCCGGAGACGGGCATATTTCGTGAGCTACGGTGTTTCTTGTTGTCGTTTTTCTTCCTTCGTTCCTTCCTTTCTTACCCTTTGTTTCTGTCTTTCTCTCCTTGTACTCTCCTAGCCTTCTTCTCCTCCTCATTAGTCTCCACCTCGGCGTTTGAGACCCTTCCTTCCTCTTCACTTTCTCTATTCTTCTTCTTTCCTCCCTGTGCGTGTCTGAAGCCCGACCCACGCATTATCATGCGTAGCAGGTGACGGGGTAACGCGTAATTCCCCGCCCTGGGTAAGATTTCACGTCTGTAAATCCTTTCATCATCCAGAAAGGTGTAGATGCATTTGCTGGCCCTGTTATAACCTGTTCGCGTCAGCGCAATGGCACATTGTTGCTGGAAGTGGACAGTGCCTTCCAAGCTCAGAAACTCATCTGGACTACACTGTTACACACGTTTCCTGTCAAGGTAGAAGCGCATCGCACACTCAACTCGTCACGGGGGGGGGGGGGGTGTAGTCTTCCCTTGACTGATGAAGACATCCAATCCTCTGTGTCCGACCAGGGTGTGACAGCCGTCCATAGGGTAATGAAAAAGGTCGATAACCAGCTGACACCGACTCGTACTGTGTTTTTGACGTTCGACAGAGTTGACCTCCCGTCGAAGGTCAAAGCAGGGTATGAAGTCATCTCCGTCCGCCCTTATGTACCTAACCCAACGCGCAGTTTTCAGTGCCACAGGTACAACCATACCCGTGAACATTGCCCAAATGCAGCAAAGTGTGTCACTTGTGGTAGGGACGCCCATGAGGGGGATTGCCCACCTCGGTCCCCTCACTACCTAAACTGCAACAGTGACCATGCGGCTTCCTCTCACGACTGCCCTGTATACAAGGATGAGAAGGTAATCCAGCAAATTCGGGTTACGGAGAAGGTATCAACATCTGCCGCTCGAAAGTTGTTGGCGAGTCGAAAGCCCACTGTCCTCCCAGCGGGTACATACAGTAAGGTCCTCACCTCAACTCGACCTACTAAGGATTCCAGTATCCAGACTTGGATTTCACTTTCGCTGACACAGTTGTGCGATCCGCCAGCCCGAAGATTGCCCGTTCCATGTCCCCGCTTCCTCCTGCTGCTTCTAAGGTACAGTCTTCGTCAACCTCTAGTAAACCGCGGGCACCTAAACAAGATGCCCGGACCTTGAAAAAGGAACCCGTCCGTGAGGATTTTCTGCGTTCTCAGGCTTCCCAACCGTCAACTGCCTCTTCCCGCCGTCACTCTTCCAGAAGAGCTGACAAGAAAAAGAGTTCCTCTCCTTCCCCGCCGAGGCGTGACCCATCCTTCACGCCGTCCAACAGTTGCCGGCCTCGGCCGTCTTCTGTTTCACCGGGTCGCTCCGTCTGCTGGGCAACCGGCCCTTCACCGGCGGTGGAAACTGCCCCTCCTGATCAACTCAGGGAGGTGGCAGGCGCGTCGGTCGAACCTATGGACCACGACCCTTTGCCCCTGGACAGCGATAGCAGTGCTCCCTCGAAATCCGGTCCTCAGCGGCCGTCGAGGTGACCCCGCTTGCTAGTTGATTTTTATCCTTATTTCTTCTCTCATTTTTATCATGGCGCTCCTTCAATGGAATATTCGCGGCATTCGTTCCAATCGGGAGGAGTTAAACCTACTCCTTCGGTTGCACTGCCCGCTTCTAGTCTGTCTACAAGAAACAAAGTTGCATCCATGTGATCGTGCAGACTTTCCACACTACACCTCTGTGCGGTTCGACCTGCCACCCGTGGAAGGTGTCCCAGCCCATGGATGGGTTCTGATGCTCCTTCGAGACGATATCTATTTCCATCCCATTTCCTTGCACACTCACCTACAGGCAGTTGCCGTCCACATCACTTTATCCACATTTACCTTCTCCCTCTGTAATATCTATTCGCCATCGTCATCTGCCCTTACTAGGGCAGATGTGTTACACCTTGTTGACCAGCTCCCTTCACCATTCGTGTTGGTAGGCGACATTAATGCCCACCACCCCCTATGGGGCTCTCCGGCACCTTGTCCGAGAGGCTCCCTTTTGGTGGACTTTCTCCAACACCTCGATCTTGTCTGCCTCAACACCGGTGCACCGACCTTCCTTTCAGACACAACACACACTTATTCCCATATAGACCTCGCAATATGCACTCCTCAGCTTGCCGGTCGGTTTGAGTGGTATGCACTTTCTGTCATGTACTCAAGTGACCATTTCTCTTGTATCGTCCACTTCCTGCATCATTCCCCATCTCTTCGTCCCACCAGTTGGAACATTTCCAAAGCCAGCTGGGGGCTTTATTCTTCCTTGGCTGTTTTTCACGATCAGAATTTTCCCAACTGTGACAGTCAGGTCGACTACCTCACAGAGGTTATTCTCACCGCTGCTGAACGTTCCATACCTCGTACATCCTCTTCTCCACGTCGTGTCCCGGTCCCTTGATGGACTGCAGCCTGCCGCGACGCGCTTAGAGCCCGGCAACGTGCTTTACGCAACTTCCGCCGCCACCCAACTTTGGAGAATTGCATCAATTATAAACGTATGAGAGCGCAATGTCGTCGTATCATAAACGACAGCAAGAATGCTTGCTGGACGGCTTTTACTAGTTCTTTTAACCGTTTTACTCCCTCCACGGTTGTTTGGGGTGGCCTACGTCGTTTATCCGGCATCAAGGTCCACTCCCCGATTCCTGGCCTGACCGTGGAGAACGCAGTCCTCGTGGACCCCGCTGCTGTTTCCAACGCATTGGGCCGTTTCTTTGCGGAGGTTTCGAGCTCTGCCCATTACCACCCTGCCTTTCTCCCTCGCAAACAGGTAGAGGAGGCACAGCCGCCTTCTTTCCACTCTTTTAATCGTGAAAATTATAACGTCGCCTTCACCATGCAGGAGCTAGACCGTGCTCTCGCCCTGTCCCGATGTTCTGCTCCCGGGCCCGATTCCATTCATATTGAGATGCTGAAGAACCTCTCTCCTGCGGGCAAGTGCTTTCTTCTTAGTACCTATAATCGCATATGGACTGAAGGTCATGTTCCCACAAGTTGGCGTGAAGCCATTGTTGTCCCCATCCCCAAACCAGGGAAGGACAAACACCTTCCTTCCAGTTATCGCCCCATTTCTCTGACGAGCTGCGTCTGTAAGGTGATGGAACGCATGGTTAACGCTCGGTTGGTCTGGCTCCTCGAATCTTGCCGCCTCCTGACTAATATCCAATGCGGTTTTCGTCGACACCGCTCTGCTGCTGATCACCTCGTTACGTTGTCGACTTTCATTATGAACAACTTTCTAAAGAAGCGTCAAACAGTAGCAGTGTTCTTCGACGTGGAGAAGGCATACGATACCTGCTGGAGAGCGGGCATTCTCCGCACATTGCACACATGGGGCCTTCGGGGCCGCCTTCCTCTTTTCATTCAAGCGTTTTTGGCGGCTCGCAAGTTCCGGGTACGGGTGGGCTCTGTTTTGTCAGATACCTTTTGCCAGGAGAATGGGGTACCACAGGGCTCCGTCTTGAGTGTGGCGCTCTTTGCCATTGCAATCAATCCGATCGTAGATTGCCTTTCAGCCGACGTCTCCGGATCTCTTTTTGTTGTCGATTTCGCAATTTATTGTAGCGCCCAGCGGACGTGTCTCTTGGAGCGTTCTCTTCAACGCTGTCTTGACCGTCTATCTTCCTGGAGCATCGCAAACGGCTTCCGATTCTCCACTGAGAAAACTGTGTGTATAAACTTCTGGAGATACAAGGAATTTCTTCTGCCTTCTCTACATCTCGGCCCTGTTGCTCTCCCTTTCGTGGAGACTCATGTTGGATCGTAAACTTTGCTGGTCCACACACGTGTCCTACCTGGCTGCCCGTTGTGCCCGATCCCTTAACGTTCTTCGTGTCCTCAGTGGCACGTCATGGGGAGCGGATCGTACCGTCCTGCTTCGCCTTTACCAGGCCATTGTTCAGTCGAAGCTCGACTACGGAAGCTTTGTATACTCTTCTGCACGGCCGTCGATTCTCCGCCGTCTCAACTCTGTCCACTCTCAAACATCGGAGTTTACGTCTTCCGACCAGTGCATTTTATACTAGCCCTGTCGAAAGTCTGTATGCCGAGGCTGCTGTATTACCCTTGACCACTCGGCGTGACATACTCTTGTGTCGGTACGCATGCCGCCTGCGGTCGATGCCCAACCATCCATCTTATCAATTATTTTTTTGACGACTCACTCGATCGCCAATATCAGTTGTCTGCGATTGCCTTGCTTCCACCTGGAGTTCGGTTTCGCCACCTACTACAGCGGCTCGATTTTACCCTTCCTTCCACCTTTCGGTTGAGCGAAAGCCCATTGCCACCGTGGCATCAGGCCTAGGTTCACACTCACCTCGAACTTAGTTCGCTCCCCAAGGAGAGCACTCCGGATTTGGTATACCGCTCGAGGCTTGTCGAACTCCGTACGCGGTTCGATAATGCCATATTTATTTACACCGATGGTTCCAAGAGCACTGCCAGTCTCGGATCTGCCTTCGTCGTCGGGGACAACCGGTTCCAATACATGCTCCCTGACCGGTGCTCGAGTTTCACGGCTGAGGTTTTTGCCCTCCACCAGGCCGTTTTGTACACCTGCCGCCACCGCGAACCTTTCTATGCCATATGTTCGGACTCCCTTAGTGCCCTGCAGATTCTTAAGGACCCTTTCTCGAACCATCCTCTCGTGTATCGGATCCAACGCTCCTTCCAGTTGCTAGCAGATGACAGCTGTCACGTTTCTTTCCTGTGGGTCCCTGGCCACGTGGGAGTGCCCGGGAATGAGACCGCCGACATAGCAGCCAAGGCCGCAGCTATTTTGCCTCGCATGGCTACCTTTTGCGACCCATCGGACGATGTTCAACGGGCTCTTCGCCGGAGTATCGTGTCGCAATGGCACAGTGCGTGGTTTTCTATGTACAACAATAAAACTGTAAAACCGATCCCGACCGCTTGGAGGACCTCCTCACGCCCCTCTCGGCGGGAGGAGGTCATCCTGGCCCGGTTGCGGATCGGTCACTGCCGTTTCAGCCACCGTCACTTGCTCTCTGCCGACCCTGCACCGCTGTGCTCCTGCGGTGAACTGCTGACAGTGCGACATGTTTTACTGACTTGTGTTAATTTTAGTCATCTCCGTGTAGCCCTTCACTTGCCGTCTACTCTGGAGAAAATTTTAGCTGATGACACACGAGCAGCTGCTCGAGTTTTGCGTTTTATCAACTTGGCCAACTTATCCAAGGATATTTAACCCTTTTAATTGTCTTTTATCTTTAGTTTTTAGCGTCTTGTTTATGTTCTGACAGTCACCTTTTTTCTTTGAGATCATAGCGAATATTTGTTCTTGGCTGGGCGCTAATGACCATAGAAGTTGTGCGCCCTAAAACCACAAAAAAAAAGAAAAAAAGAAAAAAAAAAGAAATGACAACAAATAAAGCATCGGTCACGTAGGTAGGAACTGATACGGGGCTTGTGCGTTCTAAAGAAAGTCGTGGAAAGGACCATGATTTAAGGGCTTCACCCGAGGTTTTTCCCTTCTCGTAAAAATTATCACCCCCATGAACCACAGACATTGCCTAGGTGGGGTCATTTGCGTGTCTCAACGTACCGTACCGTTCCGTACCGTAGGTATAACCATAGCGGAGGGGTATGTGTGGAGAGGCCAGATAAACGTGCGGTTCCTGAAGAGGGGAAGCAGCCTTTTTAGTTGTTACAGGGGCAACAGTGTGGGTGATTGATTGTGCTGGACTTGTAACAATAGGGCTTTGCCATGCAGTTCCTGAGAAAAGCTGAAAGGAAGTCGTTAATTTTCCCGAGGTCAATCAATTCTGCTGTACGATTATATGACAATGGCTTCTACTTGGATAAAATATGCAAAAATAGTTCCCCTTTCGGATTTCTGGGCGCTGTCTACTCATGAGGATTTCGCCATTAAGAGGAACCAAACAGGCATTCTACGAATGGGATAGTTAGAAAATTTTAAAAGAGAAATGAAAATATTGATGTTAGATATGGTTGAGATTAGTGAAGTTCGAAGGTATGATAAACAGGATTTCTTATGAGACGGGTACAGGGTTATGAATACAAAATCGGTTGAGGGGAATGCGCGAGTAGTTCTAATTGTGAATAAGAAAATTGGATTGCGTGTAAATTACTATATACAGCATAGTGAACGCATTATCATAGCAATGATGGACATGAAGCCAACACCGACCACAGTAATGTGCCAACTAGCTCTACCGATAACGAGGGGATCAAAGAAATATATTAGGATATAACAGAAATTATTCAGCCAAGGGAGACGAAAACTTGATTGTGATGTGGGGACTGGAACTCGTTAGGAGGAAGAGGATGAAAAGGAAAAGTAGTAGGTGAATATTGACTGGGAAAAAGAAATGAAGAGGAGGTCGCCGGGTAGAATTTTGTGCAGTGCACAATTTAATTCTCATGAACTCGTTTTTTAATCATCGTGGTAGGAGGTTGTATACGCGGATATTACCAAGAAACACTGAACGGTACCAGACTGATATCATAATTTGTAAGACATAGGTTTAGAAACCAGGTTTTTAAATATAAACTTTGACGATAGCTTACTGGTTATGAAGTGTAGATAAAGGTGAAGAAACTGCAAGATGGTCTAAAAGTTAGGAGATGGAAACTGGATAAATTGGAGAAACCAGAGTTTGGCGAGAGATTGAAAGAGAGCATTAGACAAGAATTGTTTGAAACGGGGGAAAGTAATACAGTAGAAGAATGTGTAACTTTGAGAGACATTCTGAAGGCAGCATTGAACTTGTCATTACCTGTTGCAGGCAGATATAAAATTATTTATATGGTGTCTGCTCCTTTCGGATAGATACCTTATAATTAATTGTATGTCTGACCCAACAGCAAATTGACAATTTCAATGCAGACGCATTAATACGCTCGATCCCTTGTGGGAATACAGAATACGCAGCGAGCAAGTGGAATCAAATAGGGAGGAGGCACTACAATCATAGTGTGCTACAAGGCGAGAATTTGGGTTGGAATGGAAGCGTGCCTGGATAGCCTAATTAGTTTTGGCGACCGCTCGCCCAAAACGAGAAATCCGGAATCGAATCCCGGTCCAGCACAAATTTTCGTCTTTGCCATTGGATTTATGTCACTGCTCTGAAACTGGTGAATTAAATCTGATTCTGTCAGTATGTGTAAAAACGTTTATCAAGTTACGCTACTGATCGCAGATTTAATAAATTATGTGTATATTGTTCATCAATTATGTACAAGTTCAGTTCTTGCTGTGACTGTTTGGTTACGTGGACCGGGATCGAGACCTGACCTTTCGGAACAACGTTTTATTTATAGATGCAAAATAACTTCTAGTAACCCTACGACTTTTGGCTTCGTCTCTGAATAACTGCGACAGCCATAATTCACTTACTGCAGTTGGCTCTCAATCCTGAATATTGACTCATTTTGATGTTTAGAAAATACGTCCATATATACGATCATTAGTTACTGAATATATTCTGATGTGTCCGTATTATGACAGTGGAATAATCCAGTATCAAATTATGCAAATCTGTAATTTACTGTCGTGATAACGACTACATACTGCGTCTTACCTCAATAAAAATTTGAACAAATCCGTTATAAATAATGATGTTTAGTAATGCTCATGGTACCTGAAAATAATTCCACAGAAGTATTTTATCATTCAAGTCTTGTACATCTGACAGTCTGTAAAGAGTAGGAGTCATTTTGTAGGTGGGCGGTTGCGTGTAGTTGCCCGCCCGATGTGCCGATCGCTCGCAAATTTAGGATTTTCCACGCGCGTGCTGGTCTGATTGCTGCTTTCACCTGCGCCATATGGTGGGTACTTTGACTTATTTGCGTAGTTACGGGAAGCGAGGACAGTGAGGTGTTCGGTGGGCACTTGACGAAAAGGCGACGTCAGAAAGACGGCCACGTGGAGTTCAACAGCTTGGTGTTGCATCGGCTGTGGACTGTTGCATTGAGTTGTCAGAGGAAACCAGAGCGCGCGTGAGGGATGATTACGGCTGTGTAATATAGAGGAACACTAACGCCTGGAGAGTAATGAACATTGTACCGTGCTGTCTAAGTTAGGAAAGGATTGTGAAGTGATCCGTACCCACGAAGAAAGTCAAGAGGTGTTTGCCGGGTCGTTACTACATTGGGATGCTAAACTGCTTCGTTACGCGAAGGCAAGTCCAGTGATCTAACTAGTATTGTATGTGATTCACATTACTTTGGATCCTGCAAATGTTGCTATACGAGTTCTTTGATTCTTATTATCTTCAGATTCTGACTAAGGGTTTAGTAAGAATGTTCGGAAGGTTTCATTTTATAGACTGTGGATGCAGTCTGAGCTGGTGACACTTCGCTCCCAGCTTCAAGCTGTGTTAACCTCTGTTGCACAGCTGGAGGCTGCGATCGAGGGGCGTCGTTGTTGTTGGCCGGTAGTGGGGACCGAACGGACTCCCGCCGTTTCCACCGATCGACCTGAGGCAGCGACATGCCCTGATACTGCTAGCAGTGAAGCAGACACCCCACCCGTGGTTGCGAGGGAGATCGCTCCAGTGCGTGGCAGGCGGCGCAAAACATTCCGGGAAACCGACCGTGAGGCCTTCCCGGTTCGTCTTGCGAACAGGTTTGAGACGCTATCTGTTCAGGACAACGTTCCTGAGTCTGATGGTGTGTCTCATCCTGAGGTCACTACTCAGTCTGCAAGATTTGGGCTTTCACACAGGATGGGTTTGTACGTAGTTGGGAGCTGCAACGTTAGGCGGGTGATGGAGCCCCTTAGTAAGTCGGCTGCCAAGGAGGGGAAGAAGGCCACCGTGCACTCTATGTGCATAACGGGTGGAGTCATTCCAGATGTGGAGCGGGTCCTTCCGGATGCCATGAAGGGTACGGGGTGCAGCCACCTGCAGGTGGTGGCTCACGTCGGCTATCGGATCTGAAGAGATTGTCAGGATTTTAGTGACTATCTGAAGTGGTAAACGCTGACAGTCTTGCTTGCAAGATGGTGCTCACCATTTACAGCATAGTTGACACGACTGTGGCCCTATGATACAGAGCCGAGTAGAGGGTCTGAATCAGCTCTGACGGTTCTGCGACCATGTAGGCTGTACAGGTCAGTAGTCCACTATACGCCGGAAGCGGCTACACGGGTAGCCGGGGCTGTGTGGTGTGGACTAGGCTGTTTTTTAGGATAGAGGGCGTGAGGGAAAAACAAAATGGGCAATCTCACAGGGTGCAGGTGGAACACATCATAAATGAAGATCTAGGAACTATAACAGTTGTCAATTGTCGTAGCTGTGTCGGGAAAGTACCAGAACTTCAAGCGTTAATAGAAAGCACCGAAACACACATCATTGTAGGCAGTGAAAGTTAACTACAGCTGTAACTAAATTCAGCAGAAGTTTTTACAAAAGATCTAACTGTTCAGAAAGGATAGATTAAACAAAATAGGTGGAGGCGTATTTGTCGCCGTCAAAAGTAGTCTTTCGTATAGCGAAGTTGGACAGTTCCTGTGAGCTATTATGAGTAGAAGTTGTACCTCAAAATCGTAAGAAGTTAATAATGGTTCCTTTTACCGGCCTCCCGACTCTGATGATACAATAGCAGAAAGGTTCAAAGAAAACCTGTGTCTAATTACAAACAGGTACCCGACTCACACGATAATAGTAGGTGGTAATTTACCCTCTATCTGTTGGCAAAATTATATTTTCAAATCAGGAGGTACGCATGAACCTTGGTGCGAAATTGTACTCAACGCATCCTTTGAGAATTACTTCGAGCAATTAGTTCATCATCAAGAATAGAGATCCATATCGCCATTCAACAACTAAAGAATGGCGAAGCGGCAGGTATGGACAAAATCAAAACCGGAGGCCTTGAAAGTGGATGTAGTACCTCAGTCGAGATTCTGTTCCCACTTTTCAAAAAGTTGGGAAGAAGAGAAGATCTCCAGAGATTGGAAAAAAGGACTCCTGATCAAGCTTCCGAAGAAAGGAGACTTATCAGACTTTGAAAAGGCGTTTGACAGTGTAATGAGGAAGAATACGTGTAAAGCTATGCAAGAGTTTGGGATCCCTAAGAAAACTATAAAGATAACCTAAAAAAATGTATGAGAACTACACATGTCAGATTTTGCATCAAGGGACGCTGTCGGAACCCAATCTGGTAGATACAGGAGTTAAGCAAGGATATTTGTTGTCACATATTCTACTTCTGATGGTGCTGGATCTTGTGATGCAGAAGGCAATGAATCACCGTAGAGGAATCCATTGTGGATTGACAGGGATTGACAGTCAGGTTGTTAACCAGCAGTTTCAAAGATATAGAAGCAATGCTGAATGATGGGTTTGAAGATAAATGGAAAGCAGGTTTGCTACCTGGGAAGTTTAGTCATCCCTGAGGAAGGTATGGTAGACGCAAGTAATTTCCAACGAAGAACTATGGAAAACTCATATTGGAAGTGGATTGGGCATACATTAAGGCGTGGCAAAGACAACATGGCAAGACAAGCCCTAGAATGGAACCCACAAGGTAGCAGCAGAAGAGACAGACCAAGGAATACACGGAGGAGGAGTGTAACTTCAGAAGCGACCGACTAAGGAGGGAAGACCTGGACTAAGATCAAGACACTGGCGCAGAACAGAGTCCGTAGGTGGATGTTAGTTAATGCCCTATGCTCCACTTAGGAAATGCAAGAAATAACTCAAGTAAGTCAATTAGTTCACGAGCCAACTAGAATTGTAAATGGATGTCAAAACACACTTGATCTCTTAGCAATAAATAAACCTGAGCTCATAACGAGCATCATACGGATACAGGTATTAGTGAACACAGAGCTTTCGTAGCTAGATTATATATTGAAAGTCCCAAAGTTACCAAAAATAGACGAAAAGTATGTTTTTTTTTTTTTTTTTTTTTTTTTTTTTTTTTTTTTTTTTTTTTTTTTTTTTTTTTTTTTTAATCTGTCGGAAAAAACTGCGTGGTAATTAGTCCGTAGCTTTCAAACTATTTAAACCTAGGTAAACTAACCTAAGGACAACACACACACCCATGCCACAGGGAGGACTCGAACCTCCATGTCGAGCAACCGCGCGTTCCGCAACGAGACGCTTTAGACAGGAAAAGTATATTTGTTCAGGAAAGGAGATAGAAATAAAATAAATTGCTTCTTGAAAGAAAGTTTCCCCTCGTTACTAACACTAAACGTAAGTGAAGACGAGTGGTGACTCAAATTCAAAGAAGTGGTATCGACAACAATTTACAGTTTTATTCCAAATAAATTAATAAAAGAAGTAGGCGATTCCCCTTGGTACACAAAACAGGTCGGGACACTGATGCAAAAGCAATGGAAAAACGCATGCTAAATTTAAACAAACACAAAATCTCCAGGATTGGCGATCCTACAAAGAAGCTCGAAATTTAGCGAGGACTTCAATGCGAGATGCCTACAATACTTACCAAACGATACTCTTTCTCGAAATTTGACTGAAAACACAAAGAGAATTTGGTCATATGTTAAATATAAAAAAAAATTCAAATGTTTGTAAATCTATCGGACCAAACTGCGTGATCATCAGTCCGTATCTTATAAACTACTTAAACTAAGGTAAACTAACCTAAGGACAACACACACACACACACACCTATGCCCCAGGGAGGACTCGAACCTCCGACGGCGAGCAACAGGGCGATCCGCAGCGAGGCGCCTAATACCGCTCGGCTACTCCACCGCGGCTGTTAAATATACTAGGGGCAAAACACAAACAATACCCTCACTACGTGATAGTAATGGCGATTCTGCCGATGACAGCGCTACTAAAGAAGAGTTACTAAACATAGCTTTTAGAAACTCATTCAATATTTCAGATTTCGAACTACGATCAGAGGCCATAATGGGTGTCGTAGAAGTAGATATCATCGGAGTAGTGAAGCAACTAGAATCACTTCACAGGAACAAGTCTTCTGATCCGGACTGAATACACATTAGTTTCTTATCTGATTATGCTGAAGCGATAGTTCCTTACTTAACAGCCATATACACCCGCTCTCTCAAAAAAGGATCTGTACCAAAAGACTGAAATGTTGCACTGCTCACACCTATATTAAAGAAAGGTAGTAGGACTAACCCACTAAACTACGGGCCTATTTCATTGACGTCAATTTGCAGCATGGTCTTGGAACATATCCTGTATTCAGATATTATGAATTATCTCGAACAGATTGATCTATTGATACAAGGTAAACACGGATTTAGAAAATATCGTTCATGCTAAACACACCTAGCTCTTCACTCACACGAAGTGATGAGTGCTATCGACAAGGGTTCGCCATTCGATTCCATATTTCTTGATTTCCGGAAGGCTTTTGACACCGTACCTCTCAAACGGCTTTTAATCAAATTGCGTGGTTATGGTATGTCGCCACAAATTTGCTACTGGATAGTGGATTTCCTTTAAGAGAGGACATTGTTTGTAGTAATCGATGATAAAGCATTGAATAAAACAGAGGTGATATCGAGCTTTCCACAGGGTAGTGTTATTGGTCCTCTGCTGTATCTTATTTACATAAACGATTTTGGAGAAAATCTAAGCAGCTCACTTAGGTTGTTTGCAGATGACACCGTCATTTACCATCTAGTAAAATCATATGAAGATCGAAACCAACTGCAGAACGATCTGAATAAGATATCAGTATGGTATGAAAATCGGCAATTGACTCTAAATAATGAGAAGTGTGAAGTCGTCCACATCAGTAGGAAAAAAAGTTCGTAAAACTTTATTTTACAAGATAAATCAGTCAGAAGTGAAGGCCGTAAACTCCACTAAACACGTAGAAATGACTATTACTCCAGACTTATCAGGTGCGTTTGACGGAAAACATCGAAAGTGTCCAAAGAAGAGCAGCTCGTTTCGTATTGTCACGATACAGGGGAGACAGCGGTACGGAAATGATACAGGATCTGGGATGGGAATCATTACAACAACGGCGCTTATCGCTGTAGCTCCGGCTACTTACGGAAGTCCAATCGCCAACATTCTCCTCCGAATGGGAAAATATATTTTTGACTCCCACTTACATAGGTAGAAATGATCATCAGAATAAAATACGAGAAATCAGATTTCGAACGGAGAGATTCAGGTGTTCTTTCTTCTCGCGCGCTATTCGAGAATCGAATGGAAGAGAAATAGTATAAAGGTTGTTCGATTAACCCTGTCCCAGGCACTGAAAAGTGATTTGCAGAGTATCCCATGTAGATGTAAATGTGGTAGAAGTTTGTTTCTAAGTATTGAAATTTTGTTCGCCGCGTAGTAGACACGAACTTGATATGCGGGATTTAATGAGCTCCAGCCTCAATAGATGAGGGCCCCGAAGCTAATCAATCGATGTAATGCAATGAACTCTAATGATGTAATCATTTTGTTAATGTTTAGCGGTG
Source organism: Locusta migratoria (assembly GCA_026315105.1). Classification (NCBI taxonomy): domain Eukaryota; kingdom Metazoa; phylum Arthropoda; class Insecta; order Orthoptera; family Acrididae; genus Locusta; species Locusta migratoria. The sequence goes on from CM048746.1 coordinate 348,987,074, forward strand.
TTCTAATGAATGTGGCATGTTTCATTTCAACTTTTGCATTGTTAATTGAAAGAACTGGAACGCTGTAAGAGAGAGACCTGTATTTACCTCTTAAACTAAGTTTTGAATACTGTCTGATTTAAAATGTGTATTTCAAATATAGGAGGTGCGTCCAGAAAGTAAGTTCCGTTTGGTTGTATAAAACGAACGGGTACAGATACAGAAAAATTATTGATTGTACAAAAATCTACAACTGTTGAACTACTTTTCTATATAGCTTCCGAAATTTTGTAGGCAGTTATCATAGCATGGCACAAGGTTTTGTGTGCCTTTTTCATAGAATTGTAAAAAGATATAAAAAAGCCAAGATCGCTGATAATCAATTTTTATTCACGACGACCGGTTTCGCTGAACTATGTCAGCATCATCTGGTCAAATAAAATATTTTACAAGGCCATAATTTTGTAATGTCAATCAGTTGTTATATAACAATTTGCATGCATAGGTGCACTATGTCATTATAATAAAACATAATTATCACCTGATATGTTTTATTATAATGACATAGTGCACCTATGCACTGTAAATTGTTATATAACAACTGATTGACATTATAAGATTATGGCCTTGTAAAATATTTTATTTGACCAGATGATGCTGACATAGTTCAGCGAAACCGATCGTCGTAAATAAAAATTGATTATCAGCGATCTTGGCTTTTTTAATATCTTTTTACAATATTACAAGTGCATCGCCTCCTAGAACGAAAACCAACTTTTCATAGAATGTTGCCGCCCGTGTATTCAACCATTTGGTAACATGTTCTTTCAGCTTGTCATCATCGTTGAAGTGTTGTCCACGAAAGACAGATTTTAGGTGTAAGAAGAGGATTACTGTGGAAAGATATTTTTTTTTCACGATAATGCCTGACCTCACACACCGAATGTGACGAAATAATTCTTACCGTAATTTCAATGGGACCTGTTTGATCATCCTCCATACGGCTCGGACCTCTCTCCTAGCGACTTTCACCTAAAATCTGTCCTTGCTGGTCAACACTTCAACGATGATAAAGAGCTGTTACCACATGGTTGAATACACAGGCGGCAACCTTCTGTGAAGGATACATGCAAAAACTTGTGGCACGCTATGACAAGTGCCTACGAAAATTCGGCAGTTATATGGAAAAGTAGTTTAAGAGTTGTAGAATTTTGTGCAATAAAAATTTCTTCTGTATCTGTGTACAATTTCATTTTATTACCAAACGGAACTTACTTTCTGGACGCGCCTGGTATTTCTCTTCATGGTCTCAGGGACATTGTTACCTAGTAAACTTGTCGAAAGTATGCCCTTGATTTATCCCTAAAAATAGAATCAGTGTTTGTGTGTGTGTGTGTGTGTGTACAGGCTGCTCCGTCCACCACACCACCCATGTGATATCGTTCTCTTTAGATTTTTCTTGTTCAGTATCCCCTTCGGCTAATCCAATAGATTATACCCTACTAGTAGGTATTCTGTATACCTTTGGCCAAGGTCGATTACTGGATTCTGGTAAACATCTACGTCGAGGGAAGGCAGCACCCCCCCCCCTCCCAATCTTTCCTATCGGCATGGTTCGTTTCCTATATGCATGGACATTTTACAACGGACTGAGTTGTTCACGTGGCCAATTGACGAATGGGAGTATGACAAACTCGATGAAAATATAAGTGCAAGCCGCATTTGTGCAACGGTAACGAAATAGATTTTTTTACACTGTTCTAAATTCAAACGTTTGTATATCTAAGGGACTTAACTGCATTGTTTATCAGTCCCTAGGCTTACAAACTACTTAAACCAACTTAAACTCATTCAAAGGACAACACATACACATCCATGCCCGAGGAAGGACTCGAAACTCCGACGGTGGGGAAACCGCGGAATCCGCAGTAGGACGTCTTAGCACGCGCGGCCACTCCTCCGCGGCTGGACTGTTCTGAGAAGTTATTACCATTGTGAAGTTGCTGTATATGGTTTTAGACTGCGGGCGTCCAACGTGATGAAGACACAATGGCACCGGATCGACTGATGTAATATAATAGTATTGTAATAACACTTCGTGTTTGTATCTCCGCAGCTCGTTACAGAATACGCCAAATGCAAATATTTCATACATATATTCTGAGAAATGTTTCTATAAGAAGAAGTGATTGCTTTAGCAAATTGTGAGTTAATTAATCCAATAATGTATGTCCGATATGTAATGTAGAATTTTCTTAGTCCTGAAAATGAAGCCAGTTTCTATATAATTCTTACTTCATTTAAATATTACTCTAAAGAAAAGCTCTTCGGGCGTATTTAGATTTACCTTTCCTCAAAAATAAGTAAATTTTTTTAATAGAAAAAAATTTCTTCACAAAGTGGCAACTATACTGACGGCTGCATAGACTTCGCTGACGCGTTCAACGTTCTGCTGAAATAAAATTTATATCAACATATACATTTTTATGTTAGGTTCCGATCTGTCTAAGGATAGGAAGTCAAACACTTTTCTCACAATTATATTTCAATTAAAGGCCATAAGCACACACCTCATTACCAGTCGATCTGCATGACTCTAACGATTAAAAGGGAGTAAGTGAAATCGTATTCGTACAACGTTCATCCCACCTCTACGATAATCAACATCTATATTGTTGCGTTGAAATGGAGGCAGGCTTGATTTAGATAGCAGGGTTGTCAACTGAACACAGCACTTATGCTGAAAGCGGGTTTATTGCAAACTTAACATACACGCAGCAGTAACTGCCTCTGCTAATTATACACAGACAGAATGTACCAGAAATTAGAAGAATAGTTAACATAAGAAACAACTAGAAAGTACAAGTGAACATATGGAAGATGTAGAACATTCTGGAAATATTAATTTCAAAGAAATAAAAAAAGCTAGCCGCTGTTAGGTTCCCTTTGGAGCCTGCTGCAATGTCCTGGCTCTTGATCTTGTCATGGGTCATTTTTATGGCAGTTCTGGAGAATCCTTCCCTTCTGCACGATTACCGACGACAGACATACCTGTCGTGTCTTCATCAGTATCATTACCGTCCAAAGAAACCATTTTCACCCATATGTAGGCAGTTTCTTTAGTAGAAGTGTTGTATTTTCTTTGTGTCCTCCAAAGGAAACGTGGTCTTTGGTCCGCTTTCCCTACAATATTTGATGTGTGTTCTATACAATTTACGTTGTTCGTAATTGTTACTCCTAGGTATTTATTTGAATATATCGTGTAAATGATGTTTAACGGGTTTCTCTTACTGGTCATACGGATGACTTACCATTATTAAGGGCCAATTGCCATTTTTTACACCATTCAGATATCGTATCTAAATCATTTTGCAGTTATTATCTTCTTGTGAATTTACTAACCGAGAAATGACAGCATCATCCACGAACAACCTATGGGACCTACTCAGATTGGCTCCTAAATCGTTTATAGAAATAAGGAACATAGGGCCCTATAACACTTTCCTGGGGAACGCTCCCGTCGGAGGTTCGAATCCTCACTCAGGCACGGTTTTGTGTGTGTCTGTGTGTGTGTGTGTGTGTGTGAGTGAGTGAGTGACTGAGTGAGTGTGTTATCCTTATTGTAAGCTAGTTAAGTGGTTTGTAAGACTGGGGACTGATGACCACTTTAGCTTGGTCCCATAGCTTTACAAACTTTTGAACATATGACTACTACATGACCGAGCAGAGCCATGTACAGCTGGACACTATCGACTGCCTCCTCGCTTCCGCCTGTTGAGCCGTACCCGGTCCAACGTACACGTTGCAACACTCCAGTATATTAATTGTCACTTATCTTTTCAAGAGGAAATCAGGTTGCTCAATTATTTCGAAACATTGTTCCCTGTATCAGCGAGGACAGAACGCTGTCTTTACGTAACTGAATGAACCGGGCTGAGTGTGGGCTACCTCGTCCTTCTCGAGACAACAAGAGACACCGGAGATGGTACCTTACGAAATATTAGATACGGCAGCCGAGGTGCTGATAAGTGGGCGCATTATAAATGCACTGACGGGCTGGGGGTGTGCAGAGCCGCGACAGAGATGTCCAGGTCCGCCGTCCTCCTGTGCCTGCTGGTGGCCGCCTGCGGCGCTGCGCCCTCCACGAGGGTCCGCAGGCCCAGGCCGAGGCCACTCCTGGACGGCCGCATCGTGGGCGGCGAGCCGGTGGACATCTCGCAGTACCCCTGGCAGATCTCGCTGGAGGACTACGGCTGGCACAACTGCGGCGGCTCCGTCATCGGCTCCACGTGGGTGCTGACCGCGGGCCACTGCATCGTCGGCACCACTCCCAGCGAACTGACCGTCAGGGCGGGCACCTCCACCCGCGAGAGCGGCGGCACCGTCTTCGACGTGGCCACCATCATTGAACACGAGCTGCACAGCTCCTACACCAGGGACTACGACTTTGCACTCCTTGAGATAGACGGATCGTTCACCTATGGTACCAACGTCCAGGTACTGTACCCAAAACACTGCTTTTACATGTAGACGAGTTTCATTATCCTTTAATACATTCTAATCAAATAGCAAAATGTATTTTACGATTTCTGTGTAATTATAGAGGGAAAACTTGGATGGGAATGTGAAATATGGATATACAGGGTGTTTCACTAAGTGTGTTTGCCTCTGTAACTTATAAAATAATAGGTGACGGGAAATTTTAATGCGGTAGGTCAACACAAGAAATGTCACACTTTCTGCGGAGCTACAAACATAGTTTATTGTATCATTTTCCAAAGAGTTACAGCACAAAGATATAATTTTTTTAATGGAACAATAGTTTTTTTCTATCGTGCATTGGATTCGTTGAAACCAGCTGCGTCCAAATCAATTTAAACTACATTCCTATCACTGTTAGTTTGGAAGCTACAACCCTTCAAAGTTTCAGGGGCAGATACCACACGCTGTACATAATAAATGGCTGTGTGGTGGGGTTGGGGCGCCATGGTCCTCATTCATGGTCCGCAAGGTCTCCCGATTTAACACCAGTAGATTTTTTTTTTTGTGGGGATATCTAAAGGATCCTGTTTATGTCACTGAGCCCACATCTCCAGTTGATCTAAAACGGCGCATCGAGGACGCATGTCGCTTCATCACACCGGCGATGTTACATATCGTCTGCAGATCCTTTCGACGGCGCATTGCATTATGCATTGAGGAATATGGACACACATTTGAACATCTCATGTAAATCAACTTCCCACCGCCATAACCCATCACCCACCACACAGCCATGTGTTATGTACAGCGTGTGGTATGTGCCCCTGAAACTTTGAAGGGTTGTAGCTCCCAAACTAACAGTGACAGGAATGTAGTTTAAATTGATTTGGACGCAGCTGGTTTCAACTATTCCAATGCACGATAGAAAAACTATTGTTCCATTTAAAAATTATACCTTTGTGGTGTAACTCTTTGGAAAATGATACAATAAACTATGTTCATAGCTCCGCAGAAAGTGTAACATTTCTTGTGTTGACCTACCGCAATAAAATTTCCCGTCACCTATTATTTTATAAGTTACAGAGGCAAACACACTTAGTGAAACACCCTGTATATACTGCGTTACTGGGAAAACCAACCATGACAGAACTATTTCACCTGCTACTTAAGATGTATGAAACAGGGGAAATACCCTCCGACTTTAAGAAAAATGTAATAATCCTCATTCCAAAGAGAGCAGGCGCAGACAGATGTGAAAATTACTGAGCCATCACTTTAATAAGTCATGGTTGAAAAAGTTTAACAAGTATTATTTAACGGATGGAAACCTGGTAGGAGCCGACTTAAGGAAGATCAGTTTGCATTCAGGAGAAATGTAGGAGCACGGGAGGCGATCTTCACTTTACGGCTTATTTTACAAGATAGAATAATGAAAGGCAAGCCTATATTTCTGGCTTTTGTAGATTTGGAAAAACCTTTTGGCAATGTTGATTGGAATAGATTCAAGTCCTCAAGCAAGCAGGAGTAAAATATAGGGAACGGAAGGTTATTTACAATCTGTACAAAAACCAAACAGCAGTCATCAGAGTTCAAGGGCATGAAAGGGACGCAGAGGTGGGGCTTTGTAAGGCAAGGTTGTAACCTTTCTCCAATATTATTCAATATTTACATGAGCAAGCTATGAAGGAAAGCGAGGAGAAATTTGGAGAAGGAATTAAAGTCCAGGGTGATGAAATAAAAACATTGCATTTTACCGATGACATTGTAATCTTGGCAGAGACAGCAATGGACCTGGATGAGCAGTTGAACGGGATGTACAGTGTGTTGAAAGGTTCATACAAGATGAACCTTAACAAGAGCAAAACAAGAGTAATGGAGTGCAGTCTTAGAAAATTGGGCAGTAAAATTACTCACGATCGTCGCAGTACACAGAATATAAAATGCTGAATGGCTATGGGAAGAAAAGTGTTTCTGAAAAAGAGAAATTTGTGAACATTAAATATTAATTTAAGCGTAAGGAAGTCCTTTCTGAAGGCATTTGTGTGGAATGTTGTTTTGTATGGGAGTGAAACATGGACCATAAAGAGTGCCGACATAAAGAGGATAGAGGCTTTTTAAATCTGGTGTTACAGAATAATGTTGAAGATTAGATGGGTGGATCGCGTAATTATGAGGAATTACTTAATAGAATTGCGGAGAAAAGGTATTTTCGGCATACCTTCACTAACAGAAGGGATCGATTGGTAGTTTTTAGACATCAGACTAGAAGAGCAGAAGAGGAACTGTAGAAGGGGAGAGACTGACAGATCAGCTGTTGCTGAACATGTTTTTCAACCAATTCGATAAGACTGTACAGAGAGGCTATATAAATTGTAATACATCCCAACAATTTCAATAGAATGGAGGAGGGCGTGAAACTAAATGAAATCTGGATTCCGGTGTTGAAGAAGATATGTAACAGTCTTCCACCATGGGACGATATTAACGGACGACGGCAATCGGCAACGACAAGTTGCGCGCGCATATCAAATCATCTGACGTCACACCTCTGCGTGCGAGTCCTCGTAAACGGAGTTTGTCTTCAGTCAGTAGCGAGCCAAGGTGTGCGTCGGACATTCAAAAGTATCTCCCCCTTGAAAATGTCCTCCGCTGTTGGGGACGGAAGGTTCGGTTTGAATAATAAATCCATAAGACCGCAGTATAATTGCCTGGAAATTTTTAGTAATTTTGACCTTTCGGGTAGTGAAAGTTTACATTTCACAGAATGAGGCCTCCCGTACTCGTCTTGGAAATACATGTTTCACTACAAGAAGAGTAACTTTTGAGATTTAGCGGCCCCCCAGACGAGAGACACGGGCCAGTCTAAAAAAAATAGCTTTCGGGGTATTTGGAGGCTCCCCAAGACGAGATGCCCAGGCGGTCCACCTTCTCCAAAGTCCGCCACTGCAACCAGGTCTCAGTAGGTTCCTGTATAACTGTAGCTGGTACTAGGGAACTGAGCTACGAAATCAGCACACCTGCGCAATCTGAACCCCCACTGCCCCAAGTTTGCTGCGTCAGTTAATTTATACTATCTTATTACTCTTTAATTTTGACTACATTGTCAGAGGAGAAAACAGCGATCTATTTGGTATGATCAATATACAAAGAAACAATCTTGATCGCAGAAATTAACAGTTTCAATTAACCGGTTTCGACCTGATGTAGGTCATCTTCGGAATTACAAGTAGCCTGAAAGGACTAATTGAAGTAATTACAAAAACGCCTAAGTATGACTTTAGATGTAAGATAAAATATATACAGAATAATGTTTATGACGTTACCCATATGGCCAGTGCTCGACTTGGCTGGGCTGGGCTGTCCTGGGCTGTTCTGCTGCCAGCAGGTAACTGTTGACTAGTGGCCATAAGACCTCTGGTTAAATAGTGTATGATTTTGGCGCCAAGTCACCAGCAGCCAATGGGAAAAGGCTTACAAAGAGTATGTTCTGAGTAATATATAAATTAATACATAGTTTGATAATAAAAATATATAAATAGAATTAAGAAATGTAATAAAAACAGATGGATAGTACAAAAAACTGTGTATTAAAACATGCATAACGAATATAATCAGCAAGTGAGATTTAATCAATGGTATTAGTCTGCAAACGAAAGGCTATTGTAATCAATATATATGCTAATGTGGCTAAAACATATGAAGACGTAATCTTATTATATTAAAATACTGCATCATTATAAATTAAGTCGTATTTTTCATGGTGCAATGCCATCTATTGGGTCATTAGATATGGTAACGGGAAGTTCAAGGATGTTAGCAACTGGTGACGCCGTTTTCATGCCAACACAGAAGTTAACACGTTGGGTGGGTAGTCAAAGATGTGTGTAGAAGGTTGCCAACTGTCGTCATGGTTATGCAAACACATCAATGTGCAGAGTGAAGGTCGTTAAAACGTATTTTTCGAGTGCATGGCATTCGAAAAACGTTAAAATTATGAAAATGACAGTGATGTATATTAGAAAGAAAAAAACAGTAACCATATTTGTCCCTTGGTAAAATACTAATAAAACGTTATACAATGTGTCTTAAAGAGAATAAAATGAACAATAAAAGGTTCCATTAATGGTAGTAGGAACTGCTAGTATGATCATAAAATACTATGGATAGTAAGATAGATTTCATAGTAGTATAAACTACTAGTATTGTAATAAAATAGCGAAAAGTGCCAGAACAGTAGATAATATGGCGGCTCTGAAGAGAGTCATGAAGGAACAGTATCTTTGGTCCCTGTAGTGAGAATTATTACTATTATAAGTAAAATACACTGAACAATAAGATAGATTTTATAGTGGTATAAACCACAAGTCTTAAGATAAAATACAAAAATTGCCACTACAAAAGGTTATATAGATTTTACAGTAGTATAACTACACGTATTAAAATAAAATACCAAGATTGCCATAACAGAAGGTAATACAGCGGCTCTGATGAGAGTCATAAAAGGAGCCAAGATGTAACACTTAGAAGGCTAATGTAGAGGAGTCTAGTGTTATGGTAAAAATATAAAGAACACCAAAAGATGTTTTAATAACAGTAGAAACAACTAGTATTATAATGAAATATCCTGTTACAATTTATTCCACGTAAGGAGATAATGACGTGAAGTGACGTGACTGTGCAGGCGGTGGGCCTCGGCACCTCTGAGCTGGCGGGCGGCACGGCGGTGACCATCACGGGCTGGGGCTCTCTGCAGTCCGGCGGCGAGTCCCCGGTGCAGCTGCAGGCGGTCACCACGTCCATCGTGGACCGCGACGCCTGCAACGACGCCTACGGCGGCGACATCCTGGACACCATGATCTGCGCCGGCGAGGAGGAGGGCGGCAAGGACTCGTGCCAGGGCGACAGCGGCGGCCCGCTCGTGTCGGGCAGCACCCAGTACGGCATCGTCTCCTGGGGCTACGGCTGCGCCGAGGAAGGCTACCCCGGCGTCTACGCCAACGTGCCCTCCGCGCGATCCTGGATCACCGAGAAGACCGGCATATAGACAGGCGAACGCGGCACTCCTTTTTGTTTCACTTTTGTATTTAACTGAAGAACCTGGTAATAAAACTTGTTTCCCGTCCACATAAGCCTATGATTTATTATCGTCCTCACCACTTTGATCTATGATTTAGAAAATATCGTTCTTGTGAAACACAACTAGTTCTTTACCCACACGAAGTGATGAGTGCTATCGACGAGGGATCTCAAATTGAGTCCTTACTTCTTGATATCCGGAAGGCTTTTATTCTCAGAAACGACTTTTAACCTTTAGCCCGTACACCGGTCAATTGGACCGGGGCGACCCCCTTCTCCTCCCTTCCCCTCTCTCTGAGTGCGTGTCAGCACTCTGCCCTCCACAGTAGCCTCAAGGCAGTTGAAGAGGAAGTCCAAGTAAGTCTTTTCTTCGTTGTGCATCTGGCTGAATTTCTGTAATTGAAGAATTGCACTCTCCGCTCCCGGTCAAAAAAGGCCTATGTGTACACTGAATGTCTTTGTTTTGTCCGCTCCAATGTACCCCCCCCCCCCTTACCATCAAGTTGTGTGTTTTTCCTTTCACAGTCAACTGCAAGTCTATAAAATTGGAAAAAAATCTACATATCAAGTGTGTGAGAAAACTATTGGGGGTGTATGCTGGGGAAGGGGGAGACCGAATGGTGCATTACATGTATTTTAAAACATTTAGATGCAAAAAAGGGCGAAAGAAACTGAAAGAAACGGCACCGCAGTCTTAAAGACCAAGTGTACGCTTTGTGTGCCATAAGGGGGTGTACGGGCTGAAGGTTAATGAAATTGCGTGGTTACGGTATATCGCCCGAAATTTGTGACTGGATTTCTTGTCAGAGAGGGCACATTTTGTACTAATTGATGGTAAGGCAATGACTAAAATAGAGGTGATATCGGGCGTTTCACACGGTAGTGTCATTGGTCGTCTGCAGTTCCTTATTTACATTAACGATTTGGGAGAAAATCTAAGCAGCTCTCTTAGGTTGTTTGCAGATGACGCCGTCATTTACCGTCTAATAAAATCATCTGAAGATAAAACCAACTGCAGAACGAACGAAATAAGATATCACGGCAACTGACTCTAACCAATGAGAAGGGTGAAGTCCCCACATGAGTACGAAAAGATTTCCGTTAATCTTTGTTTGCAAGATAAATCAATCAAACGTAAAGCCCATACACTCCACTAAATACCTAGGAATTACTATTACATCAGACTTAAACTGGAAACAACATGTAGATAACGTCATGGGAAAGGCAGAACCGTTAAAAGATGCAACAGAACTACTAAATATACCGCATAACTACGCTTGTCCGTCCTTTTTTGGAGTGTTGCTGCCCAGTGTGAGATTTTTATCACGAGGGTTTGACGGAGAACATCGAAAGAGTCCAAAGAAGGGCAGCTCGTTTTGTATTATTCACGATACAGAGGAGACAGTGTCACGGAAATGATACAGGACCTGGGATGGGAATCATTACAACAACGGCGTTTATCGCTGCGGCTTGGGCTACTTTCGAAACTCCAATCGCCAACATTCTCCTCCGAATGCGAAAATATATTGTTGACACCCACTTACATACGTAGAAATTATCATTAGAATAAGATACGGTAAATCAGAGTTCGAACGGAGATACTCGATGTTCTTTCTTCCCGCGCGCTATTCGAGAATGGAAGGGAGATAAATAGTATAAAGGTGGTTTGATGAACTCTCTGCCAGTAACTTAAATCTGATTTGCAGAGTATCCCATGTAGATGTAGATGTAGTCTAAATTTACTTTTTGCTCCACCTACACTACCAAGGAGACCATATGGGTATCGGATTTTCGAATGTCTTTATATTTCTGTTACGTCAAGTTCAGAACTTAAATAACAATCCGCATAAAGCCATTCGACACAACTCTCAAAAAGGTTTCGAGAATATTGGCTTCGAAGTTTTGAAAAGTACACGTAAGTATCTACAATTAAAACAGTTTCAGCATTTATCGGCGTAGCTCAGACGATAGCGTTCTAACCTTCCAACCGTAGAGTCGGTGGTTAAATCACACTGTTTTCTAATTCAATTATATAAAACACTAGTAAAAGCCCGACAGTCAACAGAATACATTGGTGTTCTAAATATTATGAATTCCGATTAAGAATGTCTGTGCAAAAGTGTCTGCTAATTCAAACTGAATTACCCAGGTCAGGCGGCGAGAACGCCCCTTTGGAAGACGAGACTCGTCAGACCACGCAACATGCTTCCGGTCATCAACAGTCCAATGTCGACAGGTTCAGACGAGGCGTAAAGCTTTGTGTCATTCAGTCAGCAAGAGTACACTTGTGTCCCTTCGGCTCTGGAAGCCGATGTCCTTGACATGTCATTGAATGTTTTGCACGCTGACACTTTCTGAAGGCCCGGCTTTGAAATCCACAGCAATTTGGGGAAGGTTTCCACTTTCGTCACTTTGAACGTTTCTCATCATTCGTCGCTGGCCCATTATTGCAGGATCTTTCATCCGGCCGCAGCGACGAAAGAAATTTATGTTTACCCGATTCTTTGGTGTCGTACACCAAAAACCCCACCAGTTCGCTAACTTGGCATGCTGTGTCCCATTTCTCATACACCAACTATAATACTAAGTTCAAAGTAACATAAATGGTGACGTTGATGATTTTTGGTCGTTAGACCCCATCTGGGAATGAGATTGACCTGCCTGGTGCAAGTCTTTAGGTGACTCCACATGGGTGACTTGCGCGTCGAAGATGAAATGATGATGAAGACGACACAAGACCCAGTCTCCGAGTGGAGAAATCGAACCCAGGCCCCCTGCATAGCTATCTAACACGCTGTTCATTGAACTACGAAGGCGAACACAGAAATGGTGATCACCTGCCATTGAAGCAGGAATAACGAAAGCCGGCCGCGGTGGCCGAGGGGACTGAGGCGCTCCAGTCACGGTCTGCACGGCCACTACGGTCGGGGGTTCGAATCCCCCCTCGGACATGGATATTTGTGCCGTCCTAGTTCGTAAGTAGTTTGTAAGTTTGATGACCCCGTAGTTAAGTCCCATAGACTATACAAACATTTGAACATTTGGAATAACGAATCTAACACCTGCGCCACAGAACCGTTGTCTTCTAAAGGCGTTGTTGCAGGTACATCCTCAGTGGTTTGTATACTAGTTTGAATCTTGACATGATAACCGGTTGAACCGTTGTGATGTGGTTGGGAAGTTCGAATTTTGACACTGTGTGTGATTGTGTGTGTGTGTGTGTGTGTGTGTGTGTGTGTGGTGTTGTGGCAGGCAGTTTTGTTTTAACCGGTTGTTGAAGTAACCATATAATAAAAACTCGACTGATACTTACAAGCTCACTGGGGATACTTAAAAGTTAAGTGCGTATTACCAACAATTTCTCATTAGTGAACAAATATTTCCAAACATTTTTGAAACTTGAATGATATGACGAACTACCGTGTTCTTGTTCTGGAATCTAACTCATCACCATCAGCCATTGCAGTGTCTTATCGATACCCAGTCTTGACAAACATCGTCATAGCTGACTAGCACCAAGGCGTGTGAAATATCGGAGTTTTCACAAGTATCAATTCAAAAATCTTAACTTAAAAAATAATAATAAAAATAATTCTTTTTTATGTTTGTTAATTCTTTTTTTTCTGATCCAGGAAATTAATAAATTCTCTTAAGTCGCTAGTAACATATAACAAAGTATCAAAAGAAATTTCAGCATTGGTCGTAAATTAACGTTCATTTGTTATTGCAACTCGATTTCATCATCCTCAGTGCAACTGAGGGACGTATTAGCGGAGCTATTAATTTAAAAAAAATAATTTTCACGGAAGTTATTTAAACAACACGTTTCCCACAATTAGTTCCTTTCCTAAGTTGATGGCGGATACCATAATCGTTTTTTGCTGTAAAATAAAACACATCTGGCTTTTGTGATGGGGGAAGTAAAATGAAATTGCATTATTTAAATAAATCTAAATTATTAAATTGAAATCATCCTTAGTATTAGTACATGTTTCACCATCTTCATTTACATTTTACAATTTGATGTATCTAGAATCCTTATACAAAATCAGCGCAAAAGGACAACCTATCTGAGCGCGAGAGAGGATCTCCAGACCACAACAAATTGTAAAGAATTTGTAGCCATTGTAATTTTGATCACTTTCTTTTAATTGAGTCTAAGTTTGCTGTTAAACTGCACTTTTTGCACACGCTTTCACTGAACTCTGCACTGTAATTGCATTGACTAGCAGTGGCGTCGGCAAAAAGCAGCTGTGCGCTGCCAGTAGATTGACATGTAGCCCCCACCCCGTGTCGGCGGTCGGTCGTGAATAGTCATGCGTACGGCCACGTGCCTTCTTTCTTATTGGTCAGTATGGTCAGCTAGACAGTTGACACACGGCGCGACGTTCTCTTCTCTTATGCCATTCTCTTCGTACAGTCTTCGTCTCGCTATGAAACCAAATACCGGCATCAGTTTTCTTATTTTAAGATAATTAACGGCATTGCTGCGGGTAAGGATTTTGTTTATATGTGTTACGAGTTTGTTACTAATGTCTGTATAGTCTTGCACTTCTACGTATACTCACATATTTCGGTTTCAAGTTTGTTATTTCAAAGTTGTCAGTATGCTAACAACTGTCTGTATTTCGCTTGTCACTGTTTCCAGCTAAGCAGTACCGCAGTGTATAAACAAGGAGGTTAGAACCTAGAGAGGTGGTGTTATCTATGCTGAGAACCGGCACTGGTTGAAGCCACGGGGGCCATGCTTTTGTGCCCAAAACAAGGATTTCTCGCTTAAAATTTTGTGTGAATATTCCCCTCTCTACGCAAAGCCACTAAATTGGTAGTCATATCGGAGTATTTACATACATATGACATACATTTCAACGACAAGAAGTACTTTACCATACAGAACGACCAATGTTTTGGGCACAAACAAATGCCGGAATGCGCATTTTGCTGGCTTCACTTTTTCACTGTTAGGGCATCTCCAGAGAGTATAACATCCTTGTGTATAAATGAGAATTCGTCACACGCACACCAATGATGTGTCTACTAGTGTGACAGAAATTAAAGTTTTATGTAATTGTGTTGTGTGAAAATGCTTTGTTAATGTTAACGGATAATATCGCTACTGTTTTTACTAGAAGTTTATGTATGCAATGATGTCACTGATTGAACACAGATTTTTTTTTCGACATTTAGTGTTCGTGTACACCAGCTCATTCATTGTCTTTCACTTTACTGTTTTATGCATACAGGTAAATATTGCAGTTTACAGTCGTATTAACAGTTTGTGGTTTGTGTTGGTGAGTTTCTAGCGAGATCATTTCCATTCATTGTCCTTCTGTTTGCTCCGATCGCGTCATTGTAGTCGCGAGTGAAAAAGATGCAAGATACATTTCTCTTTCTTACATGTTTGTAATCTAATGGTTTGAATGGGGGTTAGTCACAATTTTGTGCATTTCATGACGTGGTCTAGAACAGTTGTGATCAAACGGACTTGCACTTTTCGGTGCAGAAATAGGTTAACAGAAGTAGTACACATGTAAATAAAATTGAAAAAAATATGTATAAAACATAATTAAAATGTAATAATAAAAATGAAAGTGAAGATATGGAACACCTAGACCGTACTCTTAAACTAAGGGCAAACCACTTTCGTGAACATATAACCCATTGTTTAGTGTAACACTAAATTGCGATCGTAACATTAGAATCGCCATTTCCTTTTTTTTTTTTTTTTCTTTTTTTTTTTTTTTTAAGAAATCAGTTCATACCTTTGTAATACAGAATAGTCAAGACCACAGAATAAGTTAGCCATAACAACCTAAATTACAGACATCTTTTGTTAGGAAACTAGTATAAATATTACCCTCAGTCGTGTCACTCTCTCTCTCTCTCTCTATGTATTCGGCTCCCTATGAATTAGGTATTAGGCGATTACCTCAATATGAGTTTAGTTATTTACTTGTTAATTTGCGACTAATTCATTTCTTATAAAGTATTGAGATTTTGATAGGATCAGGTGAATAGTGCTAAAGTGTTATGGAATTTGCGACAGTATTATCTATTGAGTTTAGATCGGGTTAGGCTTCAGAAGATAGTTATAAAAATTCTGCCTCCTGAAGATATAATGATTAATTTTAGATAGATCAGAATAATAATAACTGTTTTATCAAGAGTAATAAAACTTTATTTAAGAAGATCAAAGTTGGTGTGAACTGTAAAAGAGATCAGAGATTCTGTTGTTAAACATTAACTGTGCGAAATATAGTTAGTATCATTATGCAAGTGCATTTATTGTACACTGTGTGATTTTGAAGAATATAGAAACGAGTGAGATTTAAAAAGTGTCTTAACAGAGTTCTTCTGTAGTTAGAACCTTTATCAAATTAGTGATATTTTGAACAGTGCTTAAATTAATATGTTTGACTGTGACAGAGCGCAATATGTAGTAAAATTTACTTAATCCGCTATTCAGTGAGATGAACCATATTAAAAGCAAACTCCCAAAGACTTTTCCATGAAAGATCTAAATAAATTAATACTTGTGTAACTGACTTCATTTTAGTAAACTGCCGGGACAGATAAGAAAGATAAACTTTCATAACAATATATAACCCCTGAGATAAAGAATCTGTATGTTCAAACATTTTAATAAAGTTAAGGACATTAAATAGTTTCAGGAAAGTAAAACTTCACAGTACGTTCATGTGAAATAAGAAACAATAACTCAATTCAATCGATCAAACAGGAGTACCAACCTAAATTACTGAACTACAAGATAAGTAAAATTTTAGGCCCTATTAGACTATCAAGCAGAAGAAGACTAAAGTTACTCAATTGCCTACCATAAATAATCATCACCAATATGATTAAAGGAAACTGCTCCAATCACTTTTTCTTGAAATGATATTTATTCCATGAACCAGTTTTCAAACCTTTTCAGGTTGATCATCAGATGGATCATGTTACAATAACATTTTAAGCGTCATTTTGGTCGCTGGCTCTGTGGTAGGAAGAAGGAAATTATTTTAAAAAACTCGAATTGTACGTTGTTTAGGTCGTGTTTTGTATTTGTAAGATTCCGTGAAATTTGCTGATTTACTTACTGCCACTGTATGGCCGAATTTTTGTGGTTAAATTTCCGTTTCTTGCGTCTTCTTTTGTTTAAGTCTCAGTAACACATCACCTTTTCTGTTGGGTTCCACACTGCACTATAAACAACACTTTACCAGCGTCCAACATGTGCTTTTACAGCTACTGTTATTTATAAACGTCTTAATTCGAAGATATAACACTTTTTGTACAGGTAAGTTTGTTTTGAGTATGATACATTCCATTATTTAGCAAGTAATTTTGTCAATATTAAATTGAAAAAGTGAATAATAACTACTGTCTGCATTGTTCCAATAGTTTTTTTTTTATTTAATATGTATGTATACAACCAGTTCATGTACAAGGATAAAATTCGTATTATTGCTATGTTTATTCATACACTAGTGGTGTTCCAGAATATTAATATAGACTAGGTTCTGTTTATTGTGTTTAAAGACAGTACGAATATGGTTACTCTAATATTGTAGGATTGAAGGGGTAGGTATTTAGATGTGGGTAAGCAATTATGTATTTGTTCTTTAGTAGTGATTTTACCTTAGCAGAAAGCATGTGAAAGAGTTGTCATGAGTGGAGGGGGTTTTATTTGAGGGGGGGGGTGAGAAAGGGGGGGGTGAGGAAGAGGATTTTTGTGAATTAGTTTCTTTAAATTAGCATGTTATCAAAATTTTGGAGAAACATTTTATTTTTCAGTTTAGTCTGATCATTGAGCAGGTTGTTGGATGCTGTATTTGTATTGATGAGGATTTCAATTTCTTCAAGGAGGTTTTCATACCCTTATTGGCAATTTTGTAAATGAAGAATCTGTAACTAATAAGAGTAAAACTATTTTAGAAAAAGTATCAGAATCTGTTTACCTTTCCGAACAGCAGCAAGCTGACTTGGCATCATTGTTGAAAAACTATATTCATATTTCTGATGAGAAACCAGCCATAATTAAAGCATCTGTCTACCATATGAAAGTGTATCCATTAAAAGTTTATTGTAGGTCCTCTTATTCAGTACCATAGGCAAAAAGGGAAAAGGTTCAGGCAGAGATCAAGAAGATATTACATTGGAAAATCATTGAGCCCTCAGTCCTCTGTTAGCTGTTTAGAAATCTGATAACACTGTTCGTCTTGTACTAATCGCAAGAGAAGTGAACAAAATAATTGTACCTGTAAGAACCCATCCAGAAAAGTTGGATGAGCTTTTAAAAAGATTTCATGGAGTACAATATTTATCTTCAACTGATCTAAAGTCAAACTATTGGCAGATTTTGCTAGATGAAGAATCCAGAAAATACATTGATTTTAATTTTGCTGGACGATCTTATCTCTGTGTTATGCCTTTTGGACTATCTGTTAGTGGTGGAGTATTTATTGAAGCATTGGACACTGTATTGAAGCCAGACTTGATAGTTAAAGTAACTGTATATGTATACGATTTGCTAATTGCTACTAAAACCTGGGAAGAACACTTGGAGTTGTTAGAAGCTGTATAATTACGTTCCCAAGAATTTGAAGTAACAGAAAATTTGCTGAAATCCAAGTTTTCAAGACAGCAATTAAGATTTTTAGGACACATAATTTCACCGACAGGCATACTACCTGAAGAAAGTAAAATAAATGCCCTAAAGACTTTTCCTTACCCAACCTGCAAGAAGCAGTTAAAATCATTTATTGGGTTAATTTCATTTTTTCGGAAATATTTACCGAATAATCTGTTAAGTAATGATGTTTTATTAAAATAGTCAAGGAAAAACGTACCATGGAATTGGACTAAGGAGTGTTGTTTCATGTTTGATGCTATAAAGGAAGCATTGGTGCCGGCCGCGGTGGCCGAGGTGACTGAGGCGCTACAGTCACGGTCAGCGCGGCCACTATGGTCGGGGGTTCGAATCGCCCCTCGGGCATGGATATTTGTGCCGTCCTAGATCGTAAGTAGTTTGTAAGTTTAGGAACTGATGACCCCGTAGTTAAGTCCCATAAACTATACAAACATTTGAACATTTTTTGAAGCATTGGTGAATGCAAACGTTCTTTACCATCCTGATATGACCAAGGAAATCTATATAGCTACAGATGCAGGTTTTACGGATGTAGGAGCATTTTTATTCCAATGGTCAGAAGCAGATGGAAAGCAAGGTATCCAAAAAATGTTCAAATGTATGTAGCGCTTAAGGGACTTAACTTTGGGGTCATCAGTCCCTAAACTTACAAAGTACTTATGAACTAGCTAATACTAAGAACGGCACAAATATCCATGTCCGAGGGGGGATTCGAACACCCGACCGTAGTGGCTGTGCAGACCGTGATTGGCGCGCCGTAGACGGCTCGGTCACCAAGGCCGGGGCAAGAAATCCGGATTGTAAGCTTTGCCAGTAGAATCGTATCCTATACTGAAAGATTTGACATACCACTGAACTGGAAGTGCTAGCTGTAAAATGGGCTTTGGAGAAATTTTGGACGTAAAGTGAAGGTGTACTGTGATCATCAAGCTGTAACATTTTACTGGCATGTAAATTGATTCATAACAGACTAGCTCGATGGGCAATGATTTTGCAGAATTGTGACCTGGAAATGATACACATTAAAGGGAAGTATAACATCATAGCCGACTTCTTTCGAGATTACCTAAAGGCCTAACTGAATATCCAAATACTGTGGAACAGACAGGAAACTACAAAATTAAGCTAATTAAGAATTCTCCATTTCGTAAGGACCCTCTTAATATATTCAGGAATATTGCAGCATTGCAAGATGCTGATCCTCAATGGCAAACCATTAAACAAGATTTAACGACAGGAAAATTAGCAAGTATGAACGATCAACAGCTAATGAATAATATATTGTACTATAAGGACAATTATAGAACTGGTAATGGCGAGTTTGTTTACCAAAGTCGCATCTAAACAAAATTATCTGGTTTAAACATTTTGGTTGGGGTCATTTTGGACCAGATTAATTTGTGGAGAAAATTCTCAGGCATTGTTATTATCCCAGTTTGAAGATAATTCCATCAAGAATATTACGTACTTGTGTTATTTGTCAAAAAGCTAAACCAATCTCTTACAGTAGAAAAACCTAACTACACCCAATATTTCCTGTGGCTCACTACCTACTGGAAGAGGTGGAATGAAGCATATGTTAGATATTTATGATGGTTTTTCAAAGCATGTAAAATTATACCAGCTAAAATTAGCAACTACGTCTGCAGTAAATACAAATTTCAAAACTTACTTTCTTGAAATGGGAAAACCGTCGGTAGTAGTATCAGATAATGTCAGCTACTTTGTCAGTAAGAAATGGAGTGATTTTTTGGAAGAACAAAATATTCGAAAGGTACTTATATCCAAATATCATCCTGAAGCATCATTTACGGAGAGAATCTTTCCGAGATTTCAACCAGTTCATAAGAACCTATGCTTCTAATAGACATACTAAATGGATAGAATTTGTGAAACTTTTCGAAAATGTTCATAAAAACCTACCGCATTTATCTACGAAACATACTCCAGATTAGATCATGTTTCAAGAATCTGAAGATAATTTATGGTATAATATTATTCCTAAAGTAAACGGTAAAGCGTATCATAATCAAGCTATTATAAGTAATGCTTCACGTGCACTCCAATGAAGTGCCACTAAACTCAAAAAGAAATTTGATAAAAATGTTTCAAAGACTGTTGAGTATAAAATAGGAGACCTTATATTGCTGACAACGCATCCACTTTCTTGTGCGATTAGAAGAAGAAATAAAAAGTGGTCGTTGTTGTATGAAGGACCGTATTAAATCGTAAATATTCCCAATGAAAACAGCTACTGGTTAGTCAACACTAGAACTAGAGTAACTAAAGGGCTATATCCTTACAAAGATATCAAAAAGTTTATGGAATGAATACTTAGTATGTCATATGTATAAATATCATGTCTTGTTACTGTATATGTATAAAGTATATAACGTGTTTCAAACTTTGATAGATAATAAGTAATTAAAAAGTATCCATTCACATGTGTGTGATGTGTTGTGATACGTCATGATGAAGTGTAAAAAGTTCCATGATCGAAGACGAATCAGGTTAAATTTTATTAAGTGACTATTAAGTAGTGTCGTCGCAAAGTTGGCAACGACGTTGCACCATAGGTCAAACAGAGTTCATTAAAAATTTACTTCTGGACTCTAATGTAGTGTTGTCGCAAGGTTGGCAATACTGACGCATTATGGTTAGTCCGAGCTGAGTAAAATTTTATTAAGCGGCACTCGAGGTGTGTTGCCGGAAGGTTGGTTGCGCAATGCATTGACTTATAAAATAAGAGTGTTGACTAAAGGTATTGCAAGTTTCTCGCAATCGAAAATATAAACTTATGTAATATATAGTCTTGAAAAAATGACGCACAGGTTACCGTGCACACGGGTGCGGTTACTGAAGGGAGATGCTTGTCCACTTGTTGGTCGAGCCGATCTCTACGAGATTACGAGAGTAACTCGGGCGTCCGATCCTTGATTGTCGTGAGTGCATTCGTGTTCTCTCGGTAATCCATTTTTCGTCCGGGGCAAGTCCCGGAGATAAATGAAAATTGGTCCCAATCCCCCGGCTCCGACCAAGATTTACGGGAGGTTTTCCTTGGTTGTAAGGCATATGCCGGAGGTGGTAAGCCTCTCCCACTTATTCCCAATTGGGATCCCCTTTGCCCCAATATCAGGTTGTCTGATAATTGGCTGAATAGAACCGCGACTCTTTATGGGCATGGGCCGGATCTCAAACAGCCCGCTCCACTCCTCGGAGTGGAGAATGAAAAGAGATAAGGTTTTTTTTTTTTTTTTTTTGTATTGCTTATATGGATTTTAAAATGACAATTGTTTATCTTTGTTTCATTTCGGATTAGTTGTTAGGTTATGTGCCTCGTAAATAGACTTAGAGTAAGACTTTGTTAATCGTAAAATTCGTAATGAAATTTTAAATACAAAGTTATAATAATTAAGATTGCAAAGATATTAAAGCATATAAAGGTTTAAGCAGCATTTAGCTTCGAAATAAATTTTTTGAAAGCACAGTGAAATTTTATTCTTGTATAGTTGTTAAGCAATAACATTTGCTTATGTGAGTGCACAGTTACGTAAAAAGATGTAATTAGATTACAAAATTCCAGTTAACTAACGAATTTAAGCTGAATTCCGTAAAATGGCAACGGAATTGTCCGCGGGAAATTTAAAATTCGAAATCTGTGAAATATCTCTTTTTTTATATATACAATTGGAAATTAAAGGCAAACTGCAGTAAGAATGCATGTCCAGTGTAGACGTGACCCCAGTCACGTGTATATATTAGTGTTTTAAATGACATTTAGTGTATCTGTAAATATTCTAAACAATTTATTTGCTGAAACTCAATTTTATTTAAAAAAATTTATTACATGTGGTACATGATGAGACTGTAATTGTATGCAGCGATCTGCAACCCGTGAGACTGATTATTAAATCGAATAAACTGTGCTCTACAGTGTTCAATAGTGTTTTCGTGTGCTGATAAAACTGTCATTATACAGTGATCTACGCAAACTAGACAAGTGTGCTTTGCATTAGTGGCTTTACCGTGGATAGTATTCACTGAATTAGTGACAAACCAAATAGATATTTGCATGATCAGAGACGTGCATTAAAATTCGAATATTTAGGCAGTCTATTGTATGTAAAGGTACAGACATTTGTCAGTGCCATGTTGAACTGTACAGCCAGTCGACGAGGACACTTGAGTTCCCTGTTACTGACGTCACAAAGACTGGCGGAAAATAAAACAGCGAACTCAATCTTAGAAAATTAATGAACCGAGTGACTTCTATGTTTTCAGGGATTTATTCCCTTATAGATACTCTAATATGTGTTGTACAATGTTTTGTTTCTTAATTACGAGTGCATCTTGGTGCATATCGGGGATATGTTGGACCCTGAGGGGGGGGGGGGGGGGATCATCCTGAAGAAGACCTGCATCGCTGTCAATGGATCGTGTCGGCATCGTTCGACGAAAATACATTTTATGAGGCCACAAATATACTTTGCTCACGTATTTGTAGGAGCAGATGTCGCTCAAATTGCACTAAAACATAAAAATAAAGGACCAAGAGTCCCACACACACGCTAGGATGTTCTCTGTCAACATTGACATGACCAAAGAATTGTAAACAAATGATTTGTAATTTATGTGAAGTGAATTTTTGTTATATCCACTATGTTAGTTATAAGTGTGAAATATGTAAGTTGACTGTCATTGTGTTAAGCGTATATGTATATTTATATAGATATCAATGTGAAGATCATGGGCTCATGTTCATAGGGAAACAAAATTTATTGTAAAAGCGTAGGAGGCTATCTGATACTAATGAGATGTATCACGATGTTGTGTTGGGGTCGAGATGGAGTTTGTTAACAAGTGAACAAACTCCATCTGGGGGGCCTGTGTGACACTACATAGTGATCGTAACATTAGAATCGCCATTTCGGTAAATTTTGAATTTTACTCATTTTTATGAGGCATAATTCACGTCTTTTTTTAATTTTTTTAATTTAATTTTTTATTTTTATTTTAAAAGAAATCACTCTATATCACTGTAATACAGAATAGTCAAGGCCACAGAATAAGTTACCCAAAACAACCTGAATTACAGTCATCTTTTGTTGGAAAACTAGTATAAATAGTACCCTCAGTCGTGTTACTCTCGCTCTATGTAGTCAGCTCTCTATGAGCTAGGTCTCCGCAATTAGCTCATTATAAGTTTAATTATGGGTTTAGTTATGAACTTGTTAATTTGCGACAAATTCATTTCTTGTAAAGTATTCAGAGTTGGATAGGCTAAGGTGAATAATTTTAAAGTGTTACTCAATTTGCGATAGTAATATGTGTGGACTATAGATCTGGTTAGGCTTCAGAAGATAGTTATAAAAATTCTGCCTCCCAAAGATATAATGATCAATGTTAGGTAGATCAGAATAATAATATTTTATCAAGAGTACTAAAACTTACCTTATGAACTTTATTTAAGAAGATCAAAGTTGATGTGAACTGTAAAAGAGATCAGAGATTCTGTTGTAAAGCATTAACTGTGAGAAATATAGTTACCGAACTATGTATTATTGAAGTGTCTTTGTGCAAGTGCATTTATTGTATACTTTGTGAATTTTAAGAATACAGAAACGAGTGTGATTTAACAAGTGTCTTAACACAGTTCTTCCGTAGTTAGAACCTTTACCAAATCAGTGATATTTTGAACAGTGCTTAAATGAATATCTTTGACTGTGATAGATCGCAATATGTAGTAAAATTTACTTAATCCGTTATTCAGTCACATAAACCGTATTAAAAGCAAACTTCCAAAGACTATTTCATTATTTATTAATACTTGTGTAACTGACTTTGCTTTAGTGAACTGCCAGGACAGATAAAAAAGATAAACTTTCATAATAATATATATCCCCTGAGATAAAGAATCTGTACGTTCAAACATTTTAATAAAGCTAAGGACATTAAATAGTATCAGGATAGTAATACTGCGCAATACATTCAGGTGAAATAAGAAACAATAATTCAGTTCCATCGGTCAAACTGGAGTACCAACCTAAATTTTTGAAGTACTTAATTTGAGGGTCTATTAGACTATCAAACCGAAGAAGACTAAAGTTACTTAATTACCTACCATAAATAATCATCATCAATATTTTAAAGATCAGAAAGTTACCTCCAAATACGAAGAACGTTACATTAGATATGTCAATGTTATGTGTTTCAATACACACTGGGTTAAATGCTGTACACTTACTTTCTTGATGTGAGTATTACTTGGCTCATGAAAAAATTTATTTTAGTTAAAATCTAATGGAAACATAAGAAAATTGTCCTTGTACCATGTCAGTTAACTTACTACGAAACTTAAAAGCTAAAAGTCTCCTTTATCTTAGTAAAGTCTTTGTGCGTTTGTTATTCTAAATTATGTACAATTAACTGTTCACTGCCCTAGTATCTTTTTGCTATATTTTTACTCAATGTGGTTTTAACCAAAGAATCAACACTGTCTGTTATCACATTAAATGTAGCATTCACTGTCGCCAGCGTTTTACAGCTGTCCTATATTTCTGTCTCTTCATAAATACCCTCCTTCTCAATTGTTCGTCACAAAATTTTTCCTTCTATATCACTGTTCACTTGTTCATCTTGTACTGGCCCAAAAAATAATTTTTCCATGTCTCTGAATGTTAAAATTTCCTCTGCATTGTTTTCCTTAACATTAGACAGATAGACTTACTTCTAAATTACTATGTACATGTCATTAAATAGTGTTTTGGTACATCATTTTTGTTGTGTACATATGTGCCTTGTTATTATAGAACGTCTGTCTCTAAAGTCACTTAGTTTAAGACATAATGTCACTGACAGAATCTATGACACACTTCTGTGTAGATTGCACTTTGACCTCATATCCAAAACTTTTACGTTGATATAAAAATGAAAAATGTTTCTGTATCTTCAAGGTCTGCAGACATGTTCTCTGTATATAAGAAAATTATTGTCTCGGCTCACTGAACATACTTTTTCAAATCCCTGTGGTGAAATAAACCTTAAATCTTACCTGACTTTGGATGAACTAAAAGAAAACATACGTCATAGGGAATTTTGATTATTTTGTATGGACTTGTATAGAGTAACTGCCATTTCGTGTTCAATCGTTTACTGAGTGATGGTTTGTGGTGTGGTGGTTTATATGTAATATAAGTTCACCTAATGTCCAATTTTGCACGTTATTTACTCTTTTGTCCAAACTGGTCTTGCGTTTCCCTGCAATTTCGTTGAGTGTAATGATAGCCTGTTTGACACTGTATTCAGAAGATGTTTTCTCTGGTGGTAATTGTAGTAGTGGTTTCGTCCAACTTTTTTGTTCCGGTCTGTCTGTGATTAAGTGTTTTGGTGAGTAACTAGTGCAAAGATGTGGCAAGACGTTTATGATTTGCTGAAACGGTGTCAAATTCTACCCATCGTGTTTGCTTTTGTGGAATGTATGTACGTGAGGATACGTTAAATTGTTTTAAAACTCTTTATGTAGGCTTACTTTCTTCTACTGCTATCAAATATTTCACACTTTCCTGTGCCTGCGGATACGGATCGGCTACATCTATCGCTAATATTTGTCTATGCTATGTTGTTTTAATTGTGTGTAATAGTATTTCGTCGAAGACTTTCCGCCTAAAAGTAGGTCAATGACAATAGCTGTCTATTTGTGTGTGATTTATTAATGTTTCTGTTTGTGTGTGTAGTACAAACTCGCCACTTCTGTGTAGTTATGTGTTTTCTGTGGAATGTAATGTTTTCATGGATTTTATAGTGTTGTGGGAGGCTTGTGAGGCGGGTTCTTTGTCAACGTGTCTGTTATTTGATTCAAGCATATGTCATTCTTTTGTAACTATACCATGTTCCTACACATCTCCTAGACGTACCGGAAGACGCGACAGAGCGTCGGGAATAATATTGTCACTTTCTTTAATATAGAGTACTTCAAAATCATATTCTTGGAGAAACATACACCATCGAGGCAATCTCCGATGCATGATCTAACAAGTTAGGAGAAAGCTTAAGGCTTAATAGTCGCACAGTACTTTGACATGTTTACCGAAAACGTAATAATGGAACTTTTTAAAGGCCCAGACAACAGCTGATGCTTCTGGTTCTGTAGTATCATACAACCTCTCGCAATCTGTTAATACGCTGCTAGCAAAACTCATGGGTTTGACCTCTAATATGCCATCGGGTTCTTCTGTTTGGAACAGACAACATCCTGGACCAATTTCCGATGTGTCTGATGTAATATAAAAATGATTTGACATGTGAGGATGACGTAGAAAGTTAGAGCGAACAAGCATGTTTTTTAGTATTTCAGAAGCGTCTTGACACTGTGCATACGCATGTGACGTTTTTCTTTAATAAACTGTTATTTAATGATTGGTTAGGCAGGAATTTACAGAAGAAAGAAATTAACCGCTGAAACGCTTTTAAAAGCTTCTTCGTTATTGGTGTCGGAAAGTTTTGGATAACTTTCATTTTCTCTGGATGAGGTGCAATACCAGCCGGCGAAATAATGTCACAAAAATTTAACCATTTCTTTAGAAAACTTTGATTTTCATACATTAGAAGTAACTCCTGTGTATTGAAATTTTTGTAACACTGTGTTTAAAAATTCCAGTTACTGTTCCCAGGTGCAGGTCACGTCGTAATTTCTACACGCTATTTCGGCAAACCGACACGTTGCCATCTTCAGGTTTAAACACTACTGCTAACCAATTATGCTAACTGACATGCCCCCTTCTCAGCATAGTACGGATTGCAACATTCAAACCTGTGCCCTCTACCGGCTCCTAAGGAGAGCATTAAATATTTAAGCATCTTCCCCACAATGTAAGCACCAAAATAAGCAGTAGTTACTGCAGAGGACAACTCGAACGATTAAGAACGCAACGGAAACGCAAGCTGACTCCAGAAGGTAGCAGCCCAAGGAGCATAAATCTGATTTAGCAAAAGTACTAAATGAACACAAGTTAAATAAATACATAAAAAAGGGAAGAAGGGGCGCTGTAACAGAAACACTATATACAAAAATAATTCTGAAAAAAAAAAACAAGGCATGAAACGGTGGAGACCAGATACATACAATTAAAAGCACACATCTTACATGGTTGCTAACCCTAATGCCCAACAGAATAGTGTGTGGTGAAATAAAGATGAATACTGCTCACAGGGAGTACGATCTCACACACTCACACAAAACACTCATATGCAATGCTGTTCGCGACACGTAACATTGCATCGACCAGCGTTCACCAGACAGAGGAACAACGCTATGCGAATACGGCCATGTGTAATTGGGAGGGCGCCGGAAATAGACGTTAAAATCAGACCAGAGGTTAAGCAGGAATGTCTCGAATATGGGAAGGCTCAGGCTCCCATATTTCAAACGCACACGTGTGCGGAAATCGAACTCACCGAAAAACTGAAAACTGCAATGACATAGAGAAACATTAAAATAAACCGGTCAAATAATTAGTCATTGAGAATTGCATAAGGAAAGGAAAGCATATCATCCGATCTCCATATTGTAGGAAGAGCCCCATGGTCAGTGCAGTGTAGAAACTACAAGGAAGCTTTACACAGAACAAAAATTCTAGCCTGGTGGCATAAGAACGATCTCAGGGCTGAAGGCACTTTGTGATAGATTGACCAACGTGATTTCGCACACAACACAAGAGAATTTCTACAAATTTACATTAATCAACTCGGAGATCCGCCAGCATAACAGTTATTGCACTGATACTGAACTGGATTTTTATCCGTCACTTTCCACTTCTTTCACCTCTGGCAGTATCACTCAAGTGAAAAATACCGAGTAGCACCGTGGTTCGGAATCCACGTTAAATTGTAGGTCCCCCTATAACTGGCTGGGTAAGTCAGTTCGAAGGTCGGAGGAAGGCAACGGCATACCACCTCCAAACAGGACCATGCCTAGTAAAGCACTGTGGTGTTCAAACCAATCTTCGGATTGTTGACTGCTTTACCTTTTTACTGAACTAGAACACAAGCGTAACGCGGATCACTAAACAGGACCAGATCCTTCACTTAATACCGTGGAAAGATCATATTGTCGCGTAATTATTAATACTCATCTCGCCCTGCATTGCGAGATAAACGAAGGCACTAAGCAAGGACGGAGCTGACATAGCCATTACCACAAAGTACCAAAATCTAGGAGCATCTCTACAGCCATTCGAGAGATTACCACTCACCTCGGCGTCTTCAGGAAGAGTGCCCGCAGCGAACACACCTTTACCCTTCCAGAGCGCTTAGCCGGTGGATGGGGAACTGGTCCAGCGACCTTATACCTGTTTTGACAACTGTCGCTATTCAGCTAAACAAAGGCATGCCTACTCGATTGTACTCTTTAATAACCTAGTTGGCAAACCTACGGTACACAGCCTAGCAGCCATATTCCCTAACCAGACCAGCAAAATTTGAACTCATAGCAGACGAAAGCATAAAAAAAAGCAAGAGACATATTCGATGCACATGCAGGATAGAAAACAACTACCACTTTGTAGCAAGTTCACATACAAACAACAATGGCCACTTATTTCAACACACTCACTCTTGGAAGCATAACACAATATAAATTACATATTTACACATGGAAAACACACAAAAATATTCTAACAATAAATCGGTGATCATACTAGGGCAGCAGATAGCATAGTACAAGGTGTATGGTTAAAAATATAATACGAAACACAACCAGCACATTATGTGGACGTTTTTCAAGGTGGTACCTGAAAACACCACCTCGGTGTGTCCCCGCGGTGTCATATATATAGGAGTCATCCCCTCCACCACTCCACTGCGCTGGCGGTTGGCGCGGCCGTCGTAACGGTCAGCGGCGGTGGTGGGGAGAGGGGGCCCCCTGCAGTGCTGTCTTCTCTTCTCCAGCATCTGCGCCGCCGCCATCGGGTGCGGACGTCCCTGGCCAGGAACGTTGCTTCCTTACTAAGTCCAGTGGAGGATTCCATGCCTGACGTACCTGTAGTCTTTAATTAAATTATCTTGTTCTCTGATTTCGATGGCCTCTTTGATTACGCAATCCCAGAAGGAGGAGGAATGCCTTACTATTCTAGAGTTCCCATACTCCATAGTATGGCCACTTCTTATACTATGGTCGACCACGGCTGATTTCGTGTTCTTGCGTTATTCTGTATGGCGTTTATATTCACGGCACCTTTCTTATACCGTGCGTATCGTTTTCCTAATGTATGACTTGCCACATTGGCAGCGGATTTTCTAAACGCCCAATTTTCGAAGTGCTATGTCGTCCTTAACTGAATCTAGTAGCCTCAAGGTATTTGCAGCAGGTTGAAATACACATTTAATGTTGTGTCGCTCCAGAATCCTGGCGATTTTTCTGAATGTGTTTCCAACGAACGGGATGCACGCCAACGATTTGTAGTCTTTTCTTCTTCCTGCTGTTGCCTCTCAACAGTCTGTCTGAAGACACGTTTTATCCGCTAGTTGCTGTACCCATTTCTCATGAATGTCGTCTCGAGGTGCTTCAGCTCAGCAGTAAGGATATCTTCGTCACAGATTGATCGTGTCCTGTGGACCAGTGTGCGTAAAACGCCTTCACGTTGTGAGTAGTGCTGGCTGCTAGAAGCATGATATATAAATCGGTGTGTTCCAGGTCACCATCAGGTTTCCGTTTCACTGGCATGTCAAGAAACGGAAGGGCGCCGTTCTCTTCCAACTCCATCGTAAACTGTACGTTGGGGTGCAGCGAATTGAGATGTTGGAGAAACTCGCTCAAGCTGTCCCGTCCGTGAGGCCAGACGACTAACGTGTCCTCCACGTTGCGATAGAAGTAAGTCGGTTTTAGACGAGCTTGTTCCGGTGCCTTCTCCTCGAAGCTCTCCATGAACGAATTCACCACGACTATCTAAAGAGGACATCCCATGGCGCACCGTCTGTCTGTTCGTGATAATTTCAATCGAAAAAGAAAATGTAGAAGCGAGTACAAACTCAAAGAGCCTTGTCAGATTAGAGTCGAATATGTTGCTTATCAGTTCTAATGAGTCCTTCAGTGGTACCACTGCATCCAAACTTATCAACAGGTCTCTAGTCCGGAGATAAAGTTCTTGTAAGTGCTTTACAAAGTGAGTGGAATATGGTGTTCGCATTTACCCACATGTGAGCTTAGAAGAGCAGTCAGATGTTTGGCCAGTCCATATGTTGCTGCTCCTATGTTACTATCGGGCGAAGTGGAATATTCTTGCCGCGCTGGTGTAGCCGAGCGGTCTAAGGTTCTCGCTGTGGAGCGCGCAGTTGCTCGCCGTCGGAGGCTCGAGTCCTCCCTGGGGCATGTGTGTGTGTGTGTGTGTGTGTGTGTGTGTGTGTGTGTGTGTGTGTGTTGGCCTTAGGTTAGTTTAAGTAGTTTGTAGGCTACGGACTGATGAGCACGCAGTTTGGTCCGATAGATTTACAAACATTTGAGCATTTGAATTTTTGGAACGTTCTTCTTGTGAACCTATGGCAGTCCAATAGAGCCCAGGCGGAGCAGCAGCTCGCGGTCGAAGCTTTTTGACAGTTTCTGCATCAAAAGCACTGCGCAGAAGTTCAATGGATCTCCTTCGAGCTTCTTGTACGCTGTGTCATCTAGACGTTCGTACGCTCTCTGTCGATATTCTGCGTGCAGCAGCAGTTCTGTACCGTGGTGTTCCCTTTGACCGCAGGCAGGACGACTTGTTCGGGATCGTTGCGTAGCTCACAGATGGCTTCTCTCTCTTCACTGGAGCGGCCCTGGTGAGCGCACGACAGGCTTCGCAGCGTCTTTCTTCGGCTTCATTCGCTGATAGAGTGTCGGCGGTCTGTTTCACACTGCTTATTATGTCCACAATCGGTAGATACGTCGGAGTCGGTACGAATTCAAGTCCTCCTGCCTGCAAGGCGTTCAAACTTCGACGTCTGTGTAGTAATGACATTTCTTTGTACGCTTTCTGCCTGTGACCCATTCCCAGGAGTTAGGAGAGTTGAAGCTATCTTGAGATGGGCGTCCAATAGCTCCTTTGTGGTGGCCTCCAGTCAGTTGCGAGTGTGATGGATTCTCTCCCTCACCAGAGCGAAGCTGGCTCGTCTTGTGATGCGGATTGCTGCTGCAGTCCTTATGTGGTAAGATATCTTGGCGAAAGGTGAAATAATCAGATCACACATCTCCAAGCCTTTTTATTTCAACAGAGTCCGTGTGATAGATTCTCTAAGTCTCATTCAGGTCTCGGTTAATATTTGCATGAAAAAAAAAAAAAACAAAAAAACAAAAACAAAAATAGCATTAGAACACGAACTGATATAAATTCGCCTCCTGTTGGGCGCCAAATTGAAAATATCTCCCTAAAGTATTTATAGTAATTATGATAACAGTAATGGTTGTCAATTTAAAAAAAAATATTAATGTAACTGAAGAAAAAACTTATTTATACGGGAAATCGTAATTTAACTTTTAAGTGCGCCAGAAAAGAACTTGCTCCTCCAATTAATTTAAATCTTAAAACAAAGTTTGCGTAAAGTTAAGAACTGCAATTGGTGCAAAATACTAAGTGGGATATATGTTCCAAATTATTGCTGTCGTTGCATTTACATTTCAAGTTAGGTGCCTCATTTTGTAAGTAAATAGAAATTTAATCGGCACACTAGAAGTAACACACAATTTAATCAATCTACTAAATGGTTTTGACTGTACTGAATCTACTGATGATATCCGCAATTGAACATAACTGTTGAATACATGTTTTACTGATTTAACATAAGAAATGATGAAATAAATTTTTAAAAAGCGGGTTAAAATCTCAGGGACGTATTATCTGAGCTATAAATAAAAAATAATAATTTCCACGAAATTTTATTTTACCACCACATCTCCAATATCCTAAGTTGGAAGCGGATACCAAATTTGTTGTTAGCTTTGAAATAAAACACATCTTAGATTAGTGACGAGGTTACTAGGTTACTATGTACAATTTTTTACAATTTATTTACAATTACAATAAAAATTTAGGTCTGTTACCTGGATAATTAAAACAGACCTTTACAATCAATTATTATACATTACAAATTGTTTGGTTGTTAGTAATAAGTTAATGACAACTCTAAGTATAATTCCCGCCTCTTAGCAAGCCACGTGAAGGGAGGCCAGTACCCATCCCTACGACGTGGACGTGGGCGAATAGCTGTGATTATTTAATAAATCCAATCACGAAATCAAAATGAAATCACCCTTCTTACTAGTACTCGTTTTCGGCCATTTTCATTTACATTTTATAACCTGATGCATGTAGAATCCTCACACAAGACCGGAGGAAAAGGACAGAGCGTCCGTACGCTGCGACAACCTATCATAGAGTAAGCGGATCTGCCAACAGCAATACCAGCTTCTTTTTTTTTTTTTTTTTTTTTTTTTTTTTTTTTTTTTTTTTTTTTTTTTTTTTTTTTTTTTTTAAAAATTATTAGATTGTTCATCTGAGAGTGCTTATTTATATCAATATGTTCACATTTTTGTATTTGCATAAACATAAATTGTTCATTGCATCTTACATTATTTTATACAGAAAATGCAAATCGTGACAGTTTCTTTAATTATTCATTTTAGCACTTTCCTTTTGAGGAGGTACATGCAACACTACAGTATC
Organism: Locusta migratoria; assembly: GCA_026315105.1. Classification (NCBI taxonomy): domain Eukaryota; kingdom Metazoa; phylum Arthropoda; class Insecta; order Orthoptera; family Acrididae; genus Locusta; species Locusta migratoria. Next base: position 349,019,945 of record CM048746.1, read on the forward strand.
TCTCTCCTCACGCAAGATGATGACAGTCTTTGAATCAGCGATCTAGTCAGTGCAAGTCAGGGCGAGGAACACGTAAAGTGAGCTAAGGTATTCTGCCTGTCGCTAGTCTAATGGAGAATTATCAGCACTGTAGATTAAGTTTGGTAGCTCTGTGAGCGCGCGAGTTACTTCCTAGTAACACGATTAAGCAAATAAATTAAATAATTCAATGATTTATCATGTCCTTTCCATTTAATGAGTACCGTAAAAGTCCATAAAACTTGTTCAACAGCAACATTTCAAGTAATCTCATCTTTTAGGTATTGATTTATGTGGTTTAACATCCACTGTGGCAGTAAAGAGGAAACAAATGCAGGAAGACTTCGCTAGCCCTGGGGGAGCGTATTCGCATGTGAAGCGAAGATGCAGTCCCCTTGTGGAATCAGTTTCATTGAAGATAAATTTTAGCCGTTCTTTTGCAGAGATAAAGATATCAATGTTGAAATTCAATAGCGAATTCTTAAGAAAACTACTCCGTTTTATGTTGATTAGGTTTCTCCACGACGTTATTCTCTTATTTTCTCTGAATGTGACTCACAATTCTCGGGTGGTGTACCGATTCCGCGACTGTAGGAACAAACCGGTTTCGAGTTTCATCTGTCGCCAATCCACGTTGTAGTGCCTTTTAGCGGAGTATAAATTCTGTGTGATAAGCTTACTTATAATGAATGATCAGGTAAATCAGCTCTCATTGTCTTCACTGGCTCTAATACGTATACTACTAGCTTGTGATGTTTGAACATATTGATGATGCTGGTGTATTCCGGTTTTTACTATCGCTTCTAGTTTAATATCGGCAATCTATTGGTTCGATTCTTTCCTTTTTACATGTGTTTTTAACAAGCATGGACATGTGTACTTCACCTCCGGTAATGTCAAGTAAGAACGTCAAGTAGAACCTTAGTACAAAATCCGAATTACACAAAAAAAAATCGCTATAAACTGGGACAGTGCTGATTTATTGTTGTCTTTAACAGACAGAATACAAATTTAGGTGTCATGGTTTTTTTCGTATTTTCTCACGGATTATCATTCCTGTTAAGTTTACATTTGATATTTAACGTCTGTTCTTGCATAGAAAGGACGTCGGTAGATTCGAGGTACAATTCCCACCCAGGCAAAACTAAATTATATCCTTAATACAGATTCAAACATCTCACTGCTAGTGAAAGAATTTACTTTACTGAGTTATCAAGCAATTATATACTCTATTCGGAATCCCACACAGGACTTTATGTCAGGGTACTTTGTTACTTGTTACTAGCGACACAGTTCATTACATTCCAGGTTGAGTAAAAGAAGAATTGAAAATGCTTTTTTTTCAACTCCAGATTTACAGACCGATACTTGTTTTGATAACTCCGATATTCCACACATCTTATTGCTTAATCAGCTATGAGGATGTTTGTCAAGATTGCCTATCGATAAGACACGAATACTTTGTTTGATTAGCAATGTCTGCAGGTGTTGAGTTTCATTCCAGAACTAGGTCGTTCGTCGCTTCATTTCAAGTACAAATATGAGTCGTAATATTTGTTGAACCATGATTACAGAAAAAAATGTTGGTGATAGTCAGTTAAAATTTATGTTTTCATACAGATTTTGCTGTTATTAATCGAGTTTTATCATCTGGTTAGTGCATAACCTTTTAAAACAGCTTGCCTCAAGAAAGAAGTTTCGCAGTACTGAAGAAACAATTCAGAGAACAAGAGATTTTTAATTGCTATAGAACCTTGGAAGATACGATACTGTCTTAGCGTCTTTTGCTCATAACAATATTCAATGCTGTGTAAGGGTTACTGAATGTTTTATGTGGCAGAGTTTGTTATAGCATACTCTTAAGATGTGGTAATACTTCCGTTATGTCAGATACTGTAATATTTAAAAACATTAAGCACTTGTTTCCCTTTATTTGCAATACAGTATCGTGTTGTTAATTTACATCTGGTATTATTGTCATAAATAGCAGTTTTCTCTGGTGAATCCAATATGAATAGTCGAACCATATACGTCGAATGGATTATAGGACTCACTAGAAAGGTATGCTGTTTGGAATGTAGTACATAAGGCGGAAAGCATGATAGTACATACAGTAGGCTTGTTTGAATTAATCATTTTTACAATTTATTATTATTATTATTTTATAAACCTGTTATTCTTAGTTTTTTTATGTAGGCATGGTATTCTGTTCGGTTGGTTTCTGCATTAGATAGTTCTTCCCGATTATTAGATTTTTGTGAGGGACTGTGGCTGTAATTGACGACTTTTAGTTCTGTGGTGATGTTTTTTTACTGTGTTAAATGTCCATAAGATGCTTGGCAAATGTAGGGTTAAAGCTGTTACCATTTAGTAAATACTGGATGTGTTTTGTTTGTTTCTCTCGTCCACATTTTCGAATGTATTGAGTTGTCAGTTCTGTAGCCTATTATTGCTTTGTTATTGTAGTTGAGAGTGTTCAATTTGCTTATTATAGCACATGTTTTCATTGTTGAATCTACATATGGTAAGATCCAGGAAATTTGTAATTTTATTATTTTCTGTTTGTATGGTGAACTTTATTTTTGGATGGACAATATTATGTCACTGTGGAGTACATCGATGCAACTTGGTATCTCGTAGAGGAGACGTAAGATGTCATCTGCATAGCGGTACCAGTATTTATGCTATATTATTTTTATTAAGTTATTGTTTCAAATACGATATCTTCTGTGCGGCTGAAGAATGTATTTGCAAGGAGTCCGCTGATGGTGATCCCATGATGAGCCTTTTTGTCGTGAGTAGAACTGGTATTCAAATGTTAAACAATTTTGATCTATGGTTAGTTTTAAAATGCTTATTATTTCCTTTACATGGTTTGGAAATGTCATGCTGCAACTCTAGTTGCTGTTGAATTACGACAATGGTTTCTGTAGTAGGGATATTTGTGTACATAGATGCGATGTCGAATGATGTGAGAGTAGCTGTCATGGGTTTTCTTTCCAGTTGGCGATGTATTACAGTCTACATTTCTTAAACTATATTTTCCCAAATATCTATAAGTCATCTCAAAAATTAATTTCATAGTCGCATTTCAGTACCCCTAATTTTGTGTCTACGTTCAGCAAACGTAGATAACATTATACACAAGCCTGTTTCAACTTCTTCCAGGACCGCATTCAGCAGTGTAGAATTAATGATAATGTATTTTCTATTACATATAGGCTTTGCCAATCTGCCTGTTCACATTTCTGAATTTCCTGAATCACTGACTCTCCCGTCCTAGCCAAAATGTCTCAACGACTTAATAGCAACCACAATGGCAGGCGATACGGAAACACAAACATTGAAACAGAATTATGGGGTATTATAGTTGATATCCGTGCCTCATCACTCCTCGGGGAACTTGAGGCTATTACCCTCCCAGCCCTTTTCCAATTCTAATAGCGTACACCACCATGGTGTATACGTTGACTACAGCTTCGATTGAAATAATCTCAGTGCTCCAAAACATTCAATTCACGTTTGAGACCCTTCGCCGCTTGTTAATTCGTGATAACTGACGGGAATCAGAAATGGTCTACTTAGATGGCTTCATAGCTGACGGTAGTGTTGGCTTTCTCTTATGCCCCTGCAGGATGTGCCGTGTTGCGTTCCATGCCTGCTGGCTGCGATGTTTTCACTGGAGAACACAATCTTCGGGCACTTGCTCACATCCGTTCCTGAACCGCGGAGTCCTTCGTAATACCCAGCGACTCTCTAAGTGGCCTTCAAACCCTCTATCAGTGCCTCCCTCGCCATCCTCTGATAATGGCCATCCAACCATTTACGCCGTCGAACAAGGTGGACGATCAGGTGTAATCAATCCTCTTGACTCCGGTGTACCGGAAAATGAACTCGCTGTCAACAAGCTAGCCATAACAGTACTCTGTAGATCGGTACACCAGAAACTGACCTCCATTCTGTATTCTCATATTCTCAGGTTCTGGAAAACCGAATGGCGTACTTGAAAATTGAGAACAATAAAGGAGACGGGGAGGTTCTCCATGCAGGCTTATCGCAGACACTGTATCATCCTCTATCTGCTCGGCTTCGGCCATAGTTGGCCGACACTCGGTCAGCTCCGTCGCGAGGATCCTCCTCATTGTCATAGTGGTACACATTTGACACTCGTCCACGGTTTATTGGACTGTTCCAACTTCGCTAGCCTGAGGTGGACATTTATTCTCCCTGCGAAAATTGTCTTGAGCAATTAAACCGACAACCCAGAGGCAATGTAAATAATTTACACTTTATAGCTAAGAACAGGCCAGAGCTTATTGACGACTGGAATTAATGATCATGATATCGTCATAAGGTCGATGGTGACCAAGGTTCATGAACCAATCAAGAAGGCTAGGAGCGTGTTTTTGATGGGAAATCATGATATCGTCATAGCGTCAATGGTGACCAAAGTTAATAAACCAATCAAGATGGCTAGGAGCGTATTTTTGTTGGGAAGAGCCGATAAGCAAATGTTACGATCGCGCTTAGAAAATGAATGGGCATCGTTTAATTGCGGGACTATGGATGTAGAGGAATTGTGGACTAAATTTAAGTGCAGTGTTAATATAGGGTTAGAGAAATATGTGCCAGAAAAAAAACGATTAAGGATGGAAAAGATCCACCGTGGTATAATAATAATGTTAGAAAGCTGCTGAGAAAGCAAAGGCTGTTGCACTCTCAATTCAAAAAAGAACACGCAAATGATTATAGACAAAAGTTAGTAGAGATTCGTGCGTCTATAAAAAGATCGATGTGCGAAGCATACAATAATTATCACAGCCATACATTAGCAAGAGATCTTTCCGAGAAACCAAAAAAAAAAAAAAAAAAAAAAAAAAAAAAAATCTGGTCCTATGTAAAATCGATAAGACTGTCAAAGCCCACTGTCAAGTCACTCGTTGATCATTCCGGGGCAGTAATAGAACAAAGAAAACGGAAAGCTGAAGTTCTAAATTTAACCTTTAAGAAATCTTTCACGCAGGAGGACAGCACAAATGTACCATCATTTGATCAACGTACTAATTCCGAAATGGGGGACATAGCAATAGGTATTTCCGGTGTAGAGAAGCAGCTGAGAGAGCTAAATACGGAAAAGTCTGCTGGTCCGGATGGAATACCAGTTCGGTTTTACAAAGACTATTCTGCGGCGTTGGCCCCATACTTAGCTTGCATTTATCTTGAATCTTTACTTCAGCGCAAAGTTCCTAGTGATTGGTAAAAAGCGCAGGTGACTCCCGTGTATAAGAAAGGAAAGAGAACTGACCCATACAATTACAGGCCAATATCGTTGACATCAGTTTCATGTAGAATTTTGGAGCATATTCTCAGTTCGAATATAGTAAATTTCCTTTAAACGGAAATGCTTCTTTCCATGAATCAGCACGGGTTTAGGAAACATCGTTCATGTGAAACTCAGCTTGCCCTTTTCTCACATAACATCTTGCGAACCATGGACGAAGGGCAACAGGCGGATTGGGTTTTTCTCGACTTCAAAAAGGCGTTCGACGCGGTACTACATCACAGACTGCTAACGAATATACGAGCTTATGGAATAGGTTCACAGATTTGTGACTGGCTGGAAGACTTCCTAAGTAATAGAACGCAGTAAGTTGTTCTCGACGGCGATTGTTTATCAGAGACGAGTGTATCGTCAGGCGTGTCCCAAGGGAGTGTGATAGGACCGCTATTATTTTCTATCTATATAAATGATCGGATGGACAGAGTAAGTTTAATTTGCGGCTGTTTGCTGATGATGCTGTATTGTATGGGAGGGTGTCGTGTTTAACTGACAGTAATAGTATACAGGATGACTTAGACTAAATTTCTAGTTGGTGCGAATAATAGCAGCTATCTCTCAATGTAGGAAAATGTATGGTAATGCACATGAGTAAGAAAAATAATCCCATAATGTTCGCATACAGCATTAGTAGTGAGCTTCTTGATGCAGTCGCGTCGTTCAAATATCTAGGCGTAACATTGCAGAGAGATATGAAATGGGACGAACATGTAAGGACAGTTGTGAGTAAAGCGGATAGCCGACTTCTATTTATTGGGAGAATTTTGGGATGATGTACTTCATCTGTAAAGGGGACCGCGTATAAAACTCTTGTACGACCACGTCTTGAGTATTGCTCAAGTGTTCTTGAACCACAGCAGATCAGTTTAAAGGAAGACCTAGAAGCAGTTCAGAGGTGAGCAGCTAGGTTTGTTACTGGTAGGTTCGGCCAATGCGCGAGTATCACGGAAATGCTCCGGCAACTCAACTGGGGATCGCTGGAGGAAGTACGACGTTCTTTTCGTGAATTTATATTGAGGAAATTTAGAGGTCTGGAATTTGAAGCTGAGTGTAGTACGATCTTGCTGACACGTACTTACATTTCACGTATCGATCACAAAGACAAGATCAGAGAAATTAGGACTCGTCCGGAGGCATATCGGCATTTGGAGAAGGAATGGAAGTTCAGAGTGAAGAAATAGAAACATTGTTATTGCCGGTGACAATGTAATTCTGTCAGAGTCACCAAAGGACCTGGAAGAGCAGTTGAACGGAATGGAGAGTGTGTTGAAAGGACCATATGAGATGATCATTAACTAGAGCAAAACAAGAGTAATGGAGTGCAGTCTAAGAAAATCAGACGATGCTGAAGGAATTAGAATAGGTAATGAAATAATAAAAGTGGTTGGTGATTTTTGTTATTTGGGCACTAAAATAATTCACGATGGTCACAATACACAGGATATGAAATGCAGAATGGCAACTGGAAGAAACGTGTTTCTGAAAAAGAGAAAATTATTAACATCAAATATTATTTTAAGCGTAAGGAAGTCCTTTCTGAAGGCATTTGTGTGGAGTGTTGCTTTGTATGGGAGTGAAACATGAACAGTGCGGACGGAATGAGGTTAGAGGATTTGTAATGTGGTGTTACAGAAGAATGCTGAAGATTAGGTGGGTGAATCGCGTACTGAACAGAACTGTGGAAAAAAGGAATACCTTGACAAAGAAGGGATCTATTGGTAGGACACATTTTTAGACGTCAAGGAATCGTGAATTTAGCATTGGAAGGAAGTGTGTGGGGTAAAAATCTCAGAGGGAGACCAAGAGATGAATACAGTAAGCAGATTCAAATGGATGATCTTATGAGGAGATGAAGGATAGAGTAGGGTGGAGAGCTGCATGAAACCAGTCTCCGGACTGAAGACCACAATAACAACAACACATTTATAATCACTCTGTGAATAAAATAAGAAAGTGATAATCAACGCCGTTTAGGGCCCTTTGAAAATTCAGCCAACTATTGAACTGCTGCTTGTACTTATTATCCGTTCACTTTACAATTGTCATTTCAGTTGCGGATGCTGCGAACTGTTGATGTGTTCTGCCATTGGTTGCTTCGAATGACGAACGAGCGGTATAACTACGAGCAATGATAATGTAACACGATTCCTGAACTGAATTTCGTATTCGTGAAGCAGGCCAAACAAATGAATACATGTTTAACTCATTCCTGTACAGTAAAATAATCTAAATGGGCAATAAGAACATAATACTATTGTTTAAGACCAAATAGTGCAGCAGCCAGTTTGCAAAACATCTCTGTTAACAAAATGTTCTGTACGAAAATGTATGAAATGGGAAAAGAACAACTGTAGTGTTTCTATAGAATAAGTGAAGCAAATCGTACATATTTAGAGTTGTTGTTTTTCGATCTAATAACTTCAGCTTGGCGTTTACCACTAAAATACATTTGCTGTTAATAAATTATAAGTTAAACCTTACGAAATTGAAATTTTGGTGTACTGTCTTAACACTAAGAAGAGGTCTCCGCTGGTAGTATCGATGTTTTGAAACCACTTATTGTACGATGGTGTAGCCTTTTGTCAATCATCCTGGTCTCTCATATATGAGTAACTGACAGAAAAACATTTGGAATTTCACATAAATTTCTAGAGAGCAGACATTCAGATAGGTGGTGTAGTGGTTGTTTACGAGAAATCACTGAAAATGATTTCACATGATAGTCTAGAGATTTCATTTAGAACTTTAATCTTGTTCGTTGTTATAGCGTAGAAGATAACGTATCTGCTTCATTTGTTTCCAATCGCAATACCTGTTTATCTTTTATCATTTACATATCTTTATCTAAATGAGTTTGATCACCATTTTTATTCAGTTAATTGGTTCGAACGTTTTTTTAATTATAGCAATAATAATTGAAGAAATTAAATCAAATTTTGAATGAAACACACGATATAAACGTGCAATATTCTGCAAACCGTTTTCGGCTGTTACTCCATTATTAGATAAGCACTACATAGTTAAGGCAATGTAGGTTCGAACATTTTCGTTGAAATATCTTAATTAGGTTGCTGTATAGATAATATATGTACATTAATTTTGAAATAATACTAGTGTGACATTTATTGAACATTCATAAACTATGACACAATAAATAAAATACAACAGTAGACCCAGAAAAATAAATTTAATAAATCAAATTACCTGAACAAATTATATTGTGCTTAACAAGTCGAACATTTGTAACATGGAAGGCTGACTAACTGAGTGAAACATTTATGAATATGTAAGTTAACGTTTTACAAGGCTACATTAAACCTAGTTACTGGCTTGAATGTCCTATAGTAATACCGAAATAGTAAATTACAATCTATATCAAGCAAGTAACTACTTCAGAGCTTTCAATCTGCGTTGCTATATTTCTTGTTGTTTAGAGGGGACTAGACTGCTCGGTCATCACTCCCCTGCTATATCTGTGGAGTGCTTACATGATGATGGCGTAACAATCGAAAACCGGTTTGTAAAAACAATACATTTATGTCGTGTGTTTAATTGAAAATGAATCATATTTTCTGTCAAGAAACGGCGTGACAGTCAGTGAATTCAATTAAATCGAAGTTAATAAATCTAAGTAATTACAGTTACATACAAAACGATTTCGAATAAATGACGCCGATCCGTTGGCCTTCTTAACATCGTCCACAACATTAAGCACAGTTTGTACTCTCTTTCGTACTGCTGTTGCTGCTGCTTTAGCTGTTCTCTCCGTACCTAACTGTATCAGCAACCCTTTACATTTTCCTACTTGACAGAACTGGACAATATTTCTTGTTATAACTTTTCCACCTGAATGTTCTCTCTAATTACGTAAATTTGAGCGTTTCCGCAGAGGCTGAGAATACGCAGAAGGACAATGACAGTAAAGTGTCCGTACACTGCCGAGCCACGTGCGCCGTTCGTGTGCTTTCGACTACTGTCGGACGCCTTCGGGACCATTTGGACGTAAACAAGATTAATTCCGGGTTCCTCCGTCGGAAATTGTAGCGTGAACAGGTAATACAACTGCAATTGTGGGATTGGATTCGCGATTTCCTATCAGCACGGACACAGTACGTCGTAATTGACGGAAGGTCATTGAGTAGAACAGAAGTGACATCTGGCTTTCCCCAGGGCTCCTACTGTTTCTTATTTTTATAAACGATTTAGGAGACAATTTGAGTAGCTTTCTCTGACTGCTCGCGGATTATGCTGCCACTTATGGGTTAATAAAGTCACAGGAACTCCTAAAACAATGCAAAATGATTTTAGATAAGATATGTGCATGGTGCAAAAAATTGGCAATTGACCCTTAATAAAGAGAAGTAGAGCTCCTAAATACCCAGGCTGAATCGTCCGCCATGTTTTCCCCAAATGGTCAGAATCGCGCTGCACTAACAGCGTAGAGGCGCATGCCCTGCCATCTTTCACAAACGATTTCGCAAAAACTAATTGGTAGAAATATTTAATTTTTCCGCTACTTAAATCTTAATATGTCAGCATTGTCACGAAAGCTCGTCATTTCGTTAATAGTCATAGTCAATAAGATAATGGCTTCGAAATAAGAGACTGCGCTACATTAGGAAAAGTTGGCAGTAACAAATAGAGGCTGCTATGATATTCCGCTCGTTGCACCAAATGTTGCTGCGGATGAATCTTTCCTAATGGATTGATTTTTTTTTTCGACTTAGGAGGAGAACTTTATCTTTCACTCATACCGCTAAACTTTATTTTATTTAGCGCACTAATTTCCGATGGCGATAAGGCCAGAATGAATCATTTCATATCTCATACACCGTTAGAAGTATAAAAATGATATTTTGACTAATGACAACATGCAAAGAGGGGAGTATTTTGCCACATGGTTACTACGCAAAACTTCATTAACTGTCACGTTATTCAAGTAAATACATAGTTGTAGAATGAAAAAGAGTAAAGTTAGTTATTTATTATTGCAGATATTCCTTCGTCACTCACAATACTACTCAGTTTCCAAAACCTAATAGTTCAACGCCTAGCAGAATTTTATGTGAGAATACTTGAAAATGACAGATAGCAATGATCTCTTCACTAGCTAACGAACTGACTTGTTCTCATTTACTCACATAATAAAGCACTCTGTATTGAGATATTTAGAATATCCTTTTCATTTAACTGAAATATTGAAATTGCATATTACATAGAGACACAGTACTTTTGTAGTGTGCAACTATTAAATTAAATGGCGTAAAAGAAGACAATAGCAGTATCTTCAAGTATGGATGTTATGCAGTAACATGTGACTAAGTATTAGGAGCTCTAATACGGAATACGTGATACTACTAGACGGGCGGGCGGATCCTAGTGCGTTACATTTAACTGACATTATCTCAAGTTATGCAATTGCTGTTTGGTGAGGATACAAATTTGATGCATTATGAACATTTCTTTCGCTTAATGGGTTCACCTAAATTCAACGGAAAAAAAGTACCTCGCATGTCGAAAATTCCGTAACATCAGTATATATAAATTATTGCCATAATTAAAACTTAAAAGAAAATGTGGGCGGAAAGTGCATGGTCATAAACTATCAGTATATGCTGTTTATAAATTATTGTCATAAATAAAACTAAAAATAAAATGTAGCGTAGTTCTTAACGAAGAGATTTATTTAAATTTCACGTTCATACAATGAGTATTTTGCGAGTGTGAGCGAGTTGAATGAAACGAGAGGTAACGCGTGAGCAACTCCTACAGCGTGAGAAAAAATGGGGGACAGTTCAGTTCGGGTTTATAGGAGCCTTAATGATAAGTGTGACGTCATTCATATGATTACTAGAAGAAATCCGTTAAACTTCATTTACACGATAAATCAGTGAATACTGCAGGCCGTCAATTCAACTAAATACCTAGGAATTAAAATTACGAGCAATTTAAATTGGAAAGAATACATAGAAAATGTTGTAGTGAAGGAGAACCAAGGACTACGCTTCGTTGGCAGAACACTTAGAAGATGCAACAGTTCTGCTGAAGAAAGTGCGTACACTACACTTGTGCATCCTATTTTGGAGTAATGCGCGCATAGTGGGATCCCCAGCAAGTGGAACTGACAGACAATTAGAGAACGTTCAGAGAAGGCCATCTCGTTTTTTATTATCGCGTTATATGGGAGAGCGTGTCACGAAAATGATGTACGAGTTGGGGTGCAAATCATAAAGGTGTTATTTGTTGCGACGAGACCTATTTGCAAAATTTCTTTCACCAACTTCCTCTTCAAAATGCAAACATGTTTTGTTAGCACCCACGAACATAAGAGGACATAATAATCAAAATAAAATAAGAAAAGTCGAGTCGAAAAACGAAACATTTCGTTGTTCCTTTCTCCTGTGAGCTATTAGAGAAAGGAACTGTAGAGAAACTTCTTAAAAGCGATTCGATGATCCCTCTGCCATGCACTTCAATGTGACTTGCAGTGTGTTTATGTAGATGTAGATTCTCGCTGCCACCGCTGCACTCCCCCGTGTGTAGCAGTGCCGTCGTGTGCTGCCACCGTTAAGGAGCGAGTCCGAACACGGCGGCAGCGACCCACTGCCGCTGCCGACAACGACCGAGACGCAGCCGCCTGCTGCCTGCGCGTTGCGGAACACAGCGGCAGGCGAGCAGCGCGGTCGCCGGTGAGAGGCAAGGCGGGGTGGGGTGTCTGCCGACTGCCGCGATTGTTGCGCTGTAGTTGGAGGGCGAAGACGATGACGTTGCTTTGTTCCATACTAAGAAAACACGATAGCTGGTAATGCCTTTATGTAAACGTACAGCTGCCGAGGGAAGTTACAGGCCGCTGATTTAAAAAAAAAAAAAAAGCCACAGTGCCTAAGAAATGCAATAACTGAAGAAGAAAAATTACATTTTACACTGAGAAGTACGCAAAAACTCATGCATTATTTACTACCTGCTCAACATCTGGTCCGGAACAGTACCAGCGATGTGAATGTTGAAGGTGTGTTATTATCTCTTGATTGCTGATTTGTGTTGCACTGTGGGTCCATCATTTCGTAATCAGAAGCAATGCAACTATTATTTTTCTTTCGGTACTGCTTTGCCGGCCGCGGTGGCCGAGGTGACTGAGGCGCTCCAGTCACGGTCAGCACGGCCACTACGTTCGGGGGTTCGAATCCCCCCTCGGGCATGGATATTTGTGCTGTCCTTAGTATAAGGTAGGTATAAGGTAGTTGATAAGTAGTTTGTAAGTTTAGGGACTGATGACCCCGTAGTTAAGTCCCATAAGCTTAACAAACATTTGAACTTTTGGTACTGCTTTATATATTGGAAATGAACTCCGTAAAACTGCTCTGATATGTCCAGAAAATAATTCAACATGATATGTAAGCCTTTAGTAACTTTTGCCTCTTTTCTTTCCTTTCCTTTCACACTTTTAATATTGTTCCATCGTTAGTTTTCTTTCGTTTTATTTTCTTTGTTGGTACGTAACATTAATCTATTGTCACCTCTCGTGAACTTGAAGTAAATAAACCTGTCCTGACAATATTTTACACAAAACGCTTTATTACTCTACATAATCATTTTTAAAAACACCATTTACGTAATTACCGACAGTTAATTTCTTAATTCTTTTAAACATAAACCACCGTTTGTGTTTAGTTTTTACTTTAATAGTTAAGTATTGAGGAAACTGTACCAAGTTGCTACAAAAATGAAGCCAAACGTGTTACAAAATATTAATGAGTGCAGCTTCCTCTGAGTCTTCATTGATATGCCACGTCAAACATTTACAGGCATACATCCGTACTCATAATTAAATAGTTTATCAGAAGTTACAAAAAAAAAAAAAAAAAAAAAAAAAAAAAAAATCCCGACCGATTAAGCACAGTTCCAGGCCTATTATATATTTATTCGTGGAACTTGACAATTCTTCTTCCCTGTTACAAACAACAAATGCAAATTTCAATCCGATCTGTAGAAGAGACAAGGCAATGATGTATTCTGCTTTTAATTACATCCAATGCAATGATGTCTCACTAAATTAAAACGAACAAAATCTCAATTTACAGTTTCTTGAGGACATATCCCCAAGTGCTTCAGTGGTTATAAACAATCTTGCTTGTGGTGGCCATTTGAGCAGCAGCTGAATACTATGTATTTTCACTGTAGTGTTTTTAAAGAAAACGCCTTTTGCTACTGCAAGTAGTAAAAGGCGTTTTCTTTAAAAACACTACAGTGAAAATACATAGTTACAAACAGTGCACATATGAATCCATTCCTTGATAAATAAGTTCCGTGCACTTACTCGTCCTGTTCAACTACTGTGCTGTAGCTTTCCAGATATATTTTACTAAAACATTTCTGTAATCGTTATTTCCTGCATTAAATATTAGAGGATATGTTGCTACTGTGATTACGGACTACTTTTCGTCAGAGTTCAAACTTTCAAATGTTTATAGAGCTTATGGGACTTAACTACAGGGTCATCAGTCCCTAGACTTACAAACTACTTATGAACTAGCTTATAATAAAGACGGCACAAACTGCCATGCCCTTTGGGGAACAGCCTCGCGTATCGGAGCCTCTCTCACACGGAGCAAGATTTGCGGGAAGCATGCCGCGCAGCACACAAGGCGGGCGAGCTGCCGGCCCTGCGGCCTGCTGGAGGGCCGTTTGCTGCAGGATTCTGCATATAGCGCGTGTCCTATTATTCTCGCATGTTTTCGGAATGAGGCACTCTCACACGGAGCATGGTTCGCGAGAAGTTTCCTGGATGGCGCGCTCGTCAGTCGGCTGCCGAGTAGGAATGTGGCCGAAACACACTGCGTCTCTCTCACACGGTGCAAGATGGGGTGCGGAAGCGTGCAGGCTGGCTTCGCTGAGTGGACGCCAAGACGCACAACACGGCCGAGCTACTTTATTTATCAAACGATTGTAAAGAAACTACTCGGTAAAAAAATTTGATTCTCGCACATCTTATAGCTGCATTCTTCAGCTTCATGAAGATCTATCTACTATTTTGTTCGTGGTTATAGTTCTTGTGATATTAACGGATTCAGTATAGTACTGCAAGAAATCCGAAAATTTTGCATTGAAAAATAGAGGTCGCTATGAATTTGCGTTTGGTGCATGATAGGTCATATGTTGCTGTGGATGAAATGTAGCTAAAATATTGAATTATTCTTTGAAGTTGGAAGGATGTCGCTATCTATCACCAATCTCGAGATAATGGGTTGTATGTAAGGCCCTTATTCCGTATCACGCGCGTCAGCGAAGAAAACGGAAAGAAATTTTCATAAAATCCCTTATATATTTTAAATGATTGGAGGTATCGAAGCAAGATTTTATCAAACGATAGCACGCAAAGGGGAGATTATTTTCTCATATGATCACTTTACGAAACTTTTACATGAATCCCAGTATTTAACAAAGTACAGATATTAATGAATGAAGTAGTGGGATTTTTAAGGGCCATCAATGGCTGGTGAAACGAAAATTGCTGTTTTTCTATGTAAGTGAAGAAGCTACTCATTTAATTTTAGAATGGACAGTTTCATGAAGTACAAACTATCTTGTCCTCAGTATTACCCTGCCGTTTAGTGACCTTACAAATCGGAACACTCAATGTTCTGTTGCTATTTTATCTGCTTAAAAATGTTAGTGAAAATAATATTTGTTAGGTCTGCTATGTTTTGGCAAAAGAAACGGATTTTAACATCGAAACAAGGGAAGTTACGTTGTCAGGGACAGGATGTGAAAATACGTTTGTCAGAAGAAGAAGAAAAGTCTGGTAGGGCACATAAATGTGTAGTTACATTGAAACTTAGTGGGGAATCAGTGAAAGTGTTTTATTTCATACTATTTGTAGCTCGTATACGAAATATGTATATATTGGAACTATCGTCGAATCCGCTATCCTAGTATATTTTAATGATGAAAATTGTGTTTGAAAACAGGCGAAAAAATCTATTTTTTGTATCTCAATCTTAGAAAATCAAAAACGTTTAACTTACTGGAATCCTGTAAACCAGCCACGATGGTCTAAATTAAATTCTTTTGACAAGCTGAAAGATGTTTGCGATAAAAAAAAATAAACACACATCGCTCTGTGTTGGCACACTAACTAAAATATATGTACTCTAAATGATTTTCCTTATTTCTCAGAAATTTGAATGTATACATATAATCTCATCAGTTTGTTCTATATCATATAAAAACATACTGTGATATCGAACTCCTCTGTAATTTCAAATCAAGAAGCTATTTATTTCACAGCACTACCTTTTTTCCTTTTTTTCAGAGTAATATTTCAGTGATGAGATTTCGTTAATATGCAGACACTTTCGTTGTAATACTAAAATCCGCTTCTGTTGTCAAAACAATAGAGTTTACAAATATTCCTCCCACTAACGTTTTTATGCATTTGCAGTTACCACATAATATTAAACTGTATTTAGTAATACTGAGAGCAAGACAAGTTAGTAGTATATGAAAATAATCATAAGCGATATAAAATTAAAGGCAAAGCAAATTTAGTTTTACCAGGTATCCGTGACTCCTTAAAAGTCCATTACTTCATTGAAGAAAATCTGTAGTTCCTCGAATAACGCGCTTCATATGCAAGTTTCGTAAATTAATAACGTGACAAAATAAACTTCACTTTGCGTATTATCATTTCATAAAATCTTGCTTCGATACCTCCAATCATTTATGAGATATAAGGGATTATATGAAAATTTCGCTCCGTTTTCTTCGCTGACGCACGCGAGCGGGAACAAGTGCTTTACATACAACCCATTATCTCGAGATTGGTGATAGATAGCGACATCCTTCCAACTTCGAAGAATAATTCAATATTTCAGCTACATTTCATCCGCAGCAACATATGACCTAACGTGTACCAAACGCAAATTCATAGCGACCTCTATTTTTCAATGTAAAATTTTCGGATTCCTTGTAGTACTGTACTAAATACGTAAATATCACAAGAACTATGACCACTAACAAAATAATATTCATTTCATCATGAATCAGAAGAATGCATCTATAAGTTGTACGAGAATCACATTTTTTTACCGAATAGTTTCTTTGTAATCGATTGAGTAAGACTGCACTTCGCTGGCGGGCGCGTGGCACTGCGTTCCGCCTGGAGTGCTCTCTTCGAGTTCCCGCCTCGCTGGCCGCAAGGTCACACGCCATACGCGACTCCTGATTGGCCAGCGCAGGTAGCATTCCGGAAACATGCGAGAAAAATAGGACACGCGCTACATGCAGAATCCTGCAGCAAACAGCCCTCCAGCAGGCCGCAGGGCCGGCCGCTCGCCCGCCCTGTTTGCTGCGCGGCATGCTTCCCGCAAATCTTGCTCCGTGTGAGAGAGGCTTTGCCTGCGCTGGCCAATCATGAGTCGCGTATGGCGTGTGACCTTGCGGCCAGCGAGGCGGGAACTCGAAGAGAGCACTCCAGACAGAACGCAGTGCCACGCGCCCGCCAGCGAAGTGCTGTATTTCTCAATCGATACAAAGAAACTATTCGATAAAAAATGTGATACTCGCACAACTTATAGATGCATTCTTCTGCTTCATGATAAAATGAATATTATTTTGTTAGTGGTCATAGTTCTTGTGATATTTACATATTTAGTACAGTACTACGAGGAATCCGAAAATTTTACATTGAAAAATAGAGGTTGCTATGAATTTGCGTTTGGTACACGTTAGGTCATATGTTGCTGCGGATGAAATGTAGCTGAAATATTGAATTATTCTTCGAAGTTGGAAGGATGTCGCTATCTATCACCAATCTCGAGATAATGGGTTGTATGTAAAGCACTTGTTCCCGATCGCGTGCGTCAGCGAAGAAAACGGAGCGAAATTTTCATATAATCCCTTATATCTCATAAATGATTGGAGGTATCGAAGCAAGATTTTATGAAATGATAATACGCAAAGTGAAGTTTATTTTGTCACGTTATTAATTTACGAAACTTGCATATGAAGCGCGTTATTCGAGGAACTACAGATTTTCTTCAATGAAGTAATGGACTTTTAAGGAGTCACGGATACCTGGTAAAACTAAATTTGCTTTGTCTTTATTTTTACAACGTCAGTGAGCAATTTGTTTAATTTTATACCGCTTATGATTATTTTCATATACTACTAACTTGTCTTGCTCTCAGTATTACTAAATACAGTTTAATATTATGTGGTGACTGCAAATGCATAAAAAGTTAGTGGGAGGAATATTTGTAAACCTTATTGTTTTACAAAAGAAGCGTATTTTAGCATTACAACGAAAGTGCCTGCATATTAACGAAATATCATCACTGAAATATTACTCTGAAAAAAGAGGAAAAAAAGTAGTGCTGTGAAATAAATAACTTCTTGATTTGAAATTACAGAGGAATTCGATATCGCAGTATGTTATTATATGATATAGAACAAACTGATGAGATTATTTTATACGTATACATTAAAATTTCTGAGAAATAAGGAAAATCATTTAGAGTACATATATTTTAGTTAGTGTGCCAACACAGAGCGATGTGTTTTTTATAGCAAACATCTTTCAGCTTGTCAAAAAAATTCAATTTAGACCATCGTGGCTGGTTTACAGGATTCCAGTAAGTTAAACGTTTTTGTATTTCTAAGATTGAGATACAAAAAACAGATTTTGTCGCCTGCTTTCTAACACAATTTTCATCATTAAAATATACTAGGGTAGCGGATTCGACGAGAGTTCCAATATATAAATATTTCGTATACGAGCTACAAACAGTATGAAATAAAACACTTTCACTGATTCCCCACTAAGTTTCAATGTAACTACACATTTATGTGCCCTACCAGACTTTCCTTCTTCTTCTGACAAACGTATTTTCACATCCTGTCGCTGACAGCGTAACTTCCCTTGTTCCGATGTTAAAGTCCGTTTCTTTTGCCAAAACGTAGCAGACCTAAGAAATATTATTTTCACTAACATTTTTAAGCAGATAAAATAGCAACAGAACATTGAGTGTTCCGATTTGTAAGGGGACTAAACGGCAGGGTAATCAGACGTCCAAAATATTTAAACTAATAATACTAAGGACAAGATAGTTTGTACTTCATGAAACTGTCCATTCTAAAATTGAGTAGCTTCTTCACTTACATAGAAAAACAGCAATTTTCGTATCACCAGCTATTGGTGGCCCTTAAAAATCCCACTATTCCATTAATATCTGTACTTTGTTAAATATTGGGATTCATGTAAAAGTTTCGTAAATTCATCATATGAAAAAATAATCTCCCCTTTGCGTGCTATCGTTTGATAAAATCTTGCTTCGATACCTCCAATCATTTAAAATATTTAGAGGATTCTATGAAAATTTCTTTCCGCTTTCTTCGCTGACGCGCGTGATACGGAACAAGGGCCTTACAAACAACCCATTATCTCGAGATTGGTGATAGATAGCGACATCCTTCCAACTTCTAAGAATAATTCAATATTTTAGCTACATTTCATCCGCAGCAACATATGACCTAACTTGCACCAAACGCAAATTCATAGTGACCTCTATTTTTAAATGCAAAATTTTCGGATTTCTTGCAGTACTATACTGAATCCGTTAATATCACAAGAACTATAACCACAAACAAAATAGTAGATAGATCTTCATGAAGCTGAAGAATGCAGCTATAAGATTGTGTGAGAATCAATTTTTTTTACCGAATAGTTTCTTCACAATCGTTTGATAAATAAAGCTGCTCGGCAGTGTTGTGCGTCCTGGCGTCCACCCAGCCTGCACGCTTCCGCACCCAATGTTGCATCGTGTGAGAGAGACGCAGTGTGTTTCGGCCGCATTCCTACTCGGCAGCCGACTGACGTTCGCGCCATCCAGGAAAATTCTCGCGAACCATGCTCCGTGTGAGAGTGGCTTAATTTTAACGCTGTGCTGACGTCCACGTGGGAAAAACCGCACAAACCCTGTGCAGCCCTTACTTGCTGTGGCACACCGCTCCCTCTCGTGACGGGGTCTCGGTGTAGACCGCCGTGCTCTGTGTGTCCGGTGGCTCACTGAGTGCCAGTCCGCTGCCGATACTGCGTGCAGCCATCGTCTGCGGGCGCAACACAGTGCACAGCTGTGCCTCCTTGACTGCTATCGATACGTGTGCACGGCTGTGAACAGTCTGCACACCACTTCCGTGTCCTTTGGACCGGCGCTACTCCTGTAGCGATTGCCACGGGTACATTGCTACTACTGTGCTGCACTACGCTCTCAAGCCGCAAGATGCCAGTAGGAAATCGCAATAAATGGTTAATTGTGTTATAATTACCTGACATCGTAAGTTGTGGAGGCGATCTGATAAATGAACACTAGAAGTACCGTATTTTTCCGTACCCCTACTAGTAGCATGTGGGTCATTTTTGACCCATAGTAGCAAACTACCATTTTATTGTTGATATTACATTCAAGAAGACTAGTAACGTTTCTGCATATCCCATACATTGCGAGTTATTTAGCATTGCCAACATCACAGACACAACCTTTTAGGAAACTTAAGTAAAAATTTACCACCAGACATGTAATATGTATTATTCTCGTTTAAAATACTATGTTTAAAATACTATGTTTCACATACAGGTGCATACCGTATATTTCCGCAGATAAGACGACCTTCAGATAAGACGAGGTACAAATTTTCATCAAAATTTTATAGTTTAACCACATATCTGGCGTATAAGACGGCCCTCAAGTTACCGTATTTACCCGAATGTATGCCGCACTTTTTTTCCAGTTTTAGGTATATAAAAATACGCCTGGTACTTAGATTCGCAAGGTAAGCTTCAGAAAGTTCCAAAAAGTGCCATTAGAAGCCGCCATAAGTAGTTTTCTTGAGTGGTACACCTGTATTTCACCCTTTCTGTGTAGTGTTTGCGATCTGATTTTGAACTTTAGTGCTTGTAGTGCTACGTTGTATCCGATCGTGAAGAAGCACTTTAAAAAAAAAAAAGTACACCGCAAAGTTAAAAAAATGTTATTTCATTGCCCGATACCACATTTAATCGTGCCGATGCAATTATTATGCGGTTGAAAACACACGAAATTTCCCGAGAAAAGAAGATAAAGGAAGTCGCAATTGTTGCGTATAGCTCCGAAATATTTTAACCCATTCACAGCTCCGTACGTAAATATACTCCAATCGTTTCAGTGCGACTTTGGATACCTATACTGAGAAATTATTTTTGACAAGCGACATTGTAAATAATTAATTCACTTTCTGCTTTATGGCATATAGGTTGTCGTATGTATCATTGTCCACTCAGTAAATTAATAAAGCTTGCAAAGCGAATATTTTCAAAAATTGCGCGAACTTTGTTTTTGTAAACCTTTTAAAAGAAGTTATGTGTAGCATAGCCTTAAAAAGGTTTGAAAGTTCGATATATATCATTTCACGCCGAGCTACTTCGATTATAAGCTTTCTTGTAAATTTCCCAGAAAGCTGTACTCTTAGGTTCCTGCCTAATTACAACCTTTAAAATCACGACATCTATACTAATAATAAACTGTAATTGTAGGCCTGTCGCAGTTCCCTGCAATTTTCAAAACTACTGGACAAATCTTCATGCGGTTTTCACAGAAAACATAGGAAACGTTTGTGTCAACATATAGGCATAATTTTCTCAAAATCGGACTACGGAGAAAAAGATATCGTAATTTTAAGTGTTTTCGGTAACCGTCGCATCTGTTTTTACAACTATTAAAAACCTCTTATCTCGAAAACTATTTCACGAATTTGCATGGGGTTTTCGTAGGTAACTTGGGCGTAACTCTGGACAACATATAGAGTTCGTTTCATAAAAATCGGATCACGGAAAAAATATCGTAATTTGATTTTTTTTTATCTACGACTGTTATGTCTGTCTGTCTCTTTGAACACGTTTATCTCCAAAACTACTTGACGAATCTTCATGGGGGTTTCACACATTACTTGAGCAAATCGTGTGGTTACATAAAGGCTTCAATAATTAAAATCGGATCAAAGAAAATAAAGATATCATAATGTAATTATCTGTTTAAAAGCCATTGTGTATGTCTATTTGTTTAAGGTAATCTCCAAAAGTACTACGCAGACTTTCGTGGGTTTCCACATGTAAATGTAGAATAGTTTGGAGAGTAACATAGGCATTATTTCATCAAAATCGGATCAGAGGAAGGAAAGATATCGTAATTTGAAGTTTATGTGTATACTATGCTTATAATTATGGTGTAGTACAGCATATCTCCGAGAGTACTGCTTGATTTCATCCAAATCGCATCAGGGAAAAAATAGATATTTTAATTTGTAGTTACTGGTGTATGCTATGTTTGAATTGCAGCGTAGTACAGCAAAGACTCGACAGAGGCGCTGACTTACAGATGGTGATGCTACGTTTTTTATTCTCATAACTAAGGTGTAATACACTGAAGCAAGGGCACGATTTTCCTTACGTCAGCGGTGTAGTATATTGATATTGGCAACGGCTTTTGAATCCTTTTTGAAAAATCACTTACAATGAAGGGAATAGTTCTTTGCGTTGCAGCGTTGTACAGCAAAGATCCGACAGACGCGCTGACTTATAGATGACGATACTGCGTTTTTTATTCTCATAACTAAGGTGAAATACTTTGAAACAAGGGATACGATATTCCTTACGGCGGCGGTGTGGTGTATTGATGTTGGCAACTGCCGTTGAATCCTTTTTGAAAAATCAGTACAGTGAAGGGAATAATTCTGTGTGTTGATAATGAAGTAAATAATTAATGTTGTTGCGATGAGTAAATTCATGATTCCTAAAGCGAATATTTCGTTGCCACCGTTAACATACTGAACCACTGCCACTGCAAGTGAAATTTATTCCGGGTATAAAACGAAAAAATAATTTTTTTACAAGCTACAGAGGCGCTTTAGTACACCAAACTCTAATAGTCGCCGATGCTGCGTAATAAGAATGCACTCTTTCCACACATTTATTAGCTCTTACGATTGGTTTGTACTGTATTGGCTGCAAAGAAGCTCCATCTCCTTTTCGCAGAGCAACCACATAATATGAAATAATATCTGAATAAATGTGTCACAGAAGCAACGAGAAAGGTCAGGAAGCGTCGATAAAAGGGCCATTTACACAAAGTCATCCGTCTTAACTGAACAAAAAGGAACCAAGATAAAGTCATCGATTAGCAGATTTTTTCCTATATCAGGTGATTTTTCCAGCTTAATGCTGAGGACAGAAAATCAGTTTTGCGCATCTGCATGCTCACTCCAGAGATATTTCTGCTCTGTGCCCGCCACAAATAATATACACAAGTGAGCGAAAAACTCATCAGAAACCTCCCTCCTTTGACCATTGTTCGGTACAATATTCTGATTAAATTTTGTAATTACTTTTGTTGAAGACTACATAAAGATAGAGAAAGACGTCTTCTTCCGCAGAGAGAATTGTACTTAGAGATATAACCCGACTTCTGAATATATAGTTCTATTACACAAGATCGATTTCAACTTCGTGCTTTTTAAAGTAATCACTGCAGGACGTGGAGAAATGTATTAGCTGAAAGAGTGGCCGATGCTGTTAACACAGTCAAGACAATTCACTGGAAATACTATATTTTATGGAAACTTCTACACAGACGATCAGCTGACGCTATTCCTTCAACGATTACCCAGAATTACTTTATCGCACATTGACATCACCATGACGTCTGTTGATTGAATTACGAGTCTTTCTTCTTTCATCGAGTTTTCGATAATAAAAAATTCAAATGTTTGTAAATCTATCGGACCAAACTGCGTGGTCATCAGTCCGTAGCTTACAAACTACTTAAACCTAGGTAAACTAACCTACGGACAAACACACACACCCATGCCCCAGGGAGGATTCGAACTTCCACGGCGAGCAACCGCGCGCTCCGCAGCGAGACGCTTTAGACCGCCTTTTTTTTTTTTTTTTTTTTTTTTTTTTTTTTTTTTTTTTTTTTTTTTTTTGTTCAATGGGTGGTTCTGTTTATTGCGGACTCTGATCGTTTTTGTTCGTTGATGTTCGAAGTGTCATTGGCTCAGCTTTTTTGTTACAGAGGTCGTTGAGCCATCTGACCGGGCGCGCTGAGCCACGGCGCCCGGCACCGCTCGGCTACTCGACTGCGGCTTTTCGATAATACTTCAGCATACACTTACTGTGAGAGATAAACAGTTCAGTACTACACCACAGAACCAATACATGGCGCTGTTATTATTATTACTACTTCTCATGTCAACGCCAGTATGTTTTCAGAAATGTACGCCAAACAGACAATTACACACATGAACATAACCTAACATTCAGTTTACCGATCAGGAGTGCGGAGTTTAATTTTACTTTATCTATGGAAAAAAAAAAAAAAAGAAAAAAAATGTATATGTAGGTCCCTATCTAACAACCGTTGTGAAGCACGAGCATTTAAGCTAGTTAGTGTATAAAATACTGTATGTCTCCTTAACCAGTTGATGGCATTGTTCTTTGTGTTGGGGTAAAGTATTTCGTCGGGTAACAAAAATACTCATGGGTGTTATTGAATGCGGCGATGTTCTCTGGATGATTGCCAACTTTCGTCTATCTGACTGCCAAACGTTGTTTACGATACTACATTTAAAATGGTGTTCGTCTGCTTCGTCTGGGTGGAAGCGGAACTCGAACCTGGGACCTTTGCCTTACTGGTGGAAGCCGGCCGCAGTGGCCGAGCGGTCTGCGGCGTGCCAGTCACGGTCTGCACGGCCGCTGCGGTAGTGGGGTTCGAATCCCCCCCTGGGGCATGGATGTTTGTGCCGTCTTTAGTATAAGCTAGTTCATACGTATTTTGTCAGTTTACGGACTGATGACCCTTTAGTTAAGTCCCATAAGCTGTACAAACATTTGAACATGGTGGAAGTAAAGTTGTAAGCCCTGACCGTGAGTCGTGTCAGGGTAGCTCAGTCGCAGTCTGCCTTCGGCTTGCATGCTGTGTGGACGTTTGTTTGCTTCCTCGCTGCGGCCGGAAGAGCGCTTATTGTATGTGGTGAATTAGACGCTCTTGTAGCGTAAATAATAGCTTTAGGTATCAAAATGTGTAGATCATCAAGATGAGTCAACCTAAATGAAAATATACTCTGAAGTTCTCGTTCGATGAACACTTTGCTCGACCAAGAGCATTTGAAGTAGAAGCGTTCCTGCGAGATGTAGTAAAGCTCAGTTTTAGTCAGATGATCGGGATCTATTTATTAATTGTGAGTAGTACTGTAGACGTAAAAATGATTAACGGTGAATGCTGTGAAAAAGTAATTGAACATTGTAGAGGAAAATTGTGACGGCAATGTTGGTAAAGTTCAAGTTGATTATGCTGGATTCGGAACTAGAACTGTTCGTATCTTTCAACTCCCTTTCGAGATATCTGAGGATGAGATTAATTCAGCTGTCAAACCGAACAGGAGGGTTATCAGCAATACTGCGGAAAAATGGACGACTTTTCAAACGTTTCCGGTACTAAATGGTGTCGTATATTTACCGTTGCGGGTATGGAGCCATTGTGTAGTACGACGTCCAACCACGTACATGCTCGGCCTGTGGGCAGACAGGGCATGTTAGATCCGTATGTACGCAGCGGAGATTGACGCGGGTGCCGGCCGGAGAGCCGGTCGCGCCAATGAAGATGACGTCACTGCCTGTGACGTACGCCACGGCCCTCCGAGTCAACATGGCCACCACGTCTAGCGCCGCAATAGGCGGAAACTACGGGACAGACGGCGCTAACGTAAGCTTGACAATGGACACCAGTAATACTGAAACAACATCTGACGCTTCCTCCAACATGACGGAAACAGTCACTGGAGATAAACACGATAAAAATCTTACGAAAAACTTTGAATAAGATGTACGACGCGAGGAGGAAGGAGTTTATTCAAGATAATAATACTCAAGATCTCAGTAGCACTTCAGAGTATGAGGACAAAATCTGGTCCCTCTCCGAAGAAGCATAAGAAACGGCGTGTAGCACCTCCTGACGCCAAACAGGAAGTACAGCAACTGCAGGAGAAAGCAAAACAGTCAAAAATTAAACGATGACACATCTGCAAAATCGCAACGAAGTCAACAGATGACAAATGTTGTGAGTATGGACTTTTCGCCAAATATAGAAACGCACACCCAACAGGGCGATGCAAAGACTAATTCGAAATAAAGTTCTTTCTTAACATGGTTCTAAGAAAGAGATGCTGCAGTGCACTGATGGAGGGAACTGGGTAGAGGAAATCGTACAATTCCCCGAGGACGAAGAAATGAAGGAAGTGTCAAAGACAAAACGATACTCGTTCTCCACACCGAGAGACGAGAAAATTAAGGTGACGTCACCTCCACTTCCGATTCATTAAATAAATTAGACGCGATGAGTATCAGTTACCATATTCCCTGATTTCGTCCATCTAACTTTCGCAGTTGCATTTCTATCATATAACATAGGAACGATAAACATCAATAAGATCAGCAGCCATTTGAAACTTAAGTCCTTGCAGGATAGCTTTATGCAGCTGATATCGATATTGCCATGTTGCAAGAAGTTACAGACATTCACCTTGATGATATCACAGGATATAATGCAACTTTCAGTTCAGGGAATGACTCAGAACTGGGTTCAGCAATATTAAGCAAAGAAGGCTTTACTGTGCACGATGTTGTAAAAACCGACAAACGCCAGAGGTTTAGCTGTCGCCATCAACGGTACTCGATTCATCAACATCTACCCACCCTCTGGCTCTAGTAATGGCGTAGAGCTGAATTTTTTAAAGTTGTTGTCCCTCTTTTCTGTGGACGATATGATCATAACATTGTTTGAGGGGATTATAACTGTATTGTCGGCTAGAGATCAAACGCCAAGTTTTAACTATTGTGCTGAACTTGATGTTATAATCAAACAACTGACGATAACTGATGCTTGGCAGCTCCAAAACGGCGGGCTGCCATGCTTCACTTACATCACAAGTCATTCTGCCAGTCGCATTGACAGGATATATGTGTATTATAATTTAAAAACGCACTTGCTGCAGGCAGAGTTATGGCCTACCATATTCTCTGACCACATAGCATATATTTGCACCACGAACCTTAAAAGACAAGAAATATACCGAGGATGAAGCCTGTGGAAATTAAATGTAGCACATTTGAAGGACCAGAGTGTCACGATATATTCAATACTGTGTCGACTGAGTGGGAGAAAAAATTCACCTAATACCCATCGTCACTCACACGGTGGTTCAAATGTGCTAAAAAGTCGATACGACGAGCGTTGACGAACTACTCACGTGACAAAAATGCTTGGCACAAACAGACGACTGAATTTTATTTTAAAGTCCTTCGAGACTTGTACACAAATGATCCATCGGTTATTAACAACCATTTGGAGATAAAAAAACTCCTAGCTTTGAAACGGAAACAATTTGAAGGTTGTAAAATACGATCAAGGCTTAGAAACGATGTAACAAGAGAACAATGGTCAAATCACCACGTGATCAATGAAAGAAAGGATCACCGAAAGAAAATATTAACTGAAATACGTTTCATGGCTGATCGATTACTCACACAGCAAAATGAGATTAAGAGCGAAATCCATAAATACTTAACCAAATTATTAAGTAATACCACATCGAACAATATGGCGCAAAATGTTCTGACAATATGACTGACACGAAAGCTGGACCAGGATCAGGCAGATAAGCTTGAATATCTTTGAATTTCAAGATTTGGTCACGTGTTTTAAAGTAATTACTGACATCTACACTTCCTGCATGTTGAACTTCAGCTGTCTGAGTATGCCAAACATAAATATTAACATTTCGTTTCGTACCAAATTTAAATGTGGCCGCTATGAAGTATTACAAGAAAGCGAAAGGTAATACGTTTCAATTCTGCTCTCATGTTAGCCTGTTAACCACATATTGATAGGAATTTCAAATAAACAGGTAATCAAGCAGTTATTTGTCACGTAATAACTAATGGAAAATTGTATGCCAAATTTAAACATGGCGGACAATGCGAAATCGTGTGCAGAACATATGAATGTGCAGGAACGCTTCACTTCTGTGCGCAGAGCTTAGAGTAGAAATATCTCTGGAGTGAGCATTCTGATGCGCAGAATAGATCTTGTGTTGTTAGCATCTGTTGTCGTTGTGGTCACGTGATCTCCGGACGACGTACGTTTGCCTGTCATGGGGATGACCTAAACAGTGCCTTTCCGATAACAGTAATTTCTGTGAATGCTACTTTTTTGGTAGCTGTGACATTTAATGCGAATACAAAACTTTACCAATTACGATTTCTCCAATTTCTGCGAATTTTACGATGAATCACTGGATATGCTACTTCAAGGGGACTTACACGTGGCAACTGGCGGTCACTAGCGAATATATATGCTAACTGGTAATCCTGGATAAATTTCACTTACAACCTCGGCGGTGTAGTGTCGTGGTGTGCTGATGTTGGCAACAACCATTTATTTAATGGTCTTTGAAAACTCAATCACAAAGAATAAGAAGGAATGAGTTTTCGTGTTGGTCGTGTAATAAATAATTAATGATGTTCCTGCTCCATGATCAACAGATTCTTCTATGTACCTATGTGTGGTCAGCAAATTTATTATCCTCGTAAAGTTAACATTTTGTTGCCAACATTAACAAACTATGTGGCCGGGGCTGTAATTACAATTTAACAGTATTTCTGATCATGTAAACTGTGTCAATGTAACGAAAGTGAAAAGTCCTTGCCTGTAATGTGTGCAAAGTGAAAATTTGAACAGTATATTGTTAAAGTCATTAAACTATTTAAAAGTATGAAATTTGTTCTCTTGTCAAAGCCATTACATATTTTGTAGTTTTCTACCGTTTTTGATAAGGCACTGATTTTGTATTTTAAAACTGGTAATATGGAAATGAAGAAATTTCTACCTTTGTAGTAGCATCGAATTCAAAATTTACCTGTCAATGGCAGTACTGAAAAAATCAGTTTTATGAAGGGACTACTGTTTCACATTTGGTAAATTGTGTCCGACTTTGTCGTGAATGTATGTTACATTATACACCAATCTCTTGCAACAAACTTCATTCGACATTTAGTTTCGTTGTTTTCAGCAATTCTCAAAAAAGTGACCAAGTTTCAACCTCACATAGTGTAATACAACCAAAATTCCAGGGTATTGCAAAATGACTTAATAGTAAATCTATGCCTTCAATAGTGTCTGAAAAAATACGGACATGAAAACTGATACAAATTGTATAGCATTTAAACTTTGCTGAAAGCAAAAATCTAATTGACAATGGCCGTCACGTTAAGTTTTACGTTACGTCACGTCAACTTGCTTAGCCCTGTACCGATCAATGGGAGTGGAGATGTAACTACCATCCGTGATTTTTTTTAAAAAAGTGTAGTATAGTGTCATATTTGAGAAAATAACAATGATTAAATCATTTAATGACTATAGTAAAGGTAATGTTCTTAATTAATTGTATCTGGGCCGCGCGGGAGTAGCCGAGCGGTCTGGAGCGCCATGCTCCGAAAGTGAAAAAGAGTTTTTTTATAATTTCCGTCACTCAGGCGGTTTGCAAATGTGAATTTCCAATAACTTTGTTCTCACTATTGTAGCTGTGTAAGTCTTCTTAAGTAATTTAATTGTAAATGGGGTAACTGGAAAGCGTGACAAACGAAGTATTTTGTATGTATGCCAAACCTTATTTTCGTATGCAGATACCACATTTGGCTGCCACTTGCAGTTTCATACTGAAGGAAAAATTAGCGTACAGAAATTAGTGCAAACTTTACTGGACCTTCCACACACTATTTAAAATAGTCCCTGAGGAAAAAAGCACTACTATCTCAAACTCCAAAAACGTTATCAAATAAAATTGCATAGAATTTCTCTCCCATTACATTTTCTTATCCTTACCTACCATTTCCTAATTGTACATTTAATTTCCCCATTACTATGATGCTCCGACCATTTAGTTGTTACTGCAATTTCTTTTAAAATTATTCCTTCTCCTGAGCTATAATCCGCTTTGAGGGGCATATACCTGGGCTATCTCCAAGCTTCTTCCCTTTAGTGTTATTTTCACTTTCATAATTCTGTCACTGAGAAAGTAAAGGAGTGCTATACCAAAATTATCAAGTTACGATATTGACATATGCATCGGAAACTTGGGTGAAAAAAAAAAAAAAAAAAAAAAAAAAAAAAAAAAAAAAAAAAAAAAAAAAGGAAAGAAAGAAAGAAACAGGATGACTAAAGTTACGTATTGCTCTCTCCTGCGTGAAATATTGTTTGTGGTGACAGATTGTATCTATTCAG
The DNA here is from genome assembly GCA_026315105.1 of Locusta migratoria. Taxonomy (NCBI): domain Eukaryota; kingdom Metazoa; phylum Arthropoda; class Insecta; order Orthoptera; family Acrididae; genus Locusta; species Locusta migratoria. Next base: position 349,049,669 of record CM048746.1, read on the forward strand.
TAGGTTAAATTTTAATTACGGTTGTATTATTATTGTATTATTATTCCCCTAACTCTATGCAACTGAGCTTTCAAAGAGAATTTTTGGTTGAATTTTACTTACGATGTTGACGGTCTAGCGTGATGATGTTGGCAACGGATGAAACTGATGGAAGTTGTGTGACGTCATTACCCAATCGTGTGATAATATGTTGAATATATTGAAATGCATTTTTTGTTTGTCACTTAATTTTTTTTTTTCGCCATATGTCGCGAGAACTTATGTTGAAAGTGAAGTTGCCTTTACGATGGTTATTAATTTAGTTACCGGGTAACGGTATATACATGAACAATATTAAGCGTCTGTTCAATCATTAGTCGCCACATTTGCAGCCATTCTCATCCATTGCCAACATCAACACGCTAGGCCACCAACATCGTAAGTCGAATTTAACGGAAATTATGTTAACAAGTTAATCAGTAGCAAAGCCTACTCCGCAGCATACTGAAGAATGCAAGAGAGGTCGAATACGTAACCTTTATCAAGATGAATGGGATACTGTGCATAAAATGGAAACAGAAAATATAAATAAAAATTTAATTCACCACATCTTCCCCAGCTTAAAACAATGAACACATAGACTTACAACCTGCAATAGAATTTAACATTTTTTTTTTTCAATCTCTTGTACACAGTTACTTTTTTAACAGTAGTTTCTTCACTTTTCCTTTTTGGTGAAATTGTGTATCAAAATATTTGCACAGCGAAACAGTATTCAATACACGACTGAATCAAGACAGTGTTCAGTTTTACAGTGAAACCCAGAAAAAAGATGGCCGGGAATGTTGTGGAATGCTACCTTCACAAGTACACTTCTCTAATTTGCCTGTTGTAAATATAAAATTTCTTGTTACTTCAGAATTTTCTGAAGTGTTAAATAGACATATGTTACACACTACTACATCATCTGCATGATATATCAACCCTCTTCTATCTTTTACAATAATCAAATCATCACCCTGCTTCGTTTCATTTGTAGTGGGGAATACCTTACAATATTCACAATGGTTTTTTAATAGCTTGGTGTGAGCAGTAACCTGCTATATAATGCAACAATGACCAGGTATTATCATCTATTCCATCAACTTCATTTTCATCTACTGATACATTTAAAAATTCTGACAGTGATAGTTGTTTTAATCCCTGAATTTGAGTAGGGAAAATGACACTGGTCGTAATAACATCAACAACTACTGTTGACTCCAGTACAAGGGACAACATAGACTGTGACCTTAGTTTTTGTTCAGTTTCAGAAATTTGTCTTAGGGAAACATGATAATTTCCACCACTTAGCTGGCGGTATTTGAAGTACCTGTCTTCTAAGCTATCTGCTTGTACTTTTCCTAACAGCAAATATCTGTTTTTCTCAGACAACCAGAACTCACTGAAGTCAGTCATGCAGCAGTTGTGTATTTCAAAGCAAGATGGGTGTCTCTTATCAGTTTCCTTTCATTACTAAATTTTTTAAAAAACATGAAACACTGTAAAATTTTGAATATGATAGGAATTAATAGTTACAGGTTCTTGGAAAATATTTTTTAACCTTTGTCCCTTAAGTAATGTTTTCACATTTACAATATCCTATCAATGATTTATTATTTTTATGAATGTTTCAGTACCTCTCCTGTTGGTAATTGCTTTCTTTGAACCAAATTTGTCCAAAGCAACAACTGTCATACCATTGAAAATGCGCAACAATAACTTGACATTTTAGAGTTCAGTTGATTTAGGATACAGAGACTTCAAATTTAATGAACTGCCATATTGCAGTAGTTCATCTTTTTCTTTCAAGTGCAATTCTTTTAGTGCTCTGACAGATGATAAACCTCCCTTCAAAGTGTCACTGAAGTCAGGAAAACACAGGATCTGCTCCTTTTGATTGAACCAGTGATTGCGGATACACTTCAATAAATCGAAAGTATCCCCAAAATAGTACAATGGTCGATTTGCAGAAAACTGTACTGGATGAATGTACTTGATTTTCATATCTGGACGAGTAGAAAACTTAGACACTATTTTTCGGTTAATTGCATTATTGTCACTACTATACCGACCACCTAAATCCAACAGCTTCTAATTTAATGTAGGGGACAGGGCTTCAGCCTGAATAGTATGAACTGGTAGAATGGATACCACATTTTTGTAAGGTGAGTCATAAACACATCATCATCATCAGTGTTCTGCCCTAAGGTCTTCACATACAGCTCTCCATGCAATCCTGTCGTTAGCTGCCCTCTTTGTTTTCTCGTAACTGTTTCCTACTGTCAACCATCTGGTATCTTCTTCGTTCCCTTCTTCTTCCATTCATTTTTCCCTCTACAGCATCCATCAGACAATCTCTTCTCATCCAAGGTCCAAGCCAATTCCGTTTCCTCTTTCTGATTACCTTTAGAATTTCTCTCTCTTCACACACTCTTCTCAAGACGTCCTCATTCCTCACTTTGTCTACTCACTTTATCACTTCCACCCTCCTCCAAGTCCACATCTCGAATGCTTTTAATCTCCTTTCGTCCTCTTTTCTCAATGTCCATGTCTCAGAGCTATATAGTGCCACACTCCATATAAAACATTTTGTCAGTCTCTTCCTCAGATTCCTGTCCATACGGCCACACTTTTCACTTCCTTGTAGTGTCTCATACCTTCTGTAATTATGCCTCCCAGGTATTTGAAAGCTCTAACGTGCTCTATTACTTCCTGACCTACCCTTACTGCTGTTTCTACTTTTCTTCCGTTTATAACCATACATTTTGTCTTTTTCTCATTACTTTTCATGCCAAATTCCTCACAGGTCTTACTGAAATCAATTAACAATTCAATCACAGTTATTTCACTCTCTGCCAGTAATACCATATCATCGGCGAATCGAATACCTTCTATTCTCATACCACCGACCCGTACACCTCTGTTTTGTTTCATAAATTTCTGCGTAATGTGTTCGAGCTATCTGTTAAACAGTATTGGGGAGAGACAGCAACCTTGCCTCACTCTCCTACCTATTGTGTTTTTCTCTGTCACCTCATTTCTAATTTCTACTATTATTTTCTGTTTCAGGTATAGATTCTTAATCAGCCATCTGTCCCTTCAGTCTACTCCATTCTTTATTAGTATGTCCATTAATCTATTCCACTGTACTCTGTCGAAGGCCTACTCCAAGTCAGTGAAAACGGTATACACTTTTCTTTCTCTTTCGATGTATCTCTCGCCTATAATTCTTAGCTGTCCAATAGCGTCTCTCGTTCCTTTTCCTCTTCTAAAACCAAACTGCTCCTCTGAAATACTTTTTTCCAGTCTTGCACGAAGTCTTCTATTTATCACCCGTAGTAGAACTTTCTCTGCATGAGAAATCGAACTTTTGGTTCGAAAATCCTCACATTTCTTGGTATTTCTTTTCTTCTCAATAGGTATCATTACTGATGAGAGAAAGTCATCTGGCCATTCACCTTCTTCATATATCTTATTACATATATAACTAGCTTAAATGCCCGTGCTTTGTAACGGTTGTTGAAGGAGGGCCGTGTTGGCTAGCTCTGTCAATCAACTCAGTTGTCCTAGCCAAGATGTCAAATATAAACAAAAGTAATTGTCCGAAGCGATGTATGTTCATAATGTTTTTATATAAAAGGCAAAACCTGCCAAAATATGCAAAGAAATGTCGTTAAGTATTTAATACACAAAGCGAAATCAGTAACACTATGTTCAATGTTTGTTGGTATTCGTAGACATTAATTTTGTCACAGACGTTCGCTTCCTTGTTGTACTACCCCATACTCATTATGCAGCAGTGGTGTTTATTAGTTCTTTGGTGCACTACAGCGCCTCTATCTCTTGTTTGCTGTACTACGCAATCCATACTTCAAGCATAACCTACATCTAAAACAATTTCCACTGTTATGAAACGAAGTTGCTCCAGTCGTCGTGGAGCTGCTGCACAGGCAACTGCATTGAACGGCTTCAGAGATGCCTCGTTATAGGAGAAGATATCGGCGTTCCCGCCTGCCTGGTTATAAGGCAATTGATGACCAACAAATAAATGTAAATAATAAGGGCGCGCAGGAGATATTGAAAGGTCCTTCGGTGTTTTGTGGATGTGTTATTAATTTTTCGTTAATGCAGGGTGATTCTAATCAATGTGGTAATGGATGGATTACTGTTGCTGTGGTGCGCTATCCGGCTGATACCGTGAAAGGAGTTTCTGGGTTGGAATCCTTTAATAACAGAGATGTAATTGCTTTCCGTACGTATCAGTACTTCAAGCATAACCTACATCTAAAACAATTTCTCTGATTCCACTTTTATGAAACGAAGTTGCTCCATGCAAATCCGTGAAGTAGTTGAGAAGATTAGGTATTTATAATAGATAAAGTGACAGCTGTTACTGAAAACACTTAAGAATGCTATGTATCTTTTTTCCGTGATCTGATTTTGATGAAATCATGCGTATATGTTGCCCCAATCTTTGTAAAGTTCCTGAGAACATCGCATGAAAATGTGTCAGTAGTTGTTTTTTAATACGTTTGCGAAACGTTTTAGATATAGGCATATCTTCATGAATATGATGTAGCTTACATCATACATCAGTTTAAACATTTATTTTATGATAATTCATATTTATGAACAATGGGCTGAGGCATGGAAAGATGAAATGTAATAAGTATTTCCTTAATGAGGTAGAAATATCACTGAAAACAACTATTATATAAGTATAAGTATGTAAATATATGGATTAAACACGGCGAGGATTGTATCAGTTTTATATTCATTGCGTTGAATCATATTTCGTAGAACATAGCAACAAAGAAAACTATTTTCAGAAATATGGTAAATTTGAAGTCATGGAGTAAGTAGTATTTTCGAAAGGTAATAATCCGATCGTTGCCCCGAACTTCACACGAACACCAAACATGAAATAAACCTATAACTTCAAATTGCTATATCTTTTACTTTCCTGATCCGATTTTGATAAAATGAAACCTATATGTTGTCCCAGGATACTCTTTATTTATCTGTGAAACGCCCGTGAATGTTCATTTAATTACTCTCTACAAATAGACACATGCGATTGCTTTCAGAGAAATGTTTAAATTGTGATATCTTACATTTTCTGATCCGATTTTGTGAAATGAAGCGTTTCTTTAACCGTATGATACCCTCACGTTTCCTGTTAAAAAACCCTGAAAATTCGTCTATTAGTTTTGGAGATGATAGACATGACGGTTGTCGATGAAAAACGTTAAACTGTGATATTCTTCTTTCCGTGATCCGATTTTTATGAATCTACGTCTATATGTTGTCCCAAGGTACGCTGAAGTTACCTGTGAAAACCCCATGCGAATTCGTGAAGTAGTTTTGGATAAGTGGTTTCTAATAGATGAACAGAGAGACACTACGGTATATGAAAACACTTCGTGATTCTATTTTGATGAAATCATGCCTATACTAAACCAATCTTCGCTAATGTTTCCTGTGAAATCCGCATGAAAATTCGTCCAGTAGTTTTGAAGATTGAAGCGAACAGCGAGAGGCCTACATTTACAGATTTATTATTAGTATAGATATGTTGTGCAATTGTAAAATTTTGGATGAAAATATGTATTTGTATAAGTGGTGTATGTTGGTAAAATCTGTTGCGAATGAGGTTAGTTGGAAAGAAGTAATTGATTAAAACGTATGCTTGATTGGGCGGTTTTCCATGAACGTTACTCTTTACGTCCTCATATCTCATGAACTACGTGTCGTACTGTGATAAAATTTCGAAGGTACATTCATCTATAAAACTGTCTAATCACCTGCGGCTACAATTTGTAGTGTACAAATTACAAATTGTAACGTCATACCGAATGCCGTAGTTTAACTTCTTAAACAGCGGAAAAGTATTAAGCGAGAAACGTTTTTCCTTTCATGATTTTGCTATGGTTGTCAGTGATAAAAAGTTTAATAATGGTTTGAAATTATGTTTAAAGTTTGTTGCAAGTAGCTAAGTACTCTCATTCTCATACAGTGTATTCATAAAATCTCGTCGCATTATGTGATAGTTTCTTTCAACTCTTATTGTTTATGAAGTTACATCTCCTGAACTATATATCGTATGTGGTTCGTACTCTTACAGCAATTGTTATCTCACTTAAGGAATATTTGGCTGAAATGGGTCCAGTGGTTTAGGAGGAAATGTGCAGCATTGTCGTTTGACGCTGCAGTTTTTCGCGCATCTCATTATTTATGACGTCATATCTCCTTACGTATGTGTCGTAGGTGATTCTTACCCCGACAGTGATTGTTGCCTGATATTAAGGAACATGTGTACCATATTTGGTTGAAATCGGTCCAGTAGTTTACGAGGAGATGTGGAACATACATACATACATAGATACACATATACAGCCTATTTTATAAGATGTAAGATTCCTTCACCCTACTACTCCCAAGGCTTTTACACAACTCTGCTGGTAGACCATCAATTCCACTTGCTTCGTGATTCTTCATCTCTCTGAATACATTTCACTTCAATCAATATCTTTACTGAACACACCGAGTAATAAATCACTGTTTATAACTATGTAGCAAAAAAGTCTTGGGTAAGGATTATGCTTTAGTAACACCAGGCTCACAATGACTGTGTTGTTTATCTCTACCTAGTCACTGTGCTTTTCACATTCACTCATCTTTGTTTCCAGCTGTTCTAAATTATCTAACGATATCGCAGAAATCATTTTCGCATGGTTGTCGACACTTTTTTGGATAGCAACTTAAGGTCACTATTTTCTAACAACATTCTGGTTCCCTTCGTGTTGCTGTTCTACTCCACAAGTATGACGGGCATCCTGGCAACTTCGATGGAATAGCATCTGAAATATTAAAAACTAAATATGAAACTGATCGCACACCATTCACGTAAAATCAACTTTGTTCTTATGGCACTGTACTTTACCCAGAGTGTGTTGCATGACTCACCTTTCTTCCAGTGACGACGTTCCAAGGGTGCCGTCAACAGTGTACTAGTTTTTGGTTCATACATGATAGTACTGGTTAAAATATCTCTCTTGTTGACATGCAGTTCACATATCTAAAAACAAGCATACAGTTCTCTTTAAAACATATAATGATATGATGAAAACTAATTAGGTAAGAGATTATAAATTGATTCTTCTTCTGTTTATTGTATTTTGTTCTGCTCGACAACATTTGAAGCAACTACGACATACTAACCAAAACAACATACCACAGAGTGCTTCCTCGGTATCCAGTCTTGTATGTGAACAGCCGATATCCATTTACGTCTTAAATTATCGTCAGATGGAACATAAAATACACTGACTTTAGGGTCATTATCGTAATTGCCCCTATAACTTGGTATACAACACCTTCGGGGTATTTTATATGAGTAATATCAAATAACCAACGCAAACTAAACAGACTTCCAACTTCGAACGACAAGCACATAAAACAATGTAGAAACGTTTCGAAAACACGCTGTTTCGCCACCTAGAGTCAGACCACTATCCATGACGTCACAGCACAGTCAAGGAATAAGCCGAAAATATACATATGTAACCGCAGAATTAGGCCAAGTTATTTGTGTTTTCCTTAGTTTTCGGAAAACAGTTTTGGTGTTTAGTGGTTATTTTCCGAAATTTTATGCATTCACTGCTTTTTTTTTTTTTTTCAGAAAATTAAAAGACAAAAATTACAACTCAATTTTTACCACGATTTGAAGCTAATCGTTGCTTGTTTGTATCCAAAGACTGACTCTGAAGAAGTAAACTATTCTACACGATAAACGTGTGTGTGATTAAGGATTGCCGCGCCGGAGTACCTGAGCGTCTGGAGCACCACGTTACGGATAGCGCGGTCTCCCGGGTGTCGGAGATTCGAATCCTTCCTCGGGCATGGATGTGTGTGTTGTTCTTAGGTTATTTTAACTTAGTTTAAGTAGTTTGTAAGACTAGGGACTGATGGCCAACGTAGTTTGATCCCATAGGATTAAAACCATTTGAACAATTTTAAATACGGACTGTGTTTTGAATTCAATCATCGTTTTTCTACCAAATGCTTTTCGCTTTCAAATAGGGATTTTATTAGTAGACACAGTAAAAATTACTTATTATTTACACGCCTATTTAGTTTGGATTGTATTAATTAGTATTTATTCGTAAATTGATTATGCACAATTGTCACTATTGACTTGGCGTAACAAACATTTTCAAAACGGAACCAGGTTGAACACACCTTGGATGTGATTCAATATGGTCACAGAACTTATAGCTCTCCACTCAAGAAATTACAAGATTTTGATGACTTTCGTGTGCAGACGTGGTGTTTACAACCTCTAGCGATCTGTATACATCTACATATGCATGGGATGCTCTGCAAGTGACAGTTAAGTGCCTGGCATCGGGCCACATTTGTTCTATTTATCTGCCATTCCATTCTCGAATAGAGCGCGGGAGAAATAACGCCTGAATCTCTCCGTTCGAGCTCTGATTTCTCGTATTTTACTCTGATGATCTTTTCTACCCATGTAAGTGGCAGTCACCAATATATTTTCGCATTCGGAGGAGAATGTTGGCGGTTGGAGTTTCTTAAGTAGCCCACGCCACAGCGATAAGCGTCGTTGTTGTAATGATTCCCATACCAGATTCTGTAAAGCTGCCTCCCCTGTATCGCGACAATACAAAGGAGCTGCTCTTCTTTGGACTTTTTCGACTTTCTCCGTCAAACCCACCTGATAAGGATCCCACACTGGGCAGCAATACTCCAAAAAAGGACGGAGAAGCGTAGTTTATGCAGTCTCTTTAGTAGTTCTGTTGCATCTTTTAAGGGTTCTGCAAATAAAACGCATTATCTGGTTCGCCTTTCCTACGACGTTATTTACGTGTTCTTTCCAGTTTACGTCTGAGGTAATAATAATTCCCAGGTATTTAGTGCAGTTTACGGCCTTCACTTTTGATTCATTTATCTTATAAACAAAGTTTAACGGATTCCTTTTAGTACTCATGTAAACGAGTTCACACTTCTCATTATTTAAAGTCAATTGCCAATTTTTCCACCATAGTGATATCTTATTTAGATCGTTCTGCAGTTGGTTTTGATCTTCAAATGATATGACTAGACGGTAAATGACGGCATCACATGCAAACAACCTAAGACAGATGCTTAGATTTTCTCCCAAAACGATTATGTAAATAAGGAACAGCAGAGGACCAATAACACTACCCTGTGGAGCGCCCGATATCACATCTGTTTTAGTCGATGCCTTACCACCGATTACTACAAACTGTGTCCTCTCTGACAAGAAATCCCCTATCCAGTCGCAAACCTTGGGCGATATATCATAACCACGCAATTTGATTAAAAGCCGTTTGTGAGGTGTGGTGTCACAAGCCTTCTGGAAATCAAGAAATACGGAACCAATTTGGAAACCCTTGTCGCCAGCACTCATCACTTCGTTTGTGTAAAGAGCTAGTTGTGTTTCGCATGAACGATATTTTCGAAATCCATGTTGACCTTGGGTCAATAGATCATTCTGTTCAAGAAAATTCATAATTTTTCAATTCAGGATATGTTTCAAAACCCTGCTGCAAATAGACGTCAATGAAATAGGTCTATAGTTTAATGGGTTACTCCCACTGCCTTTCTTGAATATAAGTGTGACCTGTGCAACTTTCCAGTCTTTTGGCAGTGATCTTTTTTTGAGTGAGCGGGTGTATATGGCGGTTAAGTAAGGAGCTATCGCTTCAGCATGATGAGATAGAACTCTAATGGGACAAAAAAAATCTTCAAACGTTTGTTTAGCTTAAGGGACTTAACTTCGGGGTCATCAGTCCCTAAACTTACAAACTACTTATGTACCACCTTATACTAAAGACGACACAAACATCCATGCCCGAGGGGGGGATTCGAACCCCCGACCGTAGCGGCCGTGCAGATTGTAATTGGCACGCCGCAGACCGCTCGGCCATCGCGGCCGACCAGTCCGGACCAGAAGACTTGTTCTTGTTAAGTGATTTTATTTGCTTTACTACTCCGAGGATATTTACTCATCCTAGCCTCTGTTTGTAATTCGAAATCTAGAATACTGGTTTCGTCTTCTTTGGTGAATGAGTTTCTAAAAACTATGTTTTGTAACTCTGATTTATTAGCGCTAACATCGGCAGGATCGCCATTACTATCAGGTGGTAAGGGTATTGTTTGTGTTTGGCTCCCAGTATATTAACATACGACCAAAATTTCAAAGGGTTTTCAGTCAAATTTCGAGAAAGAGTTTCGTTGTGGAAAGTATTGTAGGCATCTCGCATTGAAGTACTCGCTAAATTTCGAGCTTCTGTGTAGAATCGCCAATCCTGGAGATTGAATTTGAGCCACATCTGGTCTACACTTACGTCTAGTGTTCGGATCGAGTGAAAAGTGTCTTTCAAGAAGTAATGTATTGTATTTCCATCTGCTTTCCGTCCATTTTTGGTAACTTTGGGACCTTCGATATTCAATCTCGCTATGACAGCTCCGTGTTCACTAATTCCTGTATCCGTTATGATGCTCATTATGAGCTCAGGATTATTTATTGTTAAGAGATCAAGTGTATTTTGACATTAGTTTACAATTCTAGTTGGCTCGTGAGCTAATTGTTCGAAGCAATTCTCAGTGAATGCGCTGAGTACAGTTTCGCACTATGTTTATGCGTACCTTCAGATTTGAAAATATACGTTTCAACAGATTGAGGGTAAATTAAAATCACTGTCTACTATTATTGTATGAGTCGGGTACGTGTTTGCAATTAGACACAAGTTTTCTTTGAACCTTTCTGCTATTGTCTGAATCGGGAGGCCGGTAAAAGGAACAAATTATTAACATTTTACGAGTTTCGAGTACTTCATCTGCCCATAACAACTCACAGGATGTATCAACTTCAACCTTCACTCCACGACAGACTACTTTTTACGGTGATAAACGCGTCTCCACCTATTTTGTATTTCCGGCTTGAGCCAACTTTCACTGCCTATAATGAGGAGTGCTTCGGGGCTTTCTATTAACGCTTGGAGGTCTGGTACTTTCCCGGCACAGATACGACAATTTACAGCTCTTATACCGATAGTTCCTAGATATACATTTCTCCTGTAATCCACTTGCACGCTTTGAGACTGCCCATTTTGTTTTTCCCGAAGCCCTCTGATCTAAAAAACGCCCAATTCACTCCACACGGCACCTTCTACCTGTGTAGCGGATTCATGCTTGTAGTGGACTCCTAAGGTATTTAGCGGAACCCGAAAACGCACCACCCTTTGGTGCAATTCGAGGAATCTGCAGCCTACATGGTCACAGAAGCGCCTGAGCCTCTGACTCAGATACTCCACTCGCCTCTGTACCAGAGGACCGCATCGGTCCTGGCGACGATGCTGCAGATGGTCAGCTCCGCCTTCGTCTCACAAGCGATACTGGCAGTCTTTACCACCTCAGATAGCCGCTCAAATCAGGAGATAATCTCTTCCGACCCAAAGCGACACACGTCGTTGTTACTGACATGAGCAACCACCCACAGTTGGTTGAACCCTATGCCCTTCATGGCATCCGGAAGGACCCGTTCCAGATTTCATCTGGAATGACTCCCCCCCCCCCCTCCCCCGGTATGCACACAGAGTGCACATTGGATTTCTTCCCCTCCTTACTGGCAAAATCCCTAAGGGGCCCCATTATCTGCCTAACGTTGGAGCTCCCTACTACAAGCAATCCCACTCTCTGAGATTTCCCGGATCTTGCTGACTGAGAGGTGACCACAGGACTTGTGGCACCATCCGGCTCAGGAACACTGTCCATCTCTGACAGCGCATCAAATCTGTTTCTAAGACGGATCGGGAAGGCCACATAATCGGTCCCCGGAATGTCTCAAGGCGTCTGCCACGCGCCGGGGAGACCTCCCAATCCACCACGGACAGGGTGGCGATCTCATCGCGTGCAGCCAAAGCCGCGGGCCGATCATGGGCACATCAGACACACAGGACAACTGTTGGACCTCCGCGACCGACCGACGGCAGGAGCGCCCATCCATCGCAGCCTCAAGTTTCGCAACCGCAGCCAAGGCCGCCTGAAGCTGGGAACGAACAGTCACCAACTCAGCCGGCATCCGCAGACAGCAATCACAGTCCCTAACCATACTAAGCCCAAAGAACAATTGAAGTGTAGGACTAAAAACCGTAAGTGCCTTCGCAACAATAATAAACGAGCGGGAGGGTAGGCCCTACACTAGATTGTTTATTAACGCGAATCTGAATCTAGATAAAGTCGCGAGCACACGAAAATTTAAGAAAAGAAAAACTCAGAGAAATATCAGAATAAGTGGCTTCTACTGAGGAGCCGGTTTAACTGGAGAAAGCTGAAAGATCTGCTGTCTGCTGACGCGTGAACTGACGGTAGTAATGAAAAGGGAACTCGGTTTGGCGTCCAATATATTGTACATGGAAATTTTATTAATTGTTGTTGTTGTTAAGGTCTTCAGTCCGGAGACTGGTTTGATGCAGCTCTCCACCCTACTCTATCCTGAGCAAGCCTTTTCATCTCCTCATAAGAACGGTAACCCACATCCACTTGAATCTGCTTACTATACGCGTCTCTTGGTCTCCCTCTGCGATTTTTACCCCACACACTTCCCTCCAATGCTAAATTTACGATTCCCCGATGTCTAAAAATGTGTCCTACCAAGCGATCCCTCCTTTTAGCCAGGGTATGCCAAAAATTCCTTTTCTCACCAATTCTGTTTAGTACTTCTTCATTGGTTATGCGATCTACCCACCTAATCTTCAGCATTCTTCTGTAGCACCACATTTCAAAAGCCTCAATTCTCGTCCTGTCCGCATTGCTTATCGTCCATGTTTCACTCCCGTACAACGCAACACTCCACACAAATGCTTTCAGAAAAGACTTCCTTACCTGTAAACTAATATTCGATGTTAGCAAATTTCTCTTTTTCAAAAATGCTTTTCTTCCCATTGCCATTCTGCATTTTATATCCTCTGTACTGCGACCATCGCATGTTATTTTACTACCCAAGTAACAAAACTCATCTACCACCTTCATTGTTTCGTTACCTAATCTAATTCCTTCAGCATCGCCTGATTTTCTAAGACCGCATTCCATTATTTTTGTTTTGCTCTTGTTAATGTTCATTTTATACACTCTCTTCAACACACTGTCCATTCCATTCAACTGCTCCTCCAGGTCCTTTGCTGTCTCTGACAGAATTACAATGTCATCAGCAAAACGCAATGTTTTTATTTCTTCACCCTGAACTTTAATTCCGATTCCAAATTTTTCCTTGCTTTCCTTCACTGCCTGCTCGATGTACAAATTGAATAACATCGGAGAAAGGCTACAACCCTGTCTTACTCCCTTCCCAACTGATGCTTCTCTTTCATGCCCTTCAAGTCTAATAACTGCGGTCTGGCTTTTATACAAGTTATAAATAACTCTCCTTTCCCTGTATTTTACCCCTGCTGACTTCAGAATTTGAAAGAGTGTATTCCAGTCAACATTGTCAAATGCTTTCTCCAAATCTACAAAAGCTAAAAATGTAGGTTTGCCTTTCCTTAATCTATCTTCTAAGATAAGACGTAAAGTGAGTATTGCCTCCCGGGTTCCTATGTTCCTCCTGAATCCAAACTGATCTTCCCCGAGGTCAGCTTCCACCAGCTTTTCCATTCTCCTGTAGATAATTCGTGTTAAAATTTTGCAACCATGACTTATCAAACTGATGGTTCTGTAATTTTCACACCTGTCTGCGCCTGATTTCTTTGGAATGGGGATTATTACATTTTTCTTAAAGTCTGAGGGCATTTCGCCTGTCTCATACATCCTACACACCAGTTCAAATAGTCTTGTCATGGCTGGCTCTCCAAGAGACTTTAGTAGCTCTGAGGGTATGTCATCTACTCCTGGGGCCTTATTCCGACCTAGGTCTTTCAAGGCTCTGTCAAATTCATCTCTCAGTATAGTATTTCCTATTTCATCTTGATCCACTTCCTCTTCCCTTCCTACAACATCGTCCCTAAGTTCATTTCCTTTGTAGAGCTGCTCTATGTACTCTTTCCACCTTTCAGCTTTCCCTTCTTTGCTGAGAACTGGTTTCCCATCTGAGTTCTTGATATTCGTAGAGTTGCTTTTCTTGTCCCCAAATGTGTCTTTTATTTTCCTGTAGGCGGTGTCTACTTGTCCCCTTCTTATACATTCTTCTACAGTTTTGCATTTGGCTTCTAGCCACTCCTGCTTAGCCATTTTGCACTTCCTGTCAATCTCATTTTTTAGTCGTCTGTACTCTATTTTGCCTGTTTCATTTACTGCATTTTTATATTTTCTCCTATCGTCAATTAAATTTAGTATTTCCCGTGATATCCAAGGATTTTTTGTAGGTCTTGCCTTTCTACCTATTTTGTCCTCTGCTGCCTTCACTATTTCATCTCTCAATGCTACCCATTCCTCTTCTACTGTTTTATTTCCCCCTGTTTCTGTCAATTGTTGCCTAAATCTCCCTCTGAAATTCTCCAGATCTTCACTTTCCTTCAATTTATCCAAGTCCCATCTCCTTATTTTCCTACCTTTCTGCAGTTTTTTCAGCTTCAGCCTACAGTTCATGACTAACAAGTTATGGTCAGAGTCTATATCTGCCCCTGGGTATGTCTTGCAGTTTATAACCTGGTTCCGGAATCTATGTCTTACCATTATAAAATCTATCTGATACCTTCCGGTGTCTCCTGGTCTCTTCCATGTATACAACCTTCTTTTGTGATTCTTAAACCACGTGTTTGTTACGATTAAATCATGTTCCGTGCAAAATTCTACCAGGCAACTTCCTCTTTCATTCCTTCTGCCCAGTCCATATTTACCTACTATTTTTCCTTCTCTTCCTTTTCCTACTACCGAATTCCAGTCTCCCATCACAATTAAGTTTTCCTCTCCCTTAACTGTCTGAATTATTTCCTTTAGCTCCTCATATATTTCTTCGATTTCCTCATCATCGGCAGAGCTAGTTGGCATATAAACCTGTACTACTGTTGTCGGCGTTGGCTTCGTATCTATCTTGAGAATGATAATGCGATCACTGTGCTGGTCATAGTAGTTTACCCGCATTCCTAATTTCTTATTCATTATCAGTCCTACTCCTGTGATACCCCCAACTGACTTTGTATTTATAATCCTGTATTCACCTGACCAGAAATCCTGTTCATCCTGCCACCGAACTTCACTAATCCCCACTAAATCTAGCTTCAACCTATCCATTTTCCTTTTTAAATTTTCTAATTTTCCTACCCGATTAAGGGATCTAACATTCCACGCTCCGATCCGTAGAATGCCAGTATTGTCTTTCCTGATGACAGCATCCTCCCCGCCAGGAGATCCGAATGGGGGACTATTTTACCTCCGGAATATTTTACTCGAGAGGATGCCATCATCATATTTCCATACAGTAGAGCTGCATGTCCTCGGGAAAAGGAACGGCTGTAGTTTCCCCTTGCTTTCAGCCGTTCGCAGTAGCTGTGTGGCAAAGCCACATTAGCTGATGTTACAAGGCCAGCTCAGTCAATCATCCAGACTGTTGCCCCTGTAACTACTGAAAAGGCTGCTGCCCCTCTTCAGGAACCACACGTTTGTCTGGCCTCTCCACAGATACCCCTCCGCTGTGGTTGCACCTACGGTACGGCTATCTGCATCGTTGAGGCACGCAAGCCACCCCACCTCGGCAATGTCTGTGGTTCATGGGGGTGGTTTATTAATTATATAACACTATACGATTTCGTTTTACATTGAGAGTTTCGTGATTTTGCTGCTATCTGTCACTAGAATGGCGTGCTACACTGAAAAACAGTGAACATGGCGGACCCCTTGCGGAGTGCGTCGGACTTGATACCAGTAGTTGAAGTTATTTTATATATCAATTTATGAATTTTGCACAAATTCCACTTATGCGACATAAGTTCCACAATCAATATGGAGTGACATATATAACTGTTGAATTCTTATTTCACTTCCTTAACTGCAATCTAAGTTCGGTGTCTAATTTATTTGACTTTTTTTTAATATTGAAAAGCAAGTATGAAAAATTTTAATTTCGCTCAAATATACAATAGATAGGGCCTTATAGACACGAAAACGTGCAAGAATATGTTTTACTCTATTTTTAAAATAATTCAGGACTGAATGGGTTAAAACAAAGGCAAACGTCTGTCTCGACGCAAATCACCAACGATGGAGAAATACACTAATCAGATATTTAACGCGAATATGAATCAAGTATAAACACGAGCACACGGTAAAATTAATTAACTTAAGGGATAGCGCGCAGAAAAGTCAGAATGTGTAGCTTCTGGTGAGAAGCCGGTTATATTTACAATTGAAAATACGCTGCCGCTGGTGAGGTGTGGTCTGGAGGACTGATCTATCAAGGCCTCATTGTTTCCATATCCAAACTCTTCGTCGCTGTTGTCCTTGTCAAAGTTGGATAATTACATTATTCAGCACGCAGATTCTGAGATAATATGGTCCCTGAGAGTATGTTGTCGAAAATTATGCTGGAACTTCAAATCTGTATCAAATATAAAAACGAACTATTGGCCTCATTCAACATGCAATTTGAAAAATGGCTGTAACCGTGTCAGGTGTTCGTGATAAAATGTTGTCAATGAGATCCTACTCCCAAATAGGTCAGAGAACGTTATCATATCACTTACTGATAAGACATCTCTCATTCAAGATTGTACATAACGCATTTCTTGTATCTTCTCCACTCTTATTAAATCTTCCGTTTTTGTACATGCTTGTCATTTTCCAAAGAAAGAGAGCGATCTAAATTGTTATTTGTTGGTAAATATATCTGACAAGATATCTTGTTCAATATTTTATTTGAAATAACCGGTTTCGACATCTTCAGATGCCTATACATTAAAAAATTGCACAGTGTCATCATTTTAGATTTTACGTTACTGGTCATCTATGACATCCGCTGTTATCTTTTCCAACAACTATTCTTGACTTAGATTTCATTGTGTACGCTGAATAAATTTGAACATGCCCTTAAGAAATGCAGTTAATACTTCAATATAATACCGTTTCAAATACATTTAGATTATGTGTCGACAGAGTCATTCATTCAAATAGTTCAAAATGTTCAAATGCTTGTAAATCTATGGGTCTCAACATCTTGGTAATTAGTCCCTAGCTTACAAACTACTTTACCTAAGGTACAATAAACTAAGGACAACACAATCACCCATGCCCGAGGGGGGGGGGGGAATCGAACCTCCGACGGCGGACGGCCGCGCGCACCGCAACACGGCGCTCCAGTACGCGCGGCTAATACGCCACGGCTTCATATAGTTCCATGTGTATCTGTTTGACTTACCACTTTTGGTAGGCAGCTCATTATCTTCACCAATCAGTCAATAGCGGAGTGGAATGAAAAGTATTCTCTTCAATCCAAATGAAGAATAACATCCTGACCTCCGAGTGCAGAGTTGTTTTTTTTTTTTTTTTTTCTTCTTTTTCTTTTCCATCCTACATATGCGAATGTAACGAAGCAGCAAGCGGATTATTTGACGCGTTATATGAGTCCTTAGTATTGCTGCAGGCAACTTCTAACATAAATAGCATGACTACGTTACTTACCGGTGGAGTATAGTTTATTAGGGTACTAGACGTTCATTATGGCCCCCTGGGTTCGTAACATCTTTAACTAATTGTACTTTCGTCTTCCGCACGACCCCGTAGAGATGAGCTCAGTTCAAATGTGCCTTATACTTGGATAATAACTGTTTCTTTATATCCACGTTTATTTTAATGAACATTCTTTAAAATGTTCTTAGAAGCTTTTTTCAAGGATTTGACTGCTAAAAATAGTTAATGTAGGTTTCTCACGGCATTTGGCTATCAATGACGATATGCCAGAAACGGTGAACGGAGCTAACGTTGTTTAACGACTGGCAGTCGAGGGTGACACAGCTCTGTCTCGCACGCCGACCCAGTGCGATCTGCGGCACGCCTCCACCTCCAAAGTTAAAAAACCGCTTTTTTATTTTGTTACCGCGCTCTCAGGATGAACTTTTAACTTTCATCTTTCTGTTATCAGTGATGGAGGCTATCAGATACCATATCACAGCCAAGGTAAAAGGCTTCTGCAAAGTTGTTCTCTTAGCACTCGAGATAAACATTTCTTTAATGAGTTTGTTTTTATATGACACTGACAGGAGTTTCTCAACGGGCAAGATGGGTATTTTGCACCTTTGAACGGTTTCCCAAGATGTGCTTAAGATTTACGAAAGTCACTTTCCTCTTATGTCCATGAGACAGTTTTAAAGTAATCTACTCAACTTCCTCACAGCACATAACGAAGACGACGCAGGTGCTGAGTGAATGTTATCGATTAGTAACGGGGACTTCGATCCGATGACGCAACTACTGGGCTAAGAGCTTATGTTTTATAGTAAGGACGTATAAGTGGTGATATTCTCGAACAGACGCTTAAACTTACTAAATAGTCATTACATTAAATAGAGAATAGGCGAGGAAGTACAGAAATTCAATTACAGTAGCACTTGCCTATTTTTTTAATTAATTTTTTTTTTAAATTTCTCTGACGAAACATTGCCATTCACTTGCACATTTGTCTTCCTTAGCTGACCATCTGTAGCCTCGTCGCCAGGACTAACTGCGGACCTCTGGTACAGAGCCGAGTGGAAGGTCTGAATCAGAGGCTCAGGTGGTTCTGTGACCGTGTAGGCTGCAGAATGCTCGACTTGCACCAAAGGGTGCTGTGTTTTCGGGTTCCGCTTAATAGGAGTCCACTACACGCAAGAAGCGGCTACACGAGTAGAATTGGCTGTGTGGCGTGGATTCGGCGGTTCAATCTCAACATGGTTGAAGGGGCAAATAAATGCCATAAGACGTGGAATAAGGTTCCGAAACCGCTCGATAAAATTAAGTCGAACTTGCGACATTAGGGATACATTATCCATACGTCATGTAAAAGTTCTAATTCTGTAATTGTACGGAAGGCAGAGTAGCACTGATGTTGGCGGGTGAGGCGTGTAGCTGCCAGTTTTGAAGGGCCAAACGAGCGATCAAGTGTTGCGTTTTTCCCCAGCTACCGGTAAGATCCGGGAGGACAGTGACGAAGCTCTGTATGTGGATAAACCCAAGCCCGAGGAGCTGAAGCCACAGGAAAGCTCTGAAAAGTACCTATAAAGAGAGACACTATCTTAAAGTAAATAATAAATCTCACTGCTATGTCCCCATCAATTCTGATGGCACCTACTATGTCAGAGCACGCGCATCTCGTGAACCAACAATAACATTAATGTCTTGAAAACTACAAAAGTTAATGTAGTAAAATTAAAATCAGCAACTTTTGAATGCTTTATGCGATTTCAATAATCTATGCCGTAGATAAAGAAAGAGCAGACAAATGTGAAAATTACTGAACTATCATTTTAATAACTCATGGTTCCAAAATACTAACACGAATTACTTACAGACGAATGGAAAAGCTCTTGGAATTTGAGGTCGGGGAAGATCATCTTGGATTTAGGAGGAATGTAGGAGCCCTGGAGGCAATACTCACATGACGACTTACCTTACAACATAGGATAAGGAATGACAAACATACGTTTTTAGCATTTGTAGATCTGCAGAAAGCTTTTGACAATGTTGACTGGAATACACTCTTAAAATTCTGGAGGTATCAGGGGTAAAATGTATGGAGCGAAGAGTTATATTCAAGTTGTAGAAAAACTAAACAGCAGTTATTAGAGTCGAGGGCATGAAAGGAACTCAGTGCTTGCGAATGAAGTAAGACAATGTTGTAGCCTTTCCTCAATGTTGTTCAGTCTGTACTCTTGAGCAAGCTGTAACGGAATGCAAGGGGAAACATGAAGAGAGAATTAAACTTCAGGGAGAAGAAATAAAAACTTTTCTGTTTTCCGATGACATAGGCACCAAAGGACCTGGAAGATTATTTGAACGGAATGGACAGTGTCTTTAAAGGAGAGTATAAGATGAACATTAACAAGAGTAAATCCATGGTAACATAATGTAGTATCAGAAAGTTAGGCGATGCTGAAGGAATTAGACAATAATAGTGGTAGATGAGACAATTATAGTAGTAGATCAGACAATAATAGTAGTAGATGCGACAATAATCTAGTAGCAGAGTTTTGTTATGTAGATAGCAAAATAATTTGTGACATAAAAAGCAGAATGGGTAAGGGCAGAACAGCGTTTCCGACAAGGCGAATGCCAATGTCAACAAATTTCGCTTGACATTAAATATTAAGCCACCTTCATGAGCCACAGACATTGCCGAGATGGGTTGGCTTGCGTGCCTCAACGAACAGATAGCAGTACCGTAGGTGCAATCACAGCGGAGGGGTGTCTGTGGAGAGGCCAGATAAACGTGTGGTTCCTGAAGAGGGGCATCAGTCTTTTCAATAGTTACAGGGGCAACAGTCTTGATGATTGACTGAGCTGGCCTTGTAACATCAGATAACATTGCTTTGACATACATTTAGTGCGGCTGATAGCAAGAGGAAAATACAGTCGTTAATTTTCCCGAGAACATGTAGCTCTTTTGTATGAATATATGATGATGGCATCCTCTCACGTAAAATATTCCGGAGGTAAAACAGTCCAGCATTCGGATCGCCGGGCGGGGACTACTCAGGAGGATGTCGTAATAACAAAAAACAAAACAAGCATTCTACTGATCAGAGCGTGAAATGTTCTATCTCTCAATCGGCTAGATACGTTAGAAAATTTGAAAAGAGAAATGAACAGTTCTGTGGCAGGATGAACAGGATTATCGGACAGGTGAGTACGGGGATATAAATACCAAATCAGTTGGTGGTAATGCAGAGTAGGTCAGGTAATGAATAAGAAAATAGGAATGTGGGTAAGCTACTATGAACAGCACAGTGAACGAATGATCGTAGCAAAGATGGACAGAAAGCCAACTCCATCCACAGTGGCACAAGTTTATATGACAACTAGCTCAGCCGATGGTGAAGAGAGAGATGAAATATAAGAAGAGATAAAAGAAATTTTTCAGACCGTTAAAGAAGATGAAAACATAATTGTGATTGGGAACTGGAACTCGGTAGTAGGAAAGGGAAGGAGATGGAATATGGACTGGGGAAAACGAATGAAAGAGGAGATCGCCAGGCAGAATATTGTGTGGAGCATAATTTAATCATTACAGACACTTGGTTTAACCACAAGGTTGTATACATGGAAGGGACCAGGTCACCCTAGGAGGTACTAGGTTGACTTTATAATGGTAAGGCAAAGGTTTTGAAGTGTAAGGCATATCCGGGGGCAGATATAGGCTCTGACCATAACTTTTGGTTATGAAGTGTAGATTAAAACGTAAGAGACTGCAAAAACGTAGAAAATTAAGGAAATGGAATCTGCATAAACTGAAGGAACCAGAGAGTAGTTTCAGAAGGAGTCTTAGGCGACACAAGTTATTTACAAAAGAATGGAAAAACTGGTTGCATCCGACCATAGAGAAGATCAATTTAGATTTAGGAGAAAAATAGGAACACGCGAGGCAATACTCACATTACGACTTATCTTAGAAGACAGATTAAGGAAACGGAAACCTACTTTTTAGCATATGTCGATCTGGAGAAAGCTTTTTACAATTTTGACTGAAATACGCTTTTTCAGATCCTGAAGGTAGCAGGTGTAAAATATAGAGAGCAAAGAGCTATATTCAACTTGTACAAAAACCAGACCGCAATTATTAGAAGCGAAGGACACGAAAGGGTCGCAGTGGTTGGGAAGGGAGTAGGACAGGGTTGTTGCCTTTCCACAATGTTGTTCAATCTGTACATCGAGTAAGTTGTGAAGGAATTCAAGGAGAAGTTTGGAGCGGTCATTAAATTCCAGGGAGAGGGAATAAAAACCTTGCAGTTTGCTGACGACATAGTAATTCTGTCAGAGACAACAAAGGACCTGGAAGAGCAATTAAACGGAATTGACAGGAATATATAAGATGAATATTAACAACAGTATAACGAGAATAATGGAATGTAGTGTCTGTAAATCAGGAGATGCTGAAGAAATTAGATTAGATGATGAAGCAAACAAAGTAGTAGATGAGTTTTATTATTTTGGTAGCAAGATAACTTCTGATGGCCAAGTAAAGAAGATATAAAATGCAGAATGGCTATGGAAAGAAAAGCGTTTCTGAAGAAGCAAAATTAGTTGACATCCAATATTAATTTAAATGTTAGGATGTCCTTTCTGAAGGCATTTGTCTGTAGTGTGGCATTGTATGGGAGTGAAACGTGGATGATATGAAGTTCAGACACAAACATTATAGAAGCATTCGAACCGTGGTTCTACAGACGAATGATGAAGATTAGATGGGTAGATCACATAACTAATGAGAAGTTGCTCAACAGAATTTGGGAGAGAAGGAGTTACTGGCGTACCCTGAATAAGAGAAGGGGTAGGTTGCTGGGAAAATTTCGAGACGAATCGTCAACTTAGCATTAGAAGGAAGTGTGAAGGGGGTAAAAATCGTAGAGGGAGACCGAGGGACGAATACAGTAAGCAGATTCAAAAGGATGTAGGTTGTCGTGCATATTCTCAGATGAAGAAGCTTGCCCAGGATAGGGTAGCATGGAGAGCTGCGTCAAACAAGTCTGCGGACTGAAGACCACAACAACAACAACAATATATAAAATGTTACGAAATAATTTCTGATAGCATTTGTCTGGAGTGTAGCCTATTATGGGAGTGAAAAGTGGACGATAAGGAGTTCAGACAAAAAGATGATAGAAGCTTTTGAAATGTGGTGCTACAGATGAAGATCAGATGGATAGATCACATAACTAATGAGAAGATTCTCAACAGACTTCGTGAGAAAAGGAGTTTCTGGCATATAATAACTAAGAGATGTGGTAGGTTGGGGGGACACATTCTCAAACATCAGGGAACCATCTACGTAGCATTAGAAGGAAGTGTATGGTGTAAAGATCGTAGAATACTTTATTTATTTATTTGTTTTTTCTGTTCCATAGGACCCAATTGAGGAGTGAGACTCCATGGTCATGGAACAAGTCAATACATTAATTGTTACACAAGAATGGAACAAGAAAATTTTTAAGTAGTCCTTTGCACATGACAATCTTAAGATAAAGTGAAAAGGATCTATAAAGAAAAATGAATTAGCTTAATTGTTTAACTTTTCTAGGAGCTCCTCGACAGAAAGGAAGAGTGAGCCATGAGGTAAGTCTCCAATTTAGATTTGAAAGCGTGTGGATTAATGTTAAGATTCTTTAGTTCTTGTGGCAGCTTATTGAAAATGGATGCCGCAGAATACTAAATCAAATCAAATCAAATGTTTGTAGAGCTTATGGGACTTAACTACGGGTCATCAGTCCCTACGCAGAATACTGTACCCCTTTCTGCACAAGTGTTAAGGTGGTGTGATGCAAATGTAGATTCGACTTCTGTCTAGTATTCACCGAGTGAAAGTTACTAACTCGTGGGAATAAGCTGATATTATTAACAACAAACGACATTAAAGAAAAAACGTATTGCGACGCTAGAGCCAAAATTCCCAGACTACTGAAAAGGGGTCGACAAAACGTTCGCGAACTTACACCAGATATTGCTCGAACCGCCCGTTTTTGAGCCAGAAATATCCTTTTTGCATCAGGCGAGTTACCCCAAAAAACAATGCCGAACGTCATAAGTGAGTGACAGTAAGCGATATATACTACTTTCAGTGTTGAAAAATCACTTATCTCAGATACTGTTCTAATGGTAAATATAGCAGAACAAGATCCTGGACATGTGCTTTCCATGACAGCTTACTGTCTATATGAACACCTAGAAATTTGAACTGTTCATGCCCATTATGGGTAATCAGAATGTCAGCTTTCGTCAAATTATGTGATAGAAATTGTAAAAACTGAGTTTTACTGTGATTTAACATCAACTTGTTTTCTACAAGCCATGAACTTATCTCTTGAACTGCCTTATTTGATACTGTGTCAATATTACGAGCAAGATCCTTCATTACCAAGCTGGTATCATCAGCAAAAAAAAAAAAAAAAATAAATAAATAAATAAATAAATAAGTAAATAAATAAATAAATAAATAAATATTTTTCAGTCACCTGTTATACTCGAAAGCATATCATTTATATAAATAAGAAACAGCAATGGTCCCAAAACAGACCCCTGGGGCACCCCATACTTCATTGTGCCCCATTGGGATTGCACGTCATAGCCATTTTCTACACTGCGGAGAATTACCTCCTGTTGTCTATTATTAGAGTAAGAGGTGAACCAGTTGTGGGCCACTCCCCGTATTCCATAACTTTCCAACTTCTGCAACAATATTTTGTGATCAACACAATCAAACGCTTTTGTTAAATGTCCGTAGCCTCTTATTTAACCCATCAAGTGCTTCACATAGGAACGAAAATATAGCATTATCAGTCGTTAAACCACTTCTAAAACCAAACTGTACGTTTGACAATAAATTATGTGAACTGAAATGATCAATTAATCTTGAATATACAGCCTTTTCAATAACTTTACAAAACACCGATGGCATAGAAATGGGTCTATAGTTGTCTACATTACCCCTTTCTCCTTTTTTTATAAAGTGGTTTCACTACTGAGTACTTTAATCTGTTAGGACACTGACCATTCTGAAAGGAAAAATTACAAATATGGCTTAGTACTGGGCTAACATATGGAGAATAGTACTTTAGAATTCTGCTAGATACCCTAGCATATCCACAAGAGTCCTTAGTCTTTAGTGATTTAATTATTGACTCAATCTCACTTATGGTAGTATCATGAAGGGCCATTTCAGGTAACAGCCTCGGAAAGGCATTTTCTAAAAACGTTATATGATTACCTGTAGAAACTAGAGTTTTGTTTAGTTCCCCTACTATATTCAGAAAGTGATTATTGAATATTGCACATATATCTAACTTGTCAGTATCAGAAATATTCGTACCACGCACTGACGTTATATCTTCTACCTGCTGCTGCTGACCAGACACTTCCTTAACGACTGACCAGATAGTTTTAATTTTATCCCGATAGTTTGTTATTCTTTTTGCATACCACATACTTTTTACATTCTTAATGACATTTTTCAGAACCTTCCAGTACTGTTTGTAATGAGCTACTGCATCTTCACTCTCACTGCTTCTAACATTTTGATACATTTTAGTTCTACATGATACGCTTATCCCCTTTGTCAGCCACCCTGGCTGTCTGTTACTGGAAGTACCCTGTTTTTAGCGTTCTAGCGGAAAGCAACTTTCAAACAACATAAGAAATGTTTTCAGAAAAGCATTATATTTATCATCTGTTTTATCAGAACTATAAACATCCTGCCATTCCTGTTCCTTAATTAAGCTTAAAAAGGGTGTGCTGCCGGTCTATAGTGTCCAAAGGGCAGTACATCCGTGGATATTTTGATTATCAAATACGCCGGGAGAAACTGAAGAATCACAAGCTTAAAAATGTTTCAATTGCAACTGGATTAACTTTTCTGAGTAGTTGATATTTATGTTTAACATTTGTTTGAGAACAAATACTTTTTAGAATTAAAAGTTGGGCATCGTGGTCTGATAGGCCATTTACTATTCTGCTGACAGAGTGCCCCTCTAATAATGAAGAATGAACAAAAATATTGTCAATGGTAGAAGTGCTATTTCCTTGCACTCTCGTTGGAAAAAATACTGTTTGCATCATGTTATAGGAATTAAATAGATCTAACAGCTGACTTTTCCTTGAGCTATCTCCTACACAATTAATGTTGAAATCGCCACACACAATTAAATTTTTATACTTCCTATACAGTGAACCCAGAACCAATTCTAGCTTGAGCAGAAACATTTTAAAATCTGAGTCAGGGGATCTATATATAACAACTATTACCAGTTTAGTTCCATTAACATTAACAACTCCTGCACAACATTCAAATATCTGTTCTGTGCAGTGTTTAGAAAAATCGATTGACTCCGATGAAAAATCGTTTTTTACATACATGGCCACTCCCCCACACTGCAAGGAACTCCTAGAGTAGAAGGCAGCTAACCTGTATCCTGGCAAAGGAAGTCTCTGAATTGTCACACCACTTAAAAAGTGCTCTGAAATACCAATAATGTCAGAATCAGTATCAATAAGCAGTTCATTAACTTTATCTCTGATACCCTGTATATTTTGATGACAAACAGTAATTCCCTTATTACTTATATTCTTAGACTTTGTCACAGGTGGTTCCTTTCTTAGAGGGACTTCCTTTAAGCAGGAATACCTATCAACTGTCTTCATTCTAAAAAAGGTGCAGCCCTAACACCAACTACTACAGGAATTTTTCCATGAGTGACACCCCCACCCCTACTACACTGTCACCTAAGAGCTTTGACAACCGCCCCTTCCCATACCTATTGAGGTGCAGACCGTGCCTAGTAAAATACGACCTTTGGATAGTCTCAGCTGCAATGTGA
Source organism: Locusta migratoria (assembly GCA_026315105.1). Lineage (NCBI taxonomy): Eukaryota > Metazoa > Arthropoda > Insecta > Orthoptera > Acrididae > Locusta > Locusta migratoria. The sequence continues at coordinate 349,076,224 of CM048746.1, forward strand.
TCCATACCCTCCGTCATCAGCGCCTTCCCAAGCCCCATGTTAACACGGCTGACAGCCGTATTAAGACAAGGCCTATCATGACGCTGAAACAGCTGTACGAAATGCACATTCGTGCCACCAGTGACGTTAAGCAGAGTCAAAAGCATGTATGTTGGCGTTCTTATTATGAACTGAAGAGGCTTGCACAGGGCAGGGTAGCGTGGAGAGCTGCAAGAAATCTGTCTGCCGACTGAAGACCACAACAACAGCATGCTGTAGATGAAAGCTTATTATTTCAAGCTCGAAAGCAACACACTCGTATCTTTTTATTTATTTACTAGCTTATATGCCCATGATTCGCCCATTATTACGCAGCAGCAGTGTTTATTAGTTCTTTGGTGCACTACAGCGCCTCTATCGCTTGTTTGTTGTACTATGCAATCCATACTTCAAGCATAATCTACATCTAAACCAATTTCCCTGATTCCACTTTTATGAAACGAAGTTGATCCATGCAAATCAGCGTAGTAGTATTTCTATTAGATGAACAGACAGTTACTGAAAACACTTAAGATTGCGATGTATCCTTTTTCCGTGATCTGATTCTCTTTTGCCCCAGTCTTAGCTCAAATTTCATGTGAAAAACACATGAAAATGTGTCAGTAGTTTCTTTTTTTAATACGTTTGCTAAACGTGTTAGAAATAGGCATATCTTCATGAATATGATGCAGCTTACATTATACATTAGTTACATTCGCCATTTAAAACGTTTATTTCATGAACATTCATATTTCTTGACAATAGTCTGAAGCGTGGAAAGCTTAAATATAAAAAGTATTTCCTTAATGAAGTAGAAATATCACTGAAAACAATTATTCTTACGGTTGGCTCTCTATTAGTTAGAAGCGCTATTGTCGTTCCAAGCGTGAGATTAAAATTTAAAAGTCAACAACTGTACGAAACAAGAACCTTGTTTTATCACTAAAATTAGCGAACGAGGTCCGTGTGAACTACTGGTTACTCCCTGCTACAAAGCCTCGTTCCTTGGCACAAACTGAGAACTGACTCGTTTGAAATTACTTCAATAACAGGAAGTTAATACTACAGTGGTCAATATACTTAGCAGCTCACACGTTATTACACACATACATTAATAAGCAAGCCACCACAATTAAAGTTATCTTAGAAAGGTGGCTAAGAAAACATTTATAGTGCAACGGAATTTAGACATAAGAAATATTGCATCTGAGCTTGTTCTCAGCACTTGTGTAGAACAATATTAAATGAAAAAGGGAAGGTGCTCTAAAACTACAATTTATAGGCAACTTACGGATAATGCTGAACTTAGACTTGTGTATTCAGATAGAAAACAAGCGAAATGGGGAACCAATTTTGTTAATACAATAAAAAAGCATCTCTTACATTGACTAATGCGGACGGTGCCCAGCCTAAATTATACATGATTTAACGCTACGGGGAGAAGGATTCACAAACAACACTCATTCGCTCATTCATACGCATGCCACAGCGAAACTCAGCGAAATCAGCGTGCTGAGACGAGGCGGAAGTAGGCGCCGTTATCGTAGGCGAAATTCAGCAAGTCGGAGGTAGCACAAAACACTATATGCAAAAACACTTTGAAACTGGCTCTGGTCTGTCGTGCCTGTTTTGAGATGGTGCGTGAAGTATAGCCAAGTTAAATTACATCTGAATTGGACCGCGAGCAAACGGGCTAACGGCGACACACGGCTACGTTACATGAACGCACTCCACTGAAGGTGAAGTGGTTGAAAATCGGATTCATTTTACAAAATCACGGTGGACTCTTAAGTTGCAGCCTGTTGGATATCGATCTAGGTACTGGTTTTATATGAGAAGTGGCGTGAATTCAGGCGACAAGCTGCAAACCCCGGAAGTCGGAATTCGGACCCACATGGTTCCAAAAACCGACAAAATTTAATACATTCAGTTTTCGAAAAATAAAGAATATTAACTACCGCATGCAACCCATAGAAATGCTTAGAATTGTATAAGGAAGCGAATGAAAGACAGCTAAATGCAACAGGGGGCGATTACAGCGACGGATGAGGTCCTGTCTCAGCAAAACCACAAAAAATGAAATAATTACAAAGTCGGAAAAGTAAAAACATTAATTACAGCATGTAACCCATAGAAATGTTTAGAATTACATAAGGAAGCTATTGAAGGGAGGTGTACAAGGCTGAGAGAGAATTACTGACAAAGAGTGCATACTACCAGTCGGAGAAGAAACAGCAAAATTAAAATAGGCGGGAAGAGAAGATCGCGAAATATTAGTGGAAATCAGAAGGATACCCGCATAGTTACTTGCCTGATGGGCATGGAACAAACAAGAGTTGAAGCTGAAGGCTTTGTTCTATGAACCAACAACGTGGAACACATATCACTCACAGAAGGAAACGATGAGAAGATTTTTACAATCGCTGTACGAAAATGAACATATCACCTATCAGAAATCGGGCCCCACAAAGCTAGAAAGTATTTACACAGATTTCGTACACCGCCACATGATCACAAAAGGTTTTAACATACCAGGCCGTTATGAAACTGCAACTAGAATTACACACACCGCGTTTTTCTATTGGAAATCAAGGAATTGAAAAACGATAACACATTTATGCACACGATCGGAGAAAATATTCCAAAGAATGATTCTAAGTTCACAAGTCTAAGTTAAATGTGCTAGACAATGAAACGCTACCATCCCCAAACACAGGAGCAGAACCAACCTTACCTCAGCAACTATCGACACTGAGCCAGAGAGAATGATGCAAAGCGAGCTATCACTCCCCGCATTGTAACAGCCATAGATTCTCGCACATCCATTTACAAGTACACATTCTCAGAGGGACTGTGGCGTAGCGGAGAAGCCACATTTATGCAACATTAATTAATATAATAATAAATTATTAACATAACAAACATAAGAAAAACCTAGCAATAATAACTAATATTTTAATACATGAAATAAAAATGCTATTCCTCAAGCCTTGAAAAGAGTGGGGTTCAAGTTTTAACAAAATGATAATTTAGCGACATTAAATAAATTATAACATCACAGAAATTTACAAAAATATATGGAAGGCAACAGACGGTCGTCTTTCAACTTCCATAGCAGTTGTGCAAATACGTTAGACTGTGATATCAGTATGTAAATATATGGATTAAACGCGGCGAGGATTGTATCAGTTTTATATTCATTGCGTAGAATCATATTTCGTAGAACATAGCAACAAAGAAAACGATTTTCAGAAATACGGTGAATTTGAAAAGTCAAAGAGTAAGTAGTATTTTCAAAGGGTAATAATTCGATCGCTGCCCCGAACTTCACACGAACACTCGCAGCGCTATCTATTAGTTCTTTGCTGCATTATACCGTTCTTTCCAAGCATGAAATACACCTAAAACTTCAAATTACGATACCTTTTACTTTCCTGATCTGATTTTGATAAAATGAAGCCTATATGTTTCCCCCCGATATTCTCTATTTATCTGTGATACCACCATGAATGTTCATTTAGTACTTTTGGAGATTACTCTCTACAAACAGAAACATGCGATTGCTTTCAGATAAATCTTTAAATTGCGATATCTTACTTTTTCTGATCCGATTTTGTGAAATGAACCGTTTCTGTGACCGTAAGATACCGTCACGTTGCTGGTGAAAACCCCCTGAAAATTCGTCTATTAATTTTGGAGATGAAACAGAAACATAGACATAAGAGTTTTCGATGAAAAATGTTAAATTGTGATGTTCTTCTTTCCGTGATCTGATTTTTATGAAAAGTTGTCCCAAGGTAAGCTGAAGTTACCTGTGAAAACCCCATGCGAGTTCGTGAAGTAGTTTTGGAGAAGTGGTTTCTAATATACGAACAGACAGACGCGACGGTCTGTGTAAACACGTCGTGATTCTATTTTGTTTAAATCATGCCTGGATCCTTAACCAATTTTCGCTCGTATTTCCTGTGAAAACCGCATAAATATTCGTCCAGTAGTTTTGAAGATTGAGGCCTACATATACAGAATTATTGTTAGTATAGATACGTTGTACAATTGTAAGATTTTGCAGAAATATATTGATTTGTAGAAGTGCTGTACGTCGGTAAAATCTGTAGCGAATATGGATTAAAACGTGATGCTTGATGGAGCGGTTTTCCATTAACGTTACTCTGTACGTCCTCATTTCTCATGAACTACATGTCATTCTGTGATACAATTTCGATCGTTCATTCAGCTTTAAGTGTGTATTCTCACTGCCAAATTTGCTGCGAGTACAATTGATAGTGTAGAAATTATTAATTGTAACGCTATACCAAATGCCATAATTTCCTCCATAAACAGCGGAAAAGTAGTAAGAGAGAAACTTTTTTTCTTTTCATTATTTTGATGTGGTTATCTTTGAGAAAAAGTTTAATAAACGTTTGAAATTATGTTTAAAGTTTGTTGCAAGTCACCAAGTACTGTCATTCTCATACAGTGTATTTATATAGTCTCGTCGCATTATGTAGCAGTTTTCTGCGATTCCTATTATTCATGACGTTATATCTCTTGAACCACGTGTCGTACATGGTTCGTACTCCCACTGCAGTTGTTACCTCACGTACGAAATATGTGTACCTAATTAGGTTGAAATCGGTCCAGTGGTTTAGGAGGAAATGTGCAGCATTTTCGTTTGACGCAGCAGTTTTTGCGCATCTCATTGTTTATGTCGTCATATCTCCTTACGTATGTGTCGTAGGTGATTCTTACCCCGACAGCGATTGTTGCTTGATATTAAGGAAAATGTGTACCAAGTTTGGTTGAAATCGGTCCAGTAGTTTAGGAGGAGGTGTAGAACATACATACATAAACACATAAAAGCTATTTTATAAGATGTATTTACAACACTTGTTATATTAGTATATGATGGAAATACAGCCAGATCATAGTATCTTCAATAGTAACTCAGCAATAGCATGCAGAATGATATACGTCTCTTAACCTGATGTATTTGTAACTACTTAATGAACATTTGCCTATCTTCCACTAACTTTCAGTAAATATTCTGTAGTATGAGCGGCCAAGATCATAAAGGCTGGCTTGTTTATTTATTTATTTCATACATTATTTGTATTGATGATTAATAGTCTCAATGTGACTGATCGTTTATAACTTTTCTATTTGATACTGTCAAAATGTTTGTACCAAAGTGGTCAAAGTTAAAACAAATATTGCCTGTTATGAACTGTGCTACGTTTAGAGGGTATACTTTGACTGTTTGCCAGGAGAGCTCCTTGGGGCCTACATGAACACAACGTTTCTTCTTGGATGAAGAAAGTCCTGCCTGGTTATCTGAAGGGACTCGTTCCCGACACTATTACCATCTGCGCAGCAAACGGCCACATTGACGAGACTTTTAACTTTGGCAAGGGTCAGTTAAGAACAGTTAAGAACTTTAGCTTTTCCCGATTTCATTACAGAATTGTTACTGAACATTGTATGTGACTGTGCATGACCAGACTGTATTTTGACGAGTGTTCATATGTTATTTGTAAGACTAAGATTTGAAAAGTGCTGATGATTATTTCGTGTAGTGTGATCGCGAAGTGGCCTTGACGATTAAGCATAATCGATGATTACTTAGCTGGGGATTCTGCTACCATTCTCACAACGCAGGAAACACGTGTACTCTGATAATTAAAATATTTATTTGTAATTTATTACTTTAGATTTTACAGGGTGTATCAAAAAGAATGGCGCAAACTTACACGATTAAGAGAAGCAAAAAATGTCCCAGTAAACAGGGGTCCGTTTGCGAGATAATTACGAATCTATGGTTCCAAGCCGCCACTGACGTCGCTGAAAACATCGTCCTAGTTAGTACCCATTAATGTGTTAGTTAGTTCACAATAAACTGACTTTATTGTAAACATTGTCGAGTTACATGGAGCTCCGACACATTTTTCAGCGCCTGTGAGACGGCGCCTGATGCGCGGCCGTTTAAATAGGTGGAGGCGGGCCTGTAGCTTAAACTCCAAGATCACCAGATCTAAATACTTTGCATTTTTGTGTATGGGGTCGCCTCAGCGGCGAAGTGTACAGCACACCCGTTAACGCGGCTAAAGAACTGGAGTGGAGAGTTGCACAGGCTTATCAAGAATTCCTAAATGAGCCAGGGGTTTTCGAAAGAATTCTAAGTTCATTGCAGAGACCAGCAACGAAGACACCTCGCACACCACTTTAACATGTAACCCATACTTGAAATTTAAACTAAATGCGATGTAAAACCTAATATTTAAGTCTTAATTTTAATTTAATTTGCACTAACAACGACGACGTTGACAATGACGTCAATGCAATCACATTCGTTTCCGGAACGCACGTTTACTGGGGCAGTTTTGTTTCTTTTATCGTGACTTTGCCGGTAAAGACGTAGTTGTCGTGCGCCCATAACATCCTATCCATATCCTATCGTGACTTTCAACCGAGTAAGTTTGCACCATTCTATTTGATACACCCTGCATATGATCTCTTACATCAATAGATGTGTTTGAACATATTCACCTGAATTACCTCCCGTTACCTACATCATTTACAGCTGTTATAATGAAACCTCTTGTATTGTTCAATAATATATACCACTTTTAATTTAATCATTATTTCACAAATGTTAGGCTATGCATAGAGTGTCTGACTATTTTATAGGTACAAGGTACAATTTGCCGCTATTGTAGTTGCTGGGCATGAAAGCAGACGTGTACGGTTCCGACCCTTATACTGCATTGAACCACCAGTCTTGTGGCCCACTTTAGGTTACAGTAGTAACACTAAAAGTGGGCCTTTGTGATCGTCTTTGACAGCTCAAACTTTAAATGAAAATAACGGCTTAACCCTTCATCTGACACGAATATTGAGTAAACACAAACTTATGCAGCAACAAATTCTCTACAACTTAGTTCTCTTGTGTGTGTGTGTGTGTGTGTGTGTGTGTGTGTGTGTGTGAGTGAGTGAGTGGTTTTTATTTATTTATTTTATCTCGAATCGTCTGTCAGCCCGTAGCGCATTCCCACCTTTTAAGCCTAACCGTTCAACCTATCGGCACAACTGTTGGCCATCAGCGACCAGAACCTCCCTTTTTTCAAGTATTTCGGACAAAAATAGGTTAAAACACTAAAAAGGCCGTTTTGATGGCCTTTTGACAGCAGGAAATTTAATTGCAAATAAACCGTTGATCTGTCACGAAAATAGAATAAACGAGTTTGTTGAGGAGAAAATTCTCTACAACTTTGCACTTTTATGTGTTTTTCATAACTCGCACCGTTACGGAGAGATTTGCAAAAACAACGGCGACTTGACACCTTCGCTTCCTTTTACGTAAACCAGGCGTTCAGAACTGTCACGTGACATTCCTCGCTCAGAAATCTCTCTGAAATAGGCTATCTTGCTTTCTGTATTTTACAATTTTTTTCTATAACTCACACGTTGTCATTTCAAAGCAAAGGCGCGCTGAAGAATTAACAAAATAACTTAGTTCTTAGTACGGTAAAAGATAATTTGGTGTCTAAAAATGCCATATTTGTAGTTAACAACTCCCATCAATAGTACAAGAATTAAGGAACGGTTCGTAGTTGTTTACCGTAATGTAATGGGCAGCTTTAGGTTTTGATGCGCATCGTCGGTTGTACGAAACACATCAGTACAATTTTTTGTCTTTAGCCTTGGCTCCTCTTATGAATAAAATAGAGCTATGATCTGCAATGTTTGGCGTTCTGTATATGTAAGACTGCTCCCTCTAAAATGTCCGTTTGTTCTAGTTCTTGAACCTGCCGTGATAAACGTAACGACGAATTGAACAGGGTCTTCTGAAGCATATGCACATAAACTGTAACAATAAGTATTCTAACCAACGTGCTCATACTGGTAGTTTCATATATAAATGAGTTCCTAGACTTCTGTGGCAACTGTCTTTCCTTAATGAAACAAATTACTTGTTTCTTTTTTCTAAGCAATTATTCGCTATTTATGGAAAATGTTGAAATTCATTAATTAGAATCAATGCATCTACTAAAATGTTTGTATTTGGCATGGTTGCCATGGACGTTTTAACTTAGTTTATATTACCTTTTTGTAGTTCAAATTTGTCTATGTTCATGTTAGTTGCTTTTGCGCTAAAATATAAAGCAAATGTTGTTTCAAACTGTGACTACGTTTCCTTTTACAGTTAAAATAACATGCGGAGTAAGTGTGATAATACTGAATTCTACAAAACTCTAGCACTTCATATACAAAGATACTACTACCATTACGTCATTTACAGCAGTCATTGTAACAGTATCTCCCCAGTTTGTATACAAGTTATAAAGAAGTCTATGTTAGCCATTCATCTGTATGTATTTCATGGTATGTTCACAAAATAGAACAGATGCACTTTTCAGAGAAATAACTCAGAATATTGTTGTGTTCACAAGGGTATCCGAAACAGGGGCGTAGAAAAATCTTTCATCTGGGGGGGGGGGGGGGGTTCAGATCCAGAGCTATATTGAGGTGCCCTCACACAGTTGACACGTGCCAAAGCTGTGACGCCACCGCCACCCCCCCCCCCTCCCCCCGCATAAAACAAACTTACGATTTTTTCGATTTTTTCTACGAATTTCGTAAGTTTTGTGAGTAGTTGATAAAAGAATGAACCGTTATTGAATAAGGTTGTAGACATGAAGAGCAGTCTTTTCTGTTATACTTTGAAAATGACGGGCATTCACCATCCGAAGTACTGTTTGTTGTCGGAGACGTTGCCCAACTATATTCCCGTGAATTATTTAAACATAACATACAGAATAAGCCCAATTTTCAGAACAAAAGTAATCGCTGTAAGGATTAGTAAATTAGAAATACCTTCCGCACTACCACATCTGGCTCAAGTCATAAGTTGTCAGCAATCGTAAAAAATCGAAAGCCTTCAGACAAATAATGTATAGAGAAGACCAGGAGAATGGCGCAACCATGAGGGAAACCAGTTTTTGTACCTTATCAAAAGTGTGGTTTTTTCGTACAGAATAATACCACAACTTTGTCAGATATTACTACGTTATTATTATTATTCTGGTTTTACAATGTAAGTACTTTTTCCAGTACCTATATTAGATTACATTAAGTTACGTATTATTGTTCTCCAGTCTTCTCTGTCCTCCCAGAAGTCCCCAGGAATGTTGTTCTTCCTCATTGCTGCTGAACTTCCTGCGTCCATGTGGTAGGTGGTCGTCCCTTTTTTCTTCTTCCGTTCGGTGTCCAGTCGAGTATGCATTTTGGAAGCCTTTCTTGTCCCATTCTTCTGACGTGTCCATACCATTTTAGATGTTTGTGTTCGATGAATTCAATAATTGTATTTTTACATTTCATTTTGGTATTTTTACATTTCATTTTTTCTCTGATTACTTCATTTCTTATTCTTTCTCTTCTTGATATTCTTGATGAATGTCTCTAGAAGTCCATTTCTGTACCTAATAATTTTGATTTCAGTTGCCATTTTGTTGTCCACACTTCTGAACCATATGTAATAACGCTCCCAACTATTGTTTATTTATCCTAATTTTGTTATCTTTAGTTATGTGTTTGTCCCAGAGAATTCCATCAAACAAAGAAATTGTCGTATTTCCTGCATTTATTCTTGATCTAATTTCTTTTTCCTTCGCATCATTTGAAATTTTCACTCATAATATTTATATTCCTCTGTAGTTGTTATTGTTCCCATCCCTTCTTCTAATATTAAGTCTTCATTTATTCCACCAATTACCATGTATTTCGTTTTATTCATGTTGACATTTAGACCTGCTTTTTTATATTTCTGAATCAGCTTCCTGGTCATATATTCTATGTCCTCATAATCAGTTGGTCATCTGCAAATTGCAATGAATATATTGTTCTGTCATTTATTGGTATTCCCATAGTTTGGCATTTTTTCTTCCAATTCTGTAAGGTTACCTCTGTATATATTTTATACAATGTGGGTGACATGCTACACCATTGACGTAATCCTTTTGTGTCTTGGAATCCAGATGACAGAAATTTCCCAATTTTTATTTTTGAAATAGACTTTTTATATAAATTTTGAATTGCTTTTATTATTGTTGGGTTAATTCCTACTGACAGTAAAGCTTTCCATAGATTGGGCAAAGGCACACTATCATAGGCTTTTTTTCTATATTTACGAATACCAAATGTATAGGTTGTGCCCGACCTAATTTTTCTTTTCAATTATTTGTTGAAGGCAAAAAATGTGATCAATTGTAGATCTTCCAGCTGTAAAACCTGCTTGTTCTTCAGCCTCCTTTTCTTTGTATTCTTGTTCTAAGAAGAACTTCATAATTCTTCCATATAATCTACTGAAGGTACTGGTCACTGTTATTCCCCTATAATTTTTACAATCATCTTTCCTTCCTTTTTTATGTATCACTGAAATATACCCTACTTTCAAATCATTTGGTACATCTTGCCCATTTAAACATTTTTCGAAAAGATTTCTTAACAATTCAATTAATTTTTCTGTTCCAAATTTTAATAATTCTGCGGGAATACCTCCAATTCCTGTAGCCCTTCCATTCTTTAAAGATTTTATTGCACTTTTAACTGTCTCTATTTCCAAATGAATGTAATTATCTAGTAGTTCATTTGTAATTTCATTACATTCAGGGTTTGCCAAGAATTATTCTCTGTTATCTGGTAATAGATTTTGAAAATATTTTTTCCAAGAGTCATAAGTAATATATTTAATATGTGATGATTCTTTAGAAATCCTTCTTAAATTTTTTATTGTTTTCCATGCTTCTGTGATTGTTCCCAAGCTTTGTTTTTTGCTTCTGCTACTTTTTCCAGATTTGGATTGTTGTGCATTAAGTTCTATTTTATCTTGAACATTTCTGGTGTTTAACCATTTTAAATACTTTTCTTTCTTTAATTTCACTTCTTTCTTGATTTCTTCATCCCAGTAGTATAATGAATGAGTGGTATGTTTTTCATCTATTTCTCCTAATGCTTCTTTGGCAGATTCATGTAGTTTACTTATGATGTACTGATACCGATCTGCCATATTGTCAAACTCTTTTTATATCAGTTTTTCGTCTAGTCTCTTCTGATATAAAAATACTATGCTTTCATTCTCAAAACTATTTAAATTATATTTAGTAATTTTTATTTCTATTTGTAAATCTTCTGTAGTACGATTTTGATTTTCTTCACTATTTTTTCCTCTGAAGGGAAATAAAAATTTGGAATTTACTAAATAATGGTCACTAAGAGTGACCCCTCTATATGTTTTTATATCATGTATTTTTATCCTTGTTTGCTGTTTAATTATAATATGATCTATTATTGATTTTTGATTCAGTGTATCTTTATGCCATGTATATTTATGAATGTCTTTATGTTTATAAAATCCACTTAGTATTTTTAATGAATTTTGTTCAAAAATATCAATAAGTCTATTACCATTATCATTCACCACATTTCCTCCAAATGGACCTATAATATTATTTCCAATTTTACTTCCTGTTCTACTGTTGAAGTCCCCTGCAATGATAATCTCCCTTGTTTTTCCCATATCCTCTAAGACTTCATTTAATCTATTATAAAATTCATCTTTTTTACGAATTGGTTAATCTTTGCTTATTCCGTATACTCCTATATGGGTAATTTTGTGTTCCTGGATATTAATGTTAATTTTAATCAGATTTTCATCTATAGGTTCCCAGTTGGTGACCATTCTGTTGAATTTGTTTTTCATCAATAACGATATCCCACGTTTTGCTCTTTGATGTTTTGGTACCCCACTATAGAAATGTGTATACGGTCCTATTCTTTCAATGCCATGTCCCTTTTTCTTTGTTTCTGGGAGTACAACAATATCCTGATTTCTAGCTTTCATTTCTTTAATCACTTCTCCAACTTCATTTTGTAACCCTTGTACATTCCATACACCAACTAAGACAGTCCGTTTTCGTTGCCTTCTTCGTCTTCTATTATATCCATCTTGCTGTAATCGTATAGGCTTTTTAACTGGTAAGGTTTTTTTACGTTATTATAATTTTTTCAGCCATGTATTTTGTTAAGTTTTATTGTTAAAAATAGATTGTGAAAGTACACAAAGTGGCGTCAGTACCCTGGGTTTTGGGGTAATGATGCCATACATTTGAAAATCAAGGATAAAGCTACACGATGAATGAGTAGTACTAAATAAGTATTACAACTGTTTTAATTTATACTTATCACTCTACTGTATTAGACATTTAGAAGGCTTCAAGTACTTGTCGATGTAAAATTAGAATGAAAGTAGATTTTATAATTTAGAATTGATTAAGACACCGCAAAAGTCAGAAACACAGTTTTCGGCACTTCAAAAAACTGCAGTATATACATTCTGCAATTGCCCATTTCAAAAAATGTATGCATCTATATTACACTTCATTTTGCCTAAATTCCCCATGATGGCGTCATTTCCCCAGTTGCATGGCTAATAACGTCAATTTAAAGTCCAAGATTTTGCGAAACAATTAGTTTAGAGATACGAAATCGAAGCTAAATATCTACAGATTACGTTAATACGAGTGTTAAAAAGCACTGACAGCGTATAGAGGTACTTATTTCAATAAAATACAAATTCGAAAATTAGATCCAAAACGTCGATACTAATAATTCCTACCACACGATTAATATCTGTCCAAAGAGAGAGAATTTAATGTCTGTTATAGCATGATGTCACTTTAGGCATGCATGTGTGCAGATGATAGCATCTGTGGTATAAATTATACACGGAAGTAATAAGGTTGTGATGTCATACATTTGTTCTCGTTTAATCACACTCGTCAAAAATATATTTGTCTGTGTCACGTACAAGTTTGCTGCCTACTGTAGTAATAAAGTTAGTAGATTACTGAAGTTGGTAGCAGTAGTAAACAAGACACAGTGGCCTTCGTTACAGGCTAGGCAAGTCTCGCGCGCTACCTTAAACAGTCTGTGGAGCGTACTTCTGGCTGGAATTCAACAATACTTGTTCATTGTTACTGAAGGTTAGGTGGTGGTTACCTGAGGGTTTTTTTTTTTTTTTTTTTTTTTTTTTTTTTTTTTTTTTTTTTTTTTTTTTTGAATTGGCAAGATTTACAGTTCTGAAAGTTGTGCGCGACGCTTGCCTGGGCCTCACGAAGGCCACCAATATGACACTTGAGACAGTGTACCGAGAACAAGTAAGAAGCCAAAGCTCAACTAAGCATCGATTACAACTTACAGACACCCTGGTACCTCTATTTCTTGGCAAAGTTTTCAGTCTCTCATATTCATTACACAAATTATTGTCAATTTGTTAGTTTTTAATTTTAGCACTAGTGGGAAAAACTTTCTGGGGGGGGGGGGGGGGGGGTTGAACCCCCTCGTCGTTGTCCCTTTTAGGAAGCAAGATGAAAAATAATGACAGTGGCGGTATTTTATTTATCTTTGTTCATATTTTTTTCTTCTTCAGATAGAGCGATGCTTTGCAGTCGTTTTTTCATGTTCGTTCTGGGTTGTTCGTTGAGAATTTTACTTAGTTTTCTAATTACAGATGGCGTTGAACCCTCTTTCTTTTTCTCTCTTTTCTCATGCTGAGCAACCCTCTGACCCAGCGCGATGAGCCACTATGCCTGCAAATTTCTTACCACCGTCTGACCTGTTCGTGCATCACAAACTAATTCCCCGCCCATTGCGCTACGCCGAACAGCACCAGTAATTCGTAATTATCATACCATTGATCTCAGGTGTTATCTGCTAACATAGAACTTTTACATCAGATTATAATTCATTGTCCTGAGAACGGCGTGTTTTCCATAATTTACAATGCGCCATTGCTTCGAAATGCCATTTCGTGAGTTATCTTTAGAAAATCATCAATTACAGAAAGAAAGATGGCGTACACAAAAGTGATTGTCGGGAAAGTTTTCGGGCGAGGGATATCACGTGACTGATTTCCGAAAGTGAAATGTACGCTACGTTGCTTCCAGGCTATAGTCATTCGTAACCAGTACAGGCAAAGAAAATAAACTTAGAATAAACTACCAACGCAGGAGAGGTGATAATATTCTAATAGAAAAAAATAATGAAAATGTGGGAGAGATATCAAACATACTTTAAATAGGTAAACGTTCAAAAAAGGGTATGTTTGTCAAAGCTAAACTCAGATATCAAATAATTTTGGCTGTTTGTTAAAATTCGGTCAGAAAGAATATTATGTGTTTTGTGCATAGCCTTGTAATCGTATCGTCCATAATTTTTATTATTTATATTTTTATAAATTTTGTGCAAAATGTTTGCAAAATATCGTAGAACTACGGCAAATGTAAAGTGTGCCGTGAAACACGTCAGTGAGATTTTTTAGTGCTGTACACAGCCCACTACACGTGTGTTGTGTTTGGCCAATGCAGATTAGATTGGACAATATTTGAAGGCACATAAAGTTCCAAATGAATTGCTACTGTTTTGAAAATCAAGTGAATAACAGTTGCTGTGATGGCTAAATTACTAAGTATGATTAACTGATTCATATGTGACTAAAGATATATGTATTGGAATAAGCACTAGCCTATTTTGTGTTACATAATCATAGCTTGTAAAATTCATAGTAAATTTGTTATTTTTATATTTTTTAAACAGTTTGTATGGAAAACAGGAACTGAAGTCATGGACAAATTCTTAAATAAACATACAATATGATCATAATCATACAGTATTCTCTGTTCTTGCTGAATGACGAATTTAGGTATGAGGACGTGGAGCATCTGGTTTGATCTGGAGATCTACTATCAAGGACAAAGAATTGATTGAGGAAGTTGTTGAGCTAATCCGCTTCACTGAAGACTAACTCTATTAGAGATTGCTACGAGTATCAAGATCAGAATTTTATCACCTTATTAACTTGAAACGGTCTAGAGGCAGAATTCTTACATGCTTGGATGCAAAACTCGGCGACATATCTTGATAAGTGTGTATATGTTCATAGTGACTAAATTCACAGGTGAATATCTGTATATCGCACATATTTTTTAATGTAAAAGTCTAATTAAGTTAAGCCGAAAACACGAATCTAAGTTAATTTCTCCCGCTTATTGTTAAGGGCTCTGAACCGCTAAGACTCATTCTACCCATCGAAGCCTTTTTCCAGTGCTCATATCCTCAGTAGGATCTGTTTAAATGGCAATTAACATTATTTCGACGTTCAAGGCATAGAGAATGTATCAAGAAGAATGGTAACTATGTTGCGATGAAACGCATGTACGTCATAGTGGTATGGTTAAATGCATATGATTGTAGAGTAGAAGGATTAGGACTCATGTTTTGTTATATGGCAATAATATTTATTAAATCTTCGCGTTTGTATCAGTTCCTTGGAACAAGAAATAACGTTTATATTGTTATTTCTAGCAAATACTTGTCATTCTTCCAGAATATGTGCTATTTCCGAGGGTGTAATTAGGCATGAACCTAATTCTATAACTATCCGTTATGTTCAAGACTTTCATATGGAGGAACGTGTATTTTTACTGGCGTGATATTTCTTGTCTACCTCTCGGCTGTTTTATACCTTGTGCACATTAAATTAGCATTTAATATTAATATAGTGTGGTCTGATTAAAGTGTAATATGCTTCAAAAATTCTCTGAGAAAAGAATGTACTATAATCAATATAATCGTTTTATAAATCAGCAAATGTTAATATTTAAAAGAATTTATTATCTTATTATCAGATAACAGTTGCAAATGATTATTTACATTGACATGTTCCAATCCTTCTCTATCATCTGTGTCATTCAGAAGGATTGAGACATGTCAATGTAAAAATAAAAAAAAAACATTCACAACTGTTGTCTGATAATGATAAACTATCCTTTGTAATTGCTTCCCCTTCTTCACCGGACGCCACTGTTACTGATAAGAGAGTTTGTAAGTTAATGAAACCTACATTTGAAGATTTGTAATTATATTTTTAAAATGGTAGGAATCTCTGTTAATAAGATTTAACAGTATTCAACCTATAAGCCTAAGAGTGAGCTCTAGTACTGCGTGACAGTTCATTGGATGATATTCTATAACTAACATAGTAGCTTGGTATAATTTATCTAAGTACTATAAAAAAAGGTAAAGCACCCAACAATCCGAAGACTGGTCTGAACACCACAGTGCTTTACCAGGCATGGTCCTGTTTGGAGGTGGTATGCCGTTGCCTTCCTCCGACATTCGAACAGACTTACCCAGCTAGTTATAGGGGGACCTACAGTTTAATGTGGGTTCCGAACCACTGTGCTGCTCGAAATTTTTCAAATAAGTAAACAGTGGATTGAACCGACGCCCATTGGATTCATAATCTGTCACCCAACCGCTGTGCTGCCGAGCCACGCTATGTAATATAAAAAGTTGTGAGGCGGCATCGTGAGTCGTGTCGGGATAGCACAGTCGGTAGTGCGCTTGCCCGCGAAAGGCAAAGGTCCCAGGTTCGAGTCCCGGTTCCGACACACAATTTTAATCTGCCAGGAAGTTTCATATCAGCGCACACTCCGCTGCAGAGTGAAAGTTTCATTATGGAATAGGTAAACAGATTAACGCTATGGCATTAAGCGAGCATTTTGCTATCTGAGTTAAAACAGCTTGCAGTCAAAACTTGTTTGTGACAGGCGAATACGCTTACATTACTTCACCTAAGATTTTCGGGTTAACAGATCGTGGTCACGGACTAACCATGTGCCGCGCGGCAAAGCCTTGCGGTCTGAGGCACCATGTCACGGATGGCGCGATCGCTAACGTCGGTCGTACGAGTCCTTCCTCGAGCATGGGAGTGAGCGTTCTCCTCACCAGTAGATTGTATAAGAATCAAAGAATATTTTAATTTCTCGAGACATATGTTTCTCACTACATCAAAGATAATGAATAAAAAGAGAGGTGTTGAATTATATTGTGTACGGTGACCGGGATTCAATGTTTTTGATATAATGTCTCGAGAAATTGAATTATTCTTTGCTATTTATATCACCTACGCCTGAAGAACACGACAGGATCGTTCCCATTAACATTCATAGCTGACGTGCTATTCCACTATTGGAGAGCCTGGATAACATTAATATGTATTCCACAGGGGACGATTAAATTAGAAATAAAGTTTGTGGAATGGTGGGAGATGTGCTCTTGAGACAGTGCGTTTGGTCACATTTCTCATAATAGCGACGTAGCTTATTGGATTGGAGTGCTGTAGCTCAGCGCGCCCGGTCAGAGAACACAACGCCCTCTGCAATATCAATAATAATAACTAAGCCAAAAACCCATCTAACAGCAACGAAAAAACGCGATCAGTGAATCAAGAAACAGAACTACTCACCTTCCCCCACCCAAAAGAAGAAGAAGGAAAAAAAAAAAAGAATAAATAAACAAGTGGATGAAGTGTCTGCCCAGTGACCAGGAGGTTTCGGGTTCGAACCTGATCACGACACTAATTTTAATTGAGATCATGTGTCTCTGTTCAATACCTTAGATTAAGTATTTCAGAGACCGATGACGTTACGATTTTAAACGTTTGACTAGTCACGAATTTGAGCCGAACGGGGTTGGTGCTTAAGTAGTCCTTGCAGGTCTGTGAAGTTCGAAAGACTGGCTAGTGCAGGAGTTAGCACGGCTGCCTAGTAAGCTGGACACCCAGGTTCGAATCCGAGCAAAACAATTTCAATCGCCTAGGTTGTTCTATTACAATAGGTGTGGCACAACATACCCCATTTTCAGAATGAAACTTCCACTCTGCAGCGGAGTGTGCGCTGATATGAAACTTCGTGAGAGATTAAAATTGTGTGCCGAACCCGGGACTCGAACCAGGGACCTTTGCCTTTCGCGGGCAAGCGCACTACCGACGATGCTATCCCGACACGACTTACGATGCCGCCTCACAACTTTACTTCCGCCAGTACCTCGCCTCCTACTTTCCAAACTTCACAGATCCTCTCCTGCGAACCATGCAAGACTAGCACTCCTGGAAGAAAGGATATGGTGGAGACATGGCTTAGCCACAGCCTAAGGGATGTTTCCAGAATTTTAATCTGCCAGGAAGTTTCATACCCCATTTTAATCTACAGGGTGGTCTATTGATAGTGACCGGACCAAATTTCCCACGAAATAAACATCAAACGTAAAAACTACAAAGAAAAAATCTTTTCTAACTTGAAGGGGGAAAACAGATGGCACTATGGTTGGCCCGCTAGATGGCCCTGCCATACGTCAATGGGATATGAACTGCATTTCTTTAAAATAGGTACCCTCATTTTTATTACATATCGTCTAGTACGTAAATAATATGAATGTTTTATTTGGAACAGTTTTTTCGCTTTGTGACAGATGGCGATGTAACAGTCAGAAACGTATAAGTACGTGGTATCGCGTAACATTTCACCAGTGCCTCTGATACATTAATCGTGTTAAAATGGACCGTTTACCAATTGCAGAAAACGGCGATATGGTATTTATGTATGGCTGTTGTAATCAAAACGCCCAACGGGCCTGTGCTTGTATATATATATATATATATATATATATATATATATATATATATAATCTTTCTGAGTTTCTCTTCAAAATCCAATATTTATGTGATCTGTACAATGTTCAGTGCTTGTGCAATAAATAATTGATTGTGTTCCCGGACTCAACGTACACCCTGTATTTAGAACAGTTTCAGTGTCACACAGGGACGTCTGTTCTGTCGGAATGTTCGAAAGAACTGACACTGCAATTCTTAATTGCAAATAGCAAGACGAGGACGAATGTTTCTTGCAGTGCGGACGCATGCGAGCACCGAACTGCTGAGGGGAATATAGGGCCAACTACGAGCCATGGAGTACAATAGTCAAAGTAATAGGATATATGGGAATTTGAGTCAGACGAGGTACATGCTTGATTGGTCCATTCTGGGGTCTGAAGCCACCTAGTAAGCAGGAATCACGGATTCAGATACTGGCCCCAGCACAGATTTTTATACCAACTGCTGTCACAATAATACTACTATTATTCGTAATCTGAGAAAGAACGGACTATACGTAGAAAGTATCAGACTCACCAATTCCACGTCCATACCTGCTGCATGCGTCATGTTAACATTAAAATTAGTAAGGCGGTAGGGATTCAATATCTTTGATATAATGCAACAAGATATGCCTGGAGTGGTCTACTCAGAAGGATGTGATCGTCAGGAAAGACAGGACTGGCATTCTACGGATCGGAGCGCGGAATGTTAAATCCCTTAATCATGTAGGGAAGCTAGAAAATTTAAAAAGAGAAATGGATAGGTTGACGTTAGTTATAATGGGGATTAGTAAAGTTCGGTAGAAAGAGGAACAGGATTTCTGGTCAGGTGAGTACAGGATTATAAATACAAAATCAGTTGGGGTATTACAGGAGTAAGTGTGATAATGAATAAGAAAATAGGAATGTGGGTAAACTATTATGAGCAACACAGTGATCGCATAATCTTAGTCAAGGTTGATACTAAGCCAACACCGACCACATTAGTACAGGTTTATATGTCAACCAGCTCTGCCGATGATAAGGAGATCGAAAAATATATGAGGAGCTAAATGAAATTATTTAGACAATTAAGAGAGAGGAAAACTTAATTGTTATCGGAGATAGAAATTCGGTAATAGGACAAGGAAGTGAAGGGAAGATAGTAGGTGAATATGGACTGGGCAAAAGGAATGAAAGAGGAAGCCGCCTGGTAGAATTTTGCACGGAACATGATTTAGTTATAAAAAAAACCTGGTTTAAGAATCACGAAAGACGGAAGAGACCAGTAAACACCGAGGGATACCAGATAGATTTTATAATGGTAAGACATAGATTTCGGAACCAGGTTTTAAACTGTAAGACATACCCAAGGGCAGATATAAACTCTGACCATAACAGATTGGTCATGAATTGTAGGCTGAAACTGAAAAAACTGCAAAAGGTAGGAAAATAAGGAGATAGGACCTGGATAAACTGAAGGAACCTGAAGTTACTGAGAATTCCCGAGGGAGCTTTAGGCAACAATTGACAGAAACGGGTGAAAATAAAAACAGTAGAGGAGGAATGGGTAGCATTGAGAGATGAAATAGTGAAGGCAGCAGAGGAAGAAATAGGTAGGAAGGCAAGACCTACAAAAATCCTTGGATATCACAGGACATACCAAATTTAATCAACGAAAGGAGAAAATATATAAATGTAGTAAACGAAACAGGCAAAATGGAGTACAGACGACTAAGAAATGAGATTGACAGGAAGTGCAAAATGGCCAAGCAGGAGTGGCTAGAAGGTAAATGCAAAGATGCAGAAGAATGTATCAATAGCGGAAAAATAGATACCGCCTACAGGAAAATAACAGAGATATTTGGAGATAAGAAAAACAACTCTATTAATATAAAGAACGCAGATGGAAAGCCAGTTCTCAGCAAAGAATGGAAAACTGAAAGGTGGAAAGAGGATATAGAGAATTAGATTGGGAAACGAAGCATAAAGGAAGTAGATAAGTTTTGTTACTTGGGCAGTAAAATAACAAATGATGGTCGCAGTACAGAGGATATAAAATGCAGAATGGCAATGGGTAGAAAAGCGTTCTTGAAAAAGAGAAATTTGTTAACATCGAGTATTGATTTAAGCCTAAGGAAGTCCTTTCTGAAGGCATTTGTATGGAGTGTTGCCTTGTATGGGAGTGAGACATCTACGATAAACAGCCCGGACAGGAAGAGGATTGAGGCTTTTGAAATATGGTGCTACAGAAGAATGCTGAAGATTAGGTGGTTGGATCGTGTAACTAATGAGGAGGTACTGAACAGAATTGGGGAGAAAAGAAATTTCTGGCATACCTTGACTAAAAGAAGGGATAGATTGGTAGGATACATTCTTAGACATCAAGGAATTGTGAATTTAGCGTTGGAGGGAAGTGTGTGGGGTATAAATCGCAGAGGAAGACCAACAGATGGATACAGTAAGCAGATTCAGACAGATGTAGGTTGCCGTTCTTATGTGGAGTTGAAGAGGCTTGCTCAGGATAGGGTATTGTGGAGATCTGCATCAAACCAGTCTCCGGACTGAAGATCACAACAACAACACTTGTTAATTTAAAAAAAAATCATATCGCACCATACCGTACCACCAAACTATAGAGAATATAGGTTTGAGAACGAAGTCTTACGCGAGGCACTGCTGTACAAAACATTCTCGTACTTCTTGCCTTGTAAATTCTGAATGAAACCTCAAGCTTTCGGCGTATTCGGATGCTATAGTGGAATACCACACCAAACCGTAATTTAGTGCGTTGGACAAGGCAACAGATCACCAGTCTCTGACCACGGTGTCTCCAGACACTTATCCGACCATTATAGTGGTGTACGAAGAATCGGTTCTACTTCTAAAAACAATGTATGCTGAATCTCAATCCTGCCGCACCATTAGAGTTCGGAAACACTGTAGCGATAGAGTGCTGCACTGTTACCTTACCCATCGCCATACTGGCCCTGCACTCGGCAGTGTCGTTTGGTGTTGCCCCCTCCCCCTCCACCTTCTAACCACTCAGCGTTACATCTCTGGGTTCTTTGGAGCCTGTTGTACTCCCGTCTCACGAAGCTTGCAGACAGCCACAATGCTTCATGACATCCCGCGGCCGCAGGTTGGCCTCTCGTCGCCCATTGCATATCACTACTGCTCTGGCCTGCGGGTTTTCCCGAACTGCCGTTTATCGATAACGTCTGATGGACGACTGCGATAGGAATGGCCCACGTTACATCACCCGGTGCTACATCAGGCCGACCGTGGGAAAGTGTGGAAATGGACTGTACTCCTGTACCCCAAAAACCCATCCTGAGATCTTTGATTACATGCCAGTGGCGGCTGATGTTTCTGATGACTGGGGCTTCACTTCTTTAAGTGCCGTATCTTCAGTATTTTCCCAATCGAGACCGCAACTTGATAGTGCGCCTATGTTTCGGCGCCCCTCGCCCCCCTCGCCCCCCCCCCTTCCCCCGGCCGCCCAAGCGCTTAAAGCTCACAAAATTTGTTTCGAATAGATACTGAACGTTGTTCATTTATCTTTGATAATAAACACCAAGAACATAAGAATATGCACATGAACACTAAGAAACAATAAGTAACTGATTACACTGTTGAGTGACTGTAACAAAGCCGGCCGCGGTGGCCGAGGGGACTGAGGCGCTCCAGTCACGGTCTGCACGGCCACTACGGTCGGGGGTTCGAATGCCCCCTCGGGCATGGATATTTGTGCCGTCCTTAGTATAAGGTAGTTGATAAGTAGTTTGTAAGTTTAGGTACTGATGACCCCGTAGTTAAGTCCCATAAGGTTAACAAACATTTGAACATTTTGACTGTAACAAAATGTATCAGTTACGATTAAAAGACAAGCTACCTTCGGGTCACGTGACACTGTAAGCAGCACCCCTCCTAACCTTAGGCATGCGCAAAGGCTGCTCTCCCTCACCTCTTTTCAAACAGTAAAGTATTTGTATAATTTACTATCAAGTTCGCGACAGATTCGTAAAACCGATCAAATATATGTGGCAGTATCTGTTAGAAAGAAGACTGGGTTAAAAAACTGCTTGCTGTTTGCCTTGAATCCACTACCTTTAACACCACAACGCCGCGGTGGAGTAGCCGAGCGGTCTAAAGCGTCTCGCTGCGGAGCGCGCGGTTGCTCGCCGTGGAGGTTCGAGTCCTCCCTGGGGCATGGGTGTGTGTGTTGTCCGTAGGTTAGTTTACCTAGGTTTAAGTAGTTTGTAAGCTACGGACTGATGAACAAGCAGTTTGGTCCGATAGATTTACAAACATTTGAACATTTTGAACACCACAACGCGATGGCGCTAACCACACGGTTATTCTTGTTAGGTGGAGAGTAGTGACTGCATTATTATTCACATCAGGTCTTCTGAAGGCTTTTACAGTTGCTGCTTCTTTAATTGTTAGTTATAAGTTATTTTACCAAATATGACGTGCTTTTGACAAATCTTCAACGCGCCAAAGACAAATATGAAGGGCGGATGTTGGCTTCGTTTGCCTATGCGCAAGTCGAGGTGCTTAGTAGCTCCATTCTCTTTAGTTCGGAACCATTCCTGCGTAACCTCCAGAGCTCGAGTAGCGTGGAGCTGGTGCCTGCCAGCTCCAACGCCAATGTTAAAATCGGCGTTTCCCTTCGCCTCTCCCTGTTGCGGGAGCTCCCACTGGGGTTCAGAAGAGAATCTGAACCTCAGCCGCGCATGTCCATTGCAACCCTGCGGCTACTGCCACCTATCTTAAGGGACAGCGCATTCCGTGCTGAAGCTTGGTGGAACAAGCGGTTATGAATTTGTTGAAAGAATGCAGTCACGGTTGCGAATAAGATTTTTTAATTATTATTTATAACGCGTTTTGCCTTTGGAGGGCATCATCAGATCATTTACGGACAAAAAAAGTGAGGTGGTACATATTATAAAAACGTATGTAATTAGGTAACACTTTAAAAAAAAATTATTGGAAAACAGAGAATGTGTTGTGGACAGAAACATGTGGCATAGCTCCAGGCTGAGTGACCTTATCTACGAGACAGTAAGAAAAGGAAGACAGACTTACATAAAAGATGTGGTAAACCATCATGAATCAATATTATTTAGAATCATAATATAAAATTTTTAGGAACAATCTAGTCCTCAAATCTCAAAATAAAATAGTAGCGACTAATACATGGAAATAATAGAATAATTTACAGTAATAGCAGTAGCTCCTAAAAGAAACCCCTGGAAGAACAGGAAAATAAAATGTAGAAAAGCTTACGGTAAGCGAAGCCAACGAGGTATCTGACGATAAAGCATGAAGCACCAGACGTCATAAACGGGCAAACATACATAAGCAGTAACGAGTGTGATTAACTAGCATAAATTAATAAATGGGAAGAAGATGTAAGAACAATTATGGAGGTGATATATCCGATTTAAATTGCACGTAATACAAAACAGTCTAAAGTAGTAATAACGCCAGGCCTACTTATTTACCACTCTTACTGCATTACCTGTAACTTATTTTGTTACTAACTTACTCTGTTATAATTACACAAGTTTGAACGGTGTGCAATTTAAAACGGTTGTAGTTCCTTGCAACGGCTTCTGCCTATTTTATAATGCAGAAACCAACACAACTTTAAAATAGTAAATTACATCACCTGATATACAGAAATCCCATATCATCAGCCATTCTTCTTTTATCCCGTAATCATTATTTATAAGTTTGCTACGGTTGTATTATTTCATAGGAACTACAAATGTTGCCAAATATTCGTTTGTATTGCATCGGTGTCTGTTCACATTACAAAGACACTTTGATGCATTAACAATCTGAGCCAAACTACCGTTATTTAAAAATCTAAGTGAAGTATGCTTTCTACTGAAGCACATTTTTTAAAACTTTACTAACTTTAAATTGCTTACATAAAATTAACATTGCCTAAACAATATTTTCGTTTTAAATGTTTCTTTGATAATCATCACCCTGAAAAATGTAACGTAACTTCCAGAGAGAGAGCTGCTAGAATTTTCAGAAATTTCATTTGAAACTTTGCCGAAATCTGAAAATTAACAGTTTAATCACGTTAATTAATCGAAATGATTGTAGGTAACACTGATAAACTTAATTGTTCAATCACACTTAAAAATTTCATCAGGATCCGAATGCAACTGTAGAATCTGACGAAGTACATATCTAAAGTATCCTCCGTCATGCACCATCAAAATTTCTATGTGTTTTGAAAGTAAACTGCCCAAAATGTCATGAAGATTTTAGAATGATTAAAGTGTCATTCGCATGTCGCATGAGACCATGGATTTCCAACTATATAATTGTTTATGACGTTATATCTCCTGAACTATATGTCGTAAGCAATTCTTACCCCTACGCCCACTGTTACCTCATGGAAGGAATATGTGTAACAAGTTTGGTTGAAAACTGTACAATGGTTAAAAGTAGACGTCGCATCATGCAGCACTTTTTCCTGTATTTCATTGTCTATTACGTCATATCTCATGAACCATTTGTCGTACAGTCATTTAATGGTGCGAAAAGTGCAATGTGTTGACAAAGTTTCATCACAGTCGGTACATCCGGACATAAAATACAAACATACATTCATTATATATATATATATATATATATATATATATATATATATATATGAGAGAGAGAGAGAGAGAGAGAGAGAGAGAGAGCGTTCAAATCAAATGTTCAAATGTTTGTTAAGCTTATGGGACTTAACTACGGGGTCATCAGTCCCTAAACTTACAAACTACTTATGAACTACTTACGAACTAGGACGGCACAAATATCCATGCCCGAGGGGGGATTCGAACCCCCGACCGTAGTGGCCGTGCTGACCGTGACTGGCGCGCCTCAGTCATCTCAGAGAGAGCATTTAGCCCTCTCACTGAATGCCCTGAGCCACCGCGCCGGCAAACCACTGGGTTACCCGTGCTCGCCTCTCGTCTCAAACGTCCACAAGTCGTAGGCTACGGCTGTGGCGTCCCCATCGTTCATGCCTTCTTAGAGTCGCCATTAAGGATTCCCATGACAGGTTGAACGTATTACCGCATCTGTGGTGAGGTAAATGAACCAAGATTTGTTAGAAATTGGTATGACGTACTACACGTGAAGACAGCGTTTGGTTCATTTACTTCACTGCAGATGCTGTCATGCATTTCACCTGTACGTGAATCCGTAATGCTTCAGTGCAGTGGCCGAGTGGATTATTAGTACAACTAAGAGGCTACACAAAATACGGAGGAACGGTATTAACCTCTGCAGTTACTGCAAATTAATGGATACCACCCTGCACAGGTTTACACATGGAGAGAGACTACAAGCCGGCCGCAGTGCCGAGCGGTCTGCGGTGCGCCAGTCAGGGTTAGCACGGCCGCTACGGTCGGGGTTTCGCATCCACCCTCGGGCATGGATGTTTGTGCCGTCTTTAGTATAAGTTAGTTCATAAGTAGTTTGTAAGTTTAGGAACCGATGATCCCGCAGTTAAGTCCCATAAAACTTGCAAACATTTTAACATTTTTAGAGAGTAAAAAAATGGAAAAATAGCGATGATCACCAGGAGCCCGAAAAACAACATTCCCACGACCTTATTGTATCGCCCTGATTGTAAAATTTTCCACACAAAAAAACAGTGTAGTGATGTGATTATTAGGAGACTAAACCTATTATGTCTTCAACAACTTAGGTGGCCATAACCATGTCTAAATTAGATTGTAGGTGTATACACAGTTCATAAAAACAACAAGATTCAACAATCATGGGAAGATGTTTGGTAACATGCTGAAAATTGCTTTCGAAAGAATTGGATAGAAGCGAGTGACTTCCTGGGAGAGGGTGTGTGTTGGGTCAAGGACTACCAGCAGTGTGCACGGATAGTTCCACTACAAGGCTGACTCATCCTGACAAACTCTCACCCAAGTACGTAACTAGGAGGCTGCATACAAGTAAACAATATGTTTCATTTCAGGATCGCTAATAAAAAAGCAACAAGCAAATTCTCTCAATTGGTTTAAAAATAAAAAAAATGTTGATATGTATTTAGTGGCTGTGGAACGTGAGGGGGGGGGGGTGGCTGGTGCCGCCACGCTGCGCTCTGTTGGCCACAGCTGGCTGCTGTAGAAGTTGTGTTTTGTTAACGACAAATAAATAAATAGACCATAGCAATTTGGTGCAATAGGTTTATAAACAATTGAACATTTTTTATTCGAATCCGTAATGGCGAGTGTAAGAGGGCATGGACGACGGGAGGTGAACGCGGGTAGCCAAGTGGTTAAGGCGACCGCTGTTCCGGGGCGAGACACCCGTTTTCCGGTCCGCCACACATTTTTACTTGTCGCTGTTGTATAATTTCAATGCCCCAGTGCAGTGAATGTCAATCCTGTTCTCCATAATCCTTATTCTTTCCCCTCCTTAATGAATAATTTTTCATACATTTTCATGTTTCTGTGTTGTACGATTACAAAATCTGTTTGCAGGTGAGACAAAATTACCTGAATTAAATCTGTATGTACAAGAGCAGCAGTATGACGAAGCGACGTCTATTCGTTTGGATCACCGTCATCATCCGTTTTCTTCTATATTAGCAGGTCCTTTGCATCTCCATTTTCTGCGATCCATTGTTTCCTTCTTAAGGCTGCTTTATGTTGTACCTTCCATCAAATCTCCCAGGATCTGAAATCTCCTTCTTTCTCGCTTCCCTTCTACATAACCTAATAAGGGTCGGTTTCTCAATGTCTCGTTAAGTTCCAGTTAAGATTTTAACTTGTCTTTAGCAGAGAAATGCGTTTGTCAATCTTTCGTTAAGAGTTAACCTGGCGTTAAAGGACCTCAAACTGGCCGTTAAGTAAACGAGTAAAATTCTGCTCGTTACACGGCTAACGACTAGTTAAGTGAGAATCTGTATGAAAATGGCAGGATTCCAAAGCGCTAAAATACCGCAATATATTCACGTGAAAAAGACCGGTTTATCGAACAAGATAACAGAAGCGCTACATGTATGAAAAACTAGTGTGGAAAGCAGCTTTATTGGAAAATGTATCATCATATTTCTCACCCTATGCATGTCTGTAGCGATTAGATGAGTTTGATATATTGTAGATTTGCAACATAACCTTAAAATAATTGTTTCGATACAAAATACAAACTTACGGAAAACGACTAGTTATGTGAGAATCGGTATGATGAAAATGGCTGGAATGCGATTGGTTGACAATTACTACGATGTCAATATTTTGGACGATCTAGAGGTCATTGCCCCTATATGGTGTCCTAAACGTATTTATGTTCGTCCAAATAATTTTGAATGCTAGGATGATGCAGAATTTGTTACGCGATTTCGTCTCAGAAAAGCCATCTTGGAAACGCTCCATGAAAAACTCCACGATCTGACGTAATAGAAAACAGAACACATTATTATGTCTGCAAACTTACTGATTCAGTATTTACGTATGCTCGTTGCGCCTAGTGTAAGGGCTAAAATAAGATTTCTTCCTCCGATCTACAGGAAGAATGCACTTTCGCCTATGTGCAAGTTATTGCTTGCACTAAGGTACTACACACTTGGCAGTATCTTATCTTACTAGGCCCTAAGCACTTTTGCTGTCCTACATGTTCCATGGACAGCATTTCATTTGCCACAATGTCGCTTCCTTTTCCTTCCATGTCGTAGTGTCAGTTTTTTTACATTTCAATGTGTCATAGTTCTCTATTTAGGACAAAAGACTATCGCACTAACTTCTTGTAAAATCAGAGCTTCTTTCACGTTTGTTTGCCATAGCGCCAAATAAAAACTGTCTGCTAACCTCTTCCCTGATAGTGAAATATGACTAATAGCTGTTTATTCAGACCAAAGACCTTGTATTCAGACATCACTTTCATCTGTTTCTATTGCCAACATAGTCGAAATATATCGTACCTTCTCGTTTTCTCCAGGTTAGCAAACGAGAGGTGTATCTGGCAATGACAAACGCAATGCACTTAACGAGCACAACGAGAAGATTAACGAGAGATGGACGAACCGGCCCTAAAACTTACACCAGTCCGTCATTCTTTCTTAATATATATCCAATCCAATTTCTTTTTTTATTTTTATTACATCTAGTAACTGCCTACACTCTCCCACTCTTCTCAATACCTCTTCATTTTTTTTCTGTCCATCCACCTTATTCTTCCCATCCTCCACCATGTCCTTCTACCTCAGAGTCCATGTTTCAACACCATATAGAAGAACTCTCCATACAAAACTGGCCGGCCGCGGTGGCCAAGGGGACTCGGTCTGCACGGCCACAACGGTCGGGGATTCGAAACTCCCTTCGGGCATGGATATTTGTGCCGTCCTTAGTGTTAGCTAATTCATAAGTAGTTTGTAAGTTTAGGGATTGATGACCCCGTAGTTAAGTCCCATAAGCTATACAAAATTTTGAACATTTTTTGAACATACAAAACATGTTTTGAGTCTTTTCCTCATTTCTCTGTCCAGACTGCTGCAGAAAATTCTCTTTTGTCATTGCTATCCTTGTTTTAATTTCTGTACTGCACTTCCAGTCAGTGTCTCTCAGGCTTCCAAGATAAATCAAATGTTTGTAAGACTTATGGGTCTTAATTGCGGGATCATCAGTCCCTAAACTTACACACTACTTATGAACTACCTTATACTAAAGACAGCCCAAACATCCACACCCGAAAGGGCATTCGAGCCCCGACGGGGAACGACTTCGCGCATCTTAGCATAGAGCCTCAATGAGCTCGACCGCTCCGCCGCAGCCAAGGTACTTAAAATTTTGCACCTGTTCTCCATTGAGCATAATTTTTATTTCTTATTTTCTCCTATTGCCAAAAATTTTTCTTCTCTTTGTGTCAGTTTTCTTACCACAATTTTTTTTACGTTAACTTCAGTGGTGTCCAATAACTCCTGTAATTCCTTTTCCCCTGTGGCTAGAAGTACAATGTCGTTAGCAAATATCAAACACCCTACCCCGACTTCTACTCCTTTGTCATCTAATGAGCATTGGTCAACCATAATTTCTAAGTATTGGTTGAAAAGAGTAGGAGATTGACAACATCCTTGCCTTACTCTTTTTCCTGTTTGTACTTTCTCCTCTCACTTCAACTGAGGCTTTTTTTATTCAGATATAATGAGTGTATAAGTTTTCTGGTTTTCCAGTCCACTCTCTTTTCCCCTCGATATAGTCACCAGAATGTCCAAAGCGACTTTGTTAGATGCCTTTTCCTGATTATGAGGCACATATAGAGAGCTATTCCTTTTTCAATAAACCTTTCTTCTGAAATTCGTATGAGCCCCATCGCATCCCGTGGTGCCCGTATTCCGTCTAAAGCCAAAATGCCCCTCGCCGAGATTCTCCTCCATTACTTTTTCAATTCTCTTACTAATTATTATTAACATCTCTTTGGCTGCATGTGAAATGAGGCTAATTGTCCTGTGATGACTGCATTTCTTAGTTCCTTGTTTTTCGGTAACGGAATCATTACTGTTGTCAGAAAGTCCTCAGTCCATTCACCAGTGTTATACATTCTACTAAATAACGTCAATATTTCTCTTATTCCATCTTTTGGATGTGGGCCAAAAAACAGTCGCTGAAACTTTTAATACAATATTTTAGACATAGACACTTCTCTGACTTAGGAAATGCGTACGCCTTCCTTTCTTAACCGACTTCAAAAAAGGTGGAGGTTCTCAATTCGATTGTACTTTTTTATGTTTGTTACCTCAGAACCTTCCACCGTATGAATCGATTTTGATAATTCTGGTGCCTCCCTTGTGGTTCCATTTCAATTTGGTCCAGTCCTGACAATGGCATCCATAAAAAAACCGTATAGGTCTTAAATTTGCATTAAGTATGTGCGCGACAAATGGGCGAATAACTACATAACAAGCCAACCGATTTTTTTTCTAATTGGTAGTTTGATGAGAGTTTGGTTAGGTTCTGATTATGGGATCCATGACAAAGTAACGGAATTCTTCAATTCTTAGGAGCAAATTAACGATACTCGGCGGAATCTTTTATAGCCTATCCGTATATTTGAGCCATCTTCCGTAACGTCGTTATAGTCAAGTAATTCCCTGTTCAAAACTATTTTCATGTAAAGCCGCATTTTTGAATGTCTATTTTTGCGCTCTTCGAAGGTCGCTTTTGAAATTTTTCTGGAGGTAGAGTTGCTCCCTGACTTCGATTGTTTCATTTAAACGGTGCTGTCTCGTATGAACAGCACGTTTAGTAGGTCTACCCATAATCAGAAAAAATACTGTACTTCAGATTCACAAAAACTTAAAAAATAAAAAAATTTAAAAAAAGACTTCAAAAACAAAAAAAACTAATAAAAAAATTAATAAGCACTAGAAAGTAAAAAAGAAAATAGTTGCGTTGGCTTATACAACTTAACAATCAACATACTCTTCCTATTCATCAATATGTAGGTACGTTCTATGTGTTTACCAAGTAAGAAGATAGGTAGGTACCTAGCCACATTAAATCTAACTCACCACATACTTGTGAATAACAAACAATAATTTTTAGTGTTCTCCTAAGTAAACTGAAATGAAAGATATTAGACTACTTAAAAGCCAATCAAGTTATTTCGATAATATAATGTAGTTACAGTTATCGTTATTTTTGGAGTCGGAGCCAGCCAAGGAAACATCCGATCCAACTTCGATCACAATACACTCGTATTATTTTTACTAGGCATATTCTAGTGTTTCCTTGGCTGACACAGACTCCAAAAATAACGTAACTACAGTACATTGTATGATCGTAATAACTTGATTCACTTTTAAGTAGTCTTAAATGTTTCATTTCAGTTTACTTAGGAGAACTCTAAAAATATTTTGATCATTGATTGTTATTCACAGGTATGTGTTGTGCTAGGTTCAAAGTGGGTAGGTACCTATCTATCTTCCTGCGTGGTAAACATATATATCGTACCTACATATTGATGAGTAGAATAGTAATATAGTAAATGAATCTATGAAAACTAAAGTCAGTCGGCCAGACAAAACTATCTGGCCAATTTCCTTCATTTTTGTTTTAAACGAAAGGTATTGATCCACAAATTTGTCATCAAGTATTAGAATTTACATAACTTTCGCCTTCCTTTCTCTATACTCAAACGAGAATTCCTTCGGTATATATCTTATGGGTGTGTCCTTGCTGTAAACTAAAGTCAGTCGGTCAGGCCGTTCTATCCGACCGATTTCCTTCAGTTTTCCTTTAAGCGAAAGGTTCTCATTTTCAGATTTGCCATCAAGTATCAGAATTAATTTAAGTCTCTCCATCCTTTATTTTTATTCAAACGCTGTATCCTTCTGTCCTTGCATTTAATACTTTAATGGGTTTGTTTTACGATATCTTCGGATCTAATTGAGGTACGCAGTTCTTTTCGTCCTAACAACACTCAGCGGATCAAACTCTTTCATTTGTGCTTTTGAACACTTGCATTGTTTGATTCTGAAGAAAATTATGCGTAAACATTCAACTTTATGTTCATTTTTCCTAACTCTTTTGTCATTCCACTAATGGTGGGAAATATTTACACTGGTCCTCTAGTTGATTATTAAGTTGTACATCTACATACATACTCCGCAATCCACTGCAAGGTGCGTGGCGGAGGGCACACTGTACCACTACTAGGCCTTTCCCTTCCTATTCCACTCCAAAATAGGACGACAAAAAATCCTATATGCCTCCGTACGAGCCCTAATTTCTTTTATCTTCTCTTTGTGATCACAACGCGAAATGTATGTAAGCGGCAGTAAGATCATACTACACTCAACTTCAGAATCTGGCCCTCTAAATTTCCTCCACAGAAATTCACGAAAAGAACGTCGTATTTCCTCCAGCGATCTCCAATTGAGTTGCCGTAGCATTTCCGTGACACTCGCGCATTGGTCGAACCTAGCAGTAACAAACCTAGCAGCTCGCCTCTGAACAGCCTCTATGTCTTCCTTTAAATTGATCTTCTGGGGGTCCCAAACACTTGAGCGATACTCAAGACGTGGTCGTACGTTTTATACGCGATCTCCTTTACAGATTTAGTACATCTTCCCAAAATTCTCCCAATAAACCGAAGTCGGCTGTCCGCCTTACTCACAACTGTACTTAAATGTTCGTTCCATTTCATATAGCTTTGCAATGTTATACCTAGATATTTGAACTACGCGACTGCACAAAGAAGCTCACTACTAATGCTCTATTCGAATATTATGACTCATGCGCATCACCTTACATTTTTCTACATTGAGAGCTAGCTGCCACTCTTCGCAACAACTAGAAATTTTGTCTAAGTCATCCTGTATGCTATTACAGCCAAATAAAGAGACACCCTCCCATACACCACAGCATCATTAGCAAACAGCCGCAAATTTACTCTGTCCATCAGCTCATTTATACAGGGTGTTACAAATAGGTACGCCCAAACTTTCAGGAAACATTCCTCACACACAAAGAAAGAAAATATGTTATGTGGACATGTGTCCGGAAACGCTTAATTTCCATGTTAGAGCTCATTTTATTATTTACGGATGAGGCTTTATTACAACGTGATGAAATTGTAAATTTTCACAATCAACATGTGTGGGCTGACGAGAAACCGCACGCATTTGTCCAATCACGTCATCAACACGGATTTTCTGTGAACGTTTGGGCAGGAATTGTTGGTGATGTTTTGATTGGGCCTCATGTTCTTCCACCCACGCTCACTGGAGCACGTTATTATGATTTCATACGGGATACTCTACCTGTGCTGGTAGAACATGTGCCTTTACAATTACGACATAACATGTGGTTCATGCACGATGGAGCTCCTGCACATTTCAGTCGACGTACGGTTCTCAACAACAGATTCGGTGACCGATGGATTGCTAGAGGCGGACCAATTCCATGGCCTCCACGCTCTTCTGACCTCAACCCTCTTGACTTTCATTTATGGGGTCATTTGAAAGCTCTTGTCTACGCAACCTCCCGGTACCAAATGTAGAGACTCTTCGCGCTTGTATTATTGACGGCTGTGATACTATACGCCATTCTCCAGGGCTGCAGCGCATCAGGGATTCCATGCGACGGTGGATGCATGTATCCTCGCTAACGGAGGACATTTTGAACATTTCCTGTAACAAAGTGTTTGAAGTCACGCTGGTACGTTCTGTTGCTGTATGTTTCCATTCCATGATTAATGTGATTTGAAGAGATGTAATAAAATGAGCTCTAACATGGGAATTAAGCGTTTCCGGACACATGTCCACAAAACATGGTTTCTTTCTTTGTGTGTGAGGAATGTTTGCTGAAAGTTTGGCCGTAACTTTTTGTAACACCCAGTATAGATAGAATAATAGCGGTCCTGGGGCACTCGTCTCTGGTGTACACTCGCCGTCGAGAACAACATACCGCGTTCTATTACTTAGGAAGTCTTCCAGCCAGTCACAAACCTGTGAATCTATTCCATGAGCTCGTATCTTCGTTAGCAGTCTGCAGTGTGGCACCCCTCAAACGCCTTTTTAAAGCCGAGAAAAACACAATATGCAATTTTTTTTTTGTTTTTTTTTTTGTTTTTAGAGCGTATTAATGTTTTTATTACGTAAATCATTCACAGCATCATCAGAAAACAGCTGCAAATTACAAGTTACTCTGTTCATCAGATCATTTATATAGATAGAAAATAATAGCGGTCCTATCACACTACCCTTGGGCACGCCTGACGATACACTCGTCTCTGGTAAACACTCGCCGTCGAGAACAACGTACTGCCTTCTATTACTTAGGAAGTCTTCCGGCCAGTCACAAACCTGTGAACCTATTCCATAAGCTCTTATCTTCGTTAGCAGTCTGCATTGTGGCACCGCGTCAAACGCCTTTTTGAAGCCGAGAAAAACACAATATGCAATTACTTTTTTTAGTTTTTAGAGCGTATTAATTTGTTTTGAAATAGTTTTTTTCTTTAATAAGAGGTTTTCAGCCAAGATCGCTTTCTTCTTTTAATTATATGACCGGTTTCGGCGTGATAGACGCTAGACTTAAGTCAGTACTGAGCCTGATTCTGAAGTGCCCCTAACGTAAGCCTTGAGAAGGATGGATTCTGTCATTTTTAATATTGACTTTTAAATTTTATTAGCGTGACACATCAATATGGATGTATACAAATGTGCTATATTAGAAATTGTTGTTACAGCAGTGATGTAAAAAATTACGACAGGTCTGAAGATGGCGCCTAGCACGCCGAAACCGGTCATAGGGGAGAGCGGGGCAAGATGGGGTGGAGGGCAAGACGGGGTTTTTGTAATTTCTACCACGACAGATATCGCAACCTAGTGGCGAATAGTTGAAATAGTAGGCACTTGCTATGCGAGTGCCTGACAGTGCTGGCAGCCATTTTTAACAAATCATTCGGAGTCAATACATCCAATCATGTTTTCGTATGTGCTGGTATAATTTTTCGTCGTTTTCAGACGTGAAAAGGTAAGAGATGTAATTGTTTCTCATACTCTTAAGTATTATCAACGAAAAAACAGCATGTTTAGCAATAAATTAATGCATGCAATAACTAATTGAATATATCTTTGGTGCTATTAATACCGAACGTAAAAATGGTCCCTAGGGGCAAGACAGGGTACCTAGTGACATGCCATAAACGGTTTCAAAATAATAATAATAATAATAATAAAATAAAAATAAAAAATAAAAAAAACTGGAATTTGCCCTTTCGAACAAAACGTCTTCCCAGATTCAGTGTTTGAAGTTCCTGTCGCTACAGACACTCCTTTAACTACAAGTGAGGCCGCTAACGTTTCTGTCAATAATGTCCAAGGAGAGGCTTCAGTTGGCTCACATAAGCAGTTTATGTCAACCAAGCCGGTACCAAAGAGAAAGATGCGCTTGCTATAGGTCTAAGCCCAAGGTGTTCATATTGGGATGATAACCCCAATTACCACTCTACAAACAAGCAGGCTTCTGAGAACAGCACCAATCAAATAAGGTCATTTGCTGTTTCACCTGAACAGATTGTCCCGATCCCTCACGTCGAAAAGAAAAGCATTCGAAAAACAGTCCTCAAAAAAGGAAAAATTGTTGTTGTTACTAGCTCTCCTTACAGAAGATAATTCCTGGAGAGTGCATGTAAAGTTAAGCCTGGAAAAAAAGAAGGAAGAAGACGGAAAGATTCACCTGAGAAGACTGCTAAAAAATCCTTCTTTGTTTGTAAAGGCAAAAGTGGGAAGAATAAAAAAAGCAATGACGAACGTGGCAAAGAAGATAAAAAATTGAAGAAGAAAGCACATTAGAAGAAGATGACACTGCGTGCCTGTATTGCGGCTATTTCTGCTCGCAGTCAAGAGGAGGACGGGTGTCATGTCTCTTGCAAAAAATGGGCTCACTGTTCATGTGCGGGAGAAGACGAGGATGCCGAGGTACATCACGTGTGTGCATTTTGCTTACAAAACGACGATAATAACTGAATAACAATAAACTGAACTTTAACATCACACAATGTTTACTTCATGCATTTTCATTAGAAATTAGAACAATTCTTTTATAAATTTGTAAACCTGTGTTCATTGAATAATTTAATCACCTTTACCTTATACAGTATTGAGGTAACCCATCTTGCCTCACCTGTGTACCCCATCTTGCCCTCGCTGTAGGGGAAGGTGGGGTACTTCGTAAACCCTGGAAAAATATATATATATTTAATAGTAAATACTAACAATTTAGGTCCCATTTTTTATAAACTCCAGAAATACTGAAGTTTAAGGTGGAATATCTGGTATTTTACTAGAGAATTTTGTAAGCTTACAAAAAATTGTTAATTGCTTAAGTACCCCGTCTTGCCCCACTCTCCCCTATAGTTAAAAGAAGAAAGCGATCGTGGCTGAAAACCTCTTATTAAACAATTCTAGATCGCCCCAACAATGTGTTGATTTGATTGATTTGATTTTTTCAGGGAAGCCAAAACAGTGTTGGTCCAACCCGCCACTGCCCGCACCGAAACTGAGTTTATTGTGCGGTATCGCTCCCTGTATGTCTAGTAAAGCCAACCAATGCCCTTGAACAGTGCAAGGAGTCCCTTTTCCAGTTCTTTATTAGACACAATTTCTTCAGGTCTGGTTGTCCCAAATGTTCTGTGCCTTTTACTCTCCAATGCAATGCATTCGAAGATTAGATGTAATGCAGTTTCATCACCATCATCACAGATCCTACATTTAGGGTCCTCTTCTGTTATTCCCATTGTATTTTTGAAATTCCCATGGCCTGTCAGCAACCCAACCATGAGTCTAATCTCTCTCCTGTTCAGACCCAGGATTGAAGAGCTTCTTTTAAAACATGGCTTTGGCATCATTACCTTGCCATGTTTTTATTGATGGACTTTGGTCCAATATTCTACGTGCTGTCTTCTGAGCCAGTTATGTAGCTCCAATTTGATCATTGCCTTGGTGATTGTCAGGACAGGTTCCGGTCCAATAAATGGAGTCTCTGCCCCCATCCTGGCTAATCTGTTGGCATCGTCGTTGCCACTGATCCCCGAGTGGCCAGGGACCCGCAATAGGTTTACTCTATTGCTTTCCCCTAGCTCCACCAGAACCCTGTGACATTCTGCAACAATTATAGACATTGTTGCAGGAGCTGCCAGTGATCTGAGGGCTGCCTGGCTGTCTGAATAGATATAGATGCTACGATCTTTGTAGTACCTACGCAAATTCTCCTCCACACACGCCCTGATGGCAGTGATTTCGGCCTGGAATACTGAGGCCAGTTTTCCTAGAGAGATGACTCCCTCCAGCCTTGGCTGCACCCAATATACACCGGCCCCAACGCCTTGGTCTGGTTTCGACCCGTCAGTGAACCAGACAATATCCCCCGTACGGTGTTGAACTATTTTCTCCCACTGCTCCCTACTTCCAGTTGTTATACTGAAAGGCTTGTTGAAGCCGTATGAGGTTATAATATAGTCGGCAGGCATTTCCCCAACCTTTCCTATATTTACCTTAGTCACTATTTCACTGTGTTCCTTATATAGTTCTTTTTTTCTTTTGAAGTCGATGTATTTTTTTAATTTTTTTTATTACGTAAATCATTCACTGTGCCCTGATTGAACCAACAGAGTGGCTGTTCAGTACCCGGTGGTGAAAACCCTATCTGCGATAAACTGGTACGAGTGTCGAGATCAATTAATATTGCGCCACTCATCCACTAATTATTTTGACCTCGGCCGAGGCTCTCGAGAGGCCTCGCACGCCGGCCGGTGATTGGCGTAAACAAGTGCTGGTGCTCGATAAGGCCGCGTATAAAAGCGGCGGGCGACAGGCAGCGGTCAGCCACCGGCCGCCCAGAACCATGCTGAAAGCCGCCCTCGTGTGCCTCCTGGTCGTCGCCTGCAGCGCGGCTCCGTCCGTGCAGAGGCCCAAGCCTAGGCCCCGCCTCGATGGCCGCATCGTGGGCGGCCAGGCGGTCGACATCTCCGAGTACCCGTGGCAGCTGTCCATGCAGGAGTTCGGCTCGCACCTCTGCGGCGCCTCCATCATCAGCTCCGAGTGGGCGCTGACTGCCGCCCACTGCCTCGAGGGCTCCTACATCAACTACGTGACCCTCAGGGCTGGCTCCTCCACGCGCGGCAGTGGCGGCACCGTCTACGACGTGGAGCTGGCCTACTACCACGGCTACTACGACTCGTACACCACTGACTACGACATCGGTGTCATGCAGATTTCTGGATCTTTCTCCTTCGACACCAACGTTCAGGTAAGACTCTAGTTTAGCCACAGACTTCGCCGCGTGGTCTAAGGCGTCATGCTGCGGACTGTGCGGCCGTCACCCGGCGGAGGTTCGAGTCCTCCATCGGGCATGCGTATGTGTGTTGTCATCATCATCATCATCATCATCATCATTAGAGTAAGGTGGTACAATTCCGATCATTTCGGACAGATGTTGTTGGTACTGGAAATATCTTGAGAAATGAGATAACTATGGCACTTGTTCTTGGATGTTTAACGAATATGTAACACAAATACTAGAACATTACAAATGTTGGTACACACACACACAAAATGTTACAGATGTGTGAAAAATCGGTCGAAAATGTACCACAGTAGCTACAATCATGATCACTTCCTCGTACAATTTTGATCACTGGTTTCTTCCGCATAAAAATCACTTTTTCCCTTGGGCACCAACGCATACTTCTAGGTAACAAACATTGAATAATATAGAATTTGCTATAGCGTGGAAACTAGATAATTTATAAGAGCGCGTTCGACGAAGTTGCCCCACGTACCTCTTAACAGGAAAGAATGTATATCTCCGTAGCGCAAAGTGGTGTACTCTTGGAAAAGACAGGAGGAGCTGTAGAAACCTGCTACACTACAACGCCACACAAAGGCAAGTGCTACCAACACTACGAGTCTGAAAAATTATGTTGATCGGAATTGTACCTATATAGAATTTGTACCACCTTACCCTAGAGACTGATTATGCCTTTCAGCGTTCAGTCTGGAGCATAGTACCTCTAATAAAATCCCTCCATGATCCCCTATTCAGTGGTAACATTGATGCCTCGTCTGATGTTATGCGTTTTACTTCAAAATCATTCTGCACCGAATCTAAGTACTTCCTTCTTGGTATAACTCGACTCCTCTTACCCTCCGCTGCCGAGCTCATGTGTCTCTTAGGTAGCCTTGCTTCTCCCATGCTTGTAACATGACCCCACCATCTCAGTCTGTTCGGTCTAACTGCTTCATCTATGGTGTTCATGCCCAGTTTTTCTTTGATTTCCTCATTATGGACACCCTCCTGCCATTGTTCCCATCTATTAGTACCTGCTATCATTCTTGCTACTTTCATATCCGTAACCTCTACCTTATGAATAACGTAACCTGTATCCACCCAATTTTCACTCCCATACAACAAAGTTGGACGAAAAATAGAGAGGTCCACTGCTATTTTAGTCTTGGTACTTACTTCCTTCTTGCAGAAGAGAGTAGATCTTAGCTGAGCACTCACTGCATTAGCTTTGCTGCACCTCGATTCCAGTTCTTTCGCTATGTTGTCATCCTGTGAGAAAATACATCCCAGGTACTTGAAACTATCTACCTGTTATAACTTTGTTCCTCCTATTTGTCACTCAATCAGTTTGAATTTCTTTCCCACAGACATTACTTTCGTTTTGGAGATGCTGATCTTCATATCATAATCCTTATACCTCTGACCGAGCTCTGAAATATTCGTTTGCAACCTTTCAATCGACTCGGCCATTACAACTAAGTCATCCGCATATGCGAGACTGCTTATTTTGTTTTCACCCATTTTAATTCCCCCCTGCCAGTCTACTGTTTTCAGTAGTGTTATCCTTAGTGTAAATTAGGTTAAGTAGTTTGTAAATCTAGGGACTGATGACCTGAACAATTGATTGATTGATTTTCTCAGGGAAGCCAAAACAGTCTTGGTCCAACCCGCCACTGCCCGCACCGAACCTTTTTTTTGTGCGGTATCGCTCCTTGTATATATAGTAAAGCCAACCAATGCACTTGAATAGTGCAAGGAGTCCCTTCACCAGTTCCTTATTAGACACAATTTCTTCGGGTCTGGTTGTCCCACATATTCTGTGCCTTTTACTCTCCAATGCAATTCAATCGAAAGCTTTCGGTTTCACAGCTTGTGGTGCCTCCGATGGCTCTCATCAACTTCGAGTTACATACGCAGACACATGACACATCTCGAATCAAACGATGCAGGGAAATGAAAAAAGACCAAAAAAAAAGAACTAATCGTCGACGTTCAGAATTCGAACCAATCTCGTCTTTCGGTCATGTATGTTTTCCAAAGAAGACGAAGTACATATAAATAGTGTAGAATAAAAAATGTAATAGCTGCTGATGGAGGCGGGAGGCTAATCGTATCTGAACAGAAGGAAACAGAAGGGAACACTAGTGTAATTGGTATAATCTTCTAGTATTACCCTCACACGACGCTTAGACGATGAAATAACAGTCCCTCAGCTATATTTAACATTCCAGTCGATGTGATAGCAAAATTGGAGAAAGAGTATTATGAAATATTTTTGTGAGCACAGCTGTTTGGATAGCAATAAGAAAAGTAATATCTAAGGAATATTTTAAGTGTTTCGTTTAAATTGTGAAATTGACGTTATGTTTCCAGAATCATACTTTGACTCTGCACTGGAGTCAGACTGGGATTAGAACGTGAGACCTTTGCCTTTTGCGGGCAAGTCCTCTACCGACTCATTTACCCTATCACGCTCCACGGCCAGTACTTAAAGCTTTAGATGCGCCAGTATCTTGCATGCCACGTTTCAAACGTCACAGAAATTCTTCTGAGACTACTGCAAGACTAGCACTTCTGGAAGGATATTATGAGGACATGGTAGAGCCATGGGACGTTTCCAGAATATTTTCAACCTCAGGCGGAAACATGTCCTAGGCTGTGGCTTAGCCTTGTCTCCGCCATATCCTTTCTTCGGCATACTATAGTTGGCGTCACATGGGAAAGCGCTTCCGTGCATAGAGACGGACCGATAGAGGAAGCGTGGAGGGGAGGAGCTACGGCCAAGCACCAACAGTGGATCCTGCGGGAGAAACATTTCAACTCGTAGCAGCCACGCCTCGAAAGAATGAATATTATTGGCTGCCGGTGCGGTAATGGAAGGGGATGTGCAGAACGGCTGAAAACCGGAGCGCCCTCCTACGTGAAGCAGACTATAGTCCTGCAGGTTCACAGTGAAATTTCTGTTAACTTTCAGACACGAACAGACGCTACATATACAGGGTGTCCCATTCAACTCATCCCAGATATCTCTGAAACTAGCGCGTATCCGAGGCTCAACCGTGAGTCTCGCTTGGCACGCATTAGCTGTGCGCTTCATGTGTTTCACACGTCAACTTCGCTTCGCAGTTTCTCCGGATGTAATTGACGGATTGCGATGCAAGCAACGCCATTCTTTTTGTGATTTTTCATTCTATTGATTGCTTAAGAAATAATATAGGGTATCCATTTAAAACAACGTAAGTTTGTGTAGAAAATAATATTTCTTTACGTTTTAGACTGACTCATAGTACCTACTTTCATAAGTCCCTGCCGTACGTTTATGACCGTGAAAGTCGTTTTTCAATACCTATTGTAGTTCCAGAGATATCTGGAAGGAAGGAAGCTTAGGGTTTAACGTCCCGTCTACAGCTTGGTCATTAGAGACGGAGCTAACGCTCGGAGTTTTAGGTAAGGATAAGGAGGAAAATCGGCCGTGCCCTTTGAAAGGAACCATCCCGGCATTTGAGTGGAGTGATTTAGGGAAATCACGGAAAACCTAAATCTGGATGGCCGGAGGTGGATTTGAACCACCATCCTTCCGAATGCGAAATGTTCAAATGTTTGTATAGCTTATGGGACTTAACTACGTGGTCATCAGTCCCTAAACTTACAAACGACTTCTGAACGAGCTAACACTAAGGACGGTACAAATATCCATGCCCGAGGGTGCATTCGATCCCTCGACCGTAGTGGCCGTGCAGACCGTGACTGACGCGCCTCAGTCCCGTCGGCCACCGCGGCCGGCCCCGAATGCGAGTCCAGTGCGTTACCACTGTGCCACCTCGCTCGGTCGAGTTATCTGGGGTGAAACAGTTGAGTGGGACAACCTGTATATAACATACTATTTCTCGATGACGGGTAATGAGCCTTTCTTCGGCGTGGAGACACTCCTAGGCCCATAATCTTTCGGAAATTGGTACAAAGTGACTACGAGTTTGAGTTCTAGTGGCAGGGTAAATCTGCGAATTTGTGTCTTACGGGAGGCGTGCTTGAGTAATTCCGTGTAGGTGTGATGATCACCATTGGTGTAGGTGTCAGTGCAACTTGATTTCCAGAAAGCTTTTGACACCGTACCTCACAAAAGGCTTTTAATCAAATTGCGTGGTTATGGTATATCGCCCCAAATTTGCGATTGGATAGGGGATATCTTGTCAGAGAGGACACAGTTCATAGTAATCGATGGTGAGGCATCGACTAACACAGAGGTGATATCGGGCGTTCCAGAGGGTAGTGTTATTGGTCCTCTGCTGTTCCTTATTTACATAAACGATTTAGGGGAAAATCTAAGTAGCTCTCTTAGGTTGTTTGCAGATACGCCGTCATTTACCGTCTAGTGAAATCATCTGAAGATCAAAACCAACTGCAGAACGATCTGAATAAGATATCAGTTTGGTGTAAAAATTGGCAGTTGGCAATTGACTCTAAATAATGAGAAGCGTGAATTCGTCCATATGAGTACGAAAAGAAATCCGTTAAAATTTGTTTACAAGATAAATCAATCAAATGTAAAGACCGTAAACTCCACAAAATACCTAGGAATTACTATTACTTCAGACTTAAATTGGAAATAACGCGTAGATAATATCGTGGGAAAGGCGAACCAGAGACTGCGTTTTATTGGCAGAACCCTTAAAACATGCAACAGAAGTACAAAAGAAACTGCATACACTACGCTTGTCCGTCCATTTTTGGAGTATTGCAGCCCAGTGTGGGATCCTTATCAGGTGGGTTCGACGGAGGACATCGATAGAGTCCAAAGAAGGGCAGCTCGTTTCGTATTGTCACGATACAGGGGAGACAGTGTTACGGAAATGATACAGGATCTGGGATGGGAATAATTACAACAACGGCGCTTATCGCTGCGGCGTGGGCTACTTGCGAAACTCCAATCGCCAACATTCTCCTCCGAATGCGAAAAAATATTGTTGACTCCCACTTACATAGGTAGAAATGATCATCAGAATAAAATACGAGAAATCAGAGCTCGAACAGAGAGATTCAGGTGTTCATTCTTCCCACGCGCTATTCGAGAATAGGAGATAAATAGTATAATGGTGGTTCGAAGAACCCTCTGCCAGGCACTTAAATGTGATTTGCAGAGTATCCCATGTAGATGAACTGCCTAGAATGCAAGAGACCCGGGTTCGAATCCCGGCTGGATACACATTTTCAACTGAACCCATTCGCAGTTGATGTCAATACATTCTGTGAATTTGGAGGGTAAGATGCGAGGTACTGGCGGAGGTAAAGCTGTGGGGACGGACCTTTAACCACGCGGTTGCCGGCGAAAGGCAAAGGTCCCTGGTGTTTCATTACATGCCAATGTATAAAAAACACACGTGGTGTGATGACGTAGTATGCTATTTTTAGCCGATGACGCAACACCAACTTGATTCTCAGCGGGCGGCGTCTAGTTAAAATTAGAGACGCCGCCGCCAAGGTCACGCGCCAAATCAAAGTGCTTCAGTCTCACAGAGATGCCCAGCGCTACAGAGATCATCCCAGAGGGCCCCTGAGAGCTACAACACCAGGAACAATCGCTTCTCGGCTTTTGGCAAGATCAATGTGTAGTCTTTAAAATATATATATATATATATATATATATATATATATATATATATATATATATATATATATATATATATAAGGAAAAAGATTTCTTTATTTCAATTTCTATAATACTGTGTTACATAACCAGTAAATTTTACTTTAGCACATCTACCAGCACCTTTAACCCAAACACAAACACTTTCTTGCTCATTTATTTTCCTGAGATTACGTGTCCGTAAAGTAAAAGCAATACCAGATGTAACATAAGATGCTCCAACATCCTTATTGAATACTTCTCCAACATGATACGTACCGGAAGCAATTACATCTCTGTTATTAAAGGATTCCAACCCAGAAACTCCTTTCAGGGTATCAGCCGGATAGGGCAGCACAGCAACAGTAATCCATCCATTACCACATTTATTAGAATCACCCTGAATTAACGAAAAATTAATAACACATCCACAAAACACCGAAGGACCTTTCAATATCTCCTGCGCGCCC
The DNA here is from genome assembly GCA_026315105.1 of Locusta migratoria. Taxonomy (NCBI): domain Eukaryota; kingdom Metazoa; phylum Arthropoda; class Insecta; order Orthoptera; family Acrididae; genus Locusta; species Locusta migratoria. Next base: position 349,120,689 of record CM048746.1, read on the forward strand.
TTAGGGTTGCCAGATCTCCGGGCGCCGCCCGGAGTGCCCGGGTTTGGAATGAATTCTCCGGGTCTACGGGCCAATGACTCTCATCTCCGGGCTTGAATGTAACCTTCATCTTAACGCTTTTTAAGTACTATGCTCATGTAGCGACGATCTACATCGAACTTAACGTAACTTAAACTAAGGACGAACACGAAATCCATGCCCTAGGGGGGGGATTCGAACCTCTGGCGGGAGAAGCTCTTCTTGGTGGCGCGCGATCCTCCACAGTGCGCAGAGCTGCAAGCGGCAACTCTTGGAAGGCGCAGCTGTTGATGTGAGCAGCTTTGATGCTGCCGCCAAGCCGACTGAAGTATGCCGATTGTTGATCCACAGCAACTGGCGGCCTGGCCGAATAGCCGCGGCATGTGAAGGCCACCCCTAGCAATGTTCCGCCGGGGGGGGGGGGAGGGGGGATACTTGCTGGGAGGGAGGAGATGATATATTTTTTTTTTTTTTTTTTTTTTTTTTTTTTAGAATGCACGTGTAGTCCTGGTGGGTGGCGGGAGTTGGTCGCAGTTGGGGGGGGGGGGGGGGATGAGTCATTGGCCAAGGGCGAGGGGGGCACGTCTGATCTCCGGGCCTGCCTCGAGTTCAATCTGGCAACCCTACGCGCCCTTATTATTTAAATTTATTTGTAGGTCATCAATTGCCTTATAAAAAGGAAGACGCGAACGTCTAGACCTCCTTCTATAACGCGGCATCTCATTGAACAATCCAATGCTGTTACCCGAGCTGCCGACTGTGCAGTGTGCTGAGCGTGCGTGTCGTGTTGCAGGCGGTGACCCTGGCGACGTCGGAGCCATCGGCCGGCACGTCGGTGACCATCACCGGCTGGGGCGCGCTCTCCTCCGGAGGCTCCTCGCCGACGCAGCTGCAGGCCGTCACCACCAGCGTCGTGGCCCGCTCCACCTGCAACTCGGCGTACGGCGGCGAGATCACCGACCGCATGATCTGCGCCGGCGAGACCGGCAAGGACTCGTGCCAGGGCGACAGCGGCGGCCCGCTCGTGTCGGGCAGCACCCAGTACGGCATCGTCTCCTGGGGCTACGGCTGCGCCGAGGAAGGCTACCCCGGCGTCTACTCCAACGTTGCCGCCCTGCGCGATTGGGTCACCGAAGCTGCTGGCGTTTAATAAATGACACGCATGCTCGTCAATCAGTCCTTTGCACCTGTATGTGAAAATAAAATTTTACATGTCAAGTAACTTATTTACGTTTTCTTATTTATCTACAACCTTAACTTAAATACACTACGCGGTCAAAAGTGGCCCAACACTCGAATGAAAATCTCTATCTATATAAAAGCGAAGGACACTCATTCACTCACTCACTCAATGACTAAACACGAAATCTCGAAAACTACTTCTTCTAATATATATAAAGCAGAGTGTCCGTATGTTTGTACGTGTTGCTTACAAATCTACTGGGCGGCCGCGGTGGCCGAGGGGACTGAGGCGCTCCAGTCACGGTCTGCACGGCTACTGCGGTCGGGGGTTCCAATCCCCCCCTCTGGCATGGATATTTGTGCCGTCCTTAGTCTTAGCTAGTTCATACGTAGTTTGTAAGCTTAGGGACTGATGACCCCGTAGTTAAGTCCCGTAAGTTCTATAAACATTTGAACATTTGAACAAATCTACTCTTTTGTTCCAATCTTAATGAACTTTTGTACACGTAAGCTTCAATCCACGAGGACGGGCGCCGTAAGTGTAAAAATCACATACGATATATAGTTCACGAGATATGACGTCATAAACTATGAGATGCGCGAAAAACTGCTGCGTTTTCCGATAATGATGCTCATTGGACCGATTTCACCCAAATTTGGTACACACGTTCCTTACCGTGAGGTACCAATTGCTGCATGATTAAGAATCACATACGGCACATGGTTCAAAAGATATTACTTCATAACCAATAGAAATCGGAAAAAATGCCATATAATGCGGCGAGACTTTCGAAATATACTGTATGAGAATGACAGTACTTAGCGACTTGCAACATACTTATAATTTCAAACATTAGCAAAATGATGAAAGGAATATAGTTTATCGTTTACTACATTTCCGCTGTTTACGGAGTAAAACTACTGCACTCGATATGACATTACAATTTATAATTTGTACACTACAAATTGTAGCCGCAGGAAATTTTACACACAGTATACACATACGTAGTAGAATTTAAATATAAATTGCATCACAGTACGACACATAGTTCATGAGATATGAGTACACAAAGAGTATCATTCCGCTGTTCATGGACTATTACTACGGCTTTCAGTATTTCGTTACAGTGTATAATTTCTACACTACAAATTGTAGCCGCAGTAAATTTTACAGACAGTGTGGTTGAGTGTACCTTCTAAATTGTATCACAGTACGTCACGTAGTTTATGAGATATGAGCACATAAACAGTAACGTTCATGGAAAACAGCGCCATCATGCACCAAATTTTAAGCTATTATTTCTTTACTACTAATTGCATTCCCAAGAGATTTTATAGACATACAACCCTTATACAAATGAATATCCACCTGAAAAATGACAGTAATAAATAAATAAATACCCGAGCAACGCCGGGTTTTCCGCTAGTCACCTATAAAGCTGAAATTTAGCGTAGAAGACGTCAGCTAAGAAATTATTTTGCGATTGGGCCCATAGCTCAAGAGATATGACCTCATAAACAATGAAAACCGTCTTGCAGCACACGACAGTGTGACTTTATCAGTCCACTATTTGAGAAGGAGAGCACTTAGGGGAGGGTTGCCGAAGATGGAACGTTGCCGAAGTTGGACCACCTACTGTGTGTTGGTAACTTAAAGTTCCAAGTTCGCTCAACTGGTGAGAAACATTGTCGAAATCACGAGGCTGAGTCGCCAGTCGACGATAGTCATTGGAGTGAGAACAGTTTCCATTATTGCGTTTACTTCGATGTCGCTGACGTTTTCTGCTACATGTCATAAGCTTTCCTCTGCTCTAAAAGTAAGTACAAATATCATCAGCACTATAGTTCAAAGTGCCATTCATTAGCTAATAATTTAACATCGTAAAAGTAGAGTTTAGCGTTTCTTGTTCCTACAATGTTATCTTTAATTATATGGCGTCGAGTTGCCGAAGTTCGACCAAAGACTGTTTCCTAATTTGGACCGGTCCAATTTAGGGATCAATCGTAACAAATAATACTTAATATCATTTAACAATAGGTAATAGGTAGATGTTACGTTTTTAGGTTTATTTTTCTAGGCTGCAAAACAATTTAAAAAAATTAGGAATAAGTATGGTAACCTTTTTAGAGTTGGAAGATACAATAAGGGGAATGTATGAGAAATGGACAAAAGATGAACTGAAGGTAGCTGTGGAAGCATACAGAAACGGTAACCATGAGTGTGCTCGTATACACAGAGTACCGAAAGCTACAATTAACCCTTAACTACGATTCTCCTAGAAAGATTGCCAAATTTTCCTTATAAAACAAAAAGTACAAACTAAAGATATCATTTGAGCCGTCTCTCGCAGTCCAGGATGCTGTAAGACGATGTTGTGTTGCCTTGTTCTTACGTTGGCTGCTGGCTGCTTTTTTCGCCATCGAAAACATCTGTTCTTACCGAAGAAGTAAGCTGCTTCGTCATCATCAGGTGTCACATCTTCATCACTTTCAGGTTCCTGCTCTGAATTAGTGTCATGTTCACTAAATACCTCAAAATCAGGGACATTATCGCTGTCGTCAAAATCATCGGAGGATTCACGGAAACCATCTTCATCATCCACATCTGCTTCATGTAAAATGCGTTGCATAGAACGATCAGTTTTTCCCGCCATGAAGAAACACGACACTGAACAACAACAGCGAGAGGGAGGCCACAGCCACAGCGATGTCGCTTAGCAGGCCGCGCTCACTAAGCCGACTGGCCAGGCGCTACGAGGCAGAGCCTGCGCCAGCGGCACGCAAACACTGTGGTCGATCAGTGAGGCCGCGAAAGGCTCATACACACAGAACAGAGAGCAGCAACACTGCAAGAATGCTGGCAACCAGGAAGGTACACGGACGAGTCCTTTTAGCTTGGAAGGGGTGCGTGAAATATCTCGACTCAAAAAGTCGTAGCGGTCTGAGAGACCGCAGATAGTAGTTGAGGGTTAAAGACATATGCTGATGGTAAAAGCATGTTCTCAAATGAAGTTCAGATATTTGGAAGACAATAAACCTTTACAACTGAGATGGAAAAAAATTGTCGCAGATCACCTTTTATTTGAAGAAAGGTTTATTTTATTTTATTTTATTTTATTATTTTTTTTTTTTTTAATGAAAGATGTTCGTAAACTTGCATTCGACATAGCACAGAAATATGAACTGCCTCATTCTTTCAACATAGAAAAGGAAACTGGTAAAAGGTAGTTTTCATCATTTATGAGACGAAATAAACAGGTTTCCTAATTTGGACCGTTTATACATTTTTCAATTTTAAGTAATAACCATTTATGTTTTGTGTTTATTCACAGTATAAAACTAGTAGATGAAAGTGTATAACATATAGCTTCTTTTAAAGTATATTTTGTTTCGATTAGATAGATAATGTAGACTTTGGATCCCAAAATAAAAAAGTGGTCCAATATAGGGAACTTTCCCCTAGCAAAATTTTTCTCGCTGTCAGCCCCAGCAAAATGATGAAAGGAAAAAAAGTTTGTCGCTTACTACTTTTTCGGCGTTCATGAAGTAAAATTTCGGCATTTGGCATGTCGTTACACTTTATTACTCGTACACTATTAATTGTATTCGCGATAAAAGTTACAGACAGTATACACACCTACCACTGAACGTAAGTTTGAAAATTTATCATAGTTATCACAGTTCCTGAGATATGGAGTCATAAACAATTAGGTTCATGAAAAATCGCCTCATCACATATGATGTTCTGATTTATTACATCTTACCTACTATGTCCGCGACGTATTTTGCAGACATTTTACATATACATCCCTGGATGTACCTTCGAAAAAATATCGTAATACGATATATAGTTCAGGTGCTACGACGTCAAAGACAATGAAATGCATAAAAATTCGCACTAATAAGCATGAGGCTGTAATTTACTACGTCTTTACTGGCAACACCATTTACAACACATTTCGCAGTTTCCTAATATTCCACTCTACGAACCTGGTAAATAATGTTTTTGAAGGACACATAATTCAGGAGATTATATATATAAAAGCTAAGATACACGCACTCAATCACTGAATAAATACGAATTCTCTAAAACTACTGTACCTATAAAGCTGAAATTTTGCAGGTACGTAGTTTATAGGCAGAAGACGTCTGCTAAGAAAGTATTTTGCAATAGGACACAATAAGGTGCATGGAAGAGGGTACTTTTCCTACAGACTGACGGAATCTACATTTTAATTCCGATCTTTAGGAAATTTTGCACGCTTGACCTCCAAAGAAGAAGGTCACTGACCACCTAACGTTTCATATAGTGCATGGGGGAGGATACCTTGCAACATAAAAATGGACCCCTAAATACCTTGATTCCAATTTCGGAGGGGGGGGGGGGGGCGATTGTATCTTTCGATACGATCAAGCAAATGTTCATAAGGCACGGCCTGTGGCGGAGTCACCACAGATTTTACACCAAACGAACAAGCAAATCAATCTGTTTGTCCTACATATAGGTCGACTAATGGCATTGTAACGATACTCTTTCGTTGGTGTTGTCATCAAGGTTAAAGTTACGTAACGGCATTGAAATTTAACAAACTGTGAAATATTGCAATGAAGAATAATTTTGAAGATATCTACGCTGAGAAAAACATGAAACATTCCGGCATCAGAATTTAACGGTAGTAGTGGTCAGCACAAGACGACAGCAGAAAGCACCATTACAGAAGGAAGTGGCGGAATCCGCTCTTTACCTGCCGAAAGAAATCAGTTTGTATTGCAGCCATATCACTTTATTCGAATCGGTATGGAATAATAATTTTTTTTTCTGTAAATTCATGCTTGGTTACACAAGCTTTGCATGCTAAATTTTCATGACCATATTTAATTCCAATTACAATTAGTGGTTAAAATTGCAAAATTATCGGACTTCGTTTAACGCATAGAAGGATTATTGCAGGCTTTGAAATATAAAATCAATACAAATTGTGCATAAGTTAAGGTCGCGTCTGGAATGTCGTAACGCAATCGCGAAGCAATTCGCAACATTGACCAAGCACCATTTTACAAATTATGCTGGAAACAAAGCTAACAAAATTATTGAAAATGGGTAAAGATATATCGAATTAACTAATTATTTTGAAATGAACCGAGGTATTTATTCCAATTAATGACTTATAAGCTCACACTTACATAATGTGGTGAGACCAAAAGAGAGATGTGCGATCTATTCAACAGTAAGAAGACGAAAGACGACGAGCGATTCCGTTTTCTCTCCAGCCCTTTAAAAACACTGAAAGTTTCTTATAAAACAAAATAACGGATGCTAGCGACGATCGTCACAGATATAATTTTAATTTAAAAAAATTAAATGTAATGCTACATTTGCCCCCTCTGGCTTTGAGTTGGCAAATGCGCAGTTCCTACTCAAAGACACCAGTGATTTCCTATTGATAGACATGATACATTTTAAAGCAGATTATTTGATATTGTGTGAGCTCTTATTAGATTTTTCAAAAAGTGAGGTTACAGATATTTTTAACATATTCAATTAGATTTTTAAGGTACATTATTGTTTTCATTTTCAATTTGTACGATGTGAAGCGTCGGTGGGTGGACCAGCGGATAGTGAACGGTCCTCAGCGCGCTCGCATTGTTGACCCGTGGGCGTGGCGGTGCGACGCGAGGCGGCATGCCGATTGATGTCCGTGGAATGCGCCGCAATCTCGGCGCTAGCGTGGTGAGGCATCAGGATGAGGTACCCTTTCACAGAGTACGGACCGCTTTCCCCGCAACGCCTCGGTGTGGTTTCACATGGCATGAAGATCTTACATATGGCCTTAAAATTTATCACTTTACTAGAAGTTACAGGTTTGGTCACTGACAGAGAGACACATATACATACAGGCATCGGATACAGATAAGGATACATTTTAGTGAATATGAGTTTTTTTTTTTTAAGTACCACAGCATAGTTTTTTTGATAGTGGAGTGCCGTAGAGTCTGTTTTTGCCCTGTGAATTAAAAAAGTATGAATTATACAAATTTTATGTACAGTTTTTTGAAATCGTTTGCAGTAGTGGTTTGAACTTTCACTCGGCGGAATCTCTCCGTTGGGTGCATGACGTAATAGTCAACTCTCAACAATGAGTTAGGCGCTACAGCGGGCCAGTTTCACCGGGGCAAGATCCGTGAAACAAACAAGGTTGAGCAGTAAGCGTTCTGTGCTGTCATTGGCTGAGGCTGTGACGTCACGCAGAAACAGGGGCTGCCTCGCGACGGCGCTACAGTATGCGGCCCGCGCCTTTGAGTGGAGCGTTTGTGGTGTACTTCACTTTCTATTCAAATAATGATAAGTAGATTTGCTGTTCTAAAAAAAAAAAAAGCAAAGTGTAGCCTGTTTTTGCAGTTGCCTGTCAAACTAAATGTTGCAAATGAGCATTCCTTTTACTGACTTGGCTCTGATAAGAAGTTAACTAGTACACAAGATCTACGGACACAGTCGTTTTCACTCGAGTAATTCGTTCCTTCTCAGTGTTTAAGCCTGCATTTTCATCATGACTAAAACGTCATTTAAAATACCTGAGATGTAACAGAAACCGCGGTTCACCCAAGCTAGCAAGACTAACTCAGCAGGTAAAGGATCTTCGAGTTTTTCCTTGAGAAAATTATAGATTTTCTGCGAAACGACACGTAAAGTGGTCCATTTACAAATGTACTTGTTTTGAAACGTGTAAAGGGCTACTGATTTGATTAGATAAAAAGATTGTTGATGACAAGTGAATTCGAAGATGTTTGTTCATACTTGCTCCCAGTTTCATACATACGTTTTATGATGAGGATCTCTCCTCTGTAATGAGGCTACCGAATTCTGTAAAGGGACTTCATCTGATTCATTACAAACAACTTCATCCGTAAAAGTACGTTTGTCAACATTCTACTTTTCCTGATTTCATTTTTGTTGAAACGTTCTTTTCTACTTTGTTACACTCGACGTGCTATCACTGACGGTACTATCACAAGGCAAAGGTAAATTACTGGATGGACATCTTAGGCTACCGTTGTGACGGTAAATTTACCAGTTCTGCACGCAAATCCTTGATATAATCTAAACCTAGAAAACGAGTAGAGGATATCCTAGCATTTTCAACATTTACACGGTCTTTCCTGTATCATTTGGAATGTCAAACCTTTTGCAGACTTGCATCACGTGCGAAACAGTGAAGCACTAATTCAGTCCTTTTTGTATTTCGAAAAGTTAGTTTAAGTAGTTTCATGTTTACGGACCGATGACCTCAGCAGTTTCGTTCCTTACGATTACAAACTTTTCAACATTTTTTTATTTTTTATTTTTTTATTTCGATAGTTGAAATTATAGTTAACAACGACGCTAAAAACACGTTCACTGGTAATTCTCTCACTGTACAACAGTAACTTTGCGAAATCGTCAGCAATCACAAAACATGAAATGAAAAAGCCTCGAACAGTCAGGTCTGAGCGCGTGGCAAGTGAACCTTCGTGACGTCATGCGCAGAACAACAGAAATGCGTTCGCTTCTGTGCAGTAGTTACTGCCCCCCCCCCCTCACCAGTGTTGTTCGAACTTCATCATCATACATGGATTGCTATCTCAGCTGCTATGGAAATAGTCCGTTTGCTGAGACAAGACGTCCGATTTCGTTGATATACGTCTCGAGTTTAGTTCGTATATTTACTTAGGAAGTCACTTCACTGCACGATTTTTGAACATAACAGTTTACATTCGTTTGTTGCCCTTAGCACGTCCTTGCAGCTTATTACGCATTGCACAACTCAAAGTGTCCAGCATTGAAATATATAAGTCGACTACTTTGCAATCTAACCGTTCATTTATTGCTTGAGTTCGCTACTTTATCTGCTGAACGTATAGGTCACTTTATATGTATTAATGTTTTGACTTTTACGTCGTCATCGATTTCTATTGCGCACTTTCTTTATGGGTATATATATATATAAAATACGAACACTGTCACTAAAAATTTTCTGTCACGTATTTTTTAAACTTCATACAGTTCATCTTAACCTAACTATACATTAATTATTTACATTTACTAATTGTCTCGAAGGAATAGTCTTTAACAAAATTTATTGTTTTTTGTTAGTAAAGTTCGAGTGACATGCAAGTCACATGTTTCTGTTTTCGGTCATTATCTATTCACTGTTATGGACTTTTCATAGTATTGTTCATAATACAACAAGTCGCAGCCTATGTTCAGGTCAGAGGTTAGTAGGAGTGGTTCCTTGTTCTCAGTAATACCATTCCACACTAACTTACTACTCTTGACATTAAATATTTATCATTCAACAATCTTATTTGTGAATCATGTAGGTCAGCCATAAGTAGAATAATAATTGATTTTCGCAATTTTACTTCGTGTTTCGTCACGGCTTAATATGACATGTGGCATCTTTCGTATTACATTGCCAAATAATAGTCTGAATAACTAATTCTGTGTGACAGTTACACCCGGACAGAGAGATAATACAAATAAAATATTTGCAGGCATAGGCAAGGTCAAACTCTTCAGCAGATTTGCTGCAAAAGACTCGGGCTGAATAGCATGTAGGATAAATATTATAAGTGAGAGTGAGAGAAAAAAAAAGACAGTCAGAGAAATCTCGCTAATATTGCACACAATAAAAATGCGGCACATCAATTTATCATTTGCAAAAATTGCCACTCATATCTACTGCTACAGAATGTTATGTCAAATTAAAATAAGTTAATGTCTCTCATAGCAAAGCACTCCATGCTTCTCCATCACGTCACCTCGTGTTTTGCATGCAGTCTGACCTCTTTTTTAGAAATGAAATATGTGGTTTAGTGTAAAACACCATGTGTCTTAAAAATATTCCTGTTTCTTCAAATCTAGTAGCATTGCGCTAGCTGTCTAATATTTCTAATTGTCATGTTTTACATGCTTGTCTAGGTGTTTTTTTAATCTAATGTAAATCGTAGTAAATATATTTGTGGCTCTTCCGTCATTGTGATGATGAATTGTAGTTCTTATTGTCGTCGGCAGCATCACAATTCTCTTGCACGTCGTCAGCTGAAAAAGAAATCTTAGCGTACTGCTTATAATAAAGAGTGCTTAGACTGATTCTCAAACTGGTGAACGATTCTGTCACATCAGGTTGTAGTGCTGTTCAAATATTTCAAGTTCGTTGCAGGTGTTTTGGAAAATAAATCGTAGTGTGGCGCAACATCATAAAGACATTGTTATCTTAGAACGTGGCTGTGTTCATGGTAACTTTAAAAAATTCTCTACCACATTATGAAGTAGAATTGTTAAACAAATTTAAAAGTCTTTGAGGGTCACACGTTTTCATTTTGAGCATTTACTAAATTGTTGACACTTGTGTTGCCTGTCACCTGATCAAAACTTAATCAAATTGTTCCTAGTGCCTTATAAAACTTCACATAAATTATAGTCTAAACATAAATATCTCCTCATCATTTCCTTCTTCTACAATAATAAATAACAATCCTCCTGAAACTTCTCCAATAATCCTCCTAATCGTGACCCATCCTAACCGAAGCGGGAACAAAGTAAGATTGAGGTGTGCTACTGCGCTCCACCCTGTATTAATATCATAAAAGTTCCCAATTACGCATTAAAATAAATAATTTTCTCCGCTTATCTATCCGCATCGTTATAAATATTTTCATATAATCATACTAATTGCTACAATAATTAATGCCCATAGTAAATAGTTCATGTTATATTAAGTAGAATATTCGTTTGATATGTCTGTATATTTGTTAAATGTTTCACGTGACAACAGTTAGCCGCGGTGAAGTAGCCGAGCGGTCTAAGGCCCCTCGTTGCTGAGCGCGCGGTTGCTTGCCGTCGCAGGTTAGAGTCCTCCCTGGGGCATGTGTGTGTGTGTGTGTGTGTGATGACTACACAGTTTGGTCCGATAGATTTACAAACATTTGAACATTTTATTGTCAACAGTTATACCGTCAAGTGACACTAGTTGTATCTTACTTAGCGTCTCTTAGTATCAATTGTGAACGTATTACTCATTCACTAGGAACGGAGTGTCATTTTTTCTAAATTGATCAGCTAAAAACTAAGCATGAAACTTTATTAAATGCTTGTGTGGATACAAACCTCGTAGTCTTCCTGCATGGACAGTAGGTAATAACTTCCCTCGTTTGATATTTCTGAAGGGCGCAGAAAAAAGATGTTGCCACTTTTTATTTCGTTTTCACATAGCTGATGGTTTAGGATGTGCTGCCTCTGTCATTTAGTGTCAGAGGGCCATACACAAGCCGGTTTCAAAAAAAAAAAAAAAAAAAAGTTCAAATGTTTGTACAGCTTATGGGACTTAACTAGGGGGTCATCAGTCCCTAAACTTACAAACTACTTATCAACTACCTTATCCTAAGGACGGCACAAATATCCATGCCCGAGGGGGGATTCGAACCCCCGACCGTAGTGGCCATGCAGACCGTGACTGAAGCGCCTCAGTCCCCTCGGCCACCGCGGACGACCAAGCCGGTTTAGTTTGACGTCTGCGTCCCGTTAGATAGCCATTGCGGTTGGTTTTTAGGTCTCTTTCAAGTCAGTTATAGTCACGGTCGATTTACTTTGTGTCCATTTTGCTTGATCCGTAGGGAATTAGTAGATTATCATACGAAGCACTTTCCTGTGCGCGAGAGGGTCATCAAAAAGTTTCGCTTTGTTTATATATTTTTCGAAGTATCTCCGCAGACTCCCGTTCCTTTCATTGAGTGCTTGCAAATTGTAAACTTCGTTACGAAACCTCTCTTGCACAACGGGCGACCAAAAAGTAGACAAAAATATCCGTTCAAATTCCCTGAAGCTGTTACAACATTAAAGGCTTCTGCAGCCTAGATTGTCCCCTCACCTTGGATATACCCGACAACAAATATTTTCTTTCTCTTTTCAGACCATGTTTCCAGTAATTACCCTTTGAAGGATTGAAGAAAGATAACATGGTGCACAGTACGATTTTCATTAATAAAGATTTAAATCTGGTGGTGCTGTATCATACTTTCGTCAAGCACTTTTGCAGTGACATGGTCTTGTGAATGAGACGGTGTTATATTAGGTTTCATTTCTCTACCTAGTCGTTCAAGGTCTTTAGAGATCGCTAAGCGAAAGTCAGTCTGCGTTCTTTCTGACGTCAAATTGCTAGGTGTGCCCGGACTGTATGAAGAGTGTGGGGTATTTGTTGCAATTATTGCCTGTTTACAATCATGTGACATGTTTGTCACAGGTGTATCTTGCCTAGATTGTGTCATCTGTGTATTTAAAATTGATTTTACTGCTGTCAGATCATTTTGTAAGGATTTAACGGTGGTTCCGTGTGTTTCATATACTGTTCCAGCTACATCTTGAATTAAGTTAGTTAACTCTGCATCTATCTTTTCATTTAACATTTGTGCGTCTTATTTTGGATTATTGTTGCGGAAGTTGGGATCCACACCAGGTGGGACTGAGTGACGATTTAAAGAAAGTTCAGAGAAGGGCAGCTTGTTTTAAATTATCGTGATGTAGGAGAGTGTCACGGATATGATGCATTGAGTTGGGGTGCAAATCATTAAAATAATGGCTTTATTTGTTACGACGATATCTATTTGTCAAATATCTTTCATCAACTTTCTTTTTTGTATGCGAACATATTTGTCAGCACCTACCTACATAGGTAGACATGATCATCATAATAAAATAAGAGACATTAGATCAAAAACAGGAAAGTTTAGGGCTTTTTCCCGTGACCTATTGGAGAATGGAACAACAGAGAAATATCATGAAAGTGGTTGGATGAACCCTCTGCGATGCACTTCAATGTTACGTGATGAGTATCCATGTAGGTGTAGATGTAGATCTAGATTTCGACCACTATGCGACCATTCTCAATGCCTTAAAAGTGATTTAAAACACGTAAAACCCATGTCGAAAATCACATTCACACTGACGCATAGGATGTTCGAACTGCGACCGAAATCTAGATATTCAATAAGAAAGAAATATTTGTGACTGATCGCTGTTCATCATTAACGTAGGATAACACAGTTGCTGGGCGCAATATGGAATCAAATTCGAGGAATTTACTGATAGGATTTACGGTTGGAAAGTTTTGAAACAAAACGGCCAGAAGAAAGAAAAAAGTTGAAAGCTGTACGGAAACAAAGAGACAGCATACACTACGCTATTCTGTTCTCTATTGGAACATTGCTACGCTCTATGAGTTCCATACCAGATGGAACTGACGGATATATAGAAAACGGGTAACTCGGTTTATATTATCCCACAATTCGGGTGACAATCGTTATAACAAAGGCGTTTTTTACTGATACGAGGACGATTTAAAAAATTTCAATAGCCAACGTACTCGTACGAATGCAAAAATATTGTAAGGAAGAGGCATTTTTTGTTCGTTTCACGCCCTCGCACTTTTCCAGAGTGGAACAGTAGAGAAAGAGCAGGAAACTGTTCCATGAACCCTCTGCCTTGCACATAAGTGTAAATTGCAGAGCAATGATGTAGGTGTAGTTGTATAACTCAGAAAACCAAACAATAACAGTGAAATAAAGTTCTGTATTGACATGTTACTATGGAAAACAAATGAATGAACACCCTCTTGGGAGTGCACCACGACCATATCAGTATGCTTTTATAACAGAAGAAACTTCTGCATTGGTAGTAATTTTAGCTTTGTATTTATATTTGCAAATCGATCTCGAATACATCAATAGGCATTCACACGCCAGTAAAGCCGACTAAAGCACAAGCAAAAAAAAGAAACCGTCAGACATTTTGCACAGCTCATGTGAAATACTTCCGGATCAAAAACAGGAGTATTACTGAGAAATGAAGAGAGGTCCTGAATATTTCGATTATCAGGCGCAACTCTACATCTAAATCTACATAGAAACTCTGCAAATCACATTGAAGTGCATGGAAGAGGGTTCATCCAAACACTTTAATGATATTTCTCTGTTGTTCTATTCTCTAATAGGTCACGGGAAAAAGGAACCCCTAAACTTTCCTGTTTTCGATCTAATGTCTCTTATTTTAATTATCATGTCTGCATATGTAGGTGGGTGCTAACAGAATATGTTTACATTCGAAAGAGAAAGTTCGTGTAAGAAATTTCGGAAACAGATCTCGTCGCTACGAGTTTGAATGATTTCCACCAGCCGGACGCGGTGGCCGAGCGTTCTGCGGCGCGTCAGTCACAGTCTGCAAGGCCACTGCGGTCGTGGGTTCGAATACCCCCCCTCGGGCGTGGATATTTGTGCCGTGCTTAGTATTAGCTAGTTCAGAAGTAATTTGTAAGTTTAGTGACTGATGACCCCGTAGTTAAGTCCCATAAGCTCTACAAACATCATTCCCATGACACTCTCTTCCCCTCTCTGAACTTCATCCAAATCATGTCAGTCTCACTTAGTGGTTTTTTCACAATGCGCAACAATACTCCAACATAGGACGCACGTGGGTAGTGCAGGCAGTTTCTATAGTATAACTGTTGCATCTTCTAAGTGTTCTGCCAATGAAACGTATTCTTTGGTTCGCTTTCCCTACAATATTCTCTATGCGTTATTTCCAATTTTTAGTTGTTTGTAATTTTTACTCCTAGGTATTCAGTTGAATTTACGACCTAAGTTTTGACTGATTTATCGTGCATATTAAGTTCAACGGGCATCCTTTAGTGGTCATATGCATCACTTCACACTTCTCATTATCAAGATCAGATTGTGATTTCTGCACCATGCAATCATTTCCCAGTTGCTTTTGATCTTCTGCTGACTTTAATCGTCAAGTGACAGCTTCATCAGCAAACAACAACTCACATTGTCTCCCAAATCGTTTATAAAAAATAAGGAACAGTAGGGGCCCTGTAACACTTCCCTGGGGAATGCCCGATGTCACTTCAGTTGTACTCGATGACTTTCCGTCAATTACAACGTACTTTGTCCTATCTGACAAGAAACCACGAATAAAATCGCACAATTGTGTCGATATTCCATAAGCATGCAGTTCGATTAGAAGACGCTTGAGAAGTAGAGTGTCGATAGCCTTCCGATAATCTAGAAATACGGAATCTATTTGACACCCCTTGTCGATAGCACTCATTATATCATGTGAGCAAAGAGCTAGCTGTGTTACACAAGAACGATAATTTCTGAATCCTTGTTAACTATGTGTCAATAGGTCATTCTCGTCGAGGTAGTTCATAATATTTGAGGAAAGTATATGTTCTAAAGTCCTGCTGCAAACCGACGATAATTTTGCGAATAACTCCTATTGACTTTCTTGAATACTGGAGTAACCTGTGCACCTGTCCAATCTTTGGGTACGAAACGTTCGTTGAGCGAGCGGTTGTATATAATAACTAGGTATGGGACTATTGCATCAGCATACTCTGAAAGGAAACTAATAGGTATACATTTGGGAGCGGGAGACTTACTTTTGTTAAGTGATTTAATTTGCTTTAATACACCAGGGATTGTTGTGTGTTAAGTACGAAGACTAGTTTGAAGCAGCTCTCCACCCTACTCTATCCTGAGGAAGCTTTTTCAGCTCCTCAAAAGAATGGCAACCTACATCAATTTTAATTTGTCTACTACATTCATCTCTTGGTTTCCCTCTGTGATTTTTGCTCCACACGCTTCCCTCCAACGCTAAATTCACAATTCCTTGATGTCTAAGAATGTGTCCTATCAGTCGACCCCTTATTTTGGTCAAAGTATGCCAGAAATTCCTTTTCTCCCCAATTCTGATCAGTACCTCCTCATTAGTTACGCGATTCACCCACCTAATATTCAGCATTCTTCTGTAGCATCACATTTCAAAAGCCTCTATCCTCTTCCTGTACGCACTGTTTATCGTCCATCTCGTACAAGGTCACACTCAACACAAATACCTTCAGAAAGGATTTCCTTACGCTTAAATTAATATTCGATATTAACAAATTTCTCTTTTTCAAAACTGCTTTTCTTTCCATTACCATTGTGCTTTTTATATCCTCTGTACTGCGACCACCACATGTTAATTTACTGGCCAAGTAACAAAACTCATCTACCACCTTTATTGATTCGTTACCTAATCTAATTCTTTCAGCATCGCCTGATTTTATGAGACTGCATTCCATTACCCTTGTTTTACTCTTGTTAATGTGCATCTTATATGCTCCTTTCAACACACTGTCCATTCCATTCAATTGCTCCTCCAGGTCCTTTGCTGCCTCTGACAGAATTACAATGTCATCAGCAAAACGCAAAGTTTTTATTTCTTCGCCCTGAAGCGCCTGAATACGCTTGTTACACTGTATAAAGTGCTGTTCAGTGTCTCAGGAGAGACGAAAAGTATAGGTCTTATACCTTCGAGATAATGTAAGGGAGTGTGTATTATACGGTTCCTATCGCCATATCGTCGTTCGAATATCCTCTTAGTCTCTTCATAAGTTTCTCCAACGAGAGCTCTTCCCTCAACTAAGTGTTTGGATTCATCTTCCAGATAACCTCATAAAAATATGTATTTATTAGTGGTTGACAGAGTAGGGTTCTTGTCGATCGATTGCTCAAATAGTTACCAAAAACGAGCGCACGATTCAATATCTCCTGAAAAGGGTTTGAGCTTTATTTTTGGCAATTTTATAGTTGATGGTAAAATGGCCGGAATGTTACTAATATCACTGATTTTTATTTGTGGCACGGGTGGCTTTTCAATTCCCTATATAGGCCTATTCCTCACATCGTAAAACGTCCGTTTCATAGTCCGCGTTCGTTAGTAAATCTTGTATTTCATCATATAAAGCTGTTAACCTGCTTAAAGTTTCTTGTCATCCATCTCTATTGTATAGAAAATCTTCAGTTGAAGTAGTTTCGCCGAAATTTTTCACATCTGTAACAAAACGCGTAATACTGCCTCTTTCCCGTTCTCTTCGCCGCTTCAGATTGTGAAGGCGAGACGAACTAGCGTTTAAATTCTCAGGTTGAGCTACGTTCATAAACATTTCTGGTGGTTGAGCTCGTGCACACAATTGCTCGTTCTGTTCACGTAATGCAGCGAGTTCTGTCTGCTAGGAAGTTAATTCAACGTTCCGCGAGAGTACATTCTCAGTCTGTCACGTTGTCTCAGTGAGGTGATCAGCGTCGGCTATACTAGCTTCCGTTCCGTGTGCCATATAACCAGTGATCTCTATACAAACTGGATGTATAACTCTGGTGTCTGAGCATTGAATTGCAGCGTGCCTGCACATTCATATGTTTTGCACACGATTTCACATTGTCCGCCATGTTTAAATTTGGCAAACGAGTTACCATCAGTTATTACGTGACAAAGAATTCCTTGCTTACCTCTTGACTTGGAATTTAATTCAATATTCGATGTTGTAGGCTGATATGGGAACGGAATCGAAACATATTTTCTACTCTTTTTCTTTAAATGCTTCTTAGCAGCCATGTTTGAATTTGGCAAGAAACTAAATATGAATATCTATGGCTGGCACGCTAAGAAAACTGAAGTTCAACATCCAGAGAGTATAGAGATCAATGCATATAACAGATAGCGCTTAGTTCAGTGACAACGACTAAGCAATTGGCACAGCTGTTGTCTTTTAGCACCAAAGAGGTTCTTTGTTCAGCGCCACTAACAAATGATGCCTACAACGCGTATGTTTGAAACAGTTCTTTATACCGGTAACAGATGGTACCACTGTTTTTCTAGACAATGTAAACTTATTTACGCGCATGCAAATACTCATATACACTCAGTTTTAGTCTAACAAAATTACTGGTAATTTCCAAGAAAGCTTACGCTCGAAGATGTATGGCCGGAATCGATATACATCGAATGTAGATTACGTTCAGTACCGGCACGCGAGTGTGTGGAGAACATATTTCATTAGTGTATTATAATTAATTTGCATATAGGCTACAAGTGATAGAGTACTTCAAGATGAACACTTAACTGACTAATAAAATAAGTGAAGCAACTTCTTCGTTATCGACATATTTGTAATAATAAAATATAGTTTTACGTTATGATACATCCCTGTACTGAATATCTGTATTTACTCATCTCGCGAGTGAAGTAACTTCCTTGTTATCGTTAGATTTCTAGTAATAAAAATGCATTTGTACGTTAAGATACATTAGTAAATATCCATATTTATTCATCTCGCGAGAAAAGTAACTATTTTATTATCGATAGATTTCTAGTAATAAAATGTATTTCAACGTTAGATACATTAGTAAAACATTCGATATATATCGATTCCGGCCGTACAACATAGAGTGTAAGCTTTCTTGGAAATTACCAATTTACTACTTCACAAATCAAAAGTTTTTGAAATCAGTGTCTTCTCAATTGATTGTTTTTTAGATGAATAGTGCACCAAACTTATCTGACAGAAGCAGCAGTATACAGTGCTCTGGCGCATCGTCGTCTCGGCGTTCTCTCGGTGATGAATCCCACTTAAGAGGCCAGATGCAGTCGATCGGGAGTGCGGAAGGATCCTTTAGTGTAGGATAGCCCGTGTTTTGACACCAGATGGGGGGTTTCGATACAACCAGGGCTTCTAAATAGTACTAGAGCTACAGCTGTTCGAAGAAGGACGCCATCTTGGTTCACACAGAGTAACAAGTCATACAGAGATTACACATAACAGTGTTACAAAGATATCACTCCACAGTATTTATCTTGACCTTGATCTTGACTATTGATCACTGCGCTGCTCATAGTACTTTACCCTCATTCCTATTTTTTTAAGCCGGCCGCGGTGGCCGAGGTGATTGAGACACTCCAGTCACGGTCAGCACGGCCACTACGGTCGGGGGTTCGAATCCCCCTCGGGCATGGATATTTGTGCCGTCCTTAGTATAAGGTAGTTGATAAGTAGTTTGTATGTTTAGGGACTGATGACCCCGTAGTTAAGTCCCATAAGCTTAACAAACATTTAACATTTTTTATTTTCTTATTCATTATCAGACCTACTCCTGTAATACCCCCTACTGATATTTAATTATAATCCTGTACTCCCCTGACCAGAAATCATGTTCCTCTTTCCACCAAACTTCACTAATCCCCACTATATCTAACTTCGACCTTTCCAGTTCCCTTTTTAAATTTTCTAACTTCCCTACCCGATTAAGGGATCTAACATTCCACGCACCGATCCGTAGAATGCCAGTGTTATCTTTCCTGGCACGCAAGCCACCCCACCTCGGCAATCTCAGTGGTTCATGGGGGGGGGGGGGTATCAACTTCTAAGCTGTGCATGCTAGCGGCTGTTGTTGATAAGAATTCTTTCGTGAAGGAATTTCGGAAGGCTGTGTTAAGCAATTCTGCTTTATCAGAACTGTCCTCAATAGCATCACCATTACTATCGTGTAGTGAAGGTATTGATTTTGTTTTACCGATAGTATATTTTACATAGACACGAATTTCTTACGATTCTCTACCAATGCAAGAATGTAAGAACTTATTTACATATTTTGTACGAAGTCTCTGACTTGGTTTCTTTTTTAGATTGTGCTGAAGTTTGCCTTATAAGCTTGAAAAAATCTGAAGACCGCTATTCATGTAGATGTAGTCGGAATCGACTACATGATCAGTTTCTTGTGTTGCTGTTGTTGTGGTATTCAGTCAAGAGATTGGAATGATTGGTTCGTCTGTAGTTTGGGACAGGGGTACCATAGTGCCGAGGTCATCAGTATACCGATGAGGAGGGGAAGGAATGACAATAGCTAATGAGGGGAAGGGAAAGCAAATGCAGTCGAGGGAGGAAAGAAGAAAGAAGTAATACACTAACTCGGACCATATGCTCGCCACACACGTACTCACGAAAGAACCGTGAGCTCTCTGGGAGGAAACTAGTTTGATGCAGCTCTCCGCCCTACTCTATTCTGAGCAAGACTCTTCATATCCTTCTAGTAACAGCAACCCATATCCCTTGAATCTGTTTACTGTATTCGCCTCTTGGTCTCCCTCTGCAAATTTCGCTCCACACACTTCCCTACAATGTTAAATTCACGATTCCTTGATGTCTGAAGAATCTATACTTTCTTTTACTCAAGATATGCCAAAAATTCATTTTATCCCCAATTCTGTTCAGTATCTTCTCGTTAGTTACGCTATCAACTCACCGAATCTTCAGAGTTATTCTGTGCGCCACATTTCAAAAGCCTCTGTCCTCCGCCTGTATGAATTATTTATCGTCCATTTTTCAATCCCATAGAAGGAAACGCTCCACACAAAGGACTTCAAAAAAATATTTCCATACGCTTAAATTATTACCCGATGTTAACAAATTTCTCATTTTCAAAAAGCTTTTCTTCTTATTTTCGTTCTGAATTTTGTATCCTCTGTACTGCGACCATCATATGTTATTTTACTGTCCAAGTAACAACCTTTATTGTTTCGTTACTTAATGTAATTCCTTCAGTTTCGCCTAATTTTCTTACACTGCATTCCATTACCCTTGTTTTGCTCTTGTTATTGTTCATCTTGACGCTTCTTTTAACACACTGTCCATTGCGTTCACCTGCTCTTCCAGGTCCTTTGTTGTCTCTTTTGTTATCAAGTAAGAAATGACCTGAAGGTTGGCAGTCAGCCCTAAGTAAGTAATATGGAAATACGAGAATAAGATGAGCAGAATAAAATAGCACTTGTTGGGAAAAATCATTCAGTTTTGAGTGATTCAGTCTTGTGAAACTGCTCCGTGCGCGAATAACAAGTAAACTACAATGTAAGGTGTCCCACATAATCGTTTGAACCCAAATATATTTTGGAACAACAGCAAATTGTAAAACGAAATTCACGGGCATGAACGTACGGCAGGGCCTCGTGATAGTAAGAACTATGAGAGAGTGTAAAACGTGAAAAATTATTATTTTCAACAAAAACTTATTTTTAATGGATAAACCCATATTATTTCTTATTCAACCAAACCATGAAAAAGCACATAAAATAATAGCGTTGCCTGCATCGCGATACGTCAATAACATCTGGAGAAAATGCGAAGCGATGTTGACGTTTGAAATAAATTAAGCACGCAGTTACGGTCCCAATATTGAACCGTGAGTCTCGCATGGGTCTTGAGGCGCTATAGCTACGCCTTTCATTTATTTCAAACGTCAACTTCGCTTCGTATTTCCTCCGTATGTTAGTAACGTATTGCGATGCAACGAATCCCATTGTTTTGCGATTTCTCATGCTATTGATTGAATGAGAAAAAATATGGGTTCATCTATTAAAAAAGTAAGTTTGTTCTGATAATAGTATTGCTTTATATTTTAGGATGTCTTATAGTATTTACTTTTATAACCCCAGTTTTTCAGTGTCGTTGTTCCACAGATATTTCTAGTGAAATGCTGAAGTGGAACGCTCTTATACCAGGCCAATCCAAAGACTTTGTCACGATAGTGTTTCAACGATAGTAATAGCTACATCATTGACGTCACTGTATTGTAGGAGTACCAAGAGACAGAATGATTAATGCTAGTGGCCCTATATGTAGCTTCATGAGCAAATGTTTGGAGGAAAGGATGACTTGGAATATCTACATTTTCTATGTACGTAATGTTAGCTCTTTCAAAATCGTTAACCTAAGAAATTTCTTTGAAATTTTGACACAATGTTTCATTCGAATACTAATATGTTTTTATGGAGCCACTGGACCTCCCTATATAAAAAAAAAAAAAAAAAAATAAAAAAAAAAAAAAAATAAAAAAAACAACATGGGGAAGTTATACAAATGTAGATGTTCATTTGTTCAAAATCGTTAATCTCTGGAAATGCATAAGAGAATTCTTTGAAATCTTTACACACCCTATAGTGTGACCCAGGAGGATTTTTATGTACCCATTTCTTTAACGGGCAATGTTTAGCCTACATATGTATAAATTTTGACATGTTTATTACAGTGTTTCCCGTTATAAAATTTATATAAATTCGTGTTGTATATGAATTAACAAGTACTTTATTTTAAAACGGATGAGTATTCCGATGAAACTTTGTGTCTAAATTGCAAAGCATTTTTTCAAGAACTTTCGTAGAGATAATATTTTTAACATAACGCTAAACAATTCTCTACTTTAGAGGGAGGGGAATGAGATGTGCAAAGAGAGGGGAAGAAGAATTTGGGCAGAGAGCGGCGGACAGAAGAAAAGGTGCAGAGAATGTGAGATGTATATCCAGGTTCCATTCACAAAGGACGGAGAAATTACACGTATGATATATTCTTAAAATGCACCAGTTGCATGTAGTAATTTATTTGCGACGACCAGTTTCGGGCGTTTGAGTCTGGTCTCTACAGGAAAGCCAGTACATATTAGTACTTCAGTAAAGTATGCAAAACACACAAAGTAGATTACAGAAGTTTGAAACTGTAGTGCAAAAGTATTCGACATGAATGTGAAAGTTTATAATGCTAACACAGTACAGTGATGTAGTTTTGAAACAAATAGATTGTAATAAAATATATGTTCATATAAAGGAATAAAATTTACTTACATTTTAGTATTGTAGCTTAAGAGAAGCACATTCAACATGCTAGCACGAGATTGAACGCTAAGTGCAGAGATTATGCAGGGAATAATAATAATTAACTGCTAACAAAGTATCTCTGGATGAGCATCATAGTGAAAGGGTAAAAATAAATAAGGAAAATAAAGCCGTGGGATAAAATACAGAAATAATTGATGTAGTTGCCAATAAAAGCGTAAGAAGAGGAGCAACTGACTAATAAATCAGTCGCTTAACAGATTAATATTCACTAGTATAAGAAGTACAATGATAAGTGGGGCATAAGCGGAATATTTCGTAACTAGCCGCTGACACCCCGCCAGTAGAAGATAAAAAAGTTCAACAGTCATTTTGCTACAAGAGGACAATTTTACAGAGCAGATCAGGAGCTCTAAGACACAATTAGATGAAGTGGTGACTGGAGTCTTGAAAATAACCAAGTCACCATCACAATGGCAGTGACTATTGTATAGTGCAGTTTAACAAATCGAAGGCATAATTTAAGCATTCATTAATATGGAGGGAGGGGGGTAGGACAGGGGGGTAGGACAGGGGGGTAGGACAGGGGGGAATAGTTACCAGAAACTACAATTGGAATATGTATCCAAATGCCCATGAGGTGGGAGGGGGTGAGGTTGGTATAAAGTAGTTGTTGAATGTATGGGGTGGGGGGTGGGGGTAGGGATAGAAATAAGGAACCTCCACAAAGAGGAAGCAAGCAAGGAAAGTTTGAGTAACTATGCATAGACATTAAAATGTATGGCCAGGGCTGGGACTGAGATGAAGGGTGGGATGGGGGTAAAGGGGGTGTGGTATACTACATTACTTTATTGTGTCGGGCCATCTTGCACTCAATTTTCAACATGATTCTAGGTATTCTTCCCTCTCCTATCCTCTTCACATTCATCCATGCCTCGTTAAACTTCTCCATTAGAATTTCCTCCCTAAAATCTACATTTTTCACTCTGTCACTCCGCGTCTTCCGCAACATACTTCTCTGGAACTATATTCCACTGGCTTGCAACCTACTCTCATCTCTTGTAGTCATAGTCCAAGTCTGTGAGCCGTATGTTTGTATTGATGTGTATATCTCGTATAGCACAAACTTGCACCTCATTGAAACCTCCCAGCTCCACACTAAACCTCTCACATACATAATATGCACTGCTTTGTTGTGTTCTTTTACTAATTTCTGCATCCATACGAACGTTTATCATTAATACACTTGTCACATATTTAATATGGATTTTTCCTTTGCCCTCTTTGTCCCCTCGGTTACCACTATGGTCTTGCTTCTCTCGGCACTGAATTACATTCCATTATTCTCGGTCTTATCAGTTACGATGCTTGTTCCCCATGGCACAATATCGTCTGCAAATAATAACAGCATCGTCTCCCTTCGTCTATGGGCTTCGTCTATTTACTCCATTATAAATGGTGATGGTAATATCAGACTTGTTTGTCTCAACCGCACAATAATCTCAAACAAGTCAATTCTTCCAACTTGTGTTTGGATACAACTCTGGTTTTTATATTACGTTGCTTGGAGGATTTCAAGTGTTTGCTTTCCCTTTCTCTCCAAGGCTTCCAATACCTATCACTCTGATATGCCTTCACTAGGCCAAGAAATGTCACCACCGTATCTTTCCCACACTCCCAATGCTTTTCCATCAACTGTCTCATACTAAGTATTGGGTCCACAGTTTATTTTATTTATTCGTGTCAAAAGCGTTGCATACATAAGGTCAAAGAAAAGAGTACAACTATGATACAAACAAAAGATATCATGTATAAACAAATTACAAAAACACTAAATACAATCAGACCAAAAATTAGCAAGCTCTACGGCATTCTCCTTAGCCTGCAATAGGTCCTCCAGAGTGGAGGTTACTGGGCACTGAGGACAGCTATACAGGTTCTTGGTGGTTTGTTCGGATCCACATTCGCAGAGTATTCATTCATCTCCGAGGTAGTTCCATCTGGCCATATTGTCCTTTGTTCTACCCACCCCACTTCTTAGTCTGTTCAGGGACTTTCACGTTTTCCACGGCAGATTTTCGCCAGGGGGCAGGGCCTCCAGATGTGGAATCCATGTTGCGATATCAGCATTTCTGGTTGTCCACAGGTTTTGCCGTGCCGTTGAATGTGATGTGCTACAGTTGATAGTACTTTTCATAAAACTCTTCCTGGATTTCAGCCTGCTTGGAGGAGTTTGGTGTCCATGTAGCGGGTGAGCAGCTTTTTGTTCTACTTTGCTTCTTTCTATATTTGCGGCAACTTCCAGTCTTATATCTGGTGGGGCTATCCCCACAAGGTTGTATAGTTTGTGAGTAGGCGTTGCCCTCAGGCATCAAATTGTAAATCTATCGGACCAAACTGCATGGTCATAAGTCCGTAGCTTACAAACTACTTAAACCTAAGGACAACACACACACCCATTCCCCAGGGAGGACTCGAACCTCTGAAGGCGAGCAACCGCGCGCTCCGCAGTGAGGTACCTTAGACTGCTCGGCTACTCCACCGCGGTCTCAGGCATCCTTTTACAAGTCCCGTTTAGGGCAACATCCACATACCTGGCATGGGCAGATGTATTCAGCTTATTCGGCAGCAGAGTAGCATAGTGCAATTGCCGTTGTTCTGAGTACTGTCGGTTGGGCACCCCATCCGCAGTTTGTGAGTTTTCTGATGATGTTATTGCGTGGGGATACTTTTTTGTTTTATGTTTAGGCAGTGATTCCTGAATGTCAACGCACGATCCAATGTGACCCCCAGGTATTTTGGGTTATGGCAGTGCTCCAGTTCTGTGGCATTCCACATGACTTTTAATTTTTTGTTGGCGTCTTTGTTTCCACTGTTGATCTACCACGTGTAAATAAATTTGTAATCTGCAAACTTAGCTGTTCTACAGTCACAATAGTAAGTATCCTCCCTTTTAGTTCAAATGTTCACATTTTGTAAAGCTTATGGGACTTAACTATGGGGTCATCAGTCCCTAAACTTAAAAAACTACTTATGAACTACTTACGAACTAGGACGGCACAAATATCCATGCCCGAGGGGGAATTCGAACCCCCGACAATAGTAGCCGTGCAGACCGTGACTGTCGCGCCTCGGTCCCCTCGGCCACCGCGGCCGGCTCCCTTTTAGCATTTCTCACTACATCTCATTCCATAAATGACTTCTGTGATCTGTAGCACAGAGGGCAGTTAATCTAGCAAAATTAAAAAGAATACATGAGTTGTCAAAGAGTACCGCTCAGGTTTACGTAAGAGGACAACGATACTACCGGAGAAAGTCTTGCGTTACAGCGAACCAGATTCGAAGAGGTAAATATTGTTATCTCCTGTACAGGAGGACCGCCGTGAGGTTACTGGGTCAACTACGAGTGTTTCAACGCTCTCGGGTTAGGACCGCAGGGCGAGATGCGGGAACATAAAAGGTACGGCGGGCAGGCGGCAGCAGAACAGAGCGATGCGCGTAGCCTACTGGTTAGCGGTGGCGGTCGTGGCCAGCTCAGTGGCCGGCTGCGCCGAGGCAGGGAGCCGCATTGTCGGGGGTTACGAGGCCACCATAGAGAGCTTCCCGTGGCAGGCGTCGCTGCAGCACGGCGGCCGCCACCACTGTGGCGCCACCGTAGTGGCGCGCCACTGGGTGGTGACGGCGGCGCACTGCGTGGCGTCGTCCAGCGTGGCGGCGATGAGTGTGAGGGTTGGCACCACTGACAGGGGCAGCGGTGGCCAGCAGCGGCTCGCGGCGGCCGCGCAGCCCCACCCCAACTTCTCCTGGAGGTCCTTCGACTACGACGTCGGCGTCGTCCTGGTGTCGGAACCGTTCGTCTGTGGTCCCACAGTACAGGCAAGTTGAGAGGCTAAAACACTGCTCGACTGCGTGTTCAGTCTGTGCTGCTTACGTTACGAGTTAGTGATATGCAGGGTGAGTCACGAGGTTTTTCCCCGGTTTCCGGGGGTATTCCTTAGGTTATTTGGAACACAAAATGTAAATTAAGTAATTGATGAGATCTATATTAAGGAGATACAGTAATTGGAAATCTTAGGGAAAAAATTTTTGTAACGTTTAATTATGAAAAACGCAAATAATAATTAATTTAAACAATTTTATAGTACTCTCTTGATTCGAAGTGGATTTAAAGCGAGTGTACGAAGTGTCCCCCATGCATTTAAAGGCAAAGATTCGCATGGGAGTGAACGACGCGAGTATCGTAAAGTATTGAAAGTATTGATTCCAAAGACGCTGCTTTTTAATAAATTATTTAACCCAATAGGCCAGTTTCGGCGTGAATGCCATCGTCATGTGTACTGTAAAATACATGGGCGGGTATACTATTTAAATTAACAGGATAATTGTAACTCAGAAATATGTATCCTTGTAAGATCGCTGTTTATAAGTTTTGCATCTTATTTACATGTGTAATGAAACTTTTATTGTTGTAGAGAGAGAGAGAGAGAGAGAGAGAGAGAGAGAGAGAGAGAGAGAACTACAACTGCTTCTTATTTACATGTGTAATGAAACTTTTATTGTTGTAGTTCTCTCTCTCTTATATATATATATATATATATATATATATATATATATATATATATATGTGTGTGTGTGTGTGTGTGTGTGTGTGGTCAGAAAATGTCTGAAGTGCTTGTCAGGACGTTGTAGGGTAGGTTAAAAGTTGATACGCCGCACCGTTTCCGAGTTATTTAGCATAGAAGTTAGCCAATCACGTCGTTTGGCGCGCAGATTCGAACAGCCGCAAGAGGCAGCGTTGCCAAACGTATTCTCCATGTGGCTGTCTCACAAGAAGAAGACGCCTACTCGTCATCGCCTAATTCGAATTATGGTATATGCAGTTCATGGCCAGAAATGGACGTGATATCACTGGGAGCTCCAGATGGCCAAGCGTTTAGGAAAAAATAACATTTCTTGCGCGGGTCTGGAACACCGTATGACACTTGAGTGAAGGCTGTCAGCAAGCTGCGGTTGGTATTGTGGGAAGAAGTCAGATCGGTGATGAATGTGGGTTCCAAACCTATTACGGGAAATTATTTTTATATTTTATATTTTAATTTATTCATTAATTGCACTGCAAATAAATGAAAATTATGCACAATACATCGTATTTATTAATATTTCATAAAAAAAGACGTGAAAAGGAAAGGCAATGGAATATTTGATATTGTAAATCCATTTCCAAGACGAGGACTCTGGAAATAACTTTCCGAAAAAGCATTGTAATTGAAGCGTACAGGACTTCATATTTCGTTAATTTAATTTCCAGTAGACCTCGACAGCTGCACGCGATCATTAGGTTCGTGGTTCACCAGAGAAGGACCATTCAATTCCCGAAACAGCAACATTTGGATGGACGCAAATCCGCATAGCACTTACGTTAAATCCTATCAGCGTAGGTTTAGCGTCAACATTTGGGCAGGTATCGTAGGCGACTTTTTGTTGGGTCCCGTCCTACTCCCTCCCCACTTAAATGGAATGACATATTTATCATTCCATGAAAACGTCCTTCCGCTATACTTAGAAGACGTTCCCCTGGCGGTCCGTCAGGGAATGTGCTTCCAACACGATGGCGCACCGCCGCACCTTGCTTTTGCGGTACGTAAGCATTTAGATGTGTTGCACCCACAAAGGTGGATTGGCCGAGGCGGTCCATTCCTCTGGGCAGCTCGTTCACCAGATTTGACACGGTTAGACTTTTATTTGTGGGGCCGTGTGAAGGAGATCGTCTACGCGACCCCAGTAGACACAACTGAAGAGCTTCTTGCGAGGGTAATTTTAGTCTTCGATGAAATCAGGGAAACCTCTGATTTCAGAAAGCTTTCGGAGTCAATGACGCAGCTTTGCAATGCGTGCGTCAGGCTGGAGGAGGACACTTTGAACAGCTACTGTGAATTTAGTGTCACGTTTCGCTCCTGAAATTAACGTTCTTACATTAAACAGCTGCCAAAATATCAGTTTATTGTTTTATGTTATACAATACTTTCCCAGCATTTGTTACATGTATGACCATTGACTGTGTATGGCGTTTATTGTTTTTCCATATTTATGTCCAAACAGGTACATATTGTTAGATCTTTGTCAGATGCATTTATGAGCAATTATTGAATGATATGGATACTGTAGCTTTCGGAATAAATGTGCATACTTGGGGCCAACGCCAATGTGTTTATGCAAAAAAAAAGATGTACAGTTCCGTTACTTACATGAAATCCGTAGATAAATGATTAGACAAAAAATGCAGATGTTTTTTCCCATTTGGATAAAAACAAAACGATAACCCTCGTGGGGATCGAACTCAGGACATTCTGTTTCACATGTCCAGCTCTCTACCCCCAGACCACAGTGTCTCACGTTACAACAGCCTTTCATATGCAAGTTTATACCCATATGACTACAACATGGAGGATACGTTTGGCAACGCTGCATCTTGTGGGCTGTTCGAATCTGCGTGCCAAACGACGTGATTGGCTAACTTGTAAGCTAAATAACTCGGAAACGGCGCGGCGTATCAAATTTTTTTCTTAACATTTATGCCTCAGTACAACCTGCCCTACAACGTCCTGTCCAGCATTTCAGACATTCTCTGACCACCCTATATATAATGTTGTTGATGTGTGACAGGTATTTTCACAGATGTGTCAACGACATTACAAGGTTACAATGCAATGCAATTACTTCTTTGCTATTATCTACAGTATATCTGGTTTTATTGGTATGTGTAGAGTATGTTTCTGCATTTATATGTAATTGCTTAGCCATATACTTGTTTGTCGAATTAATTCTGGTGTAATTTAGTGGTGTTTGAGGATCGTAATAATTTATTTCGTTTTGGTTGTTTCGATTTGTTCATTTGTACAAATGGTTGACATTAATGTCATATAGTATAATGGGCAATTTTTACATCTTGTCAGACTGAAAATAAAAATGATTAAATTAATAGAAAGTGTGAAGTTTAACAAACTACGCATTCTTTACAATGTCTCTAAATGACATATACGAGGCAGTGGGCACAGAAGATTAGGACTGGTTGACACGAGAGTATCATTTCGTAATTTCAAATGCTCCTTCCTCATTGACGATGCGACATCGAAAATGTGTTTTATCAATTCTTATCGTGTTTCCACCTTAACTTCTTACACAATGTCTTTCATTGATCCCAGATGCAGTAATCTAGGGACGTTAAATATGAGCATCTGGTAGACCAGTTGATAGGGCTCCTGCGAATTATACATCGATCTGGGAATAGCTGATTATTTTTTTATATATATTTCTTATGCTTCATTTGATACCTTAAGAAAACAGAACTTGTGACCGCGATGTTAGTTAATTGTGTCACAGTGCGTTTACGCCAGACGGTGGCTCCGTGAAGAGAAAGTGTGACGGGGAAGCGTTTGACTTGTGACTAAGGGTGGTGCATGCACAACTGTGGCAAGCTTCTTTAATGTTGCCTATCCTTGTAAGGTGTCAATGTGACTATTAATTTATTAAATATAAAAATACCTCTGGATGACATATTAATATAATTTCAGAGAAATAGGGATAAAACATTCTTTGTATACTACGAGGTAAAACATCAACACAACAATTTTCCACAAAAGAAAAAGGTATAAAATCCCACATTTACAGAATGACGGGTAACGGTACATCAATTTTAGAATTTAACAGTACATACCCGATGTCAGAAAAGATCAAAAAATATTTCAAAATAATTTCGAATAACAGTTATCATCCCATTATATTAAATTGTTTAATGATAATAGCAGTTCGATTTACGGTGAGATCATCTTCAGACCTAACTCTCCTTGATGATCTTAAAACACGCTGCAGGTCTGTCTTGCTGAGTGGAGGACACTGCTCAGTATTCAGCGAGAAAGAATATGCTTAGGTATTACGTTTCTTGCATTTTGAACAGCTACCTGTACTAAAATTCATAGTAATCCAACTTTTTCTTTGTCTCGCTAAATAAACGTTTCTGTTTGAACATTCACTAATGATTTTTCTCGAACCCTTGCACACTTTCTGTGTGTATATCTATTCTATAGTAACAGGCATGAATGTCAATCTTAAAACAAAACTTTTTTTATAATATGACAAAACTAATCGAAGAACTACATGGATACACTTCAGTTTCAAAAGCGGACAGATTCAACAATTATTCCACAGTCGCCGAACTCCAGCTTTAGCGGATTTTCACGACTTAACTATCGTCTTTTGTAACGTTGCATTACTGAAAGTAATGACATAAACGAGAGCAGACAATAGAATCTCACATGTTCATCTTAGATTAGATTAATATTTGCTCCATGAATACGAGATTTCGTAATAATGTGAGTCATTATAGTAAAAGATAAGATTACATGATGTACACTTTTTTATTCTATTTTTACATTATTTACTTTTCTATGTTTTGGTAAAAGTACTAATTTCCACGTAAAATGTATCTACTGAGTAGGAGTTGTCATTCAGAAATTCTTTCAGTTGGTTTTTAAATTCTGGTTGGGCTTATATCAGATATTTCATGTTATCTGGTAAGTGGCCAGAGACTTTTGTGGCAGCATAATTCACCTCCATCTGTGCAAAAATTAGATTTAATGTTGAATAATGTAGATCATCCATCCTCCTAATGTGGAAGCTATGTACACTGTCATTACTTCTGAAATGCGCTGGGTTATTAATAACAAATTTCAAAAGAAATATATATTGTGTAGATCCTTAGATCCTTAAATAAGTGTCTGCTACATGATCTTGGGTGGGCTCCAGGAATTATTCTAATTACACGCTTTTGTACAATGCTCAATTTTCTCAGTGGTGAATTACTCCAAAATATGATGCTATACAGAAGCAGTGGAGGAAAATACATATAGTAAGCTAATTAACTGTGATGTTTGTCACCAAAATTTGCAACTACCCTAATAGCATAAGTCTTTGAATTCAAGCGCTTTAGTTAATCGTCAATGTGTTTTTTCCAATTCAATTTCTCATCAATGCACACAACTGATAACTTTGAATATTCTACCTTAGGTACAGACCTCTGTTCACAGTCAATATTTGTTATTGGGTGTCATATCATTTACTGTATGTATTGTGTTTGATCAAAGTTTGGTGAAAGTCAATTTGCAGAGAACCACTTATTAATTTTCTTAAAGACATTATTTACAATTTCAACAGTTAATTCTTGTTTGTGGGGAGTGATTACTATACTTATTATACATGTATCTTCAGGAAAATGAAGTAGCTTTGCATCATAATGGATATAGAATGGTAAGTCATTAACATACATCAAGAACAGCAAAGGACAAAGTCTGAACCCTATGGGAGACCATTCTTTTGACAGGTTCCCTGTTTGAGGGATTAGCTGATTTTTAGAGTTTACCTGAACCGCAAACTTCAACTTTCCGCACTCGCGCATTTAAGTTTGAAGTAAACCATTCGTGCACTACCCCACTAACTGTAGGTGTTTCGACCATATGGTTTTAATTTTTCTGCCTCTCGTCTTAAAAACTCGAAGGCGGACTTGGCCGTCTATGATATTAGGTTCTTTGATCTCACGTCAAGCGTCCACACCACCTACCCTTTGAGTCGTAAGATAGTGCTACGTTTCCGGTAGAGTGTAGACTCACGCCAACTCGGAGTACGACGTCACAACGTCTACGTTCTTGACATCATGCAAGCTAGGGAACCGATCTGACAGAAAAACTGCAGAAGCAAATGAGCAAAGATCGCTGTTAAAAAAAGTTTGTAAATAACTTTATTATTGAACTTGCCGAAAGCGGTAATGAATAAAGTTCAATGAGAAAGTTCCGAGTAAACTTTTTTAGAAGCCATCCTGGCTGTAGCAGATTTTCATTTGTTTCCTGTCAAATGCACGTAACGAGTTAGCGAGCAGCATCACACTTTATCAACGCGCCGATGAAGTGTTTCACAAATGTGGCGCATGAATTTCAGTATGTATCAAGAGAACGTACTTCTCCTTAAGACGCAAACGACTGGACGGACATTGAAGGAAGTAATTAATTCGTAATTTTAATTGAATTTTTATTGTTACATGAAGACAGTATGATTTATTCTCTTTTACACAGAACATCAATGGAACCGATGAACAAAGGAAAAATTGCATGATATCCGTAACAGTTCCGAAAGTGACACTGCATCAGAACAGAACGCAAGGAATTTCGCAAAGAAGTGGCAGATGAAATAATAATGTTTCTGATAATGAGCCAGTGGATTGCATGGTGTCGTTGAGGAGTATGATGACTAAGATACGTCTTTAATAAGTAAAAGTGATACTGACATGTCGTTAATCATCCATGTCGTACGGGGAGCCATAAATTGCGTCTCCTGAAACACAGTAATGGAAATCGTTATTCATAGAGCAGGTACAAATCATAACTAAACTTTTTATGTCACATTTTCAAGATACTTCTGTGAGCAAAATATCCAATACTATGAACGCCGTTGTAATAGAATGTAAGTTATTTATATCGACTATTTTATTATCTTTATATGATACTGACGAGATTGCCGATTAATAGGCAGACGAATCAGGAAAACTACCCTGTAAAGGAGACAAGTCGTCCTTTTCTGTCATACAGTTGTAGTGGTAAATATTGTGACAATGAAGAAAAAGACAAAGTGTGGAGAAATAACTGAGAGTTTGGAAACGTTTTTCAAATAAATCTGTCAATGATTTTCTCACGCTACACGCATCAAACAGTATATTATAACATGAAGGGATCAAAGTATTCAAGTTTTTGTGATGCATGACACATATTACGTTACTGTAGTCGCACAGAAAAACAGCAGTTATAACGTTCTGCGGTACACAGAGCTCCACAACAAAAAGTGTTACTCTTTTGGTACTGATAATCCCTGTAACCAGAAATCGTGACTACCACTGTGTAACTATAACTGATCCGCATGAATTGTCTCCCGTAACACGTATAGTCACAAGTGTTTCGTACCTGACAGGTGAAGAATAAGCTGTACGCAACACACATGCAGGTGACGGCTATCTTATCTCAGGCAACGTAAGTGTGCCACTTCGACGGCGAACGACATTGAGGTTTCTTAATCTCTGGCCAACTACTGTCCCTAATCTCTAAATTGCACAACAAATGCTGGTTGTGCAAGTATAGTATTAGTAAACAGTGAAAATTAAGCAACAGTTGTATGTAATAGGCAAATACTATACACATCGTCGATTACTATGAAAAGGTTTAAGGAAAAGAAAGACATAAGAAAGTGTGTGTAACGTCCTACGCTTATATAATCAGGCAGTGAAAATGGCTACATATCCATTGTTTCAATTCCAAATAAAAATATTTAATGTTGGACGGTTATCATGGGAGCAGTACCAAGAGCGCACAAAATTTAAGTACCAGCGAGCTATTTTCATTTATCTGTCAGCTCTCGAGTTATTAGGCCCACTCTTATTTTTATTTCAAAATCTTCTACTGTGATAGCTGTGTATTTGCGCCTCCTGTGGTGCGACAATCGTTTTAATTACTCTCACTCGTGATATTTCTTATCTCAGTTGTTCTACTTCTGAGTGATCAATGGGGATACATTTTTTTTGGGGGGAGGGGGGGGTGGCACAAGGCTGAGGAGGGTGAACATGTCCTGTGAAAGGCGTTGCGAGACTAATTTTAAAATACACACGCAAAATTTTATTACAGTGATTATCGTATAACTGATATAGGAAACACCCAAAATATGCTCTAAAGACACAGCCGGACATATCCAGTTTCATACTTGGCGTGGTGTGAGTTATCCATATTAATAACATCTTCAGTTAAACACATGCATTAATAATGGTCAGTTACTGGCAGAAATCGCGATTTGCTAATAAAGTTTTTTTTTCGTTTAAAAAAAAAAAAAAAAAAAAAAAAAAAAAAAAAAAAAAAAAAAAAAAAACAAGATCGACTGATAGCTGAAAATTTCGGAATATTGGAAACATATCGCAGTCGCGGAGCTCAAACCATGGAAAGTAATTTTACATTTCAACCGGATATTGCACGACCGCATGTTGCAGGTCCTGTGTGGGCCTTTCTAGATACGGAAAATTTTCGATTGATGCCTGCCCAGCACATTCTCTAGATATGTCACCAACTGCAAACGTCTGATCAATGATGGCCTAGCAACTGGCTCGTCACAATACGCCATTCACTACTCTTGATGAACTTTGGTATCGTGTTTGAATGGGCACCTGTACCTGTCCTCGTCATCCAAGCTCTGTTTGACTCAATGCCCAGGCGTTTCAAGGCCGTTATCACTACCAGAGATGGTTATTCTGGGTACTGATTTCTCAGGATCTATGCACCCAAACTGCATGAAAATTTAATCAAAAAAAGTTTGTAGATCTGTCGGACTAAAATGCGTGGTCATCAGTCCGTAGCTTACAAACTACTTAAACTAAGTAAAACTAATCTAACACACACACACACACACACACACACACACACCCATGCCCCAGGGAGGACTCGAACCTCCGACGGCGAGCAGCCGCGCGCTCCGCAGCGAGGCGCCTTAGACCCCTCGGCTACTCCACCGCGGCGAAAATTTAATCATATGTCAGTTTTAGTATAATATATTTGTCCAATGAATACCCGTTTATCATCTGCAGTTCATCTTGGTGTAGCAATTTTAATGGTCAGTAGTGCATATTGATTTAAGTAAAATGTTTGTAAATCTAAGGGACTTAACGACGGGTTATTAGTCCCTAAGCTTACAAAACTACTTACACTAACTTAAAGTAACTTATGCTAAGGACAACACGAACACCCATGCCCGAGGAAGGACTCGAACTACCGACGGCGAAAGGCCGCGCGCACCGCAGAAGGGCGCCTCAGTGCACACGGCTATTCTGCTGCGGCTATTGATTTAATTTCCTTTTCTGCGTTGTCCTGTATCTTTGAGAATCTCTCTTCTCCTGTGTTGAAGTTCGTTACCTTGTTGCCTTCTTATAGCTCTGCTTTGAGTATGATTTGTATGAGGTACGTGTTCAAATGTTCGTTAAGCTTATGGGATTTAACTGCGGAGTCATCAATCCACAAACTTAGAAACTACTTATGAACTACCGTATACTAAAGACGACACAAATATCCGTGCCAGAGGGAGGATTCGAACCCCTGACGGGGTACGGCCTCTCTCATCGGAGCATAGCGCTTCAATACGTTTGGACACCGCGGCTCTGTACGTGTAATTATAATACAAGGGACTGATATCCCTTGATTTTTGGTCCAAAATTTACCAACAAAGAACAACAAAATCCGCTTTTCAGTGCCCTGCAGCATTTGGTCTATGTAACTATTTATAGGGGCAAGAAAACTGTCTGTCCTAATTTTAAAAAAATGATCATGTAGTTTTAAGCCACTCTTATGAGGTAAAAGTCTTATGTTAAATTAAATACGATAAGGAAAATATTACAATTATAATCTATGTGGTTGTCGTGAAGCTGACGGCACTTTAGTCAAAAATTTTTCAACCATTAATCCAAAATGGAAACAGTGCTTTCCAACAAACATCACATCTACATCGTGTCTGTAAAGTCACGCCAAATTTATCCACTAACTGAAAGCAAAACAAGAGATAATTGTGACACCTTTAACAAATAAAACAAAAACTCTCTAAGTTTATATATTACGTAATTTTCAGTGCTGTGCGCTCACGATTAATGTTTCGGCAATCAAATGAAGCGAATTACGCTGCTGTAGCAGATCAGGCCCTTTTAGTCAAAATGTGGACCATAAGAATGGGAAAACTAACAGCGTTACTTAACACGAATTTCCGGTCGATAAAAAATAAGAAACATAAGATTACGTCTCATTTGTAGAGAAAACTTCACGTCAAATACGCCTACACGACAAATTCATCAGTGGTTTGCAGTGAATATTTTACCGTTGCAAAGTATAAATCGGATTCCAAAAAAAAAAAAAAAAAAAAAAAAAAAAAAAAAAAAAAAAAAAAAAAAAGATTCCCGAAATAGGGAACGTTCACAGCAGATTTGTCAAATTATCCTATCAATAAAATACCAGTACCAACAGTATGTTGGCGATTAATTGAAAAGCAGAAATCAAATAATCAGGTATGTAATAAAAGTAAAAGAAGTGCTAAATAAGAACCCCTCACTTTTCTGCTATTAAATGCAGTTACAGTAGTTGAATTTCAAACAAAAGACGACGAGCATTATTTTTTTCAGATACTCGGTTTAATACTGTTACGCTTTCAACAATGGCCTACGTCGGTGAATACATTGTAATTCAAGTACTGAATTAAATATTCAATTCAACCTGTACAGTAGGAGACTCATTTCAACCAATGAAAATAAATGTGTATAAATGGTAATTTCCTACTGAAAGACCACTGTTAATTGTAAAATTAACTCTGGCTGAAAGGAGCCAGTTGAAAGTTTACTTTAAACATATAATTCTGGCCGTAAAACATCAGCTAAAGGATTAGCGTGAACCATTAACTACTTTCTGCAACAGAATCTTGTTCCCTGGCCCCAGAATTTAGAACGGACTCAAAATTTACGTTAGCAGCAGGAAGACAAAGAGACGGTGGCGTTCACACATCGTAGATCACGAGAATTACACACAATCATTGAAATACAAGCCACCCCGAACTAAACCATTTCATGAAGATGGCTGTGAAAACATTTCTGGCGCAACGGAATTAAAAATACGACATAAGCTTCTAAATTTGTTCTCAGTACTATGAAAAACAACATTAAATAAAAAGGAAGAGTATTCATTAACTAATATACATAAGTAGAACAATATTTCACTGATAATAACCTATTTATTCAGTTCAAACATGAGCAAATGGGGGAACCAATTTTGTTAAACAATAAAAATGCATCACATTGACGGCTAACTTAAGGTAATCTGAAATGAACACCGTCGGGGGAGGGATTTACAATCAACAAGTATTCAGGCACACACACGCGCGAAGCAAAGCGAAACTCACCCAACTCAGCATGTCGATACGAAGCAGAAGCAGGCGCCGCTATCGTAGGCGATATTCAGCGAACCAGGATGTACAACACAAGACCAGAAAAAATAAACTTCGTACGTCGCTCTGGTCTGTCTTTCTTTACTTGAGAAGGTACGCGATAACAGCGAGATTAAATTTCATTCAATCAGGCCGTGAGCATGCAGAATTATTGAGACACACGGCACGTGTCTGCTGCATTACATATTTGCACCCCACTGAAGGCGAAGTGCTTAAAGATCGCATTCATTTAATCAAAAACGAGCAGAATCACAGATTACGAAGCAAGAATACATAGTAGGAAGGCACTGGTGTGTGAGCAGTGGCGAGTACTCAAATGACTAGCTATAAACCCTTGATGTCGGAGTTCGGAGCCACATGGTTTTCGAAAACCAATAAAAATACAAAATGTTCATAGAATATATGACATCAACTGCGATTGGGCAAAGCTGAAAATGTGTACCCAACCGGGATTCGAACCCGGATCTCCTGCTTTCTAGGCAGTTGCGCTGACCCCTGCACCACTGGGGACACAGTAATCACCGCACCTGCAAGGACTACCCATGCACGCCTCCCGTCAGATACACACCACAGTGATTAGACCCAGGATCACCTATGGGGCGGTCGTGTTGTGGAAGAAGGTAGAACAGCAGGTTGCTGCTAAGGAGCTTGCTAAGATTCAGAGATTAGCCTGCTTAGCCATAACAGGCGGAATTAGCTGCACACCAACTGCTGGGATGGAAATCATGCTGGATATGTCCCCATTACACCTTTGGGTCAAGATGGAGGCAGCGGCTGGTGCAGACAGACTCAAATCTGGAAACAACTGGAATTCTTTGGGATATCCAGAATCACACACTAAAATAGTGAGTTACGTAAATATAGGAAAGGTTGGGGAATTGCCAGCCGACTACATTATAACCCCATACTGCTTCAACAATCCTTTCAGTATAACAATTGGAAGTAGGGAGCAGTGGGAGAAAATAGTTCGACACCGTACGGGGGATATTGTCTGGTTCACTGATGGGTCAAAATCGGACCAAGGTGTTGGGGCCGGGGTATATGGGGTGCAGCCAAGACTGGAGGGCGTCATCTCTCTAGGAAAACTGGCCTCAGTATTCCAGGCCGAAATCACTGCCATCTGGGCGTGTGTGGAGGAGAATTTGCGTAGGTGCTACAAAGATCGTAGCATCTATATCTATTCAGACAGCCAGGCAGCCCTGAGATCACTGGCAGCTCCTGCAACAAGGTCTAAAATTGTTGCAGAATGTCATAGGGTTCTGATGGAGCTAGGGGAAAGCAATAGAGTAAACCTATTGTGGGTCCCTGGCCATTCGGGGATCAGTGGCAACGAACATGCCGACAGATTAGCCAGGATGGGGGCAGAGACCTCTGATTGTGGCCTTGACCGTTCCTCGTCAACGAGGTTCGGTCCAGGGCGCTTTTTGAGGAACGTTTCGCCCGTATCCAAGGGCGAACTTCATAATTTTCCAGTCGTTTTCGTCTTCGAAAGAAATCGTTAACGCCTTTCCGCTTGCATCGGACGTGGCTGAGAACTTGAACTTTGTTCTCTATTCGATTTCTTTCTTCAGATCTGGCCAGCGGCGTTTCCCATCATCATTTACGACGATGTGGAACTTGCCTTGGCCGTCTTTTCTTCCCGGTTTGTCGGCCGGTCTTCTTCTTGCCTCCGTCGTCTCTGAGGTTGGTTCCTTCTTCCCGCTTGCCGCAGTATTGTTGCTTTCGCCGGCTGCTGCCTCGGTTTCTTGATCGTTGGTTACATTCTTCTTTGCCTGCGGCTGCTTTGGCGCCATCGCAGATGTCTTCTACTTCCTTGGATGTTGACACGACAACTTTGCAGCATCTTAACAAAGACACTCCAAGCAGTGCTTTCTTCATCGCCTGTGCACCAGCGAGCGAAGCGAGCGCTCTGGCCGCTGGCACGAGACTGACGGCTCACTGAACTTGTCTGGGGCGCTGATGTTATTAGTGGCCCTGGATGCTTCTCTGTGGTCCGCGCCCGTCCCCGACTGTGTCTTTTATAGTCTGTCGCTCCATCGGCGGTCCGCGCCCGCTCGCTGAACTGTTCTGGGGCGCTGATGTCAGTAGTGGCCCTGTGTGCTCCCTCTGGTGGTCCGCGTCCTCCCCCAAACATGTCTTTTGCAGTCCGGTGCTCCATCTGCGGTCCGCGCCCGCTCGCTGAACTGTTCTTGGGCGCTGATGTCAGTAGTGTCCCTGGGTGTTCCGTCTGAGGTCCGCGCCCGCCAATCCCGTCTCCGATTATACCATCTGCCCTCTCGGGTTCCGTTTGCAGTCCGCGCCTGGTCACTGAGGTTTTCTGGGGCGCCAATGTCAGCAGCGACACTAGGTGCTCCCTCTGTGGTCTGCACCGGCCTACCTACCCATTATGTCATTAGATCGCCGAGAAAGCATGAAGAGTTACACTATTATAAGCAGTTTATGTCATTGAGACCAGATGAGGACACGGTACAGTGACGAAACCGATCATCCTGTATAAAAATAAAAATTTGAGATCTTTTCATCAATCCATCCATTAATTATACAGATTAGAAACGACTGTGTTACTAATTTTATTTATTTATTGTCTTAACAAGCCACAGCATAGTGTGGCTGTATGCAAGTAGTATTGCCGAGTAGTCTCGCAGTGTTTGAGGACGCGGGTTTCGGTGGTTGCAGGCGGTGGCGCTGGCGACTAGCGAGCCCTCGGTGGGCTCCCTGGTGACGGTGTCAGGGTGGGGCGGCTTGTCGGAGCGCGGTCCGCTCTCGGCGCGTCTGCGCGCGCTCACGGAGCCGGTGCTGGAGCCGCGCCGCTGCCACGCCGCCTACGCCTTCCTGGGCGGCATCACGCGCCGCATGCTGTGCGCAGGGTACCCGCGCGGCGGCCGCGACGCCTGCCAGGGCGACAGCGGCGGCCCGCTGGTGCAGCGCCGCCGGCTCGTCGGCGTCGTCTCCTGGGGCTTCGGCTGCGCCAGGCCCGGCCTGCCCGGCGTCTTCTCCAGCGTCGCTGCCCTGCGGCCCTGGATCCAGCAGCACATCGCCGCCGACGACGGCGCCTCTCCGACACCCACTGCTGCCCCTAAATGATGAAATCTCGAAACAGACACAATACAAAACCACAGATACAAAACATGGACAGACACTACTGACAGCGACACCACACACTATTAGGACCCCAGCACCGAAGATGACTCTGGAAAGCGGGCTTTACACAAGCAATGATTTTACGATACCGTTCGTCTGCCGCCGTTAGCTCCAACGCCAGTAACCGTTTACGTAAGCAATACTTAGGACGTTCAGAATTGCAAAAATTTAGGATATGAAAAAGGGAATAAATGAAATCTGACATTGAAATCACTGTGCGCAATGTCTTCCAACGACGATACGAGCATTGAGGTAACTTCAATTCTGTTACGACGTTTTTTCATCAACTACCTGGTCTTAAAATTCACACCTGAAGAACCATGAGTACTGAACTGCTAGAGGAGATGTGGGAAGACCTGCTCATAAATATTAAGGTTTGCATTTTGGAGCCCATATTTACTAGACATTATTTCTTGTTTCTGCTCAGATCACCTCATCCGAAAATACGCAAAGAAAGGGCTAGATCTGTTTAAAAATTTCCGGAGTATTCGTAATTTCGCAGGAATAGCGTAGCGAAATACGGTTGGCACTACTGCACACTACTGTGCTACATGTATAAGTGTTGGATCTTTAATTACTTTACTTTTGCTGGTTATTGTTGAGTGTTGTATTGACCAGAACGTTGAGTCGCACATTTAGGGAATTGCAAGATGACAAAATAAGGAAAGCAACGCGTATGCATTAAATCTTATGTCATACTTTAGGACAGCTTTCCAGAGACACAACACATGATGAAGAGAGCGAAAGGTGTTGAGCGCTTAAGCCGTACTCTGAGTTACGAACATTAAAGGTTGGAAGACGCCACCCATCAACATAGAGCGTTCTGTTCGCATAGGATGCCCAATATCTACTTTCGTCTTCGCAGTAGAGATGCATCCTCTGTGGAGAGCATTAGGGCGCACCATTGGTGCCATCATCATCTATACAACGAGGGTGTCATATGTCGCCTATGCAGACTATGTCGGCGTGTTTCCCAAAGTCTTACAGACGTAAACTCGGTTCAAGCTGACCTCCAGACTTATGAATGAACTTCTGGAGCAATATTTAAAAACGAGTAGACGATCCTCGTCCTGAATGGTACACAGAGTCTTGACACCAGGCGGTCTTCGTTACCAAGTACATGTGGGACCAAAATCTTCGGTTTGGACTTCGATGCATGTTCTCAGAGAA
Source organism: Locusta migratoria (assembly GCA_026315105.1). Lineage (NCBI taxonomy): Eukaryota > Metazoa > Arthropoda > Insecta > Orthoptera > Acrididae > Locusta > Locusta migratoria. Next base: position 349,162,771 of record CM048746.1, read on the forward strand.
CACAGGCAAAAGTTAGAGGGGAACACTGTGCACCATAAATGGTGTGCGCTTGAAACTTGCCAATCGCCACCTGAGTATCCACCAAAACGCGCATCTGATAAACACCTACATTCTATCAAAGGCTCCTCAGTGTACGAAAGATTATTATCTAAGATTATTATAGATCTCCAATGCAATGGTGTTAACATTCCATCCAACACTTCGATAAAACACAACGAATAAGTAACCATATCGTTACACGCACCTAAACTCTATCAAAAATTTCCGTTAAAAGTGTTAGTGTCATATGTCATCCTTAAAGATGTTTACAAATCACCCCAGAACTATATTATTTTAAATTTTTATATAGCACCAATTAAAAAATATATAATCTAACAGAAAACAATTTTTGTACAGCACTAAGCTATTTAACATTGTATAAAAAAAAGAAAAAGGAAATAAAGGGTGACTGAGTGTGTGTGTGTGTGTGTGTGTGTGTGTGTGTGTGTGTGTGTGTGTGTGTGTGTGAGAGAGAGAGAGAGAGAGAGAGCAGCAGCAGAAGACAGTATGGCCATCTGGCGGATTTACCGGATAGTCACTGACTGTCAAGCAGACTCAAGTATGCTGTTGACCTTCCTAAAGTGATGTTCTGTGGTGAGTTAAAAATGGCGCCAAGAAAAAATTGTGTGTGCAGGTGTACGACGTGTGACAAAAATTTCTAGATGCGAACTGACCAAAAGCTTCATCATCATCATCATCATTTTCCAACTCCAGTTTCCCGGGTGTGGTGTACAAGCGCTCGTCATCTTCTCCTGTCTTCATACATCTTCTGTTCCAGAAAGTCTTCCCAATTGTTCCTTTCTCCTCCACATCTGATCTTACAGTCTCTAACCAGCGTTTCTTTGGTCTTCCCCGTGATCTTCTTCCTATGAGATTGAAGTTGAAATAATTTTTAGTAGGCCTTTCACTATTCATTCTCATTAAATGCCCATACCACTGAAGTCTACGTTTCCTTATAGTGCTCGTGACAGGGACCGCGATACCAGCCACTTTTCTATTTACCTCCTTCCTAATTTTATCCTGTCTGTTTGTTTGATTCATAGTTCTGATGAACCTCATTTCCATTGTCTGAATTCTACTGAGGTCTCTGTTTCGTAGGGTACATGTTTCTAATACGTATGTAAGGACATGGTTGCTTTTCCTTTTTGTGGCATTTTATCATCCCAGAGAAGATTCCTTATTTGACTGTAAAAACTGGAACTAAATGGTTTATATATATAAAATAAAAAAATGCAACTGTTGGACACGGAAGTGGATTTTACGCCGGAGCTTCTAACACGTTAATAAGAGAACTAGCATTGGAAGACCAAGCATCATTCGAGAACCACATAACAATGAGCCAAAATAATTGCAATCACCTATTGAATCTCATAGGCAACTCCATTCATAGGGCTGACACGTGCATGAGAGATGCTATTCCTGCACATATTAAATTTCAGGTGTCGCTGCGATACTTTGCTACAGGAGATTTGTTTTCGTCACTGCATTATACGTACCGCATTCCTAAAAAAAACTATTTCAAAGTTTCTTTCTGAAGTACTTGATGCTATATACGAGGCGCATTCGACCGTAGGGAAATATAGCGGCCGCGTGGTGAAGGTTGTGGAAATATGGTGGTGGTAAGTTCTGGTGCAAAGATTTACAGCGCTGTACGACTGGCGCCGTACGTGTTTGGGCGTTTACACATGCCAGTCCCTCGGCGTCGTAGATACGGAGCCGTAGATCATTGCTTGTGTAAACCCCACTAAACAAAGAGAAAGCCAGGATGGCAGGGCTAGAAGGAAATTTCGACGCCTCTCGACCTCGCAAGCTCACGTTTAGGTAGAAAAACCTATGCCTATCCTCTATTTAATTTCTTCTTATGGAAAGATTTTTTGTTCATTTTCCTTTACTCTTATTGTTTATTTACTAATTCTTTATTATTTACCAATATTTATCAACTTCATGTAATGTATTTAAACTAGGTTAAATCAATTTGTAGCATCAAGATGTTTATATTTGTTATCAAACAAATCATACTGTAAAAAATACCTGTAAATAATGTATTAAATTTTCGAAAATCATATATTGTAATTTATGAAATCAACATATGTAAACATAAAGTTGTAAAATAATTATAAAATAATAGTTGAATTAAATATTGTTAAAAGTAAATATGAAATAATCATATATAAAGATAAAGTTGTAAAATAATTATACAGTAATAGTTGAATTAAATATTGTTAAAAATAAATATTAAATAATTACATTGTAACCACATCAAATATTGTAAACTTCACAGCGTGCGAGGCCCTCAAACGGAAATCGCCGGCCGCGGTGGCCGAGGGGACTGAGGCGCTCCAGTCACGGTCTGCATGGCTACTACGGTCGGGGGTTCGAATCTCCCCTCGGGCATGGATATTTGTGCCATCCTTAGGATTAGCTAATTCATAAGTAGCTTGTAAGTTTAAGGACTGATGACCCCATAGCTAAGTCCGATAAGCTACGCAAACATGTGAACATTTGAAAAGAAAATCGAGAACGAGCCCACCTCCTTGCGGTAGGGACGGGCCACGGTGCGAACAGAAGCAAGATATCTTGCTAACCGGCTGCAGTATCCTTGGTGCAAACACGTCATTTGCTTACAATATCACTAGCTATACGGACAGGCAGCTGGTCCGATACTAGGGTAAAAAAGAAAAAAAATCTCTAAAAGTAGAACAATGAAGTAGTGAAAATATTGATAATTATAGTTAATAATGAAATGTGCGAACAGTGATAGGACTCTGCCAGACACACAATGCTGCAAGCAGTGAAAGCTCGTCGCTTATTGTGTACAGACAAGAGTAACAACAGAAACATAGTCAAAATAGAAATCACTCTGTACAAAAACAGATACTTTATGTTATTTCATAATTATTCCACATGACCGAGCGAGGTAGCACAGTGGTAAAGCACTGGAATAGCATTCGGAAGAACGGTGGTTCAAATCCGCCTCCGGCCATCCAGATTTAGGTTTTCCGTGATTTCCCTTAATCACTCCAGACAAATGCCGGACCCTCAGTGGCTCAGCATTAATTTGCTGAGTACGGGCTTGGCGAAACCGGGGTCCTGAGCCGTGGGCTGTGTCGCACCAAAAGTCCGCTACACCGTAAGCTTTGTGCGTGCTTCAACGACCATCGCAACGGTCGCGACGATGGAACGTAGTACGTTTCAGAGCCTGGGGATCTTGGCTTAATCGCCCGGGTCGCGAGGACGCTACAAACCTCTATAAAAAAATTAAAAAAATATAAAAAAACTCAATCTCAAGGTGTGCTACGTGCCGAGGAGATGCATGGCTGTTGAGGTTGAACAGTCGCTAGCGAGCAACCTCTGAGGAACCTGCCGTACCTCAGTTGTATAAGGCTTACCCAGGCAAGCGGAGCTCTGCCTGGGTGGACCTTATTTCCCTAGCTGCTCGTGGGACAGAAATGAAACGAGTCATAAATAGCGTGGGCGGTGGCAATAACGCCGTCTCTAAGAGAGGAAGAAATGAATTTAATGGTGCACAGTATGACCCCCGATCGTTCCCTTCCCTGGCCACACCTTCGGAAGAACGTCGGGCCCTTAACCGATCTGAGCCTTACTCGCTCCGGTACTTAGTCTGTACTCCGGCTGATGGGGAATCTTTTGCTAAAACCAAGCCGCAATTTTTTGTTGAAACTATTGTAAATCGATTTTTCAAAAATGAGAAGCGGGTCTGTCCTAATACAAGCGGCATCCCCTGCACAGTCAAAGGCTTTACTTGCCTGCGACAAGCTGGGAGACGTCGTCGTAAGTTTCACGCCGCATAAGACGCTCAACATGATCCAGGGTTCAATATTCCACCGTGATCTCCTGTCACAGACTGACGACGAATTGCGCGCTGACTTAGAGCGACGAGGAGTTCACTTCGTTCGGCAGATCTACAGGGGGCCGAAAGATCTCAGGGTTGACACCGGTGCATTTATCTTGGTCTTCGAAGGCGATGTACTGCCTGAGAAGGTCAAGAGAATGACCATGTGATGCTTTCGGGCATATGTCCTCCCGATGCACTTCCAGCCCCACATGTAGAGACTGTGGGCGTCCATCACACCCGGACGCTCCGTGTACACCTCCTCCTGTGTGTGTGAATTGTGGGCTACAACATCCACCTTGCTCGCCGACTTGTAGTGTGCTCCACAAAGAACGAAAGATCATGGAATTCAAAACCCTGGACAGATTAACGTACTCAGAGGCCAAAAGAAGGTATGGGCGTCTTCATCCCCTTCGGATGTCGTCGTCCTTTGCTGCCATTGTGTCGTCTCCGATCACTATGGGGATGTCAGTCTCCCATGTCCTGCCACCTCCTGTGGCCGCTGCGGGCCAACAACATCACACTGCCCCCTTGACGGTTGGGGGCCCTTCTTCTGTTGCCCCCCCCCCCCACTACCTACTGTGGGGGCAACTGTTCCACATCCGTTGCGGACTCCAGTCCCCAACACCATGCCGGAGAAGAAGCAGCCTTCTCCGTCACCTCTCGCCAGGAAGGGTCCCTAGGCTCCCTTCCACCTATGGTTTCTCCTACTGATAATGTGGGTACCAGTGAGTAGCTGACACAGCCACGGACTTCAGGTCATGGTCGTAGGGCTTCAAGGTCCTCCTCAGTCACTGAGGTCGAGGCCCCAAAGCCCTTCCAGCAAGAGAATCCAAAAATGGAGTGAGAGAAGAAGAAGTCAAAGGCTGCTAAGCAAATGGATTCCATAGTGGAAACCGTGACATCACCACCACCACCTTCACCACCACCTCACACATCTGAGGACGTGGTGGAACTCCTCGCCTCACCAGAGGACTTGGCTATCACCAAGACTTTGGAGGCGATGGATGTAGAGGCCCTGCCTCCACCATTGGCGACGACCGGTGATTCCGTAGAACCAACAGCTCCCTCGATACTGCCATGCTTCAGCAATCAAGAAGTAGCATGATCTTGCAATGGAACTGTGGCGTCTTTTTCCGCCACTTACCCGAGCTGCAGCAATTACTGTGCCGCTATCCTGCTTTCTGTGTAGTCCTACGGGAAACATGGTTTCCTGTCCAGCGGACCCCAGCCTCCGCAAGCTATCGGGGCTACTATAACAACCGCAATGACTACAACAGGGTATCTGGAGGTGTCTGCATTATGTCCTCGCCACTGTTCCTAGTGCTGCCGTGCCTCTCAACGCGGCTCTCGAGGTAGTGGCTGTAATAATCAGAACAATGCAGGACATAACTGTCTGCTCTCTGTACCTCCCACCAGATCTCGTGCCTCCCCTTCTCCCATCTGGTCTCAGGTACGGCGCCTCTTTGGATACCGCCCACCAGCGGAAATCCCGTCTCTGACCGTCGATGGCACTCTCTGTACTGACCCATCCGTTATTGCTGAGTGCATTTCAGAGCATTATGCGAGCTGCTCCGCAACGGCAAATTATAGTGCATCCTGCCGCTCCCTTAAATAACGGGTGGAGCGAAATCCTCTATCTTTCCACTATTGCCACGGGTAACTGCACAATGCTCCATTTATGGAGTGGGAGTTTACCACTGCTCTTGCTGCATGCCCCGATATCTCTCCGGGACCAGACTGCAAACATGGCCAGTTCGTCCGTCACCTGTCAGCAGACTTTCATCAGAAATTGCTCGCCTTATTTAATAGAGTCTGGACAGGGGGAGTGGAGGGATAGTACTATTATCCCTGTTATGAAATCGGGAGCAGATCCGCTGGCAGTTGACAGTTACCGCCCCATCAGCTTAACTAATGTCCTGTGTAAGTTGCTTGAGCGTATGGTGAGTCGCCATCTTTCGTGGATCCTTGAAGATCGGAGTCTGCTGGCCCCACAACAGGGGGATTTCCATCAGGATCGCTCCGCTATCGACAATTTAGTGTCATTGGAGTCGGCCATCCGTACAGCCTTCCCTAGGCGTGAGCACATAGGTGCGGTCTTTTTTGACCTCTGGAGGGTGTATGACACGACATGGCGCCACCATATTCTTGCTACACTGTATGATTGCGGCTTACGGGGTCCACTCCCAATTTTTATCAAGAATTTCCTCTCGCTATGCACTTTTAGGGTTAGAGTTGGTACCTCCCTCAGCTCACGCCGAGTGCTCGAGAACGGCGTCCCACAGGGCTCTGTTCTCAGTGTACCGCACTTTTAAATTGCGATAAACGGTCTTGCTGCGGCAGTGGGGTCATAGGTTTGTTGTTGTTTATTCGCCGATGACTTTTGCTTATACTACAGCTCTCCTAGCATTGGTGTTGCTGAAAGGCGTCTTCCGGGAGCCATCCGAAGGGCACAGTCATGGGCCACAACACATGGCTTTACGTTCTCAGTTTCTAAAACCCGCGTGATGCGCTTTTGTCGTCGTCGGGCCGTTCACCCTGACCCAGAACTGTACCTAGCTGCTGACCAGCTTCATGTCGCAGATAGCCATCGGTTTCTAGGCGTGCTGTTTGACAACCGACTGACTTGGGGGCCACACCTTCGTCAGCTGAAGCAGAAGTTCTGGCGGCACCTAAATATATTGCGAAGTCTCAGCCACACTGCCTTGGGAGCTGACTGTCGAACCCTCACGCACCTCTTAAGGCGCTCATTCAATCACACCCGGATTATGGGAGCCAGGTGTATGACTCTGCATCACCTTCAGCACTGCGGATCTTGGATCCCATTCTTCATGGTGGTGTCCATTTAGCAACAGGGGCATTCCGCACCAGTCCTGTGTCTAGCCTCCTTTCGAAAGCTGGAATCCCTCCCTTGAAGTACGGCCGGCAACAGTTGCTGGCCTCCTACATTGTCCATGTCCATGCTACGCCTCACCATCCAAATCGCAGGTTATTGTTTCCAAATACCGACCTTCCCTTTCCACAACGGTGACCCAGATCGGCTCTTCCAGTCGCAGTCTGGGTACATTCTCTTCTTTCATCACTCGAGTCCTTTCCTCTCCCTCCTCCATTCTCTTGCCTATCTCATATCCCTCCTTGGACCATCCCTCGCCTCCAGCTTCACCTGCAACTGTCCTGCGATCCAAAGGCGTCGATTTCTCCACAATTAATTAGACACCAGTTTCTGGACATACTTGGCACATTCGTGATGCAGACGTCATATAAACTGATGGCTCCCAGGTAGACGGCAGAGTGGGTTACACCTATGTTCATGGCGACCACACTGAACAGGGCTGCCTGCCCCCTGGCTGAGCTGATCGCAATATCCCGTGCACTCGACCATCGCATGTCCCAGGAAGTCATATCTTATCTGCAGTGACTCCCTGAGTGCCTTGCACGCTCTCGACCACTGTTTCCTCAAACACCATTTGGTGCGATCTATACAAGTCGCGGTGGTTAGTCGTGGCAAGTCAGGCCGTTTTGTGGCTTTCATCTGGACCCCATGCCACATTGGCTTCCATGGAACGAACACGCTGATCAGCTGGCCAAGCAGGCCATTGCATGCCAGCGCCTGGATATCGGTACCCCAGAAGGGGATATCCACTTGGGACTCCACCGAAGCTCTTAGAGGCATGGAATACGGAATGGGCTACAATGAGTATGCCCAATAAGTTCCATGCAATCAAGTCTTCGACAGCAGCTTGGAAGACTTCCCTAAGGTCTTCTCGAAGGGACAGTCGACCTCTGTCGGCTGCGTATAGGCCATTACTGGCTAACGCACGGCTACCTCTTACGTCGAGAGGAACCGCCAGAATGCCATTGTGGCGCTGTGTTGACTGTAGCCCACATCTGTTGGACTGTTCACTTTTAGCTGCATTGGGGCAGTCATTTAACCTGCCTAATGCGCTTCCTTCGATTTTAGCTAACGACGCCTCTATGGCTGACTGTATTTTAGGTTTTATTCGCGCAGCTGGTTTTTATCATAAGCTTTAATGGTGGGTTCGTATGCCTGATCTTCAGACATACGTCGCTTATAGTTTTAATCTGTTGTCACTGTTGTCTTGTCAGTCCTATTTGCGACTGGCAGTTGTAGTATGTGCAGAATGGCTGGCTCAGCCATTATTATCCTAGTGATCAACCAGCCAACATCTGCTATGATTTTAAGCATAGTTGTTTATTAGTTCCAACTCTATTGTGGTTTCCTTTTTATTTTTATGTTGTAAATATGGCCAACACTGTCTTCCTGTACGTCTTGTGTACTGGTTGCGGGGTGCTTATTTTTAACCATACATGAAATCCTGTGATCTCTTAGCTGGGAACAGGGGACTGATGACCCGGTAGTTTAGTCCCCTTTAAACACCCCCCCCTCACAAATGCCGGGATGGTTTTTTCCAAAGTGCACGGCCTTTTTCCTCCTCATCCTTCAAATGTTCAAATATTTGTAAAGCATATGGGACTTAACTGTGGGGTCGTCAGTCCCTAAACTTACCAACTACTTAGGAACTACCATATACTAAAGACATTACAAACATCCAGGCCCGAGGGGGTTTCGAACCCCCGACGGGGAACGGTCTCGCGCATCGTAGCAAAGCGCCTAATGCGCTCGGCCATTCCGCCGCCGCCCTCATCCTTACCCAAAACTACGAGCGTTAGTTCCGTCTCTAATGACCAAGCTATCGAAAGGACATTAAACCCTAAGCTTCCTTTCTCCTAACCCAAATAGAAATACTAACAATAACCACCGGTTGAAACACTTGAAAATAACGTCAACTGTCTTGGCCACAACTGCACTTTATCAAAGTCTTACCCGTTTCGACATACGTCATTATCAAAGGCTGTAACAAAGAGGATGGTATTAATATTCTACCCTTGATAAATATTCCATTCCTTGATAAATCATAAGAATAAGTAACAACTACTTTACACTCACCGAAACTCTATTAAAAAATTCCCTTTAAAACTATTGGTGTCATACACATACGTCATCCATAAAAGATGTTTACATTTCACCACAGAACACTTCTATAGGAAGGTCAAGAGCATACTCAAGTCTGCTTGACAGTCTATCCGGAAAATCCGCCAGATGGCCATACTGTCTTTCTGCTCCTCTCTCTCTCTCTCTCTCTCTCTCTCTCTCTCTCTCTCACACACACACACACACACACACACACACACCAATCACTCAATCACCTCTTTTTTTTCTTTTTTTTTATACAATGTTAGTGCTGTACAAAAATTGTTTTCTGTTAGATTATACAATTTTAAATTGGTGCTGTATAAAAATTTAAAATAATATAGTTCTGAGGTGAATTGTAAACATCTTTTATGCATGACATATGATACTAAAGGAAATTTTTGATAGAGTTTAGGTGCGTGTAACGATATGGTTACTTATTCGTTGTGTTTTATCAAAGCGTTGGATGGAATATTAATACCATTGCCTTGGAGATCTATAATAATCTTTGATAATAATCTTTCGTTCACTGAGGAGCCGCTTACAAAGCCTTTGATATAATGTAGATGTTTATCAGATGCGCGTTTTGGTGGATGTTCAGGCGGCGATTGTTATGTTTCATGCTCACACCGCTTATGGTACACAGTGTTCCCCTCCACGTCTTCACCTGTCTTCTCTGAGAACATGCATCGAAGTCCAAATCGAGGATTTTTTGTCCCATAAGTACTTGGTAACGAAGGCCGGCTGGTGTCAAGGCTCTGTGTACCATTCAGTACGAGGATCGTTTTCTGGTTATTAAATATTGCACCACAGGTTCGTTCATAAGTCTGGAGTTTATGTGTGTAAGGCTTTGGGTAAACACGCCGAGATAGTCTGCATAGGCGACAAATGACACCCTCGTGGTATATAGGACGATGGCACCAACGGTGCGCCCTAATGTCCTCCACAGGGGATGCACCGCTAGTACGAAGATGAATGTAGACATTGGGCATCCTTTGCGAACGGAACGCTGTATGTTGATAGGTGGCGTCTTCCAACCATTAATGTTCGTAACACAGAGTACGGCTTAAGCGCTCAACACCTTTCGCTCTCTTCTTCATCTGGTCTGTCTCTGGAAAGCTATCCTAAAGTTTTACATATGATTTAATACAGACGCGTTGCTTTTCTTACTCTGCCATCTTGCAAAGATCCAACACTTATACATGCAGCACAGTAGTGTGCAGGAGTGCCAACCGCATTTCGATACGCTATTCCTGCGAAATTACCAATAATTTGGAATTTTTTGAACAAATATAGCACTTGCTCTGCGTATGAGGTGCTCTGCGGATGAGGTGTTCTGAGCAAAAACAAGAAATAACACTTTAGTAGTTATGTGCGGGTCTTCTCATTTTCTAATAGTTCAGTACTCGTAGCTCTTCAGGATGACATTGCGGACATAGGTTCCAATGTCAAATTTAATTTATTAAGTCCTTTTTATCATTTCCTAAGTTTTTCGGTTTTATTTGTGGTCGCTATATGTCAAAATTCTTGCAATTCTATCGTCTCAACGTCTAATTGTGAAACAATAGTGTTTCTTATTTGGGATAATGTTGCATGCCAAAGGCGACACCGATAACTTTGCCCACGTGTTCCGAAGTAAGAGTTCTAGCAATAGAAATGAGTATGACAAGTATGTCACCTTGATCCCCTTTTCCTCGGAGGTGCCGATACGTAATTTGCTACGCATTTTCGCGTAGCTGCATTTCAGATGCGGACCGATAAGTGGAGACGCATATTTCTTGTGGTATGATCACGTGGTATCAGTCATCCTGCAATGAACTGGGCGGCCATTCCTGCTGGTGGCTCGAGTTCTCCCTCGGTTGTGGTACGTGAGTGCCTTCCCCTTAGTGTACGTTAGTTCAGAGAGTTTCAGGACTCATGTGCCTAGCTACTTGATCCATTAGGTTTCCCAACATTTGAATATATCTTATCGCACCGCTCTGCTGTAATCAGTTCCTCTCAGTGCAGTCGTACCTTTCAATGCGGTAGTACCCTAACGGTCCGCAACTTTAACAGTCCGTAACTTCCCTAGTATTCGATTTCAACTGTTTTTTTTTTCTCATGTAATATCCACTCTGAGCAACACATGCCACAACGGTAAAAAAACATAGTGCACAAATTTTCAAAACAATTATAAGACGTTCTGCTGTAAGGTTTTTGTTAAATTGTTTGCGTGTAGTTTCGTTTGCAAAATCGCTATGTGATTCTCTTTTTACGGTGTACAGTTTATTGTACGGTGAACACCAACTGCATATGATAACATTAACTTAGAATACTGCTGTAGAATAATAACTTAAAAAAAGTGATGACTAGGTTTTATTAAACTGTCCTCTACTCTACTGTGTTGCATGATATGCTGCTATATATGTTTCTGTTTGTATTACTGTATATAGCGTGTTTCACTAAGTGTGTTTCCCTCTGTAACTTATAAAATAATAGGAGACGGGAAATTTTAATGCGGTAGGTCAACACAAGAAATGGTACACTTTCTGCGGAGCTATGAACATAGTTTATTGTATCATTTTTCAAAGAGTTACACCACAAAGATATATATATATATATATATATATATATATATATATATATATATATATATATAATGGAACAATAGTTTTTTTCTATCGTGTATTGGATTCGTTTAAACCAGCTGCGTCCAAATCAATTTAAACTACATTCCTATCATTGTTAGTTTGGGAGCTACAACCCGTCAAAGTTCCGGGGGCGGAAGCTGCGATAGCGTAGCTGACTGGCCGAGTAGCCTCCGCCCCCTAAACTTTGAAGGCTTGTAGCTTCCAAACTAACAGTGATAGGAATGTAGTGTAAATTGATTTGGATGCAGCTGGTTTCAAAGAATCCCATGCACGATAGAAAAAACTATTGTTCCATTTAGAAAATTATACCTTTGTGCTGTAACTCTTTGGAAAATGATATAAACTATGTTCATAGCTCCGCAGAAAGTGTAACATTTCTTGTGTTGACCTACCGCAGTAAAATTTCCCGTCACCTATTATTTTATAAGTTACAGAGGCAAAGACACTTAGTGAAACACCCTGTATATGTATTTCTGTGAGTGAGAAAGTACTTAGTCACACTTACACGGGAGAAAATGAAACAAAATTTTGAGTCATATGCACAATAAACGATAGACAAAGCTACTGACGTTTCTTCTAGAATATTGCAATGGACAACAATGAAGTGCAATGCTTCGTGTACACTGGTATAGCAATATTATGCTCTAATTATTAAAATGTTGATCCAGTGGAGTGACGGAATTGTATTTAGAACTTGTGTATGCAATTAGTTATTTCTCCGTAAAATAATATAAAAAATACACATAGTGTTTCAAATCAGTTTGAAGCAGTTTTTCATCCTCTGCAACCGAATTCCTACAGTGAATATTGTACTGTAATTATTGCTTAACTACACGACTGACACATCTTTTAATAGATTTATCTTAGACTTTCACAAGAAACTTGCTTTTAAGAATAACGATAAATAAAAACAAAACGAATGACAAACGCCAGGGTTCAGAAATGTCTAGTTTTGGCGACTTCAGAAAACAAGTTTAATTAAAATAGATAGAGTAACGACGTAAGTGACAATGTGAGTGCTACGAAAAACATACGAAGAGGCAACATAAAAACTCGAGTAACCTCAATAATTAATTTTATTGAAAATCAAATAAACGCATAGCATGATTACTGTTTATGGTGGAAATCAGTAAAATCCACACAAAATGTTAAAGAAAAAGAAAAAACAAATAAACGAAAAAAAAAATTCCTGTACAACTGACCACTGAAGATGCTTTGAAATAATGCTAAAAGCGTTTAGTCTACGTTTTGTTAACTTTTACAGTTGCCTAATAATAATAATAATAATTTCGTGTGGATCATTGGCCTGATCTTTCAATTGGACGCCACATCGGCGACTTGCGTGTCCCTAGCCCACCCAATTTATCCAACCGGGGAAAGGGGACCTACAGCTTAACGTGGAATCCGAACCACGTGTCGTTTCTAGCGACCTCACATCCTTGAGAGGTGAATGATAGGTTAAAACGCAGACTGGAAAAATCCGAGGTCCGACCGGGTTTCGAACCCGCGCCCCTTCGGTTACCAGTCGAGCGGTTTACCCAAAGACCATCGGGCCCGACTTTTACAGTTGCAAAAGACGTCACTCCATTTTCTAAGTGCAACTGTGGAGAAGGAGGCCAGTAACCAAAGAAGAAACCTGTATAATGTGGTATTTCACAACGATAATTTCACTATGAACAGCTTGACCAAATACTGCAGCATTTCCATGTCTATGAAATTCAGCCCTCGCCTGTATACCATTTCTGCATATGATGAATGGCAGTAGACCATGAATGTTTCGCGTCTGTAGTATTACTGTAGCATATAAAATATAGATAGCAATACAGTGTCCCCAGAGGACTTGCACGTGTAACTTATCGCTGTCTCTCGAACTTTGATAAAAGTCGAATCATTGATACGAGAGTAATGATAGTATCATGTCTTACAGAACGCAGAATCAGGACTCTCGACTACAGTCTGCTTATCGGAGTACATACGCGTTCTTTAGAGAAACCTGTATAATGTGGTATTTCACAACGATCATTTCACTATGAACAGCTTGGCCAAATACTGCAGCATTTCCATGTCTATGAAATTCACCCCTAGCCTGTATACCATTTCTGCATATGATGAATGGCAGTAGACCATGACTGTTTGGTGTCTGTAGTATTACTGCAGCATATGAGATATAGGTAGCAATACAGTGTCCCCAGAGGACTTGCACGTGTAACTTATCGCTGTCTCTCGAACTTTGATAAAAGTCGAATCAGTGATACGAGAGTAATGATAGTATCATATCTTACATAGCGCAGAACCAGGACTCTCGACTACAGTCTGCTTATCGGAGTACCTACGCGTTCTTAAGAGAACGAGTAAGTTAAACTGCGAGACAACCGTAGGCTTGTTGGACTGTCTCAGATGATTAACATCAGCTCAGCGGCGAGAGGTTCTACACGCAGAGAGACGCTATAATTATTTCTCCTGGCGCCTGGCGCAGATCACTAAAAACTTCCTTCTACACCTCTATACCGAGTTGTATACTGAGGACACAAAGTTAATAACGACGTTGAGTAGCATTCTTTAGTGTGCTATGAGGGCACACGACTCCATTTGTAGTTGCCACATCGACTCTGTCGTGGGCGTAGTCCACCAGTGACTGGGCAACTTCTGGAATTCTTTTCGAAAGTGCTCACCAGTATGTGGCAAGGTTGGAGAACCGGTCATAATGACAAACGGCAAATTCCAGAAGTATATGAGTCGCACCAGCTCGGTCGTCAAATAAGAGCCAGTATAAAACATACACTGCGTGCTGAGACATGTACATACTCAAAAGACGGCGCTGCGTTCGGCAACGCCTATATAAGACAAAAGGTGTCTGATCCAAGAGTTATATGCTGCTACAGTGGCAGATTATCAGGAGTTGGAACGTGGAGCTATAGTCGCTGCATCAGACCTAAACGCCATCGAGCACGTCAGGGATGCTCTCGGTCACGTATCACTGCACCTCTTCAAATCACTAGGACACTTCAGGATCACCGACAGGCACGGGTGCAAGACTGGGAGGCTATACCCCAGAAGCTGCTCGACCACCTGATCCAGAGTATGCCAACCCGTTTTGAAGCCTGTGTACGTGTGCATGATGATCATATCCCATATTAATGTCGGGGTACTTGTGCACATGTGTTCCAGGAGGGTTTCCTCAACTTATCACCAATACTGTGAACTTGCATATCTGTGTCGTGTGTGTTCCCCATGCTCCGATGCTATTAGTGCCAGGTTTGTGTAGTGCCACATTGTGTGCCACCACAATCTGCAATTATCATTAATTTATGAGCATGAGTGTAGTTGCTAGCGGGCCGTGTGTGTATGCGCCATGTAGTGCTGTGTCGTCGGTAGCGAGTGTAAAATAAATTAATATTCAGTGAAAGAGAGATATCATGTCGATTAATATTGAGCCACTGACGCTCTGGTAATTTGTATATGTGCAAGTGAAATATATTTACGAATTTATGTTGAATTGTGCGAGATAATGTAAATTAATATACGGAACATCGCGACTGCATGAGTTGAGAGTAAAGGTGAAATTAATATTTTGCGAAGCAACAGTAATTATTCATTATCTCGTGATTTATACGATATATGTGAATCTGGCTTCACTCTAAACTGCTATTCTGAAAAATAAACCGACAAGTGTCTCTTAAAAAACCACCTTTGTTTCCAAGTAGGCAAAACCATTCATTCATTCACATATTCCAGTAATTGGTATTGTCATCTGTGCATCGTTAGAGTCTACGACCTGGGGAGATGAGTATCCGGTGGGACATGTAAAACTGAGTTACGCAACGTTGAACTGTATGTTGAGTGACTGAGTGCAACGAATTCAAAACACCTTCAAATGTTTGTAACTGCGTGGTCATCAGTCCGTAGTTTACAAACTACTTAAACTAAAGTAAACTAACCAAAGGACAACACACACTCCCATGCCCAAGGAAGGACTCGAACCTCCGACAGCGAGCAACCGCGCGCTCCGCAGCGAGGCGCCTTAGAACGCTCGGTTACTCCACCGCGGTCCAACGAATTCTGGCGAGTACTTAGGTACTATACACTACATTTATAATTAAGAGGTCTACATGTTTGACTCAGTATTAATTAATTCATCAAACCCCATGTGAAGTTGGGTGCCGGAATGTTGTAGTATTAATCCAATCTTATTTTTATGAGATTGTGAAGGAATTCCATACCCTGAGAGGGTACAGCTGCTGAGAGTTGTCGACAGTACGGTGAAATGCATTGGAAATTTTGTTTTCCTATACATTACTGTCATTTTTACATTATTTCTTGTGTGCTATCGATAATGACGGCAAATTTTAAGTTGGATAGAGGAAAATAAAAAGTGAATTCTAATCACTGGGATTATGTATTGCTTACAGTCCTTTCTTGCCCCAACACGATTCCTTCACACCGTCCACCCCACCCCAAATAGCTCGTCATGGAGACTATTAAGTTACTTCTATTTAGGTTATTCCCGCTTTCAAAGTCACATTTGTGATTTGACGAAGAAACTAGCTCATATGTTTCAAGGAGGATTAGAATCCTGTAAGAGAAACTTACAATATCATAGAAGACCAGCTTGCAGGCCACTAACACGATTGAGTAATCAGTGCTTACAATACGTAGCGAAGCAGGCATAGTATTTGTTGTATTTGATGTAGTATTACTAAATTTGATTATAAGTATACATAGTATTACTAAATTTATCTGTTACCATCAAAATACTGTTTTAGATCATAATCCATTTCGAACAACCTCAAGTCAAAAGCTCCCTCTAAATCGTAGGCGCTGATAAATTGTAGACATGGAAAAAAAAGTGTGTCTGTCACGTAGTAGGAAATTGGTGCTCGTAGATATGAGCATCTGTTCAATTAATTTGCAGTAACATTTAAACCATTTGGAAATTAATGTTTTATTATTAACTACACTTGTAAAATAGATATGCTATACTAAAGGCTTCGAAGCAGGACTGTAACTAACTACTTGTTTGGTCCGTAGACTCCTACGACAAATGCGCTGCACTTTGGATGGCAACGAAAAACTACTGATAGAAATGTATATGTTCCTAAATAATAAATGCTTGATCTACTGTCAATCAAAGGCTTTTTAGTGATATTCTGAAACAAAATCTGTAGGCAATTTACTTTACATTATATGAGTGCTCATTTATTTTACTGAAGAAATACAATTTTTGATATTATTCAGATGTTTGGATTTTCAACTGCTATGGTTGGAACTTTCTCTAGAACTTCCACTTTCTCAAACCGAATTCTTTCCTTCAACATTGTCTATTGTTCCCAAAGTACACTAACAGCACATGATGGTTAAAAGTAACTTCGTTTAAGTGTTCATATGGCGCAATAACTTTCTACACAAATTAAACTTGTGCTTCTTCCTTCGATGTCATGATTAGATAAACTGAGGAGACTTTATTTTCATACAACACTTGTTTCGCTTCGGGTTCATTAATCCGTCGGTAACAGAAACTTGCTTCAAATTTGATTGCAAATCTCAACGCTTAAGTTTCGCAAGATGGAAGAAAAATTATCGTCTCACCTTCTCAGAAACTTAATTTAATACGCAGCTCCTCTCTCTCTGGCTTCTTTCGTAGTAGTTTGCGCAATTCTTTGGCTTAGAGATAGAAGCTGTCATGTACGGTTTCATTAATAAGGTGATAAAATAAATATTAATCATGTTCGTATTAACAAAACGTTTCGTCTAAGGTGGAAAAAATCGCTTAGCAGTATCTATTTTATTAATTGGTATTTTTAGTTAAATGAACTAACAAACTGTGCCAATTTCCCGAATGTTCTTTGATATTTCACACATCTATGCGATTCCGATAAGTTATACAACGGCTATAACTTTTAATAAAATTAGATACTGCAGTCTTTTAATTTTAGTTTTTACTAGAAAAGCAGACTTTTTATTTCATTTCGTTTACAGAACCGTACAGTTGAGATTACAAATACGTGGCCTTTCAGCCTATTCTACAAATAGCATGCATTTTTATGTACATTATGTGCTGTACTCATCAGTCCTTCATATTGTAAACACTCAATCTTACGTAGAATGGTGGAAATATGCATTATATTTCTGACACGTTCGAATCATATGGTTCCTATAGTTCAACATCGTACATACAA
Organism: Locusta migratoria; assembly: GCA_026315105.1. NCBI lineage: Eukaryota > Metazoa > Arthropoda > Insecta > Orthoptera > Acrididae > Locusta > Locusta migratoria. Next base: position 349,180,462 of record CM048746.1, read on the forward strand.
TCCGAGGGGATAATTGTATCTGTGGAGTGAGCTTCAGACAGCTGTTATTTCAATAACTTAAAAAAACTGCATCAATTTGACCAGACGCAAAGTGACCCTCTATACCCAATTGCTTCCACTACCACACATAATATAATCGTAGTAACTATTTATTCTTGGAAGTCATATGCTACTAAAACTATATAGGTTTTGTTAAATTGTACCGATGCATCCCCACAACACTACTCTGTGATTTTAACTGCCTGGAATTTTTTCTGAAACGAATACTTTAATAAATCCATATTTCATACACGACAGCAAACTATAACGGTTTCCTCAACTATCCGTTTGAATCAGTAATGTTCGAGGAGGATTCTTAAGAAAGGAGGAAACGGATACAGAGAAGTCATAGTCTGACGGAACTCGTCATAATGTTTAGCAATCTTTCATTTGCGTGAGGTTAAGTTTAGTGATAAAATTAGGTACAAGCGCCAAACTGTGTAGAATATAAACTTCTTTTAAAGTACTAAGCTATTTAGAAGATATATTCCTTCTAAAGTTAACAAGAATTCTACTCTCTAATCTTCATCTTATTCTTCTTGAAATATAGATTGTCTGAAGGTTTGTATTTCATACCAGTTTTATTCTCGTCTTGATGAAATTCTGCACACTTCACCTTCAAACCGAGGAAGGTCACGCATAATGAAAACACACAGTTCAGAAGATATTACGTTATAAACGTTGAATTGCGTGAGAAGATGCTGCATCGCGCGACAATGTTGCTCATCTCCTAACCCACTATAACAGTTTAAACGAAATTTCGAGCACATATTACAGTGAGGTAAATTTTTCTGTAGAGATAAGAACCACTTACAAAACATATTCAGGAGATATGTCGTCATAAACAATGGGACGCATTATAACCCGGCCACTCACCCAACAGGTTTTAATTTACAACTTCTTCACTACTTAATCTATTCCACTCCCTGCCCCTGAAAAATTAAATTATTATGTGACACGTTATTAAAGATACAGGGCACCATAAAGGTTGAGCTATGTGAAAAAGAAAGTGTGGTCTGCATACAAATCTACGGGAGATACTGTACACTTGATCTTTAAACGAAGAAGAAGGTCACTGTCTACATTCAATTTCGTATGGCGCAAGGCGGAGGATACTTTACTTACAGATTTCGACAGCAATTCAGTATTTTTTGCGATCATGTTGAAATTTTGCGTACTGCAGGATGGCTGGCTCATGGACACAGGTATTGAGTTGCTAAGAAATTTGATAGCTTGTAGATCATGTCATAGGTGGAATGGGTGGGAAAAGATGACATACGGTGTAACGTATAGCATTCCCGTGAGAAATTGCAGGAATACTACCCAGACGTATTCTGATTGACTCCCCGCACCTATGTATAAGATCTCTTCTATGATACTTTTGTATAGAAATTAACGTAATTTTGTGTAATTAATATAATAATTTATAAGAATGTAAGTCGGCTCTCATTCACCCACTTCACAAAAAAGAAGACAAAACTGATCCAAACAACTACAGAGGAATCTCAAATGTTCAAATGTTTGTATAGTCTATGGGACTTAACTACGGGGTCATCAGTCCCTAAACTTACAAACTACTTACGAACTACTTACGAACTAGGACGGCACAAATCTCCATGCCCGAGGGGAGATTCGAACCCCCGACCGAAGTGGCCGTGCAGACCGTGACTGAAGCGCCTCAGTCCCCTCGGCCAGCGCAGCCGGCACAGAGGAATCTCTCTGCTGCCAGTCACCTACAAAATTCTCTCCAAAGCCCTGTTAAACCGGCTGGAACCACAGATCGACCCTCAAATTGGCGAATATCAAGCGGGCTTCAGGAAAAAAAAACCGTTCCTGCAGCCAACAGACTTGGAATCTCCGCACAATCCTATGCGTAAGACACTGCAGGATTACTACAGTAACATTTGTAGACTTTCCAAAAAGATTATGACTCCATTGATTGAGACGCACTCTTCTAGAGTCTAAGAGAGATGAATGTTGACCTTAAGACACGGAATATAATTCAAGAGACCCTCACTAACACCAAATCCAAAGTCAAATTTATGGTAGAATTATCAGAGCCCTTTGAAATCAAAACCGGCGTCCGGCAAGGCGATGGTCTCTCATCCATCCTATGCAATGCAGTCTTAGAGAAAATTATTCGTACATGGGAAGGAGAAGTCAAAGGAATTCAACTAGGCAGAAATAAGGAAAAGATAATCCACATAAAATGCCTCACTTTTGCAGACGACATCGCCATACTCTCGAATACCAGAACGGAAGCACAACGTGCACTAGAAGAACCACGAGATAGCCAAGAAAACCGGTCTAGAAATTTCTTATAAAAAAAAAACAATTTTTGATACAAAATCATCAGATAAAGTCCCATTAACGACAAAGCACGGAAAAATTCTACAAGTCAGTGAGTTTAAATATTTAGGAGAAATCATGCAACAATCTGGGCTAAACACAAAAGCAAACGAAGAAAGAGTGTCAAAATTACAGAGAGCCTATAAACTCACCTAGTCCCACCATAATAAAAAATATATTTCCACGGCCGCAAAACTACGACACTGCAACACAGTAGTCTTACCAGAAGCTCTCTGCGCATCAGAATCTACGGGCAAAAATCAAGGAGACTGAAAAACAAGAAAGGAAAATTCTGAGAAAAATCCGCGATGCAGTTTTTAGACAAAATATCTGGCATAAAAGACCCACAGAAGAACAATACAGACATTCTGAAACAATCACGACACAGAAAACGCAGAGCAAAAGGCTTCTTCTGCCTTTGAGAAAGAAAGTGGTTGCTGTCCGATACTTAAAAATAAAAATCTTCCCATGTATGCTTCTTTAGCCACTTTTTATTTTATTTTTATGCGTGTTATGCAGCTAGGCTTCGCCTGCAACGTTCGTCTTCACGAAAATTTACTGCTCTGGCGGTGGTGTCGTTCATGTCGGAACTTTATCTTCTGCTTCACTTATAGGTGGTCTGCATTCGATGAACTTTTCTTAACTTTGTAGAGCAATGCCGCGCAAGAACCACACATGATTTTTTTTTTATATTTTTGTATGTTATTTGATTTTTTTATTATTTTTTTTATTCATTTTTTTTAAATTTTTTTCTATCAAATATTGTCCAGATATTTGGTTAAGGAAACGAAATGAATCATAAAAATGAAGTAAACGAGTGCGATGCCTCTTCTGTGGCATATCCTTTAGTGTCATTTGGTGACGAAAAGAAATTTTTCTCTGTAGCGTGATTAACAGAAAAGTTTCTCCTAACTAAATATAAATGATAAAAATAAATAAATAAATTTTGTGATCATTCTTTTTTCTCTATTTTCTCTTGACCGCTTGTGAACTGTTTATTTCTTTAGAATAAGGAGTGTGTTCCGGCTTCCGTTGGTGGCATGCTGTTTCAGGGTTCTGCTGAGGCCTTCTCGGCTACCGTAGCGGCCACGGGGCCCACGAAGTCCCCACCGTACTTCACCCTCAACAGCGATCCCCTACTTTGGCATGCCTCTATTACCGTTACGAATTGGTTGTAATAATCATCCTACGCCATCTCTCTCGAAGAGAATCTTCAACATGTTGCCATAATTCTTTTTCATATCTCTTTTCCGGAATATGTTGTAATATCCTTGTAGCTGAAATTCTTTGAATTCCTGGACAGTACCGGTCCCTTTCTTATTAATGACGTAGTGAATAAAATTCCCCAGTAACCACAAAATGGCATTATTTTTTTGGGCAGGAAAATATATCTTGTCTGGGAAGAAAATTAGATTTAAATGTATTTCTCTCCCGTCGCTTCTCTTAAGGAACGATATTTGTTTCTTAAGTTCCTACCATATTGCGCTGTATTCTAAACATACGAATCTGTGTTCCAAGGTATCAATTGCGTTGCATTTTGGGCATCTGTTTGTATCACAACATCCTATTGCATACAATCTCTCATTGATCCTGCAGCTGTTATTATTTCATATTCATAGAATATATGACACCAACTGCGATTGGGCAAAGCTGAAAATGTGTACCCAGTCGGGATCGCAGTTGATGTCATATATTCTATGAATATGAAATAATAACAGCTGCAGGATCAGAAGTGGCGTCTGTTCTTTCGGAACAGACGCCACATGTATATATATAATATGCCGGTGACGGGCAATGATCCTATCGTTAGTGGGGAGGGGTGGGCAAGTTTGAAGCCCTTACTCTTACGGGAATTAGTTAAACTACGAGTTTGAGTACTATGGGCAGGGCGAAGCTGGGAATTTGTATCTGACGGGAGGCGTGCATGGGTAGTCCTTGCAGGTGCGGTGATCACTGCGTCCCCAGTGGTGTAGGGGTCAGCGCAACTGCCTAGAAATCAGGAGACCCGGTTTCGAATCCCGGCTGGGTACACATTTTCAGCTTTGCCCAATCGCAGTTGATGTCATATATTCTATGAATATTCACAATATTAACCCCTGTAATTAGGAATCAAGTGCACGAAAGTCATGGATACGTCGCTTGTTGTTTCACGACATATAAATAAACATTATGAATTCCGTATGAGCCTAGCCACCAATTTTATGTTTCACAGCACTTCACTTCAATGTAGGAGTACCGACGACCTGCGCCCCGTTTCTGCTTGAGGACAGCAACGAAAAAGAAGATAACAAGTTAGTGAACAGAAACTTTCACTGCACGCACTGACGATGCATGTACTTTTACGATCCTCACGTGCAGTGCTGCGTAATTAAATGTTCCGACATTGCCAAGAGTGTGATTTTGACACATTTGAGGGAAAGTGTTAGATAACTTCAAAAACTTTTCAATCATTTTTATCTACCTGTCTGCACTCCTTTTATCTCCTATCCCACCGTAGTGGGGGCATGATGTTCGAGTTGAGGTGGAAAATCATTAAAAGTAAGGCGTTATTTGTTGCGGCGAGATCGACTTGCGAAATGTCTTTCACCTTGTAGTGTAATTGCTTGCCTGACTATTCAGGTTTGAAAAATTGGCCGTACAGAAGTTGTTGAACTATTTTAAAATAATAATCAGTGACTAAGCCTTCAATTTAGAGGAACTGTTAATTTAAAAAAATTAAATGAAGTGAAATGGCCAAACATTTAATTGTTTAAAACATCTTGCAGAGCAAGTAACCTACGGAATTCGACGAATAGTTACCTTAAACAGCGGTGTAGTTGATCTCGTTGATAAGCTGTAGTGAGATTGGTTGTAATCCGCGTAACAATCCGCCGACATTGGATGGAGGTTCGGAATATTAAGATTCAATCCACGTGTAGCATAATTTTGAAAGAAGGAAATTTAGTGAATGAAAATTAATAATTAATACAGATTAATGGCTAATCAGACTTCGAACTGTTCATTACATAAAAGTGATTGTAGGTTCTAAGCCAATAAATATTGCAAAATGTTTAATTACAGTCAAAGATACTATGGCAAGCTACACGAGATACGTTAATTTAACATGTTTAATTACCGAACCATCCAAAGTCGTAATAATTAGTTATACCTGAAAACAGCATGATCACTAACTGGAGGGACTGGAAAAATAAATAACTGAACAACTGACTGAAATTAACTTTAAATGAGGGGATTTATTAATTTGAACAGAAAGCAAAATTCATACCTGAGTATCCATTTTATATCTGAAGATTTTGTATAATCAGTTTAGAACAATAATCAATAGTTAATAATGTCCGTTTCAGCATATTGTAGTGGCAGATCTTATCAGTAAAATTCAGACAACAGAACAATCAGAACAGAGCAGACAATAGAACAGAGCACACACTAGAACAGAGCAGAGCAGACAATAGAACAGAGAGCGAGTACGATGGGATTATTACTTTTGTAGTAAAAGTCAGAAATTTTAATTAGTTACAGTGATATTATAATTAGAGTTTCTTTGTATATCTTTTTCATAGCCTATCGATTTCAAGGAAGAAAAAATGAATTGAATATTTATCCTAACTGCATTTTATCTGCTTTAATATTTCAGATGGCTTTAAAATATGTTATTTACGGGGCTCTTGCTATATGGTAATATTAAAACCTACCTTCTCTTCCGAATGCTAACCGAATGTTAGTACTCACCTACCTCATCATCATCACAAAATAAGAGAAATCAGATTTAAAAAAAAATTTAAAAAAAAAAACACCGCCAAAATTATTTAGTTTTTTTTCTTTTTTTTTTTTTTTTTTTTTTTTTTTTCCTTTTTTTTTCCCTGCGAGCTACAACAGATTGGAAGTATAGAGAAATATTAGGCAAGTGTTTCGATGAATCCTCTGTATTGCACTTCAATGTGACTTGTAGAGTATCAATGTAGAAGTAGATATAGACTTGGCTGTTGGTTATTCAGGTGGCTAGGCGATTTGTGTGCTCGGTGTAGGCCCCCAGTAATGCCGTGTTTGTGCTCGTCGCACAGTAAGCTTGTTTGACTGTGCTGTGTGACCTGGATGGTGATTAAGTCTGTGACACTTCGACCGGCACTGCAGTAACATCTCGCCTCCAAAGCCGGAACTGCTAGTATCACCTCGCGGAAACTTTGTTTGAATTCTCTGTGTGTAGCGAGCCGGGCAGTGACCAAGTGAAAGACACATCGGCCGGTAGTGTTGTGAAATCTTGACTCCGAAAGCCGGAGGTGTTGGTGTCAGACCAGTGCCGGACTAAGGCTTTCGGAGGCCCGGGCGTGGCAGAAAAATAAAATGAGGCCCTGTCCACTTGGAAATACATGTATTGCTATTAAGAAAGTAACTTATGAAATTCGGAGGCCCTCCAGGATGAGAGGTACGGCACAGTCAAAATAATACCTTTCGAGATTTGGAAGCCCCAGAACGAGAGGCCAAGAGCGCACGTGTTCAAAAGGGGGAAAAATAAAAAAAAAAAATAAATAAATAAAAAAAAAAAAAAAAAAAATAACAAAACGCTTTCCAGGGCCGGGCCGCCCCCTTGCCCCCCCCCCCCCGCCCCCTTACTCTAGGAAGATGTGGTTGTTATACTTTATTGGACTGATTATTCTACCTGCCCTTAGAGCACCTAAATGCTCAATGGGTTTTCTTTTTGCCGTCTACGTACTTGTGGCTAACTCAAGCGTGGACGTATTCCAGTTTTTTTTTTTTTTTTTTTTTTTTTTAACATATGCGCTCTTGGTCTCTCGTTCTAGGGCATCCAAATCTCGAAAGATATTATTTTGACTCTGTTGTGCCTCTCATCCTGGAGGGCCTCCGATTTTCATAAGTTACTTTCTTAATAGTAATACATGTATTTCCAAGTGGACAGGGCCTCATTTTATTTTTTTGCCACGCCCGGGCCTCCGAAAGCCTTAGTCCGGCACTGGTCTGACACCAACACCTCCGGCTTTCGTAGTCAAGATTTCACAACACTACCGGCCGACGTGTCTTGCACGCGGTCACTGCCCGGCTCGCTACACACAGAGAATTCAAACAAAATTTCCGCGAGGTGATACTAGCAATTCCAGCTTTGGAGGCAAGATGTTACTGCAGTGCCGGTCGAAGTGTCACAGACTTAATCACCACCCAGGTCACACAGCGCAGTCAAACAAGCTTAGTGTGCGAAGAACACAAACACGACATTACCGGGGGCCTACACTGAGCACACATATCACCTAGCCACTTCAATAACCAGCAGTCAAGTGTATATCTACTTCTACATTGATACTCTGCAAGTCACATTGAAGTGCATGATAGAGGATAAAACGAACCACTTGTATAACATTTTTTTATAGTTCCAATCTCTAGTATCTCGCGGGAAAAAGGAACAACTAAATCTTTCTTTCTTTCTTTTTTTTTTTTTTTTTTTTTTTTTTTTTTTTTTTTTTTTTTTTTTTTTTTTTTTTTTTTTTTTTAAATCTCATTTGTCTTATTTTTATTACGACGATCAGGTAGGAGAGTACTAACATTCGGAAGAGAAGGTAGGTGAAAGATATTTCGCAAATAGATCTCGCTGCAACAAATAACGCCACTTCACTTGATCTGCTTCGGCAAGTTCACTTTGGAGGTGACTGTTCAGTCTGATTGGTGGTTGTGTGTAACGGCGTTGAGGCGACGGCAAGGCTGCAAACAAGAGCCTGATAAGGTTAAAAACTGTGCGTGCCAATCCTCTGTTATTACCTTCCGTGATGGTGCTCCCTTTTCTCAATATGGTCACCATTGTAGCTTTATTTAAAGATTATTGGCATCAAGGATGTTGCAGCACCTATATTAGGGAAAGGCTTTCCTGTTCGGATTTGGTTGTCACATGTAGTGCAATTGTGGAATCTGACAAATGATTTATTCTGTTCTAACGAGTGATCTAAATGTTTGGTTCTTTTATTGTGGAATGTTTTAATTATTGGTTTGCTAATTAAAAGATACTCAGCTAAATTAAATAGCTTGGTTTACAGATGCAAATTAAGTACTCTTTAGGATAAATTGCTCCTTATTAGTTGTCGGGTATTTTAAGGTCAATTAATACTTCTATTTATCGAATATTGTATATGAATAGTTTTTATAATTAATCTTGCCTCATCTAAATTAATCGACTTGCTTATTGAAGCCTTAAAATTACTGTTTGAGGTATATTGCTCCTTATTGCTTGTGAAGCATTTTAAGGTCATTTGATGTTTTTAATTATTCCTTCAATATTGTATTTGAATTTGTAATGATTAACTGAAGTTTAGAAAATTGTCAAGCAGCTTGGTTTTTTGAATTTGCACAAAAAGGTCAATAGTCTGAAACCTGTTTCTAAGGTTTTGTTTCAAATTTATTGCTGTAAAGAGCTATATTTAATAAACAGATTACTCTAACGGACGAAAAGGTGTGTTTGGTTAGGTCCCAGGTCTTCCAGACCCTTTAATTTGAATTAATTATTCATATTTGAATTATATATAGTATTTTCATGTTTTTGTTGTGCTCTTTGTTGTTGATTGATACGTGTTTCTGCTTCTTTTGTGTAGTCACCGTTTTATTATTATTTCTATTATTTACTTTACATTTCTCTGTCTCTTCTATTTTACAAAGTAATTTCCACCATATCATGCACTTACTGCTCAATATTAACCTAGAGGATATGGTGGAGACATGGCTTAGCCACAGCCTAAGGGATGTTTCCAGAATGTAACTTTCCCACTGCAGAAGAGTGTGCACTGATATGATACTTACTGGCAGATTAAAATTGTGTGCCGGAACGGGGACTCAAACTTAGGACCTTTGCCTTTCGCGAGCAAGCGCTCTACCACTGAGCTATCCCGACACGAATTATGGTCCACCATGTTCTTTCTTCCAGGAGTATTAGTCTTGCAAGGTTCGCAGAAGTTTTGGGAAGTTTGGAAAGTAGCAGGCGAGGTACTATAAGAAGTAAGGTTGTAAGGACGGACCGTGAGTCGTGTCGGGATAGCTCAGTGTCAGAGCGCTTGCCCGCGAAAGGCAAAGGTCCCAGGTTTGAGTCCCGGTTCCGGCACACAATTTTAATCTGCCAGGAAGTTTCAGTTTCGATATTGTTTTCGTGGCTTTTTATGAGATTATCTGAAAAGCTTGGGTGTATACAATAACTATATTGAAGGCTACGACGTGCATTTATGCATGTTTGACCTATGTAGAAAGGCATGAACACCAGGTTACCGTACTTGGTAGATTCCAGTTTTGGAGAATTTGTCTGTAAATGTGTTCTCGGTGTTTAGAATTTTGTACTGTCGTGCTAGAGCGGAATGATACTAGTAGAAATTGTTTCTTTATCTTTCCATCCCTGTGGATACTTAGTTTTCGTACATTAGTGTCCTGCGGTTGTTAAGCGTTTGTGTTCTTTTCTCAGTTTTAACTTGTACTTCATTCATGCTTCGTTTTATTTTTAACGTGCTTTTCTTATTTATTGTTCAATTTGTTATTTGGTGTTACAATCATCCCCTGTGTATCATATTTTATTCCTATATGTAGTTCAAATAGTCCACTAAGGTCCTACACAGTCTGTGGAGAATACACCTGAAATATATACAAGTAAAATTTTAATCACGGCTAAAGTTAAAACTAAATGAATGGCTAATAGCAAATGCCGTCCTCGTTATTTAACTGACAGCGATTAGCTAATGGACCATTAATGTTGTAAACGTAAATGCAATGCTTTTACTGTCATTAGAGCTGACTAGAAAAATTCTGGCACTTTATTTACCATTAACTTGTTCGGGGTACCTCATTTTCTAATAATCAACTATTCCGCACAGAAAAAAAACGTGTATGGGGTATTTAATAAAAATTACTTTCCCACTTACCAGCCCAGAGTTTTAAAGCTGTATCACTGGTTTCATACTAGAGTGAAAGTATTATTTCCTTTTTTCAAATTTGAAAGTTGACTGCACACTACAGTCTAGAATCTTGTAATAACACATGAAATTGGGTAATTCTCCGTTACAAGCCTCCTGTCAAAAAATATAATAAAATGTGTTTATTAATTTGACACTTTCACTCCTTTATTATTTTTTTTTATTTTTTTGTTTTGTTTTTTGTTTTTGCAGTTTATTCATGGTGTCTGCTAAAAAACATCATTTAAGCTTCATTTTGAAATGGTTTCTAAAATCACAAGTATTATGAGTGTTTTCTCTTTATTAAATGAAATCCTACATTCGAAACTTTTAAAAAATTATCTTCTTATCAGTTTCTTCCCTCTATTACAAGACCCCGATTGAGGTGGCAAATTCGGGAGAACGATGTTATTCAGATTATGGTACCGTGATTTTCCTAGACGCCTTTGAAGAGGCGCACGTTCAAATCCCTTCCTTCTTCCGCAGTTCGGGTTTATATTTCGCCACTAATGATCACATTGTCGACGGGACCTGAAACTCTAATATCCCTTTATTCTTTTTCATTAGTAAAACTATATGCAGAATTGAATTTATTAACTCTCTTTTTGTTGCGAATCCTTCATGAATTGCTGGATTTTCCTGCACATTCTTCAATGTACCTTTCTTGTTAATTTTTTAATAGCGTTATGGAGACCGTCTTGTAACAATAACATTTATTCGTTTGTGGAAATAAAATGCTGATCAAGTTTTCCTGATGATAATAATCCCGTTCCATTAATATTTTACTGTATGTACTATTGTATTCACTAAAGCAAATTTAGCATCCAACAAAAAATGTTCAAATGTCTGTATAGCTTACGGGACTTAACTACGGGGTCATCATTTCCTAAACTTACGAACGACTTATGAACTAGCTAACACTAAGGACGGCACAAATATCCATGCCCGAGGGGGCATTCGAACCCTCGACCGTAGTGGCCGTACAAGCATATAACATTCAAGATAGAAGGAAGAGATAACCTTGTCATTAAGTATTTATATTGCACTACGTGAAGCCGCGCGGGAATATCCGTGCGGTATGGGGTGCCACTTACAGATTGCGCAGCCACTCGCGTTGGAGATTCGAGTCCTCCCTCGGGCATGGATATGTGTTGTCCTTAGTATAAGTTGGTTTCGTTAGCTTTAGCAGTTTGTAAGTCTAGAAATCGATGAACAAAGTAGTTTTCTTCCTTCAAATATCTGGGAGAAATCATTGTACCATCTGGATTGCAAAGGGTATGCTAATTTGGAAAGAGCCACCAAATTCTTCAAAGCTTACCGAATAACTAGAAATTACTATTATAAAATGCGAAACTTAATCATTACAAGACAGTTGTTCTTCCAGAAGCTGTCTATTCCTCTGAATCCTGTAGTATGGCTGGCTCATGGCCACGGTTGTTCAGTTGCAACGAAATTTCATAGTTTTTAGATCACGTCATAGGTAAAATGGGTGGGCACATATGACATTTGGTGTAACATATCGCATTCCCGTGAGAAACTGCTCGAATAATACCTAGACGTATTCTGATTGGCTGTCCCCAGCTGGCAATAGGACAGGTACTAGAACAGACTCTCATCAGTAGGCAGGCCTCTACCTAGTTAAACTATGTATCTGCATTCCACTAGTCTTCAGTTAACAAAGTTAAGTATTGTACTCTCTCTCTCTCTCTCTCTCTCTCTCTCTCTCTCTCTCTCTCTCTTGTTCTAATCTAGCTTAGTGTTTCTAGTTTCTGCTGTCCCACTGGCTGGTCACCTCAGACTCTGTACCCACACACGCGTGCATCCTATTTTCCTGTGTCGGTTTGAAATTGTATGGTCATATATGCAGCATGGACGACTCTATGTAAGAAGAAAAACTACTTTGTATAATGAATTCAAAGAAGGTCTAAATTATCTGGTTAGAATATCTCAGCAAGGCTAAACATCAAAGAAAATATAATCAGGAATCATGTGGCCTTTGCAACACTTGTAGCAAAGCAAATGTTCACGTAGAAAGCCAAGAAGACCACTGGTAAACAATGGACGGAAGAACGCTGAACGGCATACCGAGTCCATGAGGATATTTTAGGAGGAGAAAAAAAAGGGAAAACCATCAACCCAAGTCAACAAGTTCAAACGCGTTCTATAAGTGGACATAATGAAGAAAGAAAGAAGAAAAACATCACACAAAGCCATGGACTCGCAACACAACTAAACCACAAAACAACAACAACAACAACAACGAACGACGTAACACAGAAACTCAACACGCAACGTGGTACACACTCAGTTATGAGAATAAACTGACACACATATTTGGAACTATCCTCAATTAACAAGGAGAGCACTGATATCTACCAATGAAGATCTGTACTTAGGATAGACCAGCAGGACATTTGAAACAAGATATAAAGAACACAATACTAAATGACTGTTTTAATATTACAATTTTGTAACATACATGCCTTTTTACTTGTATGTAACTTCATAAGTAATGAAACAATGACCAGTTCTTTAATTTATTATGTACGTTAATGAGTTGTGTATACCTTATTATATACACTCTTCTCCGCACTCCTCCTGGTGTTCTGCCACCGCTGACTTTGTGTGTTGTCCCAGACGAATGTATTTTCCGTTCGCCTATATATAGGTGTCCACACTCACACCTGACTTCGTAATCTCCGGCAGTATTCAGCTTGTCGACTGCGTCTTTCGTTGAACGAAGAACATCGTTTACTCTGTTCTTGCTTTCGTAGATAAGCTTGATGTCCACTCTGCGTAGTATTTTCCCCACACGTTCTGTTACCCCTTGCATGTGTAGTAATAAAGCAGTAACAACCTTCTGGTCTTCCCTATTGCTTACATTCTTTGTAGTCATGGTTTCCTAGATTAATGTCTTCCCATCACCGCTGGCCTCGAAGATGGATCTCAGGTTTTGTACTTCCACATTCAAGTGTTCTTCATCACTGATCCTGTGAGCCCTCTCCGTTGAAGTGTGAAGGAAGCGTTTCTTTTGCAAGGGGTGGTGGTGGGAGTACGCGTGCTGGTGGTCTTTCTGTGGACTCTGTGACCAAGTTTACCATCTGGTTTTCGGTATATTTCTACGTCGCGTAAGGGCTGTACCCCATTCTTTTCTATCTCCATCGTAAATTATATTGTGCTGTTGGTTGAGATGTTCGTGGAAAGTCTGTAGCTCTTCTCTCTGTCGCCAGATGACGAATGTGTCATCCACTTATCGGAACCATCGTCCTGAGCGCAATGAAGCGGACTATAAAGCTGTATCTTCAAAAGCATCCATGAAGATGTCCGCCGGAATAGGCGATGCGAGGGAACACATAGCTACACCATCTACGCAGAATGGACACGAAGCCTATCTTCAAAAGCAGCAACAAAGTAAAAGATATCCTTCGTTCAACGAAAGACGCAATCGACATGGTGAACACTGCCGGAGATTACGAAGTGAGGTGTGAGTGTGTACAAGTATATACAGGTGAAACAGGACGACCTATTAAGACGAGAACATTAGAACACGAAAGACACATTCATCTGGGACAATAGACAAAGTCAGCGATGGCAGAACACCAGAAAGAGAGCGGGGAAGAAATAGTGTTTCGAGAAGCACGTGTACTAGCGAAATAGCCGTTTCAAATGAGGAGGAAGATCAGAGAGGCCATAGAAATTGCAAAGTGACCCACCAACCTGAACAGAGAGGACAGGTACAGACTAGCGGCGTCCTGGCTGTAAGCAGTGACAAACGACGGCGCGCAAACCAACTCACGTGCGCGGGAGACCACTAGCGCGCCCCAGCCAAGTAAACAGCGTGACGTCATAACCACCACCCACCTCTCATTCGCTAGTTACCGCCAATAGAAATAAACAATGCAAATGTCAATGAAGTAACCTCTACTCCCTCCAGTCACAGGCTATGATATAAACACCAATATAGAACGCCTAATAATTCGATAACAGCTTCTCCCACTATTATATAAATACCAGCAATCCTTTGCATTCAGCAGGCAGCCAAACACCTCGACAAAGGCCACTTGCAACAGTGGCCGAAACGTCGGATTTTGTAGATTTACAATGCGGCCAAAAACCCCGAAGAATTTTATTGACAGTGACAACGGCCTTCGTTTACATATACAGGGTGTTTCACTAAGTGTGTTTGCCTCTGTAACTTATAATAGGTGACGGAGAAATTTAATGCGGTAGGTCAACACAAGAAATCTTACGCTTTCTGCGGAGCTATGAACATAGTTTATTGTATCATTTTCCAAAGAGTTACAGCACAAAGATATAATTTTAAATGGAACAATAATTTCTTCTATCATGCATTGGATTCGTTGAAACCAGCTGTGTCGAAATCAATTTAAACTACATTCCTATCACTGTTAGTTTGGGAGCTACAACCCTTCAAAGTTTAGGGGGCGGAGGCTACGACAGCGTAGCTGCCTGTTGGTGGTCATGAGACAGTGGGTCGTGCCCCAGGGGATAGCCACTCGGCCAGTCAGATACGCTATAGCAGCCTCCGCCCCCGCAACTTTGAAGGGTTGTAGCTCCCAATCTAACAGTGATAGGAATGTAGTTTAAATTGATTTGGATGCAGCTGGTTTAAACGAATCCAATACACGATAGAAAAAACTATTGTTCCATTTTAAAAATTATATCTTTGTGGTGTAACTCTTTGGATAATGATACAATAAACTATTAGTTTCTCCATCGTTGGATGGTTGCTGTTGCCGCAACTGTGGTTCAAATTTAATGAAAGTCCAGCTCCAGTTGCAATTAGTTGTGCTTTATTTAAGCCCACACTACCGGTTTCGGCCTCTATGTTAGGCCATTTTCAAGTGTGACAGACCTGCATATAATGTGTAGCAATAAGTTTACAAAAATTATATGGTAAAGATAGAATGATACATATGTAAAAAGGTGCTGTACAGAAGCAGAAAGAAACTTACGTTATGCCATAGAGAAAGCAACGTCAAGTAATTAAAACGATAGAACTCAGAGAATTTAAAACTCTTGGCGCCCAATGGTGATATAAGAAAAATGGGCGTGTCATTTTTAACATTCCAGAACATTATAATCGGCATGATCTGATGTGTTCTGATATAAACATTACATCATTGCATGCTTAAAATTATAAACATCAGTTGATAAAATGTAAGGTCAATAGTAAAAAATTACAATTGTCAGTTAGGATAAAAAACGGAAATGTAGCGGCCAATGAGGCTATGTGAAAAGTGGGCGTGTCATCAATTTAAAATGTTTTTTTTTTTAATACAGGAAGTATAATAATTTAGCTTAAGGCCAATTGCATTCAATTTAGTTTACATTAAAGTTGAATGTATAGATTTGTACAAGGTACAAAGATTCTTAGGTTGTAAAATGTAAAATGATTGCAACAAACGAGGCGTCCAAGCCGATAGTTGAGGGGCGGCCTCTAGCGAGCGAAATTTGAACCAGGAACGCTGGTGCGGGCTCCAGAGCTGTTTGGACGCGTCGTTGATTGCTTACATTGTACTGTTTACAAACAGTAGTATGTACGTATTTCAAAAACAGCCACGAACTTGAGGAGCATTTCTAAAAAATTTTGTCAATTACTGGGCGGCAGATATCTAAGAAATTGGTATTCTTTAGAGTGCATTGCTCGTTAGGTATTGAAAACAACCTAACAATACTCCACAAAATGAAGAAAGGCTATTTTATGGATTTTTATGGAGAGGTTGCCATATATACGCACCTAAAAAAGTCCAAGGAAGACACGCTTAACGAGCAATGCTTTTCACATAGCCTCATTGGCTGCTACATTTCCGTTTTTTATCCTAACTGACAATTGTAATTTTTTACTATTGGCCTTTACATTTTATCAACTGATGTTTATAATTTTAAGCATGCAATGATGTAATGTTTATATCAGAACACATCAGATCATGCCGATTATAATGTTCTGGAATGTTAAAAATGACACGCCCATTTTTCTTATATCACCATTGGGCGCCAAAAGTTTTAAATTCTCTGAGTTCTATCGTTTTAATTACTTGACGTTGCTTTCTCTATGGCATAACGTAAGTTTCTTTCTGCTTCTGTACAGCACCTTTTTACATATGTATCATTCTATCTTTACCATATAATTTTTGTAAACTTATTGCTACACATTATATGCAGGTCTGTCACACTTGAAAATGGCCTAACATAGAGGCCGAAACCGGTAGTGTGGGCTTAAATAAAGCACAACTAATTGCAACTGGAGCTGGACTTTCATTAAACAATAAATTATGTTCATAGCTCCGCAAAAAGTGTAACATTTCTCGTGTTGACCTAACGCATTAAAATTTCCCGACACCTATTATTTTATAAGTTACAGAGGCAAACACACTTAGTGAAACACCCTGTATATACTGAATAATTGGCAACTGTAGTCATAACGTTTATCTCACATAAAAATTAATGGAAAATCTTAAACCAAGCTGCAGACTACTGTTCTGTAAACTGCTTAAGCTTTTAGCACTGCTGGTGGCTAAATATTACAACTCCGGTAATAGTTTATGCACGAATCCGCTGCATATAAATTAATGTCATCCTAGCAAACTTCCCAACACTTTGTGCACTCCGGGTTCCCGTTATTTGTCTCGTCTGCAACGACTTGGCAGCAGCCGGTGCATTTCCTCCCGCTAGTCTGTTGAAGAAATTTATTATCTGCGTCTTTCTCCATAAAACAGTTCTCCGGTTTTTACGAGACAGTCCGCCTTCGAAATTCCCTTCGTCTGTTATTACGGTGTTGGCGACAAACAGGGCGCCGTGCGTGCGGGACGCGCCGTCGTAGCGGAGACAAGCCGTTAAATCCTGGAGGGCAGCAGCAGTAGCAGCGTCGCGCGGCCATTACCGGCGGCGTCGCGTGGCAGCAATTAGTAAATTGCTGTAACGACGCCGACGCCGGCGCCGGCGCCTTCTGCACAGGCCCAGACGGCAGCGCCGCCGGCCGATAAAACGGTTACAGCGACAGCCAGCCGTACTTCTGTCTCCGTTCCGAGCGCGAAACTTTTACACCGGTTACGCTGTTACGGTAATCCTCACACCCAAACCTTCAGATGTCAGACACACAGATCCACACCAAACGTTGTACATCGATAGAGTATCAACCGAAACATCTATATAATTCCTGATTTTTGCTGCCGTCCAGTAGAACGTGCGTAAATTATAATAATAAGTAACATAAAACCTGCGGATTAGAGAAAAGCGTGTTTGTGAGAAGCAATCAAGCCACGCCCCCGTGTGTTAGTTGGTAGAGCATTAGCTTGTGGTGCAAAAGGTCTAGGGTTCAAGCCCCAACTCGCTTCATTTTTTTTTCATTGTTTAAACTATAGTACGTTGGAAATTGTTAAAAGGGGCATCGTGTTCGTCATATGTAAAAGGACTGTTTCGATTTTGTAGCAATGTGTTATTGGCAGTTTACTCTTGCTTCGTTTTATTTGAAAGTAGGACACCTGTACAGTATTATTACTTTAATTACGCTTATTGTTTTAAACATTACTATTTTTTGTTATTGTTATTACTATTAATACAGCTCTATGCGTGATGCAGTTTTTTCTTATTATTCATATGTTCTGATTATGTTCGTTTATTCTGTGAAACTACGAATAAACCCTGCAGATTAGCTACTTCCAAATAAAACGAAGCAAGGGTAAACTGCCAATAACCCATTGCTACAAAATCGAAACAGTCCTTTTACATATGAGGAACACGTTGTCCCTTTTAACAATTTCCAACGTACTGTAGTTTAAACAATGAAAAAATTTAAGGCTATGTGGGGTTTGACCCCAGGACCATCTGCATGACAATCTAACTTTTTTTTTTTTTTTTTTTTTTTTTTT
Organism: Locusta migratoria; assembly: GCA_026315105.1. Taxonomy (NCBI): domain Eukaryota; kingdom Metazoa; phylum Arthropoda; class Insecta; order Orthoptera; family Acrididae; genus Locusta; species Locusta migratoria. The sequence goes on from CM048746.1 coordinate 349,198,670, forward strand.
TTTTTGGGTCTCCTTCCTCCCCTTCAACCCGTCCTTCCGCTCACCAAATTCGCCTTCATCGGCGTCGCCTTCATCGGCCTTTGGTTAAAGTAATGTGCTCTTCTTCTGCACGTTAAGGTAGTGGATCTCTTTCCGTCTTGAAGTCCTCCGCAGGTGTGGAACTTCATCCAGAAGGAAACAAAATATAGCGACAACTTCTGTCACAGGAAAATAATAATAATGATAAATAATAAAACAAATAAGAATAACTAAAGGAATATGATAAAGAAACTGACACTTCTGTCTTCACACACATGTCATTTTCAACACAGTCTACTACCAGAGTTCGTCTTCTCGTGAATTGGGTTGGGTTGATTTCCGTTTGGATCTTCTTTTCGTAAAAAATCACAAATCTCCCTCATTTTGAAACTGTTTTACTTTGTCCTCTCTTAACTCCGGTAGCGCCACGCGCCGATATGACTATGCGTCATGCTTCTTTGACATCCTCTTTCTAATGTTTCACTAGTGTCGTAGGGTTCATCATAAACTAATATCGTTCATTGCCCTTTGTTTTTCATATCTGCGTTAATTCTAACGCCACTGGATAGTTTGCAAATAATGTTTTGTGTCGTGGATTGTTTAGGAGTTTCATAGCCTGATTTATACTATAGAGTCGAAAATCGTGGTAAGTGCCTTCCGCCGGTTTATTAATTATATAATGTAATGTGTGGCCGACTAGCCAGGTCCACATGTTTTGTTTCGTCATTGGGAAATAGTCGAAATCAGGTTGTAACATGGTTCCAATTGCTATTTCTTTGGTGGTCATTCTGCCTATTAGAGCAAGTTTCCTTCGACACCATTCCCATATCTTCGTATTCTCTCCGCATACACACCTGTGTTGTAGTGTATCGATGAGGTCGCAACCCTTACACGTTGATGTCTTGGCCAGCTTTATTCTGTGAAGTTTTTCCTTCGTGGCTATTGTTTCGTTTACGACTCTGTACCATGTTGATCTGATGTTTGTGTCGAGGATCTTGATGTTGATGTTTTTCCACACTGTGGGCCACCGTATGTGCGCGTATTTGGTTTCCATCCTGTTCTGTCTCCCGTTGTCATTCATAAACTTGTATATCTCCGCTGTTGTTTTATTTCTGATGGTGTTGCTCTGCCTTCGCAGGTAGCTTGCGTCTAGGAAGAACTGGCGAATATGAACTAGTTCGTATGGTACGGCACTAAGGTTAACCGGAGCCTCTAAACTAAGTGGTCTGTATGCGTTGATGACTGCTCGGAGAACGCTTTGTGGTTGTTCGTCATAAATTTGGAGAGTTCGACTTATCAGTAGTGCTCTGCATTTGGTACCAACATCCACTACACCAAGTCCTCCTTCTCTGCGCGGAAGTGTCGTTACATCTATTCCGACTTTAAATATACTGCCTCGCCATAGATACCACCCTACCGCCGCCATCACTCTGCCAGCTATTGTTGCATTGACCGGAAGGATTTGGCCTACGTACCAAATTTTCGATAGGATTTTGGTGTTAACAAAGTGAACTCTTTCAAGTAAATTTTGCATACGACCGTAGTTCTGTCGGAGACATGCTCTCGTCATATTTAAAATGTCTCTCCAAGTTGCAGCCGTTGTTCGCAGAGGACAATTATACATGTTTATTCCGAGGAGTTTCAGGAAGTCGGTACGCACGTAGTCTTCTCCTTCATTTTCTGGGAACCCTCTTCCTAATGGCAGTAATTTCGTTTTCCGTATGTTCAGTCTGGATCCTGAAGTGTGTTCAAACTCGCCAACCACCGTGTGCACGTCACGCAGTTCCTGAGCGTTGTTAAGAACAACTCCCACGTCATCCGCGTACGCGATGCATTTGAGAGTGCTGCCGTAGATGGTCATTCCTTGGAGCCGTTGGCTGAGTCTCCTAAGTAGTGGGTCGATAGCAATGACGAAGAGAGTCATTGACAAAGGACAGCCTTGTCGTACGGATTTCTCTATGGGGATTGGTTTCGTGAGATGTCCGTTTATCTTTACCCTCGACTTGGCATTGTTAAAGAGATTTTTGAGCATGCAGACGAATTCTTCCCCAAACCCCAGACGGGTCATTATTGCGAAGAGGTACTGATGCCTGATCCTGTCAAAAGCCTTGTTAAGGTCTAAGGATAAGAGTGCTGCTTCTGGACGTGTAAGAGCACAGTAGCTTATGAGCTCCCTATAATCAGTGAGACTTTGAAGGATCGTTCGTCCCGGTACTGCTGCCGTCTGACTTAGATGTATGATTTTATGCAACACCAGTTTGATCCTCGCTGCCATGACACGGGCTACTATCTTGTAATCCGAGTTGAGTAAGGATAACGGGCGGATTTTATGCATTTCGTTACAGGGGTATTCCTTGGGAATAAGGACTATGATCCCCTCGTTGAATCCATCCGGTATAATTGTCCCGTCCTTAATTTCGTTGCACATGTCGAGGAAGCAGTTTTCCAGTAGGTACCAAAATCGTTTGTAGAATTCTATTGGCAATCCGTCCGCGCCAGGTGATTTGTTTCCCTGTGCTCTTTTCATTGCTGATCTCAGTTCTTCTACTGTTATGTTTACCAACAGAGATTCCGCCTCTCGTGTATTCAGTTGGTCAGGTAAGCTGTTCATAATCTGCCTGAGCAACTCGTCGTCGACATGCTCCGAAGCGTACAATTCCGTATAATACTCAGTGACGTATTTCTTAATTGCCCGGTGATCTTTCAATAGGTTTCCGTCTCCTCTTCGAAGGCTGTGTATCAGCCCATTCCGCTTGTGACGTTGTTCCTTCGCAAGATGGTACAGCGAAGGCGCTTCCCCGAACAAGCTGTTGTGGTCTCTCGACCGGATTATGATGCCTTCCATCTGTTTTCTTTTTAGCGCCGTTAATTTTGCTTTCACTTTTTTAATTTGTAATATGGTGTCCGCTGTTCTGTTACGACATTCGTGGAGTTCCCGGAGGCAACGGAAATAAAACTCAGACACGCTCTTTTCGTCTTGACGCCGTTGAAAGCAATACGTTTTTAAGCAACTGATTATCTTTGGTTTCGCACACTTGCACCACCATTGTATCGTACTTGGGAAGTTTCGGCGTCGTCTCATACAGGTATTCCATACCTCTTCCACACGAAGCCTCAAACTATCTTCTGGAAGGATAGTGACGTTAAGTTTCCAGATGTTCCTTCCCCGAAAAATATCCTGTTTGGTCATTTTCAGTTGACAGTGATACGCCAAATGATCTGAGAAATACACTGGCCATGTTTCAGGTCCAGTGACATCTGCTGTTAAGCACGGTGTTACATAAATCCTATCAATTCTACTAGCTGAGGTGGGGGTATAAAAGGTAAAACATTGACGATCTCCATGAATAACTTCCCAAGTATCGGCAAATCGCATCTCTCGTATTACGCGGTCTAACTCTGCGCTGTAATTAAAGTTGGGATGCTGATCTTTTCTCTTAAGCACACAATTAAAATCACCGGCTAAAACCATTGCTTCTTCAGCTCGTCGTATTAGATACAAGAGGTCCTGTTCATAAAAAAGTGATCTCTCCGCCCTGTGCTGGTTGCCTGAAGGAGCGTAAATGTTTATAAAACGAACGCCATGGATTAAACAAAACAACCCTCGGCCGTTTGCTATCCGTTCTATATCAGAGACTACGATTCCCTCCTTAATCAGGAATGCCGTCCCAAAGGCTCCATCCAACGTCGTGTTTAAAATCGCATCATAGCCAGTTATATTTAGCTGTAGCTCATAGTCGACCTCTTGTAACATCACGATGTCAACATCGGCGCTGTAGATGTAATCTCGGAGGGCGTCAACCTTCAGCAACGTCGTTATTTTATTGATGTTCAGGGTTGCTATTTTATATGTTTGAAGAAGTGACATCTATGGGTATAGGATCAAATGTTCCCCTGTAACACGAGTGAAATCATGTACAGGCAGGAAAGACAGGTCATCCAACTAGTTGGAAGTTCAGACGCCCTCTGTCCGCCGGAGTTCATCGTGCAAGGATGTCTTGGTGTTGTACATCGTAAATGTAGTAAATTTTAGTAAAAATCCGGGTCGTCTTCTCTATCCCGCGGCGGGCCCTCTTGTCCAGGAGGCAGTCCGCCGTGTGGTTCCACCTGCATTGTATCAGCATCGCCGTGGTCCTCGGCATTATCTTCCATGTCCTGGTACCAATCCAGCGTACGGTTGTCGGGGATCGGACTTTCCTTCTCCTGTACCGTGGATACTAACGGTTTATTCTTATTGTCGGAACCTTTTGTGTCTTTTCCGTGGGGGCAAAAGTTGCCACTTTTCCGGTTGTTCGGTCCGACATGTCTCCCGTCCGCGATTTCTTGTTTGTTTTAGAAGGCTGTGAGCCGCCGGCCGTGTCCTTCGCCGTGATTTTCTGGCGAACTTGCGCCGCCCTTTCCCGCAGCGTCGGCGCATATTTTTCCGCTGCTTCATGAGCGATGCGACGCTTCTTGTGTTCCTGGGGAGATACGTCGCCTGAAGTTTCAGTTACCTCCATCATGTCCGTCTCTGATGGAGCGCTGTGTGCTTTGACCTCCAAAATCGTGGAAGCAATTTCGGACGAGCCGTGGTGTGCCGGTGTCACTGCGGCACAACTCTTATCCGCCACGTGATCGTCAGCAGTCGGCATCGCCGTGTCACAGGACTCCATATGCACATCGTCTGCCGAAGTGTTTTCGGCGACAGATGCGTCCGTTGTTATCTTGGAATCCACCACGACACCGTCTGCCGAAGCGTTCACGGTAACAGTCGTGTCCGTCGCTACAGCGCTAGATTCTCTGGTTGCACCTTCTACAAACGTGTCCTCGGTGGCAGATGTGAGAGCCGCTACGGTCGGTTGTGTGGCCACGTGTCCGCGGGCTACCGCTGCGTACTGAGCGGCAGTGAAGTTATGGTGGTCGGCGCTTCCGCCTCGCCTACCGGGGTCTGTGTCACTCGTCGTTGCATACACTGAGAGCGGACATGACCGGTGGAGCCGCACGCCCCGCACGTGCGTGGTTGACCGTCGTACATTACTATTGCCCTATAGCCACAAACTGAAATATAGGACGGAATGTGTTTCAGAAGTTCGATTCTGACTTGTCTAACGCCATTCAGCACCTTGAATTTGTGAGCACCGGACCATATTTCAGCAACATTACTAAGGACGGTGCCATAACTCTTTAAAACAGAGTCGATATCCTCGGCGGTAATTTCAAAGGCAGTTCGAATATTCTAACCGTCCTGATACCTAGACCCACTTGTGTTATGCGGACCTCTCCTATATTACCGTCGGAGTGCTTAAACTTTGAAATTTCTCCGCAAGATTCGACAACCGCGTCACATTTGGCTGCACTGAGAAGTTTCAAATAAACCGTGCTGCTACAGAGCGACAAATGGTAACCAATGACATCGTCGGTATTCAATTTCATTGATTCTTCTATAAAATCCTCAATCTCAAAAGATGTCGGTCGCACTAATTTCGGGTCAAAAGTCAATTTCAATGTGTCTCTTCGTGGTGGTTGCGTCATCGTTAAGTCGTTCGAAATATCATCACCAACAAGTAAACACGCTCAGCGGCGTGGCACTTACCACACAAACAGCGCTCTGCCGGCAGCGGCGAGGACGTATAATAGTCTACTTATTAACCCACGGAAGTGTGACGTGAACACGGCTCACAGATACGCTTTTGGTCTATTCCGTAGATTAGTTGTTACTTATTATTATAGTTTATACACGTTCTACTGGGCGACAGCACAAATCAGGAATTATATAGAAGTTTAGGTTGATACTCTATCGATATACAACGTTTGGTACGGATCTGAGTGTCTGACATCTGAAGGTTTGGGCGTCAGTGTACTTCTTGTCCAGTCAAATTAGGGTTTCACCTCGGAAAGAGAGGTAACAAGCTGAATATTTGCGTGAGCTTTTGTTTTGGCATTCTAAATGATGTGTCAAAAGTCTCATAAAATCTCGTGTCCGCGTCTTAGGATATTAAAGGTCAAAGGTCACGAAAATCAGTTTTTCGCAAAATATCTCGGTTCCTATGCCTTAAATGGTATTTGCATTTCCGATAAAAGTTGTAGAGCATTAAATTCTCTACAACTTTTGTTTTAAACATTTTTTGTGCAATTGATCGTTTTTTTAGATAGAGCGCGGAGAGCGCACAGGTCACAGCGCTCAGACATATAAGACGTAATGCAAGTCAACCGCGAATCCCAGTCAATGGTACATTGTTTAAAACTTAATAAATAATTGGAACAATTACAGTAACAAACCTTCATTCTTTATGAATTGTATTCAATATTTCTTAATATTATTCATAAATCAAAAAGATTTGTTTAATAATATTTACTTATTTCATATACTTTAAGTATATTATAATTATATTCCAATATATCTTAATTGTATTCTTTTCTACATGAAACATAATGAAGATATATTAGAATATAATTGAAATATACTTCAAGTATTTGGCTTCATAACTTAATAATTTCATAAAATAAATAAATATTATTAAACAAATCTTCTTGATTTATGAATAATATTAAGAAATATTGAACACAATTCATAAAGAATGAAGGTTTGTTATCGTAATTGTTACAAAGATTTATTAATTTTAAACAACGTACCATTGACTGGGATTCGTCTTATATGTCTGAGCGCTGTGACCTATGCGCTCTCCGCGCTCTATCTAGAGAATGATGAATTGCACAAAAAATGTTTGAAACAAAAATTGTAGAGAATTTCATACTCTACAACTTTTATCGGAGATGCAAATACTATTTAACGCATAGGGAGCCAAATATTTGCGAAAAACTGATTTTCGTGACGGTGACACGAAATTTTATGAGACTTTTGACACATCATTTAGAATGCCAAAAGAAAGGTTTATAGAAATATTTAGCTTGTTACCTCTCATTCCGAGGTTGACGCCTTATTTCGACTTATTTGACTGGACTATTCGCGCGCTAACTTGGAACTATGATTGAAGTTTTTAAATGTTTCGGAACGTTGCGGTTTTTTAGCGAATTACTTTCCTGGAGTCGTTCCATAGCAGAGGTATTTCTGCGTCGTGGTAAGTGAAGAAGGAAAAGACTTCAATAAGATAGAAAATTTTAACCATAGAAGCTAATGTCAGCGACCGTTACAACGTCAATGGATAAACAAGCACCCCTCGGTCGCAAATTAAAAATTATTTGACCAGGATTCGGCAGTGACTAAGATTGCATTCATCAGAAATATAAAAAAAAGAAAGTCACATAATAAAATATACCACTCGACTGTAGAGCTTACGTCACAAAATTTAAAAAGAAATTTTCAAAAAGCCGCGGTGGAGTAGCCGAGCGGTCTAAAGCGTCTCGCTGCGGAGCGCGCGGTTGCTCGCCGTGGAGGTTCGAGTCCTCCCTCGGGCATGGGTGTGTGTGTGTTGTCCTTAGGTTAGTTTACCTATGTTTAAGTAGTTTGTAAGCTACGGACTGATGACCACGCACTTTGGTCCGATAGATTTACAACCATTTGAACATTTGAATTTTGAAATTTTCAGAAAAATTTTCTGAGCAGTATAATTTATTATGTGAGTTGTTTTATATTTCTGATGAAGGCAATCTTAGTCATTGTTGAGACCAGGTCAAATAATTTTTAATTTGCCACCGAGGACTGCTTGTTTATCCATTCAAGAAGATAGCCTAAACGGAGCTTTCTCATAGTGCTGCGGTATCTACAAGACCGTATGTAGGCGGAGGACATAGGTGACCCCTCCTTCCTCCACCCGATATGTCTGGACTTACACTAGATGCAATGCAATTTTTCTAATGTGATTTCTTCATAATATTCTTAATAATAATGAAAGGTTTGTGAAATGAAAAGGCACGAAACGTCTTAACAAAGAAACCGGTTAAAATTTGAATCTGCCGCTTGGGATAAGGTAGTCGTAGAGTCCGGCCTGGTTGTAAGCAAGCAGATGTCTCTTCAGTCTAATTAACGCCGCCACAGAATAGGGAGTATACAGAAGGGACAGCTTGGGGTGGCTCCTTTGATCTTATGTCGCCAGGCGTTGCGTTCGATGCCATATTGAAACGCGGAACTACAGCCACTTAGTACTATGGCTGTAAATGGACTTTTGACGAACTGCAGCTAATCTCACCAACATTTACGAAAGGAAACGGCTTTTCATTACGCTCTCCTCTATTTTACGCCCTGTTCTTGCACCTAATTGTAATCCAACAAAAAAAGTAGGCCTAAATTTTAATACAACTACGAAAATGTACGATGGAGTCAATGATCGTTTTATTTGGTGCTTATGTCTAGAAAAATTCTATATAACGCGAAATTGTGTTTGGGACATTAGTAATAAGCAAGAAAGTGACTTTACAACTGCCAGGTTTTGACACGAATATTGAGTCAGACTTAGCAGTACAATGTGATTACTCAAAACTGATGACGTTTGATCATAAATAAAACTTAAATTACACACAAATGAAGAACAGGTAGCGGAAACATAAAACTACATCAGAAACGTACTCTGTAGGTTGTCATACTGTGGTACATATTACATTTTATTTATGGCAGTGATGTAGTTGTGTTTTAATGTTGCAAAAGTTGTATTTGCTTTAGGACGCAAATTAATTTACTGATCGGAGAAGGGCACATAGAAGAACCTGTCAACCATAGAGCAGGAATAGCATAAAATAACGGCCATGAAATAAGTGATGCGATCTCAGCCAAGAAGTACAATAAGACCACGGACGAAAAGCCGAGAAGAAACCTGCTTTATTGCCCTTCTGTGGTTCGTTGTCGGGCAAAATAAGTCGCCTGTGATGAAAGAAACACTAGAGAAAATCGGTCTTCAGGCCTCCGACAAAAATCCGGTAATTATTGAGACCAGTTAAAGTCGCAGCAGGAAGGAACATGAAGGGTTTTATCGTTTAAGATACGTATAGAAATCTACTTTAGCTGAGTATGCTATAGTAAAGGGTAACCGCATCAAATTTGAGGAAACCTCCGTTGTGGCTCGCACTAATGGCTTTTGGGACTGTATAATTAAAGAAGCCATCTAAATTAAAACAACTGACATCATTCTTAACCTAGACGTCGGCCTTAAGCTCAGCGCGACGTGGGACGCAGCGATCGCGGAGTTAAATTGTGCTCATCGATCACCGACATGACACATCCGGCAGCAAGTGTATATAAGCCCGTACTAGCAGCCACTTCGCAGTCATACCACTTGACAATGTCCAAGGAGAGCTTGTCTGAAAGCTCCTCTAATTTTAACCACTTGACAAGCACGGAAACCCGAGATCAAAAATGTTTGTAAATCTACTGCGATTATGTCCCTAAGCTTACAAACTACTTAACCTGTTTTAAACTAATCTAATGACAACACACATACACACAAACACACACACACACACAACGTCATTTGTAATGATTTTTGTGGCTTGATTGCCTTGAGAAAGACAAAGAATCCAAACTCCATAATATATAACTGATAAACAAAGGTCGAATTACAATTCTTGAACTATATTGGCGATCAGTATTTACTTTACAAATTAGCGACTAACACCGACTCTGAAAAGGGTCAGTTTATTAGTGAATAAAATGAGAGGTCCACTTTGCGAAATACTATCAAGTACAAAGTACAGGAAGATGTCGTCATCAAGAACAACAAAACAGGCATTCTACGGGTCGGAGCGTGGAATGTTCTAACCCTTAATCGCGTAGGTAAGCTAGAAAATTTGAAAAGAGAAATGGATAGGTTAAAGTTAGATATGGTAGGGATTAGTGGAGTTCGGTGGCAGGATGAACAGGATTTCTGGTCAGGTGAGTACAGGGTTATCAATACAAAATCAGCTGGTGGTAACGCATGAGTAGGTCTGATAATGAATAAGAAAATAGGAATGCGGGTAAGTTACTATGAACAGCATAGTGAATGGATTATCGTAGTAAAGATAGTCACTAAGCCAACACCGACCACAGCAGTGCAAGTGTATATGCCAACTAGCACGGCTGATGATGAGGATATCGAAAACATGTATGAGGAGATAAAATAAATCATTCAGAAAGTTAAGGGAGACGAAAACTCGATTGTGATGGGGGACTGGAACTCGGTAGTAGGAAAGGAAAGAGAAGGAACTGTAGTAGGTCAATATGGACTGGGGAAAAGGAATGAAAGAGAGGAGATCGCTTGGTAGTATTTTGCGCAGAACACAATTTAATGATCACCATCACTTGGTTTAATCATCATGAAAGAAGGCTGTATACGTGGAAGAGACCAGGAGACACTGGAAGGTACCAGATTGACTTTATAATCGTAAGGAATAGATTTAAAAACCAGGTTCTAAACTGTAATACATGTCCAGGGGCAGATATAGATTCTGACCATAACTTATTGGTTATGAACTGCAGATTAAAACTTAAGAGACTGCAGAAAGTTAGAAAGGTTAGGAGATGGGACCTGGACAAATTGAATGAACCAGAAGTGGTTGAGAGTTTCAGAGGGAGCATTAGGCAATGATTGGCTGAAACGGGGGAAAGTAATACAGTAGAAGAAGAATGGGTAGCTCTGAGAGATAGGGTAGTGAAGGCAACAGAGGACCATATAGGCATAAGGAGAAGGCCCAATAGAAATCCTTGGATAACACAGGTTGTACTGAACTTAAATGATGAAAGGAGAAAATATACAAATTCAGCAAGTGAAACAGAAAAAAAAACGAGTACAAACGTCTGAAAAATGAGACTGACAGGAAGTGCAGACTGGCTAAGCAGGAGTGGCTAGGGGACAAATGCAGAAGCGGAGAAGAATGCATAACTAGGGGAAAGATAGATACCGCCCACAGGAAAATAGAGATATTTGGAGACACGAAAAGCAGCTGTATGAATATCAAGAACTCAGAAGGAAAACCAGTGCTAAGCAAAGAGGGAAAAGCTGAACAGTGGAAGGAATATATAGAGGGCCTACACAAAGGAAATAATCTTGAAGGCAGTATTCTAGATATGGAAGACGAAGTGGAGGAAGATAAGATAGGAAATATGATACTGCGAGGAGAATTTGACAAAGCGCTAAAGGACTTGAGTAGAAACAAGGCACCTGGAGTAGATGATATTCCGTCTGAACTGCTGATATCGTTAGGCGAGCTAGTCGTGAAAATACTGTATCACCTGGTATGCAAGAGGTATGAGACAGGGGAAATACCCTCCGACTTCAAGAAGAATATCGTAACTCCAATTCCAAAGAAAGCAAATGAACACAAGTGTGAACATTACAGATCAGTTTAATAAGTTATGGTTGCAAAATACTAAAAAGAATTATTTACAGACGAATGGAAAAACTTGTGGAATCCGACGTCAGGGAAGATCAGTTTGGATGTAGGAGAAATGTAGGAACACGGGAGGCAATAGTCACATTACGACTTATCATAGAAGATAGGCTAAGGAAAGGGAAACCTACGCTTTTAGCATTTGTCGATTTGGAGAAAGCTTTTGACAATGTCGACTGGAATACACTCTTCCAAATTCTGAAGGTAGCAGGGGTAAAATATAGGAAGAGAAGAGTTATACTCAACCTATACAAAAACCAGACAGCGGTTATTATAGTCTAAGGGCAAGAAAGGGACGCAGAGGTTGTTGTTCAATCTGTACATTGAGCAGGCAGTGAAGGAATGGAAGACGAAATTTGGAGAGTGCATTAAAGTGCAGGGAGAAGAAATAAAAACATTGCGGTTTGCTGAGTTGTGTTTTAATGTTGGAAAAGTTGTATTTGCTTTAGGAGGAACTCAGCAAAGAAGTGCAATGAGACAACGGACGAAGAGAGGACAAGAAACTTGCTTTATTGCCCTTCTGTGGTTCGTTGTTAGAGACCGCAAAAGATCTGGAAGAGCAATTGAATGGAATGGGGTGTCTTGAAAGGAAGGTATAAGATGAACATTAACAAAAGTAAAACGAAGGTAATGGAATGCAATGTCTGAAAATCAGGCGATGCTGAAGGAATTAGATTAGGTAATGAGACAATAAAAGTAGTAGATGAATTTTGTTATTTGGGCAGCAAGATAACTTCTGATGGCTTTGGAAAGAAAAGCGTTTCTGAAGAAGCGAAACTTGTTAACATCCTATATTAATTTAAATATTAGGAAGTCCTTTCTGAAAGCATTTGTCTGGAGTGTAGCATTGTATGGGAGTGAAACTTGGACGATAAGGAGTTCAGATTAAAAGATGATAGAAGCTTTTGAAATGTGATGCTACAGGCGAATGATGAAAATTAGATGGGTAGATAACCTAACTAACGAGGAGGTGCTTAACCGAATCGGGGAGAAAAGGAGTTTCTGGCATATCCTGACTAAGAGAAGGGATAGAATGGTTGGACACATTCTGAGACATCAAGGAATTGTCAACTTAGCATTAGACGGAAGCGAGTGGGGTAAAAATCGTAGGGGGAGACCGAGGGACGAATACAGTAAGCAGATTCAAAAGGATGTAGGTTGCGGAACGTATTCTCAGATGAAGAGACTTGCACATGACAGGGTACCGTGGAGAGCTGCATCAAACCAGTCTGCTGAATGAAGACCACAACAACTACAACAACGATATTTAATGACATGTCTGTGTTGCCAGTAGTTATACGTCATTTAATAATTCAGTTCATCTAGAAAAGATCCTTCCAACCGTATCTTTCGTAAAATTAGAAACAAAACAATTTCAGTACGATCATGAATTCCCGTTTCGAGAAACCTAGCAGATCATCATCGAATGGTACATACAAAATATATTAGTGCAATTAACTTTCTCTGAGAAGATTGCTGTGTATCTGTGGCAAGACAGAAAACGAGAACAAGTAAACACTACATGTGTTATTTTACATTGATTATTTATTATAAGTTTGTCTTCAAGTTCTTACTTACAGCTAGGACTTTGCTTAACGTATATCCACAATTGTGTAGCTTTTGTAAAACATTTTGCGAATGACACTACACTGCACAGATATTTCAACTGACAACAACTCTCAAGTTTTTAACAAATTGTAAACAAACCAAAGAATATGGTTAGACTAGAGGCTAAGAGGTTTCCTATGAAACCAAAGAATGACGAAAGGTTGATCTTATTTATAGGATATATGTATGATACCAATTTTAATTAATTAATAGAAAGGTTGAATAAGAAATTTAAAATAGGCTTCTTACAAAGTGTATACAATATTTCGGAATGGTATTTAAGTTAATATTAAAAGTATTGTTTTTTTAGATTACTTGTAACAGCAGTTTTCATGCAACATATATATTTTTTGAGGCAGCATGAAAGACATTTGAATTTGGGATCTCAATCTTTAACTTAAAAAGTGTACATAATGTGGGTCTTTGGTGCGAAGAGGTGTAGCTTTGGTAGGAAGTGGTGTAGGCGGTGGTGAGAGGGGGGCGTGTGCGGGGTAGGGGAAGAGGAAGAGGGACACCACACACTATTATAAATGAACGAACATCAAACACCTCATTCTTCCACAAATTCGAAGACTGTTTAAAATTGAAGAATTAAACGATTATTCAGAGACAAGTACCCGACACACACACACACACAATCTGTTCGCACTTATCCTTTCTCTTTCCCTCCCCACAAGCCCCCCTCTCTACCATGGGTAAGAATTTTAAATATTTCTCCTTAAATAATCTCTTCTCGTTTTCTTCCTATCCTCCTCTCTCTCTCTCTCTCTCTCTCTCTCTCTCTCTCTCTCTCTCTCTCTCTCTCTCTCTCTCTCTCAACACACCTCTGTTCACAAACCAAAAAAAAAAAATATATAAAGAATTTACTTATTTCTGAAAATCATCCTCCACAGAGTTGACTAAACGGCACCGATAAATATATTCATTCATGTTAGACAAGTTACATTATTAGACCAATATGTCTTCAAGCTGACAGAATAGACTGAGACCTAACACGTCAACATTTTCTTGCCGGCCGCGGTGGCCGAGGGGATTGAGGCGCCCCAGTCACGGTCTGCATGGCCACTAAGGTCGGGGGTTCGAATCCCCCCTCGGGCATGGATATTTGTGCAGTCCTTAGTGTTAGCTAGTTCATAAGTAGTTTGTAAGCTTAGGGACTGATGACCCCGTAGTTACGGCCCATAAGTTCTACAAACATTTGAACATTTTCTTGCCCCTTAAATTCTGTAATTTATTATTATTTTATGTAATATTTGTATGTTATTCTTAACTGGTTCCTGTACAAATACCTGAAGAAGGGCAATAATTCCCCGAATAAATCTTCAATCTTGCAACCGGTGGCTGTTTTCTTTTCTAACGTATAGAACACAGTTGCTGCAATGGATAAAACATTTAATTACAATGTATGTTGCATTCTGAATTAGAAATTTGATTTCGTATGCTACTGATTGTTTTGCGTGTAAACGTGGCGATAAATTTCCAGCGTGGACAACTTCTCAGTAGTAATACCTCCGGAGTACAGTGTTATTTCATCTTCGCTGTTTCTTAGGCATAAACACGACTTTGCTGTCACCGTGTAAGGTTACCGATGAACTTTTTCTGGTAATTCGAGGTGTGATTGGAAAGTTTTAAAAGTGGATCCGCTACTGCTTACTGGTTTGGCGGGCAGCTACACGGAGCATGGGGAGTGAGACATTGTCCTTGAACGCCGTCTGATAGGAAACTGCGATTCCCTTAGCTTGGATTAGATCTTATTCCATAGATCATGAATACGACAGTTCGTAATGATGTGGAACGTGTCAGGTTAATGAAAGTTGTCCTTACAAATTATTACTTTGTACTAAATATTAAAGGTAAAAGGTAAAGCAGTCGACAATCCGAAGATTGGTTTGAACACCACAGTGCTTTACTAGGCAAGTTCCTTGGAGGGGGCTATGCCGTTGCCTTCCTCTGATGTTCGAGCTGACGTACCCAGTCAGTTAGAGGGGGACCTACAGTTTAACGTGGGTTCCGAACCACGGTGCTACTCGGTATTTTTCACATCAGCAACACTGCGAGAGGTGAAAGAAGTGGAAAGTCACAGATAAAAATCCTCAGATTTGGCGGAGATCGAACCCGCGACCTTCGGATTTGTAGTCTGGCACTTTACCACTGTGCTACGGAGCCGCACTAAATATTACATGACACAATTCATTTTTATTTTATTATTTTTTTCAGATTTACTAATTTATATCTAAAAATTCATCTATAGTATAGAAGGAGTTGCTATTCAGAAATTATTTTAATTTATTTTTAAATGCTAGCTGGCTATCTATCAGGCTTTAGATGCTGTTTGGTATGTGACCAAAGACTTTGGTGGCAGCATAATTAACCCCTTTCAATGCCAAAGCTAGATTTAGCCCATGAATAGTGAAGATCATTCTTTCTCCTAGTGTTGTTGTTATGTACACTGCTATTGTTTTTGAATTCGGTGGGATTGGTAATAACAAACTTCATAAGTAAATATATATACTGTGAAGATCCCTAGCTCTTCAAATAAGTGTCTGCACGATGATCTTGGATGGGCTCCAGCAATTACACTGATTACACGCTTCTGTGCAATGAATACTTTTTTACTCAATGATGAGTAAAATTATGCCATACGAAATCAGAGAATGAAAATAGTCATACCAAGCTAACTTACCGCGATGTACATCATCAAAATTTGCAATTACCCTAATAGCATAAGTAGCTGAACTCAAACGTTTCGGCAGATCTTCAATGTGTTTTTTTCCAGCTCAAACCCTCATCAAGTCATACACCTAAAAATTTTGAATATTCTACCTTTGCTACAGATTTCTGATCAAAGTCTATATTTATTAATGGTGTCATTCCATTCACTGTATGGAACTGTACGTACTGTGTTTAATCAAAATTTAATGATAGTCCATTTGCTGAGAACCATTTAATGATTTTCTGAAAGACGTCGTTTACAATTTCTTCAGCTAATTCTTGTCTAGTGTGTTAACTATACTTGTATCATGAGCAAAAAGAACCAGCTGTGCATCTTCATGAATACAGAATGGCAAGTCATTAATACATATTAAGAACAGCAAATGCCCAAGTGCCGAACCTTGTGGCACTCCATTTTTTATTGTTCCCCAGTTTGAGAAATCAACTGCTTTTTGCATGTTTTGTGAACTACTTATGTCAACTTTTTGCACTCTTCATGTTAGCTATGATTTAAACCATTTGTACACTATTCCATTCATACCACAATACGTTATCTAGAAGAATGCCATGATTTACACAATCAAACTCCTTGGAGAGGTCACAAAAAATCCCAATGGGTGATTTCCGGTTATTCAAGGGCATTTAATATTTCATTTGTGAAAGTATATATATAGCATTTTCTGTTGGAAAGTCTTTCTGAAAATCAAACTGACATTTTGTTAGAACTTTATTTTTACCTATATGTGAAGCAACTCTAGAATACATTACTTTTTCAAGAATTTGGGATAGGACTGTGTGAAGTGAGATTGGGCGACCGTTGTTGACATCAGACGTATCCCCTTTTTTGTGCAATGGTTTAACAATAAGATATTTCAGTCTATCAGGAAAAACACCCTGCTTCAGACAACTATTACATATGTGGGTAAGAATTCTACTTAGTTCTTGAGAACAAGCTTTTATTACCCTGCTGGAAATACCATCAATTCCATATCAGCTTTTGCTCTTGAGAGAGGTGGGTGGAATTTCTATTGTATCAAATTATGTAGGTATGGCCTGTTCCATTAACTGCCTAGCTTCTTCTAATGAACATTTAGATCCTATTTTCTCCACAGCATTTAAAAAAAATTATTAAATTTTTTTTCAACTTCTGGCTTGTTAGCTGTAAACTTTTCATTCACTTTGATGGTAATGCTGTATTCCTGTGCTCTGGGTTGTCCTGTCTCCCTAATAATAATATTCCAAATTCTTTTAATTTTGTTTTCAGAGGTACTAATCTTAGACATGATGCACATACTTCTTGACTTTGAAATAATTTTTCTTGATTTAGCACAGTAGTTTTTATAATATTTGACTGTTTCTGGGTCATTACTCTTTCTTGCTGTTAGGTTACAAGATATTCTGATTCCTTTAGTAAGCCATGGTTTCTTGCATGGTTTATTATCATTATATTTAACTATTTTCTTGGGGAAAGAATTTTCAAATACTCTTGAAAATGTATCATGAAATAACTTATATTTTTAATTAGCATCAGCTTCCTTATACACCTCATCCTAGTGTAACTGCTCAAGATTTTCCCTGAAATATCTAATTGTTGAATTGTTAACTGAACGCATAACTTTGGAGGGCTGTTTTGAATTACAGAGAGGAACAATGTCATTTACTGTTCGTTGTGGCAGCTGGTTGAGTGCTTGTTGCCGGATTCTCTCTGCGTGAAAATGGACGTAAAAACGGAGCAACGAGTTTGTGTGACTTTTGTTTTAAACCAGGAAATCTGCTTCTGAGAAAATGTTGACCCTTTCATTCCAAGTATTGTTCCTGGACAATAACGTATTAAAAGCTGATTTATACCGTATTTTGTATATGTCCTTAGAGTCGCATTGTTGTTGATGAAAAACATGCTTATAGTACGCCATTTGCCGCTTGGTACGGGGTGTAGACACTACTATGGCATTAATTTATTCTTCTTGGAGGTTGTGTTGCGTTGGCATCTGTACGTGACTGTGAGTGTGAGCTTGAGTGTGGTTCATTTTATTTTATTTCAACAGTGAATTGTGTTGTCCTTGGTGCTGTGGCGAAGTTTATGCTTGCATTATTGATATACAAATGTCTGCGTTGCGCAAGAAATACTTGACATAAAAAAAACAATAGTTTGATCAAAAATTTTAAAACACATATTTTGATAAAATAAAATGAATTCGCCTTCAGTTACAAGTTGTGTTTTATTTTACACAATGACTTAGAATCCTGAGGGCTCATAATCAGGTGCCTTTATGATTTATTATACATGTTTAAAGGCCTGGGCGTTTTAAGATCAAAATAAAGCTTATAACAATAAGGGAAATTTTAGAAAGAGTTTAATATAATAAATAGATTTAACAATTAACTTTCTTATTAACCCTTTGAGCCACACAAATACATCTAGATGTAATAGGCGTTAAAATTTGGTTTTATCCTTCATTATCCTTGGAGAACAGACAATTAACCAGGGATATTATAAATGTGTCCTTGAGCGTTAGCGCGAAAAGGTGTGGAAGAAAAGGTCTACATTGTGGAAAGGCAAGAGTTGGGTGCTACACCATGACAACGCCCCTTCTCATCGTGCCTTCTTCATGGTGAAAGTATGACAAATTCAAAATTCCTGTGCTTCCACAACCGCCATATTCCCCTGATTTGGCCCCTGCGGACTTCTACCTGTTTCCTGTACTGAAATTATCACTGAAAGAGAAGCGAATTGACTCGATTGAAATCCAGACAAATACCCTTTAATGCATAGTGTAGCTGATCAGCTACATATATAATTTTTTCCATTATCTCTCAAACTGATCAACATTTTACCACAAATTCATTTGTAGCTGCTTGTATACATAGTGTTACATGTGCAAGAAGCACGTCTCAGAAAAATATAAATCGCTGAGAGCTACTGAATCACTTCGATAGTTAGCTGCATGGAGTTACTCGTAAGATGTGCGTTTGTTTACTTTAGTATACCTCCTTTGCCATGTAAAGCAGTCAATCACATACTACCGTTACATTACGAGTTACTTTACGAGAAGATCAGTGGCACATCGGGTATATCATATATACTATATACCTAATCAGCTATGAGCGGTTTTTTCCTAGTAGTGCATAAATTTTAAGGGATTTTTTTTTTCAGTAGATACTCACTATATATTAGTCGTGGTAGTTTTCATAGCTTCAAATAAAAGGACATGCGTTAAAGGTTTCACAAACTTCAGGAAAAATATTTCCAGGAATGTTTTCAAAAGTGGAAACACCGTTGCAGTCGGTGTGTTCAATCAAAAGCTGACTATTTTGAAGGAGATGCATCACAGTATCAGATGAATACCACCATTGTGCAATTACAAGCCCATTCTTAAAAGTTTCCAATCACACCTCGTTTGTAGGTATATTTCTAAACCATAGTTAAAGCATTAGTCCTCCATATAATTTTATTCGTTTTATTATCTCTTGCTTGGCCTTGCTATGTGTCGTTCAAAATGGAACCTGTTACTAATCGGATTATCAGTATTGTCCAATAATTAACTCTAATAATTCTACATCTTAAAAAAACGATCTTCATCCGTAACCAGAGATTTTGAAAAATGGGACGTACTTAAGTGCATGAAATCAATGACCGCTAACGTACTATCGATATCTGTTTACATCTATATCTAGAAATTCACGGTATCTATTTTTAAATCCATTTTGTTCGCACTATGAAGCTGGCTCTATGTCGGATGGTGCGAGAAGACGTCACAAACATATCCTCACTCCTTTGTTGTCAGTATTGAACGTTACCTGTACTGTCTTTGCAAAATGCTCTCTGTGGTAGACGTGTGCTTTTCACCAGATAGTTTGATATTCTAGTAGGGATTTTGTTTGACGTCACTAACATTTCTCCACTTTATTGACAGCACTGACTGTTACCGCTGCTGCCGTTGTCAAATGCTGTCTGTAATAGACGTGTCCTGTTCAGTGGATAGATAGATATTGAAGTAGGGAAGACGCGTATGTTCCCTGCATACAGACGCGTAAATGGCAACCCGCATATCGCCGTGCAACTGTACGGGGTAAGTCGATGGCAGCCGCACCCTAGCATAAATACGAAGTCCGGGTGAGACAGACACGTACGGCTGACTGTCGGTCCGACAGTACGCCTGGCGCAGTGATTGCAGAACCATATGTAAACACCTCGAAAATTGCATGCCTGACCACCAACGACAGATGTCCAGTACCCGTGATAGTCCAGGCCTTTCCAACACGGGTGCGTCGACATCACGGTCGACACCAGCAAAAGCACCGGCGCTCTGCTGCATCGCAGCGCTGTTGTGTTGTGGCGTGTGAGCGAGGCAGGCGCAGCGCTGCCTCAGCAGTGATAGCAGAGGGGCGTGTTTGTCGCAGAACTAGGAAAAGACAGAGTCATCTTGTTGTTTCGGAATTATTAAAACGAATAAAAATAATAGTAGGTAGAAGAATAGTAATGCAAATTTTTGTGTGTAAACAGAAAGTTTAGTAAAGGTATTAAACATAAGGAGAGGCATTGAATTAAAATTTATGCTGGGCCGGGATTCGAACCCGGGACCTCTACTTACTAGGTACGTGCTTTAACCCACACTTCTTCTTTTTTTCTGCTGGTAGGTTTATGATCTGCGGTCGTTTTCATTGTTCGTGCTTGGTTGTTCGTTGATCATTTGGCTCAGCTTTTTTTGTTACAGAGGATGTTCAGCCCTCTGACCGGGCGCGCTGAGCCACAGCGCCCGGCACCACTCAGCTAACACGGACTGTCTTAAAGCACGTCTCCCTCCACACCACATACTTTTATTCTGCCTCATGTTCCCTGTGTATGTGGTTTGGCTACCACGCTGTGAAAGCTGAGTGGTCTACAGCACCTACCTAATAAGTCGGAGGTCTCGGGTTCGAATCCCAGCCACAGCATATATTTTAATTCAGTGCCTCTCCTTATGTTTAATACCTTTGGTATAAGACAATGTCGTCTCAAGAAATTGTATTATTTGATATTTACAAAGTTTAGTGTTGCGCTCCTTAATTGAAAGTTCTAATAAAATCAATTATCTTCATCAATCACTTTTTATTACTGCCACGAAACATGTCCTGAGTTTATACCCTTATCTTCAGGTGGAACAATGATTTTTGTTTACATTGATACTTCCAAGACCCAGCTAGTTCTTCAAATGTTCAAATGTTTCTAGAACGTATGGGACTTAACTACGGGGTCATCAGTCCCTAAGCTTACAAACTACTTATGAACTAGCTAAGACCAAGGACGGCACAAATATCCATGCCCGAGGGGGGATTCGAACCCCCGACCGTAGTGGCCTTGCAGACCGTGACCGGAGCGCCTCAGTCGCCCCCCCCCCCCCCCCCCCAGCTAGTTCTTATTTCCGGTATCATTTTGCTACGAAACGCACACAAACTCTTGTTAGTGTAGGTAGGTGCAAAGATTATAAATTTAAATTTGAGTATTGATTTGGTGACTCAATTTTTTTTCCGGTGGAATAAATTCTAAGTAACGAAATCAATATTCAAATTATTCCAGTGGAACAAACTGAACCAAATCAATACTCAAATTTAAATTTATAATCTTTAAACTTACCTACATTAACAAGAATTTGTATGCGTTAAGTAGCAAAATGAAACCCGAAATAAGAACTAGCTGGCTCTTGGAAATATCAGTGTAAACAAAAACCATTGTTCCACCTGGTGATGAGACTGTAAACTCTCGAAACGCGTCATGGGAGCAATAAGAAGAGTGACTGGTACAGAAAATTACTTTCATTTGAATTTTTATTGTCGCTAACAGTCTTAGTTCCTTACTAAAGTCTAATATGGACGATATAAGTTTGCCCGCATAATTTTCAACGTTCTCTGTAGATCTTTGGCAACGCTTTGAAGTCACTAATTTCTCATATTTGGCACAATCGTTTTGTCAGTTGCAATTCGAAGTATAGCTTTTAACGAAGCACCACACTTGAACTGTTTTTCTGTTTTGTTAATGCTCATAACAGGAAACATTAGCCGGCCGCAGTGGCCGAAGGGACTGAGGCGCGTCAGTCACGGTCTACACGGCCACTACGGTCGGGGGTTCGAATCCCCCCTCGGGCATAGAAATTAGTGCCGTCCTTAGTGTTAGCTAGTTCATAAGTAGTTTGTAACTTTAGGGACTGATAACCCCGTAGTTAAGTCCCATAAGCTATACAAACATTTGAAAACATTTGTTCGTAAATGAACGTTGTTGAAAACATTGCAAAACATTTCAGTACATGAATCCTCGGGAATTCCTATCGATCAACGGCTTTATACAATGAAATGAAATCATCATAGTAATCGTAATAGCGCTGTCAAAACTGAATCGCACTGCAGTTCTTCCAGATCAATTAACTGATTGATGGGGCATATTTTCAACGCACCTAAAAAACCGCCGTAAAAACTTCTGAGTGCAGGTTCAGTATTTTACTTCTTTGAATCTAAATTGAAAGCTTTCACGCAATGATTATGCCGCTTTTGAACAGTCACTGGAGCGGTCATAAGCACTTAAATTCAAGGATTTTACAGAGAAAATTGTCCAAATTTCCTTCTTGAAGCTGATTTTTTAAAAACAAATGCTCCAATTTGAAACTTTCAATGAGGTCATACATAGAACCGATTATTTTATTTTTACCTCGCAATTTATGTAAATCCTGTAAATACCCTGTGATGTATTTCATGAAAATAAGGTCATTTTCCGACAGCAGAGAAACTTTCCTATCAGTGAACAGAGCTCCTTCTTGTCTTAAATATATATAAAAAAATATTTAGAGTAATTTTTAGCATCGTTTGGTAAAAAAAAGAAAAAAGTCTTTGTGAACTGATTCAAGATACTCCAAAGCCTTGCTTGCTACTAAAATTCACAAATTTTGAAATTTTTCCATGATGGACCTAAACGTATTGAAATCTTTTACACATAGTTGTTGTTGCAAAATGCAATGTATTGTCAAACATGTGGGAAGTGCAGCTTTGGGCCCTTTTTTCCCAGATTCCCTACGAAATCTGTCACTTTCAACAACATTCCAAGGGCACCATCACTTGCAATGCTGTTCAGTCCCTTGAGTAAAAACTGGATGTCGTTATAAACCGTCTCTACAGCCAGTAAAATATCTTTCTTTGGTTGTGGTAATTTTTAAACAAACAGCAGCAACCAGTTCCTTGGTAAAAGTAGAACTTCCTGCCAACTTTAGTTTAAATTTTCTAGGTTATTGATATTTTCATGCAGTTGAGTTCCACAGGGAGGCCAAACCAGTGAAATCTGTCCGTTGATAAAGCACTTCTGAGTGGCAACACAGAGAGAGGTGTCGAGTCACAGACAAATATATACAGACGGGAAACCTCCGTAAGGGCCCGGTCACACGCTCAGGGGAGCGGGAGAGAGGGCCAGAGCAATTTCCCAAGGTCCCATGATGGCACTGCGGTCAGGAGCAGCCCTTTAAAACTGGCCAGAGCTCGCGGCAGGTAGCGGTTGTCCCCATCACCACCTCCCCTCAAACGCCTTCACGCCGGACAGCCGTGGCCTCGTGGAAGGGCGGCACAAGCTCTCCCCTCAGCCTCCCCTCCACGCTACCCTCTGACGTGCGAGAGGCACCCTCAAAGGCGCCTCTAGTGTGGTCTACCGGTACTAAGCCGGGGAACCGCCTGGCATCTGCTAGTATCTCACAGAACTATGAGGACAGCGTAGGACAGTGGTTTAGGGGGGAGGAGGCTTCTCCTCTGTATATGTTACTCTGTGGTCGAATCCATATGAGACGGAGAACGAGCCTTCGGGGAAGGCACCAACATATAACACAGCGACAGGGCCGGTGTGGCGGTCATCAGACTCCGTTGCGTTGGTGCCTGCGGCCGAATCCCTTGGGCTGGGAAACCTGACGTCGATGTGGAGCGCAGCATGGGGCGTCGAAGTTTGCATCGTGATCGTCCTGGGAACGTCAGAGCCACACCAAGACATACCATTAGGTTCAGGTCAGTGACCGACCCACTGAGGAATGTGTACTGGGCAGATTGCTATGTCGGGCACATTGCGCGGGAACGGTCCTCATTGGACTGCACTGAGCGGGTGGACAGTTTTTCGAAGCAGCGTTCCAGAAGGGTCTTCGTCTGACGCAGCCGACGAGTACTGTGGGCTCAATTTAGATGTTTTCTTGTATAAGTTTTGTCTTCGTCCTAGACAACCAACAGAAATGGTCAGCCCGATTTAGCTGCTTACTTGTGTATGTTTGAAACTTCGGCTATTTTTCCACCTATTGCGCTTTGTGGAGTTTCAGATATACTTTCCAGACATCGTCTGAAACTTTTGTCTGTCGACCTGAGTATCATAAAAGTGTGAACAGCCTCAGCCAGTTTCAATCAGCAGCACCGACGCGCTGATAACGTCATTGCACATTCGACAATCTTGTGTCTAGTACACAAAGTCGAGCCTGTGGTTTCATTAGAGACTGTATGCTTACCCTGGGCACAGAGGCTGAGAGTAGGGCATTCACGCTTCTGTCTTGAGAATTTTCTTTCGATCGGACTGCGATTTACAGCACTCCAACGCACTGCCGCCGCCGTTGCAGATCCATCGACGCCGACCCCAGCAGAATTTGGTTGAGAATTGCTTGCAACTGCTTATTTGCACAAGAGTTAGTATTCTTCCTTTTGATGGTTTTCTTAAATATCATTTTATGAGGAAAGCGCTCTTAATGATAGCACGCTCCCTTGGTCTCCTTAGTGTCGTGAGTTATTTGCCGCTGTTCGAAATTACCGTTATAGTAGGAACTGGCTAGTCATTTTTAGTGTCATTTTTGCATTTATTCATGTACTGTAATCTGAAATTGTATGACTTTTTAAAGTTCTGAGAATTGTTCCTATTTTCGTCAATTAATGGATCTTACCCTAATACTGCACCCGATTCAGAAGTTAGATTCCTCAATTTTCTTTATATTTTGGTGGGCGTTTGTGATGAGTCCATATCTCTTTTAGGGCACATTCCAGTAATTGTTAAGAGGGGTCTGCCAATCCACCCCTTCCCTGTGCTTCCCATTTCCCACATATCTGCACCTCGCAAACCACCCAACCTATCTGCAAGCTCCTAACCTTACAGAGTGAACCTTTTTCGACGCTCCTTACCAGAATTGCAAGTGGAGCTATGCTGTTAATGCCATTGCTGTCATCGAGATCGATCGAATACTCTTCGAAGTTACGTCATTTATTGCAGAACTTCTCCTTTCATTCCGGGATCTGCCGCACTGACAACATAACACGCGAGCGTCACCAGCAAGCAACTGCCGCCGCGTGGCCCACGGCGAGCAGGAGAGAAACGGAAGCCCTCGCCTCATTCGGCGACGACCACCAACCATGTCTCGCTGTGCAAGAAGCAATAGACAACTGCTGATCCGTTTTCCTTCCACCTCAGTATCCTATAATAATGAAGTTCTCATTCGTCCGCCAAAATATCACCAATAGCATCGATGATTTTAAAATTTCCTACCCAGAGTCACGTGACTTGGACGTTGGTGTCAGTATAACGACATCACGTGTGGAGTTTGTGACACTTGCGGGGAGTGACACTTTCGGGGAATGGGAATGTGTAGACACTTGCGGGGAGACCCGAACGCTGCAGGTAGTGAACAGGGTGTTCCAGAAGTAGGGATACACCACCCCTACTCCACGCCCTCCAGCCGGAATGGAACGGTACGATGTCGTTGCGTAGCAGAGGACGGCCGACTGGAACGCAGGAGAAGTGCAAACAACGTTCTCTCCTCAGAGGTATGATTAGAATTAGGTTCGGCGTAGACTTCTACAACATACAGTCTACACGCCGAAGATTACACCAAAAGATTTAACTTTTCGTATACTTTGGCGATAGCAACCAAATTTTAAAATCGTGCCTACTATTTAAAGATTTAGCAACACAAAACTCTTCAGTCCATAACTTCACTGGTTTTCGAGTTTTGAATTTTTAATTTGTTTTTAATTTTATTATAGAAAAAAATAAATTTGGGACTCTCACTATAATTTTCATATGGCAGATTTTGTAGGTACATTCACAAGACATAATTCAACGGTTCTGTGCATTCATCTTATGAGAAATATCAATCATTTGTTTTCAGTGTTTATTTCAAATTGCTATATTTAAGTTTCTTTAATTATTAGTACTTAAATGTGGTGATGAAATGAATAAATTACGTGTATATGTGTAGTCTTATGCGGCCAAACTACTTAGGTCATTGGTCTCTAGACTTACACACTACTTAATCTTACTTAAAATAACCTAGGCAAAGAACAAACAAACATAGCCATGTCCGAGGAAGGACTCGAACCTCCGACCGGACCGGCCGCGCAATTTGTGACACAAATTACATGTTTGATAATATTAATGCATAGAAGTATGAAATCACGTCAAGACTACTTCCTGCAAAAATTTCGACAAAAATAGTTGACACTGAGTTTAGAAAAACAAAATTCTGGTATATTGGATTTTAACATTTTATCAAAAAATGAATGTTACTACAAGAGATATAGCCGTTATAATTTACGGGTACCATAACGTTTTCCCTTCCTGAGTAAATGAGCTGCTTCTTGCAGTTTCAACTCCACAGTAGCCTTTTTCTTGAATATTCTCAATATAAATCTTCACACAGACTTCTTGAGGAGGAGAGTGATACGGATATCTGATTGTAAACCACTGCCTATTACCTTTGACCTTTTTGAGTGTACTGAACAGGAGTTCCGCGTATTCAGTAATTTATATTTATACAATTAACAGGCAATGTAATTTATAACCAACTATTGGCTGCCAATTTCGCTTCATTTTTCCTGGAAGTCTTGCAACTTGTTTCTTCCTGTTGGTTTATGCCAAGTTCTATATGACAGTGATAGAAAATAGAATTTATCTTTAGCATTTTTCGGTGTGTGACATTCCCTTACACATTCCGTATTTCATACATTTCTTAGATGTATTTGTAATTCTAAAACAGCCAAATCGTTTTGGGGTCTACGAATAACCGCATCAAGTATGTAAAATACTCATTGACTGATTATTAACGTTTTTAATTGAAGCTTTTAGGTTGCGACTCCTATTAAAAAGCATAGTAGCTATTTTTAAAGAGATGGAAGTTGCGTTATAGCGGTCAATTACATCAACGTATCTGTACAGGATGCCTAATATATCTTGCGCAGGTGTCTTGATATGTTTAGTGTTATGAATAATATGCTTTTAGGAGGTATGACTGTCGAAAGTCATCGTCTTGTAGTAGCAGAGAATGTCTTAATAACTCTCCAAACATTATCACTATTAAAATACCTTTTCGTTTTAAGGAGGAACACTCAACGAATTAATATGTAGTTAGAACAAGTTACTATATTGCTCTTCAGCTTACAAAGGGTTTCATGTAGAATTTTGGAGCATATTCTCAGTTCGAATATAGTAACTTTCCTCGAAACGGAAAATCTTCTTTCTGTGAATCAGCACGAGTTTAGGAAACATCGTTCTTGCACTTTTCTCACATGACATCTTGCGAGGCTTGGATGAAGGGCAACAAGCGGATTGTGTTTTTCTCGACTTCAAAAAGGCGTTCGAAGCGGTGCCATACTGCAGACAGCTAACGAAGATACGACCTTATGGAATAGGTTCACAGATTTGTGATTGGCTGGAAGACTTCCTAAGTAACAGAACGTAGTACATTGTTCTCGACGGCGAGTGTTCATCAGAGACGAGTGTATCGTCAGGCGTGCCCCAGGGGAGTGTGATAGGACCGCTATTATTATCTATCTACATAAATGATCTGATGGACAGAGTAACTTCTAATTTGCGGCTGTTTGCTGATGATGCTGTGGTGTATGGAAGGGTGTTGTCTTTAACTGACTGTAATAGCATACAAGATGCCTTAGACAAAAGTTCTAGTTGGTGCGAAGAATGGCAGCTTGCTCTCAATGTAGAAAAATGTAAGGTGATGCGCATGAGTAGGAAAAACAATCCCATAATGTTCGAATACAGCATTAGTAGTGAGCGTCTTGATGCTGTCGCTTCGTTTAAATATCTAGGCGTAACATTGCAGAGCGATATAAAATGGAACGAACACGTAAGGACAGTTGTGAGTAAGGTGGACAGCCGACTTCGGTTTATTGGGAGAATTTTGGGAAGATGTACTTTACCTGTAAAGGAGACTGCGTATAAAACGCTTGTACGACCACGTCATGAGTATTGCTCAAGTGTTTGGGACCCGCAGCAGATCAGTTTAAAGGAAGACGTAGAAGTAGTTCAGAGGCGAGTAGTTAGGTTTGTTACTGGTAGGTTCGACCGATGCGCGAGTGTCACGGAAATGCTCCGGCAACTCAATTGTCGATCGTTGGAGGAAAGACGACGTTCTTTTCATGAAATCTCTTGAGGAATTTTAGAGGGCCGGAATTTGAAGCTGAGTGTAGCACGATGTTGCTGCCGCCTACTTACATTTCGCGCAATGATCACAAAGACAAAATAAGAGAAATTAGGGGTCATATTGTGGCATATAGGCATTCTTTTTTTCCTCGTTCTATTTGAGACTGGAATAGGAAAGGAAATGCCTAGTATTCGTACAGTGTACCCTCCGCCACGCAACTTACGGTGGATTGCGGAGTATTTATGTAGATGTAAAATTTCACTGAAAAACAAACAAGTGTTTGTAGAACTTATGGTACTTAACTACGGGGTCATCGGTCCCTAAGCTTACAAACTACTTATGAACTAGCTAAGACTAAGGACGGTACAAATATCCATGCCCGAGGGGGGATTCGAACCCCCGACCACAGTGGCCGTGCAGACCGTGACTGGAGCGCCTCAGTCCCCCGGCCACCGCGGCCGGCGAATTTCACTGAGTTTCGTGTTATGTTGAGAGTGGTGGAAACTTGACAACAGCAGTGCTAGACTTCTTGGTGTGCCTGTACACAGGAAAAGCCATTAGCCGCCCAAAGGGCTCCGCAAGTGTCACTCCCCGAAAGTGTTCCAACCCCTCATGTGTGGACTCTATTGTCTTTGGTGTATGCCCTCAACAACCTTTCAGTTTTTTCAGAGTGTTTCTTCCTCCCTCCCTGCTGCACCGTGTAGTTTACACTGTAAGATTTCTCTGCAAATATGCCTCAACCCTTGGCAACATTCCTGATTTTCAAAAAGCGTTTATATTAGCATCGAAGATATCGCTGTAGTTAATTTCAGGCTGCAGCCAGCCCTGAGAGACGAATGTTCTGTGGCCCTTCGCATTTTTCTAATACTGATTCGAGTATTAAAAGTTATTTAGTATATAAATAATAACTTTTGGTTTTCTTTGTTTGGGGCATTTCAAGAGGACCTGTGAACATTTCGGTCCCCTGTGCAGCTAATGTCACGCTGAGTGGTCAGAGAGTTATATGTTCTAATTAAACAATGCATGTTTTCTTCAGTGGAAACCAATGATAAAGTGTAATTCATCCATGATACGTTTAGAGGATCCTAAAAACCTCTCAAACTTGTGGTTTCAGTCGAAACATATCGTAGCCCGTGTAGGATTAAAGCACACATGATGTCCTGTGGGTACCTTAGGAAAGTCTTACAGAATAGTTCACCCAGCGAAACTATTCTCAACATCTCTGGAATCTTAGGCCTACTTCCGATTACTATCCGCGAATGAAGTGGTAACATTATCCACGCCACTCATGAGACGGCGAGTTATGGAAACAAACGCATGTAATGACATTTAAAAGACGTATCTAACTTTTCACTTGGATATGTAAACCATTTAAACAATCTACAACCAATAAATACTCTTTGAACAATTAAAGAAAAAACAGCTATTTCTTTATCGTAGACAAAAAAGTTTAAGGAACTTCTATTTGGGCTATTTCTATATGAAGACTAAGACTAAAAAATTAAGAAAACTAAAAGTTAATCAGACACGTATCAATTCGCCGGCTGATACAAACAGGGAGGAAGAAAAAGAGCTCCCTGCGTATATTAAACCGCGAAAACTGCGAAAGGCTTCTGATGGAAACTGAATGTAGCGAATGAATAATGCATGCCGCCCCCAGCTGGGTAACTCTAAATTAAAAACAGCAACCGATGCCTCGAAGTGAACGTGAACCAGATGGCGCGCGCATCGGCGAACCAGCGGCCTCCCACACCCGGTATCAGTGTCAGTCACAACTATGTACCGTGTGCTCAAATAAGCTTTAGTTCTGCACGCAACTAGCGGAAACAACCGTACTGCAGTTACCGTCGTAGATGAAACGAGAAATAAGTTGATTTTTATCTTTAAAAGTATTGGTATCATCTGCAGAAAATGTTTTATACTTTTGTAACGGATTCTCCATAAATCATAAACAATGCAACGCAGTGAAAAAATCACACTGACCTAATCATACGATTGTAGTGGTCTTCAGACCGAAGACTAGTTTGATGCATTTCTCCAACCTACTCTACCCTGAGCAAGCCTCTTCATCTCCTGATAAGAACTGCAACCCCCCATCCATCTGTATCTGCTTACTATATTTGTCTCTTGGTATCGTCCGTGTTTCACTCCCGTTCAAATCTTTAGAAAAGACTTCATTACACTTAAATTGATATTGAATATTAACTAATTTCTCTTTTTCCGAATCGCGTTTCTGCCCATTCAAATGTTTGTAAATCTATCGGACCAAACTGCGTGGCCATCAGTCCATAGCTTACAAACTGCTTAAACTAAGGTAAACTAACCTAAGGATAAACTCGCACACCCATGCCCCAGGGAGGACTCGAACCTCCGACGGCGAGCAACCGCGCGCAGCGTAGCCTAGGGGACTGAGGCGCTCCAGTCACGGTCTGCACGGCCACTACGGTCGGGGGTTCGAATCCCCCCTCGGGCGTGGATATTTGTGCCGCCCTTAGTCTTAGTTAGTCATAAGTAGTTTGTAAGTTTAGGGACTGATGGCCCCGTAGTTAAGTCCCATAAGTTATACAAACATTTGAACATTTGAACAGACCGCTCGGCTACTCCACCGCAGCTTTCTTCCAACTGCCATACGGCATTTTGTATCCTCCGTACTACAACCAATAAACAAAACTCATCTACTACCGTTTTTATGTCGATCCATCACCATCGCCTGATTTTCTTAGACTGTATTCAATTACCCTTGGTTTACTGTTGTTAAAGTTCATCTTGTGTGCACCTTTCAACACAATGCCCATTCCATTCAGTTCTCTTCCAGGTCCTTTGCTGTGTCTGACAGAATTACAGTGTCATCGGTAAATCTCCCAGAACTTTAATTCCTTATCCAAATTTCTCCTTACATTCCTGCACAGCCTGCTCAATGTATAGATTGAATAGCATTGTACTCTCTTCTTATCAATACTTCTCTTTCATGCCCTTTGACTATAATAACTGCTGTCTGGTTCTTGAAGAAGTTGTAAAAACCTTCTGTTCCCTATATTTTACATCTGATGACTTCAGGATTTGAAAGAGTGTATTCCCATCAACATTTTCAAATGCTTTCTCCAAATCTATAAAAGCTAGAAATGTAGGTTTATTTTTCATTGATATAGCTTGTAAGATATTTCGTAAAGTGACTATTGCCTCACGTGTACCTACTGTTCTCCTGAATTCAAAGTGATTTTCCCCGACGTCAGCTTCTACCAGCTTTTCCATCCTCCCATAAATAATTAAAATTTTTCAACCGTGACTTATTAAACTGATGGTTCTGTAATATTCACACCTGTCTGCACCTGCTTTTTTTCGGAATAGGTATTATTACGTATTTTTAACGTCAAAAGGTATGTCGCGTGTCTCTTACATCTTACTCACCAGATGAAGTACGATTAAAGGCTGATAAATTAATCAAAGATACAAATCTAACGAGAGAGCAATACTGCAACTTATGAATACTCCTGGTTTGGGCCCAATAAATAACTTCAAATTTGAGTCGTACAAGTTTCCGAGAAATCTTACATTAAACATTAAATGTTTGTAAATCTAAGGGTCTTACGTCTCTAGGCTTACAAATTACTTAAACTAACTTACACTAATGACAACACACACACACATACACCCATGCCCAAGGGAAAGTATGACTTTCATTTATCTGAGCTATCGACAAGTTCCGGCTGTATTTATTCAACAAACCATTCACCATTGTGACAGACCACAATTATTCATGTCGGCTGACTAGCTTGAAAGATCCATCAGGTCGACTAGCAAGATGGGCACTAAGACTCCAAGAGTACGATGCCACAGCGGTATTCAGAAACGAGCATAAACACAAGACCGTTTTTCGAGGAACCCATTAGCGGAACACAACAGCGTGCATAAAATTTCAGCCCTCACAGAGTCAGGTGACATAACGAACAGAGAGAAGATCCAGTATTATTACAAACCATAGAGGCCTTGGAGAAAGGAGAACCGACAACAGGAGAATTTCAACCTGTAAACGGAACATTGTCAAGAGCAACTACGATCCAGTGGCCTCCAAATGGCTACTGGTCGTTCCAGCTATTCTCAAGTACATCTACATCTACATACGTATTCCGTAATTCACCGTAAGGTGCGTGGCGGAGGGTACACTGTACCACTACTAGGTATTTTCTTTCCTATTCCACTCCCAAATAGGAAAAAAAGAATGCCTATATGCCTCCGTACGAGCCCTAATTTCTCTTATCTTGTCTTTGTGATCTTTACGAGAAATGTAAGTAGGCGGCAGCAAGATCGTACTACACTCAGCTTCAAATTCCGGCCCTCTAAATTTACTTAACAGAAATTCACGAAATGAACGTCGTCTTTCTTCCAGCGATCCCCAATTGAGTTGCCGGAGCATTTCCGTGACACTCGCACATTGGTCGAATCTACCGGTAACAAATCTAGCTGCTCGCCTCTGAACCGCCTCTATGTCTTCCTTTAAACTGATCTGCTGCGGGTCCCAAACGCTTGAGCAATATTCAAGACGTGGCCGTACAAGCGTTTTATACGCGGTCTCCTTTACAGGTGAAGTACATCTTCCCAAAATTCTCCCAATAAACCGAAGTCGGCTGTCCGCCTTACTCACAACTGTCCTTACATGCTCGTTCCATTTCATATCGCTCTGCAATGTTACGCCTAGATATTTGAACGACGCGACAGCATGAAGAAACTCACTACTAATGCTGTATTAGATTGCTTTTTCTACTCATGCGCATCACCTTACATTTTTCTACGTTGAGAGCTAGCTGCCATTCTTCGCACCAACTAGAAATTTTGTCTAAGTCATCCTGTATACTATTACAGTCAGTTACAGACGACACCCTCCCATACACCACAGCATCATCAGCAAACAACCGCAAATTACAACTTACTCTGTCCATCAGTTCATTTATATACATAGAAAATAATAGCGGTCCTATCACACTCCCCTGGGGCACGCCTGACGATACACTCGTCTCTGATGAACACTCGCCGTCGAGAACAACGTACTGCGTTCTATTACTTAGGAAGTCTTCCAGCCAGTCACAAATCTGTGAACCTATTCCATAAGGTCGTATCTTCGTTAGCAGTCTGCAGTGTGGCACCGCGTCGAACGCCCTTTTGAAGTCGAGAAAAACACAATCCGCCTGTTGCCCTTCATCCATGGCTCGCAATATGTCATGTGAGAAATGGGAAAGCTGAGTTTCACATGAACTATGTTTCCTAAACCCGTGCTGATTCATGGAAAGAAGCTTTTCCGTTTCAAGGAAATTTACTATATTCGAACTGAGAATATGCTCTAAAATTCTACATGAAACTGATGTCAGCGATATTGGCCTGTAACTGTGTGGGTCAGTTCTCTTTCCTTTCTTATAAACGGGAGTCACCTGCGCTTTTTTCCAATCACTAGGAACTTTGCGCTGAAAAAACAAAGTTCAAATGTTTGTGTAGTCTATGGGACTTAACTACTGGGTCATCAGTCCCTAAACTTACAAACTACTTATGAACTACTTACGAACTAGGACGGCACAAATATCCATGCCCGAGGGGGGATTCGAACCCCCGACCGTAGTGGCCGTGCAGACCGTGACTGGAGCGCCTTAGTCTCCTCGGCCACCGCGGCCGGCCTTTGCGCTGATATTTCCGCGATTCTCCAGTATCCGGTGATCTAGGACTCACGAAGACCCTAGACAGGATCAGATGCCGGTATTACTGGCACGGTCTCTACCGACCTGTCAGGCACTATGTGAGTCACTGTAAGCAGTGCCAGAGACGAAAGCATGTGCCGCAATTATCGCCAGAGCACATGTTACCAATTCCACCTGATGCAGCTCCATTCCACCGGATTGCAATCGACCTTTTAGGTATGTTCCCGAAGTCTACAACTGGTAATCGATAGAAAATATTCTGCACTGACTACCTCTCTCGCTACGCTGTCAGCAAACCTGTGCCGACTGCAGAAGTTCAATAAATCGCAAAATTCCTTGTATACGACATTATTTTAAAGCATGGCGCACCACGTGTAATGATATCTGGTTGTGAAAATGTATTCCAGTCGAAACTAGTATCAAATGTCACGTTGCGACATTGTCCACAGAATAACAACTATCCTCAGACAGATGGTCTTACAGAACGTTTAACAATACGTTAGCAGATTTGCTGTCTATAAACGTCGATGTTGAGCAGGATTGGGATAAAATACGCCCGTCGTGACAGTTGCTTATAATACAGCAAGGCAAATTACCACAGGCTCCAAGTCGTGTTTGCTGCTCCATGGTCATGAAGATGAGACGACAATGAATACGCACTTTCTGTAGCAACCGGACGACACCCAGGATGACTATGTGGAACAGGGTCAAAGAAGCATAACAGCTGGCTCCCATATGGACCGTCAGTGGTATAATGACAAAAACCGCCCTGTTGTTTTCAGCCCAGGAGGTCTTGTATGGATTTTTATCCCTCTACGGATAGTTGGGGTATCAGGAAAGTAACTGAAGCACTACTTTGGTCCATATCGTGTCATACGCCACCTGTCAGAAGTCACATACGAAGTCGAGGATTATGATCCATCCCTTACCATGATCCCAAAGGGCAGATAGATAGAAAGACTTCTTTTTCAAGGACTACGTTATGGTAACGATGGAACTTCGTGAGGAGCGTCTGTCGCCGGTCATCGTTACAGCAAGGAAGGCCTGAAGACAGAATAGAAAGATGCTCCGGAACTGCTATAGAGCTGGTCGTTTTTTTCCGAAAGAGGAGCAAGGCCGCGAGCTTCCGACAGAACGCGTGGTGCAGTGGTCAGCGTCGTAGATCGATGTGCTGGCGGTCCCCGGTTCAGATCTAGCCACTGGCGGACAAAATATTTATTCTTATTTACTATTTCTATAATGTTCTACGTATTTCTTATGTTTGATGTACTTGTAAGTTCCAGAAAATTCATTCTATGTGTAAATAGCAGAGCACTCCAAACAGGAAGCAATCTGTTCTGAATGTAAGCTTGTGTTGCAATAAACCTGTTGTAAGTGTGAAGTGTTGTGCTCCATTAACGAACCAGCCTTCGAATTACAATGCCCTTTCAGTGTTCAACGTGACAATATATCACTACTTTCATACTTACTTAAATAGTGACAACCTCCATTGTAGAAGTATTAACCGTTCTAAGGCCTGCGCAATACACCTGTTGCCTTATATAGGCGTTAGTGACCGCAGAGCCTTCCTCTGTTTATATATATCTCTGTGTTTGCTTACGTATGCTTATGTCAGTACCTGCAGCTGCGTAGCACGCTGTTGCTCGTTATCAGAGGTTCGAATTCTTCTTCAAGCTTGGATGCTTGTGTTGTCCTTAGCTTAAGTTACTCTAAGAAGTTCGTAAGCCTATGGACCGAAGACCAACGTAGATAAGTCCCTTAGATTCACAAACATTTCTAAATCCTGCAGTTGTATTATCCTGATGTCCATGTTACTTAGTGGTTAGAGCATCTGCCTAGTGAACAACATTCCTCGTTAGAATATCACCTCTGGGGACGTATTTTCTACTGGCTCATTGAATTTAAATCATTGTCCACAAAAAGCAGCTAAAACGACTCTGACATCCTTAATTTCAAATAATATGTTTTCCATCACCGTGCCTAACTTCAGTATGATGTATTTGAACTTAGAAATGGTTGGAAACAAAATTTACATGGTGAACGTAAATATATCACACTGAATACTAACTCAATACACGAAACGTATTCCTTTCATAACACAAAACTTCACCAAAGTACGATCGAACAGTAGAGTGATTAAAACCATGTAAATTATAACCAATCACTCTGAAGCAGTAAGTTACGTCATTGGTATTCATTAGCATTAAGTATTTTTACGTAGTATCATATAGAGTACAAACAGATGATTACTATAATATCAATAAACGTTCATAATATTTCCTTCAAACTGCGAGTAGCGTCACTTTTATTTTTTTTATTTTTTTTTATTTTTTTTTTTTATTTTTTATTTTTTTATTTTTTTTTTTTTATTTATTTATTTATTTTTTTTTTTTTTTTTTGCTCAAATTCCAACTGGTTATCCAGATCCAGAGGTAACTCAGTTTGAAATGTTTTGCTGGGAAAGATTATCTCCTCGAGATGGCTCTGCCTTCCATATTTCTCGCGTCTCTGAACCAGTATACCGATTAAAATCGTTGTAGTTGCTTCTGCTGCTGCTTAGTAGACGTTTTTATGGAGATACAGATTTCCTCTGTATAGTTATTGAAGCAAGTCATTCCGTACAGTTTTGGTGATGATGCAACATTTTATTTGCTTAAAGTAATTTGAAAAGAATACTTATCATTCCAGTGAGAAAGATTGGTAATATATAATGTGTTCTAACTAATATATGCATATAGTTTTGCTGAATATGAGTTGAAGCGGCGACTTTTATCACTTCCAACATTAAATAATCCCTTAAATTTTCAAGATGGAAGTAAAAAGGAACTGCCAAAGTAACACATATTTTAAAGAGCGTAAACATAAGGAGAAACAAAACTTGCTTTTTTAAGTTTGTGTAACAAATAAATAAGCTAGAAGATTAATGACAAGGATCAAGCTACAAAAACAAACATCCGTAAGGCGTATCCCATCAATGAAATATGTGAGTTTTCAAAACTTCCATGACCGCAGAGGCCGATCTGTTGGTGGAGTACAACGAATCGCAATGCGGTCCAAAGTTAAAAGGTAAAAAAACTACTGAGTAAAATGACCTGGTGATATTTCAAACAGACTTTAAGCCCCGAAAAATTCCATTCTTTGGAATCATAACTGTTTTACAGCATTTATCGGTGAATTTTTTGTTACGCAGAGGCAATTTTTTGCGATCTCTGACACATTTTCAGGCACTCTCATATTTTTTACACAGACTTTTTCGTTAAAATTATACTGGTAGCCCTCTAACCTAAAACACAACACAGCTCAACGCAGTCCATTATACGCAGAGCTACGGGTATTCGCTCACCAACAAACATGCCACATGAAATCAACTTAGTACAGTAAATTGTACTTTGTGTCCTACGTTACAGAAAGAGCAACATTTGCCTCTAAAATTCAAGTACTACATCACAGGGAAAGAATACTTCAAATAATTTGCACTTCTCGCATCACGAATACCTTTCTACGTCTACATCTAC
This sequence comes from Locusta migratoria, assembly GCA_026315105.1. Lineage (NCBI taxonomy): Eukaryota > Metazoa > Arthropoda > Insecta > Orthoptera > Acrididae > Locusta > Locusta migratoria. Next base: position 349,235,912 of record CM048746.1, read on the forward strand.
TTCGACATAGATACTCTGCAAATCACATTTAAGCGCCTGGCAGAGGGTTCATTAACCACTTTCATAACTTTTCTCTACCATTCCATTCTCTAATAGCGCGCGGGAAGAAAGAACACCTAAATCGTTTCCTTTTCTCTTATTTTATTGGGATGGTCATGTCTCCCTAAGTAAGTGGGTGCCAGCAACATATTTTCACATTCAGAAGTAAAATTCGGTGATTGAAACTTCGCAAACAGATCACGCCACAATGAACAACGTCTTTCTTTTAATGATTTCCACCCCAATTCGTGCAACATTTCCGTGACGCTCCCCCCCCCCTCCAGTAATAAAACAAAACGAGTTGCCCTTCTCTGAACCTTCTCAATATCTTCCGTCAGTCCCACCTGGTGAGGGTCCCACAATGGGCAACAGTACTCCAGGAGAGGACGCACAAGTGTGATATAGGCAGTCTATTTTGTGGAGCTGGTGCATCTTCGAAGCATTGTGCCAATGAAACGTAATCTTTGGTTCGCCTTCCCCACAATATTTTCTATGTGTTCTCTCCAGTATAAGTTGTTCGTAATTGCAACTTCTAGGTACTTAGTAGAATTTGACTGATTTATCGCGTAATTGAAGTTCAGCGGATTTCTTTTAGTGGTCATGTGTATTACTTCACACTTTTTAGTGTCAATTGCCAATTTTCGCACCATGTAGAAATTTTGTCTGAATCGCTTTGCAGTTGCTTTTGATCCTCTATTGACTTCACTAACCGATAAACGACAGCATCATCCGCGAACAGTCTAAGGGAGCTATTCAGCAGAACTGTCGCGATTTCATTTCATAGACAAAAATGTAGTAAATTACCTATTTTGAAATAAAATGAGAACTTTTCAAAAATTCCCGGCAATGCTTCGCAATCGCTGAATATGGATGGGAATTGCATACACATGCTAAGGTCCCACTAATTTACCTGACAATCACCACCACTTGCCAGATATCTATTTCTCATACTTACATTCCTCACAGCCCTCTTTTTGTTAGCTACCTGAAAACTTGGCACTACTCCTATGTCTGTCCATATCCTGCTCCCTCCTCTCTCTCTGTCCATCTCCTCCTCCTCTATCTTTGCCTCTAATTCCTCCCCCTTCTCCTCGTCCGCCGCCGCCACCGCCATCTTCCCTTTATCCTCCACAAACCTCATCCTCCTCCGTCAACTCTCATTCCTCTTCCTCCTACCCCTTCTATACACCCACTATCTCCTTACTTCTGTCATTACCTTCCCCATCTCTTTGTCATACTCCTCCGATCCCATCTCTCCGTTCATCTGATCCCTCCTCTGTATATGAAATATTACATACATCCACCAAATTTCTTGGTGATCCCTCAAACGGTGTCGAAGTCTGTAGTAAGGAAACACGCACAATACGAAATGTTATGTAGACAGTGCCGTTCGTCTTGTTGTAAACATAAATTGTGCAAAATTTTAACGCGATAGGATGGGCCGCGGCGGGGTGGCTGAGCGCATTGAGGCGCTATGCTAGGATACGCGAGGCCGTTCCCCGTCGGGAGTTCTAATTCCCCCCCCCCCCTTAGGCATTGATGTTTGTGCCGTCTTTACTATAAGCTAGTCCATAAGTGGTTTTTTTAAGTTTAGGGACTGATGACCTCGCTGTTAAGTCCCATAAACTTAAAAAACATTTGAACATTAGATTGGATGAACGTTATTAGCAGCGTAAAAATACGAACCTATTCAAAAGTTATCAAAACTACCATTCAGGGACCCACTCCAAGATACATACAATTACACTAAAACGTTTGAAAAGCTTATGGGACTTAAATGCGGGGTCATCAGTACCTAAAATTTCAAACTACTTATGCACCAACCTATACTGAAGACATCATAAACATTCATGCCTCGTGCATCGGGTCATAGTTCCTCAATTCGCTTGGCCTCTCCGCCACGGCGTTTTCGGAAGAGTTCAGTGACATATACACGGTTCTTTCAACACTTCTGCGTCGTGCCTCTTTGCTACATTGAGGTTAGCTTTTTTCCACAGAATTTTACTGAAAGTAATATGAAGCACAATTAAAATAAAAACAGGAAAGAATAATAATTTTAAGCCAACCGCGGTGGCGGAGGGGACTGAGGCGCTTCAGTCACGGTCTGCACGGCCACTACGGTGGGGAGTTCGAATCCCCCCTCGGGCATGGATATTTGTGCCGTCCTTAGAATAAGCTAGTTGATAAGTAGTTTGTAAGTTTAGGGACTGATAACCCCGTAGTTAAGTCCCATAAGCTTAACAAACATTTGAACATTTGAATAATTTTAAAATCACGGTTATTTTTATGAAAATTGAAAAAGAACATTTAATTAGAGTAAAATTTACCATTAGGGAAACGTTTGAAATCAGTGATAATCTTAGTGGCCAGGTGGTCTTTGACGCCACTTCAGAGACTTTGTCTGTAACCTATTACAGTTATCCAACAGGGCAAAATAAAGACCTACATTCTAACATGGAATCCTAATCACGCATCATTTGTGGCAAATAGTCAGCGACAGATCTGGTTCTCTGTCTTCCCAAGTTTACTGGTGAATATTCTTATGCTAAAAAAAAGGAGTTTTTGATAACTAATCCCATACTGGGACGGAAATTCCAGAGCTGTTCTCCGTTCCTGTTGGCCACCATTTCCTCTCCAAATTTACCCATAAACTTTTCATACCCTTCTGTTCGATTTCCTGTCCATGAATTGAAGTCACCAATGAGCAAAACACTATCCTTGAAATGTATTACATCACTGAATGCATCATAAAAAATGTCCGTCTCATCTTTATCTGTCCTCCAGAAAGCGAATACACTGAAACAATCCTAATTTTCTTGCTGCAGACTGACAAATATATCCACATCGGTCTCTTGTTTCGATGTCCTGTTGCAATTACGCTGGTTTCAATTGCTTTACTGGATATAAAATCATACACCTAACTGTGCTGCTCCTGCTTTGAGTCCTGACAGGTAGACCTCATTTTCTCCCATTTCGTCTTCTTTCTCTTCCCTTACCCGAACATCACTAACAGCTGAAACATTAAACCCCATCTTACCATCAGCCTATGCCAGCTCTAACGTCTTCCCCGTGTAGCCCACGTCGGAATTAATAGTAACGACTCATTTCAGATCGTTTACCATTGGGTTTTACTTCTAAGGGCCTTTGTCGTCTGGCTTAAACGTGAACACGACTCGGAATATGCCCGAAATGCCGAAACTTATCCTGAAGTAACTGATATCCCGACTATCAAGACTACTTACTTGACCACTCAAAAGTTGCCCATGATTAATGTTCATGTTTCTACAACTCTATTGCTCTTGTGCCTAAACCTTATCTTTGCAAGATACAACAGTCAATTTAGAAATATTTGCTATATTAAACTTAACAGACAGTTTAAAAATGTACAGCTACATAGAGGATGTTAAAAACGTCCATGTTACACACTTCTAAATGTTGTAGAGGGAACTAAATAGATCAAGCTTTACATAGGACCATTGTCCGGAAACGTCATCCAACGACGCTATTAGCACATGTTTTCATCTTCAGTCAATAAATCTCTTCCACCGTAAGCATTTTGCTCTCCATTTTTGGGAGGAAGTACTACAGACCACTAGAAAAACAGACCTTACGAGCGATTCATCTTGGATACTTCAGGCGCGTGTGTATGCATTAAGAGCCTCCCTAAATGGTTGCAGGTGAAGAAAGAAACACGGACTTAAATGTACACACGTTACAGAACTGTGTGGTGTAGATAGAAAAGGAACAGTTGGTAAATGACATTTTCCAACATGATATTGCATCCTGACAGTAAGAAACATCTGTGAATTCTGAAATGGTGACCCAATGGAAACTCAAAGGAACACCTTTAGACCGAGTCAGACCGTCTTCTACGTTCCACATTCCAGCATCTTACATCTTCCCCAACTTCTAAGTTATCGTAATTATGACGTACAATTTCTGGGCAGATATTCAAAAACATTGCTCAAAGACTTCACAGCAGAATTCTAGCCAAAGTAAAACCAATGTGAGCACATGTTTTTGATACGTCGCGTTTTGCAGCTCTTAAATGTTGTAGGAAAGACATTTTTATATATTGTACCAAAGCTGCTTTTATTTTAAATGCTGACTAGTTTCGGGCTTTGCCCATTTTCTTAAGCCACATTCATAAATATTTTAAATGAATACTGCTTAAGAAAATAGGCAAAGCCCGAAAGTAGTCAGCATTTAAAATAAAAGCATCTTTGGTGCAATATATAAAAATGTCTTTCCTACAATGTGAGCACACACACATCATATTAATGTCCGTTAATCGATTCCCGAGTAGATACTTTTATCGAATAATGTACAGCAGCAACTTGGCGCAATTTATATACTACTTTCCGTATATAAATTCCGCTATTACTTTTTATGACCGGGCCGTTAAGAAACAGTAAAGTCGTAAATTTTACACTGTTGATAATAAAGTCTCGTTAACTGTCTGTATGCAGTTCTTTATGACCGCCTCAATACTAAGTGTAAGAAGTTGTGTGAGAAACTGTTATAACTTGAGTAAAGTTTTCTGATATTGACTCACGTTTCAGCGGCTAAATCTCCGTCTTGTTATATACGTACAGGGGGCGAAAACATTGGACTAAATTCGGTGAGCTTCCTTCATTAGTTCTTCCCACAATATACGAGGGTTGGAACTTAAATAGTGGGCACTATTTATTCAAAACCGATACAAAAGCGTCACATGTTTGCACCTGTTACTGTCTTTGAAAGTAGTCGCCAGCGCTGTGTAGAACCCGTTGCCAACGATGTGTAAGCCGTAGTACACATTTAGCAGAACCTGTTATGTTGATGGTGCGAATGGAGCGATCCACTGCCGGTCGAATCTGTGGAACAGTTCTGAAGCGAATGCCACGAAGTGGTTCCTTCATCTTCGGGATCAAATCAATGACTTAAAAGTGGAGAGTGTGGTGGATGGTAGAGTACTTCCCAGTTCCATCGACCGAACAGAGCAGTCACAGCTTCCGCTGTATGCGCCCGCGCATTGTCGTGCAAAATGATGGTTGCGCTGAAAGTGTTGTCGTTTCTTTCGCAAAGCTGGTCGCAGGTGATGATCCAAAAACGAACAGTAATACTGTGCATTGACGGTTAGCCGTGGAGGAACGTAATGCGTTAGGTTAATACGATCACAGTCGTCCACTAACGCGCAACAGTATGCACTTCTCCTTCAGAGACGCTGGGCCGACGTACCCGATGCATGTCTGCCACAGTTTCACAACCTTCGTTTAAGGCTTTTACCCAACGTGTCACTGTTCTGTACGACAATGGCGATTCCCAGCACGCTTCTCGAAGACCTTGATAACACTGCCGTGCACTATCAATCTCGATCCAACTCCGTTGTTCCTGTTTCGAAAACATTGTGGCACCGTCACGTTAGACCGCTCGCTCACAAGTGACTGTGTTTCCTTCCATGCTGCGCACGCCGGTGACGTGGGACGGGCGAGTCCATTTGCTCGGTGGTGAGGTAGGTATGTCAAAAATGTGTGCTATCAGCGACAATAATAGATTCCATGGCATAGTGTCTCCACAGAAGTATTACCACTATTTAGGTTCCAACCCTAGTATTTCACTCAACTCTGTTAAATACCTTCTCTTAGCCACAAATAGTAAGTACATAAACTAATCTTTCTACTGGTTTTTAACGCGTTTGACTAAAGTGTAGAGTGGAAATCATGCCTACCGTTGTAAACGAAGTGTTCGTCAGAGCGATGCAAATGGTTTTTTTCTCTGAGACTAACATGAATTTCAAAATCGAACTAGTCATTGGTCTAGATCAGGGCTGGGCAAATGCCGTTTCGCGAGCGCGAGCGCTCTCAGCGGCTCACGCGGCCTGCTCGTGGCTCCCCCCCCCCCCCCCCACTCCGCCAGCCAGCAGTGCCCCCCACTCATACTCGACTAGCCGCGCACCTCACTACACCACGCGGAACCACTCGTTCTCGATAACTTCGAGATGTTGGTTCAAAATCATTTTAAATAAATCCAGAATGATGTAAATTAATACTTATTTCTTTTTTGTTCGTAGTACCTCTCCTCTGGAGTGACAACTCTTTTATGTGTATGTTTATCTTGACAGGAAACTGATAGGCTTTGTGATCATAGAGTTTCTTCCTCTTTATGTATTCTATACATCATAGGAGTTTAGTTATTCCTTTTACTTCCTCCAGGGAGAAGGTTTTTTTGTTTTACACTTGAGAAATTATACTTATCTTAATAGTTCCTATGTTTTCGCTTCCCGCAGCAGGGATATTTTATTTTCCTTTAGCTTACGAATTTTCCCATGTACTTATTTGGTTATTTTTGAGAAGTTCTTTGTTGTACACAACTTCGTTGTGGTACCTGACACAGGCAAGGAACTTTTTCCATTGCTCTCAGGTCTTGAGTTCTGGAATTTTTTTCCCCTTCAGAATGGTGTCAGTTTTCATCCTTTCCTAAGGACGTAATGAACCTTAATAATTGTTACCATATGACCTACCACCCAGTTTCTCGTCATTGTAATGAAGCAGGTTTTTAGTTGCAGAAATTTCAGATTTGTTACATTTTGTTAAAAAAAGAAATCTACACAATTCTGTGAAAACATAACGTAAAATTTAGAGTAAAAGAGACTTTTTTTAATTCTTTACGTGTATGTCCTATTTGTGGTCACGAAAGTAGGTTTTACAGTGGTTCTGAACTGTGCTTCATCCTTACATGAGCAACCGTTGCATGGTACAGGATACACAATTTTCGGGTAAGCACTATTAACACTTACATCCCACTCAAACATGCTGTGGCAGATATGATTGTACCGGTGCCCTTTTCACGGAAGCCGCATCAGCTTGAAACGACCTTATGTGTTTTGTACGTGCAGTAAGTATTTCAGCTTGTCCTTACTCAACAACGCGCCCTGACAGCTGCACAGTTGCCCCCTTACCCGTGCACTGCTAGCCGCACTGCTGGCTCTCAAGGCCGCTCAGCGCTGCCTTCGCGGCTCTCGCTGCTCGCGGGCAGCCGCGCGAGCAGCTCTCGTGCCCACCCCTGGTCTAGATCATAGTACAGATTCTAGGCCACCCTTATTTCGAGGACATTTATTTCTTAAATATTGTCTTGACTTTTGTGTTAGGTATTCTCAATTGTCTACTGCACTGTCTCATCGCGTGGATAAATCCAGGGTTGGTAAGACACCTGCTTGGTTTCATGCGCCCAAATAGTGCGCAACAGCAAGTGTCCTACAACGCACTTGTCTGTATGATGTTCCACTACCTCGTTTGCTGGAGCCTACAACACATTCTCGCTTTGGTGGGACTGCAAAAAGTGTACGTGACGGGCTCTCTGTATTACACTGTAGCCAAATATGAAACAAAATGGGAAAAGATTTGTTGCTTAAACTTTTCAAGCCCGAATTTGATCAAATTTTGAACACAAATATTTTTTATATATCACTGCCAATGAATGTAAAGATTATAGAACAATTATCTTTATACGCATAGTTACCAAAGCTTTGACGAGACTACAGCTGAGAAGAACATGTACATGGATACTCTGCAAATGACATTGAAGTGCATGGCAGAGGGTTCATCGAACCACTTTTAAAATATTTCTCTCTAGTTCCACTCTTTAATAACTCGCGGGAAAAAGGAACACCTAAATCTTTCTGTTTCCGATCTGATTTCTCTTATTTTATTAGGATGGTCATGTCTCCCTATGTAGATGGGTAGTAAAAATATATGTTCACATTCTGAAGAGAAAGTTGATGACAGGAGTTTCGCAGATCGCGTCGCAACAAATAACGCCTTTCTTTTAATGATTTCCACCCCATTATTTCCGTGACTCTTTCTCCTCTATATCGCGATAGTACAAAACAAATTGCTCTTCTCTGAATTTTCTCTAAATCGTCCGTCAGTCCCACCTGATTTGGATCCCACAATGCGTAATATGACAGTAGTAGCAGAAACAAAAGAAGAGCTCCAAGTAATGATGGAGAATATTGTAAGGGTGGGGAAAGAATTCGGAGTGAAAGTGATAAAAAACGGAATAGAAGATGACGCGACCAAATTAATACTAGATGTAAGAAAAGTGCGACAGGTTCAACCATTCCAATATGTGGAAAGCTTGATAACTTTCAATGGAAGTCGTACAGAAAAAGTGAGACGTAGAACATACATGGGAAAGAAAGCGTTTTGGAGAGTGAAAGATTTACTGTCAACCAGGATCATCACCATTAATCTCCTGAAGAGGTTCGACAAATGTTTGTGAGGAGCGTATTGTCTTGTGGTTCTGAAACTTGAACTGTCAGACAGAAAGAACAAAAATGTTTTGAAAGTTTTGAAATGTATCTTTGGAGAATAATGGAGCAAGTGAAATAGACCGGCGGAATGAGAAATGTGCTATTGTGCATGGTTAAAAGAGGAGAAAAACATCTTGGCTAAGCCGCATATTACGCAGGAATTGTCTATCGAAGAGGATAATGCAGAGAAAAGTAGAAGGAAAATGACGGAGAGGAAGAAGAAGGTTTGCTATGCTCACGGATGAGAAGAAAGAAAGAAGGTACAAGAAAATGAAGAAGGATGCCCAGGAGCCAATAAAAGAGGATGCCTAGGACATAAGGACATGGAATATGTCCAGTTGATACCTGTCTAAGGTCAGATTTTCTGAAAGAAGAAGACACCGTAGCCAATAGAGGCCTCGTACAAGCTCGAAATGTTTTTGGTTAAGGATGGGGAAATAAATCGGCCGTGCCCTTTTAAAGGAACAATCCCTAAATTTGCCTGGATCGATTTAGGGGAATTACAGAAAACCAATTTCTGCATGGCTGGAGGTGGTTTTGTACCACCGTCCTGCTGAACGCAAATTCCATGTTGTTCCACTACGCCAGCTCACTCAGTGAAATTCACAAGCAGGTGAAAACGCGATGTGAACTGAGAAACATGAGAAGTGCATTTTCTCGTTAATGTGTAACTCAATTTTGACGTTTGCATCTTTAATATTCGAACGAAAAGTTGGGCTTTGCAGTTTGATTGTGGCTATCAATATCCTTTCTAGACATACTGAATTCCATTACCTTTAAATAATAGGGCAAATTCGTTAGAAACCTTCGATGCAAGTACTTTGGAAGTGCTGGTGACATTTGTCGAATGCTATGGAATGAGAAAAGGATACTTGTTATTGGCATCGACAGTAATTAACCAACAGTCAGAGCTGTTGCACGATATATCTGCTTGTGGACATGAGAACAAGTCTTATCGCAGAGCTCCCAGACTATCTGCATATGCGTGATAGTGGACAATCAGATGTACTATCTGTTTTTCTAATCTACTCCACAAGCAATGCTGGCGTGCTATGTTTCGTGCTTATCATCCCCCTGTGATTGTGTAGATTATTTAACACTTTCTGTTGCAATGATGCGGAAATTACCATTGATGTGAATCTTCATATTTTCTCGGCGTATTTCAATATTAATAAAATTACAGGTATTCAGCCATTTATTTCTTACTGCTAATATTTCGGCTGTGTATCGTTCATCCATCATCAGAGCGATTCTAAGACAACTGGCCTGTCGCCAAAGTGTTTCCTTGCACCTTCCATACTGTAAAAGCGTAGCAAATCTGCGGCATTGATGTATAAGGCCTGCTACAACCCCGATAATAGGCCATAATAACAGGCCATAATAAGGGTTATGAGAACAGATATTAACGTCTATATCATTTTTCTGGGAGTCGGATTTTAGAGAAGCCTTTGAATTTCGGCTAGGGAGTAACTTAATTAAACGGGATGATGGTTTTGTTCTTGATAAAATTTGTAAACCGGCACTCACAACTGAAAGCAATCAAAGACAATGGCAGTGTGATTACATATACTCTCCAAAGCTAGCATTACGGCTTCGTACTTCTCTACCGTCGAAGTTAACCACAGGTTATGATTGTATATGATCTCCATGGAGGGCGCTACAGCCTTATACATTTATGCCGTCGGTTTACTTCGCTTTTACAGTGTAGAAGGTGGACGGAAATTCTACCGACCGTTAGGCTGTCTTAGTATCGCTCTGATGATGCCTGAACGATACTTAGCCGAAATATTGGCAATAAGAGATAAATGGTTACGACTGTATACCTGTATTTTAATTTATAATCACTATTGATGTTTGTTCATAGGAATTTAAAACAGTATCGCATCATTGAGAAAAGTCAGAGCGTTCTGATGCACGAAATATCAAAATACAAGAGCAAAAATACTTTTTGGAGGTCGCGGCCAGGCTTTGAGAATGTAATGTTTGAAAAATCTCGATGTTTAGTCTTGTTAAGTGCCTTGGTCACACCGACACAAACATACAAGGCGTATTTTTATTTATTTATTTATTGTACGTAATTAAGGACCGTTTTGAAGTTAAAAAAGACGTCCTAAGATATCAATAATTTTATGAGCACTGGGTACCTACATCTGTTGTCTACGCACTGATGCCATCACAGTCTGATTCTTCCTTGTTTACGTTGTGTACTGGGTATTTAAGATGCCTCCGATAATAGAGTCCCGCCGACTGTGAAGTACGGCCTGTAATAAGATTTCTTAGTGCTAAAGACCTAAAATTGGTCGATATTCATCTTGAGATCTGTGCATTTTACAGAGAAAACATGACTGATGGAATGGTAAGAGCGTGAGTAAGAGCATTTGAAGATGGCCGCACAAATGTGCGTGATGAACAACGGAGTGAGCGTCCTTCGGTCGTTAAACAAAGTTTGGTGCACGAAGTGGACAATAAGGGGAGAAAAAACAGACGCTTTACGATTTCCTCCTTGCGGAATGACTTTCTTAATGTTTGTCGTAGAATTTTTTATGGCATTGTGACCGAGAAAAACGATGACGAAGTCAAAACATTTGAGATGCAGTCATTGACAAGTCAGGCGGCAGACTTCTATAAGGGGGATATTCAAAAACTGGTACAACGTTATGACAAGTGCCTCAATACTGACGAAAATTATGCAGAAAAGTAGATTAAGGTACAGGCTTTCATGTAAAAATAAAATTATTGATATATCTTAGCAAGTTTTTTTTATTATTATTATTTAAAAAAGTTACTTACTTAGAAAAACACGCCTCGTATCTTTCTGGCTGTTCCTTCGATTTATAACAATGTACTATAATAAACTATTCGGAAGGCTCTCGATCTGGATTCTGTTTACTTGGAAAATAAAGTCCCTACCATGTGGCAAGTTACTGTTCCTACTGGCAGCCGGTTGTATCGTCTGTGGCGAAGAGGCTAAGACACGGAGCGTGTGGCGCGGCAGCGTTGCCTACATGTATCCGAGTTGATGGTCTACAGCAGTATTTTTCGATCTAAGTCTTGTTTGGGGGGTCGCCGTCACAGGAGGAAATACTTATACTGTAAAATACCTAGCGGATCAGCAATACAAAGCGTATGTCTAAGTGAAATTTATTTCATGTTAAAATTACCTTGTCCCTTGTGTAACATTAATTATGAATTGAATTAGATGATAAATTGTTTTATAATAGTGTGTTAATGATGAATAAGCGCAATGCCAGAAAACTGTTTTCGGGAACATCGATAGGTGAGACACCATGATACAATAAGTAATTATGAAAAATTCGAAATAAATCTATTTAGGATTACATGACATAGTCGGGTTTGAAGGCGATCTGATCGTTTTATAGTTTTCAGAATAAAAAACCACGATCGCACATTAATTAATAATTTATTAAATGATGACCGGTTTCGGTGCACTGTGTCACCATCATCTGGTCTCATATATGTTATAAGCTGGTCATCTTGATAAAAAAAATTGGTTATAAAGTAACAAGTGCAACATTTATATAGCGACTAAGTGCAATGTTGCACTTTTTATTTTATACCCATTTTTTTTAACAACATGACCAGCTTATAACGTCTATGAGACCAGATGATGGTGACACAGTGCATGTCATCTTATAAATTATTAATGTGCGATCTTGGCTTTTTATTTTGAAAACTAATAAATCTAATTATTTACAAATTGTCTATACAGTTGGGCCTTTCTTAATGAGCAAAATTCGCTTTTGAGTTTTGCCTGAAATACGAAACACTTGTTACGCAAAATAGGAAATCATGTAAAATAGGATAATATGTTCCTTTCCAAAAATTAAACAAAAAAATTGTCCAAGGATTTAAAAGAAAGCTGGGGCAAAAGAAAATCCCTTGAGATAACGTAGTTTTGTTAAAGGTTCGTGAGGACGGGGGAGGGGCACCAGAATATATTTTTATGGAAGGAGATCGCCGGAATATTTTTCCTTGGAAGGGGTGCCATTTTCTAAAAGGTTAAAAATCACTGCTCTATTGCTTCTATCGTTTGTCCGGCTGGTCGAGGCGGAACTTGCCAACAACGTCTAGATACAACGCTTCACAAGTCTGTGTCACGTGACACCTATAGACCGCGATCGCTAGCTGACTGGCTGGCCGCTACAAGGCAGTGGGCTGTGCCCCAGCGGCCAGCCTGTCAGCTAGCGATGGCGGCCTATAGGTGTCACGTGACACAGACTTGTGAGGCGTTCTGTCTAGACGATGTTGAACTTGCCCGTCGGCTGCTCCGTGAGGCCAGAAATAGCCGGGCCGCAGTGGTGCAGTGGATACACGAGGAGGTCCGCTACGGTTATCAGGCTTATAACAATGCTAGCAAAATCTCCAACTATCACTGACGGTGCTAGAACTCCATTTTAATATGACGCGTTTCGGAAATATTTCCGCCATCAAATATTCATCTGCTTTGTGTGACAGTTACACGTAGACAGTTGTAATGACACAGGTGTTCAAAAAGCTGTTCATTGCACAATCTACATCTATATACGGGTAGCTGTCGCTCACAAAACAGAGGAATACCTGACGACGGAAACATTACCGAAACGCATCTTATCAACATCATGCTGTAGCTATCCAGATTCTCTGCAGCACTGTGATTAATTTTATCATGGTCGCCTGCCTTTTAAGCGACTTCACGTCGCGTATACAATACATTGGTTGTATTGACAGCAGTTTTGCCATGCCCCTAAGGTCAATTACGAAATTTGATCGTATCCGCATTGTTACTTTTTGTCACGAGAAATTTTCATAAAGGGATTTTCAGATGCGTCGAGTTACCTAAAGCCATGTTGTTTGGATGTGTAGGAGGTACTGAAATACAGGAACACTTACCTCAATCTAGCCTCCCGAAAGCTACCACAGCAACTGATGACTGTTCTTATTTTTCTTGTCTACCGTTCCATTCTCTGATAGCACGCGGGAAAAAGGCACATCTACATCGTTCTGTTTCTATCTGATTTCTCTTATTTTATTATGATGATCATGTCTCCCTATGTTCGAGACATCATGCTACCAAAATATGTTCGCATTCGAAGGAAAAAGTTGGTGAAAGAAATTTCACAAATAAATTTCACCTTTCTTTAAATGGTTTCCGTCCCAACTCGCGCATCATTGCCAAGACTCTCTCTCCCCTGTATCGCCATAATACAAAACGAGCTGCCCTTCTCTGACCTTTCTCTATATCCTTTGTCAGTCCACTTGATGGGGATCCCATAATGCGTAGCAATACTCCAAAATAGTGTAGCGTAGTTTCTTTAATAGAACTGTTGCATTTTCTATGTTTCCTACCAATGAAATGTAGCCTTTGGTTTGCCTTCTATTCAATATTTTCTATCTGTTCTCTTCGGTTACAGTTGAAGTAATTGTTATGTTTAGATATTTAGTTGAATTTATGGCCCGTAGGTTTGTTTTATAATGTAAATAAAGTCTAACCGATTTCTTTTAGTGCTCATATTTAGCGTCAATTGCCAATTCGCATCATGCAGATAGCTTATCTAAAACATTTTGCTATTGCTTTAGATCTTTTAGTGACTTTAGTAACCGATTAATTACAGCATCCACGAACGGTCTAAGAGAGCTGCTCACTCCTAAATCGCTAAGGTAAGGAACAGTAGGGGGTCCTATAACACTTCCCTGTGGAACGCCAGATGTGACTTCTGTTCTACAACGTACTGTGTCCTTTCTGGCAGATAATTTCGAATTTCCATAAGCATGCAATTTCTTTAGACTCGTCAAAATTAGCATCACGTCTAACAAGCAAATGAGACTGCCATCGGCCTTCAACCAATCATCAGAGACGTTTTAGGATGCAGCCTGATCAGACTGAACGACATAGGTACACCGTCCAGTGAGCGGAGGTAGGTGGAGGTACCCTGATGTTTTGGGGTGGCATTGCGTGTGGCCACGGTGGTCGTGGAAGGCAATCAGATACGTACAGAGAGGACAGCTTCCCACATGCTTTGTACCCATATAGACAGCATTTCAGTGTACGATAATTCTCGCGCTCTTCGAGCACATCTTATAAAAGCTTTACTTCATAATGACGACGTCTAAAGATCATAATAGCTAGCATGTTATCCCTATCGAATATATCTGGGATGTTTTCGGACAAGACGACGCACCAACCAGTCAGAGATATACACCGATTAACTTTTGGGGAGTAGGACAATCTCGACGATCAGTGTTACCGCGTATTAGGGTCTCTGCTGTATGCTGCAATCCGAAACACAAATTCAGAATGTATACTGTATTGCGCTACATCTCGTCAATGTCTATTTTCATGAGCAATAAACAGAACTAAAATTTTTATATATCTCTAGAAGCCTCTATAATCAAGGTGAAGGGACACTACTTTTTGGTGTGTATTTTTATCTTCTCGCTGTTCGACGAAACTGATCATCCCATTTATGCATCCAAATGACATACTCGCAATATTACTACTTACTAAGGTAAAAGTTCCTGTATGTATTGCGTGCACGATTATTCTAAAACCGAGTAACTAGTAGCTGATATCCACCTGGTGAGACGTTTAGCACGGCTATCTGTCCTGACATCATTCTTCCCCTTTTAGTTCATAGTTTTACGTACTGGCAGCTCCGTTTCCTTTCCAAGTTTTGACAATCGTAGTATGCTTTGTACGTAACTTAAATGTCAATAAAGCCCATAAAAACAACGTGAAGACACGTAAATGTGTACATGTGCATCATATACAATTGCATTAAAAATAATTAAGTTGATGAAAATTAAACGGAACGATGTAGAGGGGCCTGCGATCCACTAAATAAATAAATAAATAAAATGAAATAAAAAATTAAAAAAAATTGTTCCCACATGTGATATAGACTGTCACTATCCTGCGTATTAGTAAGAATAGAACCGCCACAATTCCTACACAAATTATAATAATTATATTTTTTTATGTCATCACCTGTTTTTCTGATGTAGACAAAACTCTTGCGTTGATCAGCTTCTTCACAGTATCAATTTTGTCCTGAAACTATTGCAGTTGGCTGTCTCGGTTTTTCGTAGTAAATGGAAGTAATTGCTGCATGTTTGATTTCTATTTATTATTTCCGAAAATCTAATTTCCATCGGTATTAAACATTTGATACTACAATCACTGAGACTGAGCCAACCAAAGACTGTGCTAAACTATGCCAGACTGTGGTTCCTCGCACTCGTATACTAGGTTCTACTAAGTTCCAGAAAACAGTTCGTACAATCATATTCCTGAATTATGCTTTCGTAATATTAGACGTCTTTCACAAATAATATATACATCAGCACAAAGAAAAGACAATTTTACAAATGTTTATAGATTGTATAAAATTATATACCAAACAAATATGCAAAACATGATTAGTGAAGTGTTTGTTTGTTTACTTTATTGAAATTGTTAAAATAATAAAACAGCGTTATAGTTTTGTTACAAACTTATTATGTCAAACTGTTCAGGATACATTACATAACATCAGGAAACAGTAGTGATTATATTCTTGTAGTAATACGAGTACTTTCATCATGTTACAAGAGAACAATGTCATCATCATTACAAGATATTTATAAACTGTCATTAAGCGAAAGTAATTTGACATAGAATGGTCAAGATGGTAAATTTTAAGGTATGATAAAGTATTTTTAAAATATTTTTGCACTGCAATATAATTATGCGGTGTCAAAAGACTTTTGGTTCTGAACAATGCTTTTTGAAATTCATACTCCGTTAGTAAATTACTCTGGTAAATTACAGTAGTATTCTTTATATTTGCGGTAAATTTCTAATGAACAGAAAATATTGACAGATAAAGTAACTGTGATATACAAAGAATTATTTAGTATCTGGATTCAGAAAATGAGTGTATATAGGTGGCCCTTCTACTTTTACATGCATAGGCATAAAGAGTATCGAAAACTTCATTAAACAATAGCACTGGGTTCCATAGGCCTAAATTCATTACAACACACATCCATACGACCTACCTTTGTCAATTTACCTTTCACATTCTTTGTTGAGAATTTTATGAATTGTTTTACACAATATGTTGTTTGACGTGATTTTGTTTTTTCATTGAAAAGTAGAGCTGTTTCTGTAGTGATAACAGTTTTACCCTTTCTCGGAAGGAATTTATTTGGTTCCCGCGAGCCGTGCAGCATTTCATTTTAATGGCGCTCTCGACAGGCGTGTCGCCTGCATTATTACCGAGACAAAGGAGCGGCGGCTAGCCTGCAGTGGGCCACCTCTGCGGTCTGCGGTTCGCGGTTGCAGCCGAATGCCACATCCAACCGGCGCGGTGCCGTCTTTGTGTGCAGCGAAAAGCCCCCAGCCGCTGCCGTTGCCGCTGCATCCCTAATTGCTGCGCTACAGTCGGCAACAGATGGGTGCAGGTTTCTGAAAGTAGGATGCGGTGCGCCCGTCCAACTAACAGCACTGTTTGACATCTGAGAGCTCTTTTCACTGCAGTGCCAGGCCGCCGAGCAACTAATTAATCCGCACAGTACCGGGGATGCGTGCTAAAAAGTATTTCGTAAGAGAAATCACTTCATTATCTTCCTTCATTTTGTAAAAAATAGAGTAGATCAAATTCATGTTTCCTACTTTTCGAAAACATGTGGCTTACAAAGAAATTGTCCTTTAGCAAATGAGTAAAATAAACACTAAAAAATAATTAATAGAAAAAGAGTTGACATTAAACTTTTCATTGGAGTGTATACCACGCCAGTTTCTAGATGCCCCTCTTGCCATCTTCGAATCTTTGGTTAGCTTCATAGTAATAACTAGTGTAATATTTCTGGCCTAAAGCCATCATATTAAGATCAAAGTACTGTTTCAGTGCAGCCGGTTAGGACCAGTACGCGAAAGATGGTAAGAGCTGAACGACAGGTGGTACAATAGGTCGTGTTCTCATGGGAAAGAGTACTGGCAAGTCTCCCCGAATTTTAGGGAAGTCCCCGAGCGGCAGGCACTGGACGCCGATTGGCTGTAGCACTGGCGGTCACGCGCCAAAACGCTATCATATTTTTGTTATTATTTATTAAACTAATTGTTTATTCAATGTCATACTCAAGTTAGAAAAACCCCTCAAAGCTAAGCTATGCCGTGAGTAGGTAAAAATATTAACAATTACTAATTCAATAAACAATGTAATTAATTTAAGACGGACGATGCACGGCAGCTATGTTTGCGCGCCAAATCGCGGAACGAAGGCAGTCTTGCATCCAGCCGCCACTCTTCAGTTCAGAACAGGCACTCTGAAGAGTAACAAGTGACTTCAGTACGCGCACTCGGTGAAGTAACATGCATACGTAGTCGGTCCTAATACATTGTTTAATCATCTTACAGCAAGGGAAATGACTTTATATTTAATTTCATTTAAAACAATCTGTGTCACGTGGATGTTATTATGCAGTTTACTGCTTTTCTGCTGACTTTAAATAAATCAGTTGGCATCCCGATTCCCGAAGATTTCAGATTTATTCAGTAACTAGATCAGTTCCTACCAAAGGTTTAGCAATTTCAGCCTCATTCAAGAACTCCGACCTACGTGCTATCATCTGGGAGGGGGGGGGGGGGGCATCTATACAAGACGTCAGGTTGGTGAACTTTTAGAGTTTGTATTCTTCACACAGTGCAGCCGGGAGTAACTACAACCCTCGCGTACATTGTCATTGCGATACAAACGCAAACTGTTGTGCGTCATCCATGGTAATATGAAGAAGGAAATTAAATGATATAGGACCGGTTATCATACCCCGTGTAGACAAATTATTCCCGTTGTACTATCCATAAAGATAGTTTATAGTTTTCCATGTTGATGTTTGAGAACATTTCGTAAATTGTAAAGTGACGTAAAATTACCAAGTAATATTCGAGCAGTTCAAAGACATGCAGAGGCAAAAGTGATTTGCCGAAACTGATTATGAATAAAGTTCGATAAAACGTTTCATATCAATATTTTTAAACCATCTTCGGACATTTTCTATCGTAGACTTTTATATCGTGCTGCCCAGCTTGCAGGATGTCAAACAGATACAGAATGCTACCTATACGAGGAAATTTTATGCAAAAAATTTCAATATATTCTAGTTGTACTCATGAAATATCGCCTTCCTGGAACTATTAGCAATTAACACCTCTACTGTCATTTAATATATTAATAAATAAAGAACCAGTAACCTTTGACTATCGAATTGCTACTGCTGCTACTGCACTGCCTCTACATCTGCAAATCACGTTTAAGTGCTGATTTCTCTACCGTTCCTTATGTAAGAGCGAGCGAGCGTAGTCGTGAACAAAACTCCATGAACTTTCTTCTGCGCACTGGGGTCGTACCCTGCGTATACGTTGCATGAAAAGCATCGAAATGTTAAATAACCTTGCAGCGTTCCCTAACATAGAAATTCCTTATTGATGATGACTGCCGGCCGCGGTGGCCGAGGGGTCTGCGGCGCGCCAGTCACGGTCTGCACGGCCACTACGGTTGGGGTTTCGAATCCCCCTCGGGCATAGACATTTGTGCCGTCCTTAGTGTTAGCTAGTTCATAAGTAGTTTGTAAGTTTAGGGACTGATGACCCCGTAGTTAAGTCCCATAAGATGATGACAATCGAAAAAGGTGACGAGCTTCGTTTTGGTGCTTGACTTTTTGGTTATGCCTTTTTTTCCGACGAGACACAAAAGCGGCGACGAAGCTGGGACACAAAACATACGGTATGCATTTTGTCGAATCGTCAGCTTCACGTGTCTACTTGGTTTGTTGTCAAAATACAGCAAATGGATCGCCGAGTAAAGATCACTTTCCGAAAACTGTAAGATATATTATGATTATTGTGATGATTAAAACATTTATTTGCATTGTAGACCGCCACTGTGAAACTGTATTCGTGCAGTTCATGCGTAATTATGTTGCTCACATGTGTTTAACATGTATTAACGTCCTCATTATAAAATGCGACTACATACTTCCAGACCCTGCGGTTTGAGGCACCTATGTATATGATGAACAAGCTCAGTTGTCTATACATAGACCTTTAACTGTGATAAATCATCAAATAATGCTCACCAAAAACAAATATTTCATTTATTATCTACAGAATGTTTCAGGAAAAATACCAAATATTTTAGAAGGTGGCAATAAAGACGATTTGCAGTTAAAATTCCATATAACGTGTGTCCAGTTTTTATTGGGTACTGAGATACAGCTCTTGGTATGTATAACAAACTTAAAGCTCATGCAAATTTATTTTGACTGATTCCTTCGACAGTTCTTGGTAGATCATCATATTGATTTCTATTTAAAGAACCGGTTTTCGACGTACTTTAAAGTCTGAATATGTCCTAGGAAGCCGAAAACCGGGTAAGTAACTGAAAATGAAGGTGTAGAACAAACACAAAACTCTACTTTGAAGTCAGTGTAATGTCATACTACCAAGAACCTACAGGTAAACCAGTGAAAATGTCTTCATTTACATTTGCTCTAAGTTTGTTTGGTTTTCATATTAACAGCTGTATCTCTGTATTCAAATTAAAATTGTACACATGTTATATGAAATTTTTAATGCAATTCCTCTATAGTATCACCTCCTAAAAATCTTACGACTGAGTCGAAAAACTACGTTCCTCTCAGCATGAGACAAGTATATATTCTCAAACAAATTCGCGACTTGGCTTCGTTTGTCTGCTGGATTCGCCTTCGGTCGTCTGCACATGCGCAAAGCACTTTCATATGCTTGTGAATAGGATCCATCCTATTCCGTCTACTAGCGATCGTATGCAGGCATCTTGTGTGAGTGGACGTGTCTACACTGTATCCGGCCAACGTGACCGGTGCATCATGGGTAATCTTGTAAGCTCTCACTTCCCATGTAGAAAGGGCTTAAGCCGTGCAGGAATATAAGGAAGACGGCAACAATGATAAGACAGTCACCACTTGACAATGGCCGAAGAGATTTCGGGCGAAAGCTCGTGGATATCAAACCACTTGACGCGACTGGAAGCCCGAGAGAATTATAGCACGACTCGCCACGAAACTATGCATTCATTCATACACCAATTTGCCTCAAACATGGCGGACCTGTCGCCACTCTATGAAATTTAAACTCGTTGTGTAGGGGCACAGAGTAACACATACAGAGGAGAAGCCCCCCCTAAACCACTGTCCTACACTCCCCACGTAGTTCCGTAAGATGCTAGCAGGTGTTGGACGGTTCGCCGGCTTAGTACCGGTAGACGACACTAGAGGCGCTTCTGAGGGTAGCGTGAAGGGGAGGCCGAGGGGAGAGCACGTGCCGCCTGCCACGAGGCCACGGCTGTGTCCGGCGTGCCGGCGTTTGAGGGGAGGTGGTGGTGGGGACAGCCGCTACCTGCCGCCTGCTCTGGCCGGTTTAAAGGGCAGCTTCTGATCGCAGCGCCATCATGGGACATCTTACGGAACTGCTGGAAACCCTCCCTCCCCGCACCCCTGAGCGTAGGTTTCCCGCACCCCTGAGCGTAGGTTTCCCGTCTGTATATATTTGTCTGGGGTAGGGGCCTTTACAGTGCGGCGCCACTTACCGTCAGTAACCATTTCGATAGCAGCTTAAAACGATTGAGAGCTCAGAGACTCCCTGTGTGTGTGTGTGTAATCGAGAAAGGCATGCGGCCGCTTCCCCTTCCCCCCCCCCCCCCCCCCCTCCGGACTTTTCTGTGCCGAAGTTGTCGCGTCGCGCCGCAGGTGGTCCGGCACGCTCGCAATGCCGCCCCCGCACAATGACGCCGCGAACAATGGCGCTTTGTCGCTGCGCTGCCTGCGCTGCGTTACGCACAGCGACTGGCGCATCGGCGCGCGTCAGCCTGCGTCACCGCAAATTGCTGTCGGCGTATGCCGTCCCACGAGACGCGCCTCACCACACCTGTGGATGACTCCCGACAAACGTAACAACACTGTTCCCGTAAGGGGTCTATTGACTTACAGCAGGGTGCGAAATTTACGTTCGCCAGCTCGCCATTGGCGACCAGAAATTGGCTGCTGACGATCTGGGCTTACATATAAAATTTTCTGGAAACACTGGATCTACGTGCAGAATGGTAGACGCCTGAAGAGGTAAGCCGTAATTATACTGATGAATATGGTTGACCTACCTACATTTCCAGGTAGTTGTATCAGTATTTTTAATGTTTTAACATCCTGTCTCAGAATTAGAGCCAATAACAGATCTTATTGAACGCTAGTTTTGTTTTCACATCATAGCTACAGTAAGTACTTTCTCCATACACTTTAGGTGTGGTCAAGCAGCTGTCAGCGGTTTGGCGCACTTTGCCGAGTTGAAATTGTCTATATGCTGAGCCTTTTCCTACCTCCGTGTACTTGACGTGCTTCTGTTTCCTGTGTACGCAATGACCGCAAGCAACCATTTTTTTCTGACGCTTCCAATCTTCCAGATTTTCGAATGCACAAATCTGTCTGACAAGGAAAGTACTTAGGCTCGAACAAAGAGAAATACACCAAAATCGTATGATAGATAATGTAAATGTCCCTTGTTGCACTAGTGATACTCCCCATCTGCAAAACTCTGCATTCGCCCATTAGAGGCCTCTGTGTGTGCCATGCCGGATTGCACGTTGACTTGCCTGTACGCCAGTAGTGACGGTGCAGTGTGTCTCTGAAGTTGCGCTTTGTGACGTTATTTGTGTAGTCAAGCGTCGGATGGGTTGGCGATTGGTAATCAATCCTGCTAATATAGTGTGACTGGTTGAGAGGAAGTTACGAAGAAACCTTCTTCGTGAAGATGGTATTGGTGCAGAAGATGAATCATTCGCATGTTACCTGGTATATATTATAGTGTTTCTAATCCATGCTCATGTTTCTGCACTATAATATATACCAGAAAGCATGTGAATGATTTATCTTCTACACCAAGACCGTATTCACGAATAACGACTCTTAGGAATTTAATCTCAACCAATCGCAACACATTAGCAGGATAGATTACCAGTCGGCGACCCATCTGACGCTTCACTACACAAATTACGTCACAAAACGCAACTTCAGAGGCTCACCGCACTGTCCCTACTGGTCCAGACTGGCGTACCGGCTGCTCAGTGTGCAACGTGGCGTGGCACACGCAGTGGCCTCTAATGGGCGACTGCAGAGTTTTGCAGAGGCGAGAGTATCGCTAGTGCAATAATAGACCTTTACATTGTCTCTCACACGACTTTGGTATATTTGTGTTTGTTCGAGCCCGGGTACTTTCCTTGTGAGTTAGATAAGGGTTAGACGTGTGATTCGTGTTTATATTTGTGGTGGGTTCTTAAAGGTCTTGAAAGCTGTTGCAGTTCCCGTGTTCGAGTATTTCATATTTACGATTTGTAGTCAGGTGTAAGGTAAGTATCTTATTTAATCCCAAAAAACACCTCTGCACATTGTCAGCTGATTCATACGAGAGAAAAAAAAACGTATTGGCAGAGAAAGCACCAAATACTAAAAGAAGCATACAGGATTTGACTGATGGCAGATACATTCGTGGATATCTGTGAATGGATCTCCTTTGTCTGAGTTTGACGCAAAGGTACCTCACAGCAAAAAGGCAACGCTATACAGTAACACCTATATACAGTAACACCTATATACTATTCCTATTAAACAATTTGATGTAGTATAATGTGTAAAGATAGTGTGTGAACAGTGACAGGCAGGATAAAGGGCAGTTACAACACAAACGAAGAATTATTTCAAATTCAGATACTTGGAGTATACGGACTTTATTGTTTCACGTCTCGTATTTTACACGTTCTAAAGATAATACTACTAAATAGTAATAGTGATCGAGGAAGAATGACATTTAAGTTTTACTAAAAAGCGAGGACTGTTGCAATAATGTTTTCGCTCTGTGTAGGCCTCTTCTAATTTTGTAGCGCATAGTATGTCGCGAAAGTTTTACGTTATTGACGTAACATGCAACTTCTGTAAGTGTCTCGCGTTCATGGATATTTCGTTGTTACTTATCACTGTATCACAGACAGAACATCACAAACAAATGCACGATCACAGAATTATGTGTTTTAACAGACGGAGCGGGATTTCCAACACCATTGATTTTGAAAACAGTGTTATTCCATTCCAGGACCAGATGCCGCCGACAACTGTCGCTGGAACGCGCTGACATCACGTGAAGCTCGTTGAGGCTCGCATCTCGTATGCACAAGTCACGCCGTTTCCGAGCGTCCAGCTACACGTTCAGACACACGCTGCGTGTGTCGCGCGCGAGGGAAGATTCGAAACTCCAGCTGGAAGGCCAGCCAGCCTTACACCACGGTGCCGGTCGCTGTAGCCAAGCAGTCTGCGGTGCGCCAGTCACAGTCTGCAGATTAAATCGATTTAATCAGTGAGAGATTTGACGGAATTGTGCTGGACCTATTCAAGCACATTCTTACATCGACTTACTTCCTTTGTGGAGGCCAATTCTATGAACAGACTGAAGGAGTGGCGATGGGTGGCCCCTTATCTCCAGTGGTGGCTAATCTGTTCATGGAGAAATTCGAGGAAGAGGCATTGACAACTGCTGCCTAACAGTCAACGTGTTTCCTCAGATATGTGGATGACACATTTGTCATTTGACCACGTGGCCGGAATAGGCTGGATGAGTTCCTGGTCCATCTGAACTCAAGACACCCCAACATTACGTTTACCATGGAACTAGACGACGGAGGCCAACTTCCTTTCCTGGACGTCCTGGTGAACAGGAAGCCAGACGGTACAGTGTGTACAGGAAACCGACACACCGACAGCTGCCATCACCCAGCTCAGAAGAATGGGGTACTGAGAACATTGGTACACCGAGCGAAAACACTCTCCGACTCAGACAACTTAGCAGCAGAGCTGGATCATCTTCACAAATAACGGCTACTCGAGCAGAGACATCCGCAAGGCGCTACACCCTACCAGACGCCCAGATAAAACAGGAGAAGAAGAAGAAGAAGAAGAAGAAGAGACCGGGAAAGCAGCCTTCCTACCATATGCAAGCCCAATATCTGCCAAGAGACCAGAATCTTGAGGAAACACAAAATCAAAAGTGTTTTCTGCGCTCCTAACAAGATTAGGGCACTGATCGGGGTCGTCAAGTATTATCTAGGACTACGAAAACGGTGTATCTACACGATACCTTGTGAATGTGGCATGTCTTATATCGGTCAAACCACCAGAACCGTTGAAATAAGATTTGAGGAACATCAAAGACATACCAGACAACGACAGGCCACTAAGTCTGCTGTAGCAGAGCATTGTCTGGAATTGGATTATGACAAAACCAAGATCTTGGTTCATACCCCCAGGTTCTGGGATAGCGTTATAGTCAATTGAAATCAAGATGGGGTATGAACTGATAAACCGGAAAGCAGGATATCAACTCAGTACTGCTTGGAATCCGGCTCTGGAACTGCTGCAGAAGTAACGGAAGAAAGGCACCCCCTCCACAGAACCATGGAGAGAGCTGCAGACGATAACAACGCCCCGAGTGATTTCGGCGACGTGCCACCCCAGCAAAAGCCTGATGCGACGGGTAGCATACCTCGCAGGCGGATACCGTACTCCTAAGTGCACGAGAGTAGCGTGGCCACGATAACATTCTGTAGTGGTCACCAACAGGAGAAGAATCGCTGCGAAAGTGCTACCAACGCGCAAGGCTGGTGCGAACCGCCTATGGAGCGCCACGAGACAGAGGCAGCCGCCACTGGGCGCGGACCGACGATGGATCATTGAACGTCAGACGCCACTGCCAGACTGGAGCACACTGGGCGCAGACCACATAGAAAGCACCAGACGCCGCCTAGGCATAAATATGGGGCATGGTCTCCACTGTTGGTCGAGCTAATCTCTACGAGAATGAAACTTTCACTCTGCAGCGGAGTGTGCGCTGATATGAAACTTCCTGGGAGATTAAAATTGTGTGCCGGAACCGGGACGCGAACCTGGGACCTTTGCCTTTCGCGGGCAAGCGAACTACCGAGAAAGTAGGAGGCGAGGTACTGGCGGAAGTAAAGTTGTGAGGCGGCATCGTGAGTCGTGTCGGGGTAGCTCTGTCGGTAGTGCGCTTGCCCGCGAAAGGCAAAGGTCCCAGGTTCGCGCCCCGGTTCCGGCACACAATTTTAATCTGCCAGGAAGTTTTTAATCTCTACGAGTTTACGAGAGTAACTCGGGCGTCCAATCCTTGTTGTCGTGAGTGGCCGGCCGCGGTGGCGGAGGAGACTGAGGCGCTCCAGTCACGGTCTGCACGGACACTACGGTCGGGGGTTCGAATCCCCCCTCGGGCATGGATATTTGCGCCGTCTTTAGTATAAGGTAGATGATAAGTAGTTTGTAAGTTTAGGGACTGATGACCCCATAGTTAAGTCCTATAAGCTTAACAAACATTTGAACATTTGCCCCACTAGCAGCCTGTATGATAATTGGCTGAATAGAACCGCGACTCTTTATGGGCCGGATCTCAAACAGCCCGCACCACTTCTCGGAATGGAGAATGAAAAGATTTTAGCTGAGTTGGCTTGTCGATCAGCCTCAGGGAACACCTGATGAAGACGTCGAGTTACGTTGCCAAAATATCGGTTTTGAAAGACGCGTATCACCATCAGTACACCCGAAACCACGAGGTGTCAACGAATCGCCGGGAAAGCCTACGAGATTACAGTTAAATATTTGTTGCAACGAAGAGTATAAATTTCATGTACCCTTAATCGCGAAACATTTGGTAAAACCTCCAAAGATATGTAGAAAGTAATAATTCAAAATTTAAAAATAAAATTGGGTTGTAAATAAATTGCTTGTAGTCGCTGTCGAACGCACTTCCTTTTGAGGCGCAGCGCGATATTGCTAAGTGGAGAGAAGTGACTTCATTATTATTCATGATCGGATCTTCTGAAGGCTTTTACAGTTGATGCGTCTTTAATTTGTAGTTATAGGACATTTCAGCAAATATGACGTTTTGACGAATCTTAAATGCGCCAAAAACAAATACGAAAAGCGGCTGTTGCCTCTATGGAGTATTTGCGCATGCGCAAGGCGATGTACGCAGTAGCTCCATTGTCTTACTTCGAGACCATTCGTGCATAACCGTCAGAGCTCGAGTGGCCACAACCTGGCGTCTCTACCAGCTCCATTGCCAATGTTAAAATCGGCGTTTCTCTTCGACCCTCCCTGCCGGGTATAGCCCATATTCTGCCTCCAGGGGGTTGAAAGGAAAATGTGAAAGCCGCTCATGAGAATTGGAACGCTGCGGCCACAGCCGCCTATATTGAGCGGCCGCGTTACGATTGTTAGACGTGCTGTTTCCGCGACATCAAAAGTATCTCATGCGATAAAAAAATACTTTGAATGTAAATTCAAAGTCTTCTGATGTGTTGTTGTTGTGGTCTTCATTACGGAGACTGGTTTGATGCAGCTCTCCACAACACTCTATCTTTTGCAAGCCTCTTCATAAACGGCAACCTACATCTGTCAGAATCTGCTTACTGTATCCATCTCTTGGTTTTCCTCTGCAGTTTTTACCCCAAAAATTTCCCTAAATTCACGATTCCCTGATGTCTAAGAATGTGTCCTACCAATGGACCCCTTGTTTTAGTCAAGGTAGCCAGAAATTCAAAAAAATGTTCAAATGTTTGTTAAGCTTAAGGGACTTAACTACGGGGTCATCAGTCCCTAAACTTACAAACTACTTATGAACTACCTACAACTAAGGACGGCACAAATATCCATGCCCAAGGGGGGATTCGAACCCCCGACCGTAGTGGCCGTGCAGATCGTGACTGAAGCGCCTCAATTCCCTCGGCCACTGTGGCTGGCCCAGAAATTCCTTTTCTCCCCAATTCTGTTCAGTACCTCCTCATTAGTTATGCGATCCACCCACCTGATCCTCAGCATTCTTCTGTAGCACAACATTTCAAAAGCCTCTATCCTCTTCCTTATCGTCCATGTTTCACTTCCATACAAGGCAACATTCCATACAAATGCTTTCAAGAAAGTACTTCATTAGGCTTAAACCAATACTCGATGTTAACAAATTTCTCTTTTTCAAGAACACTTTTGTACCTATTGCCATTCTGCATTTTATATCATCTGTACTGCAGCTATCATTTGTTATTTTACTGCCCAAGTAACAAAACTCACCTACCTCCTTTATTGTTTCGTTACCTAATCTAATTCTTTCAGCATTACCCAATTTTCTTAGACCGTACTGCATTACCCTAGTTTTGCTCTTGTTAATGTTCATCTTATATGCTCCTTTCAGCAGAGTGTCCATTCCGTTCAGCTGCTCTTTCAGGTCCTTTGCTCTGATAGAATTCCTATGTCATCGGCAAAACGCAATGTTTTTAATTCTTGCCCCTGAACTTTAATTCCTTCTCCAAAATTCTCCTTGCTTTCCTTTACAGCTTGCTCAATGTACAAATTGAACAAAATTGGAGAAAGACTACAACCCTGTCTTACTTCCTTCCCAACCATTGCATCCCTTTCATGCCCTTCGACTCTGACAACCGCTGTCTGGTTTTTGTACAAGTTGTAAATAACCTTACGTTCCCTATATTTTACTCCTGCTTGCTTCAGAACTTGAAAGAGTTTATTCCAATCAACATTGTCAAAAGCCTTCTCCAAGTCTACAAAAGCTAGAAATGTGGGTTTGCCTTTCCTTAATCTATCTTCTAGGATAAGCCGTAAAGTGAGTATTGCCTCCCGTGTTCCTGTGATACAAGATCGAAACGAGGAATGACAGTCTTAGAAACTTTTTTATTTAATTTATTTGTTTCTTTTTTTACAACGAGCTTATTTATGTAGATTTACCAAACCAGTGAACACATAAGACGCGCTGCTACTGATTGCAACAAATGTTAGCGCCGTCCACGTCACGACATGAAAAGACAGAGCCGTTAAATGTGGAGCAGCGTTGATTACACATCAGTCTTTGGTGAACTCCGGCAGACTGTCAGCTTAGTGAGTCGCGCTTATTCCGGGTCGCGGCGCACTGCACAGAGTGTTGGCGCGTGACGCGGTGCACGCGTGCAGCTGCGGCTGCACTCTCCAATTAGTGGTGCGCCTCGCTCACCTCTGGTACTGCACGGCTGACGGCTGCCCGCACACCGTCGTGGCGAGCGTGCGGCTGCCTGCTAACGAGCGAGCGCCGCCGACCATCTGACAGGCTGACGAGCTACGGGCTGCGGCCAGCTGCCTGCCGACCCAGACACGTGCACTCCAACACTATTTATATACTACACGACACGACACTCTCACGACTCGTACCGTGCCCATGGGTGAGGTTAACGCTCCGCCGGCAGCGCCAATTATTATAACTCGAAAGGTGGTGGTCATTTTTGTCTATCAGTTTTCTTATTCCTCGCTTCATGTGTCTCTTTATTACTTGAAATGCTTAATTTTGACTTTCGTTGCATGAAATTAATTTATTTTTACATGTTTCCTGACTTCTAATTCTGCTATGGATTGGGAGAATTGCATTACGATTCAAATGTTTTGGTTTATTTAGTTACTATTTTTGGTGTAGTGCTTCTGACTTAATTCTTCTTTGCTGTCGAGTCGGCGTTGGGACAGGGCTCTTGGGCGGTCGGCTAGAACACAGGAATCCAATGTGGGGCACGTTCCTTTCAGGGTTTCGGAGAAATCTGGCCACCCGAGGGGTCCCTATTTGCATTGGGGAGGGCCGGCCGGCTACGCTGGGCGACACGCCTGACCGTTGTCACAGAATAACATATACAGAGGAGAAGAGCCCCCTAAACCACTGTCCTACGCTCCCCTCGTAGTTTCGTAAGATGCTAGCAGGCTACTCCCTGGCTTAGGGTGCCTCTCGCACGTCAGAGGGTAGCGCGGAGGGGAGGGTGAGGGGAGAGCTCGTGCCACCTGCCACGAGGCCACGGCTGTGTCCGGTGTGCCGGCGTTTGAGGGGAGTTGGTGGTGGGGACAGCCGCTACCTGCCGCCTGCTCTGGCCAGTTTAAAGGGCTGCTTCTGACTTCAACGCCATCATGGGACATCTTAAGGAACTGCTGGAAACCCTCCCTCCCCACACCCTTGAGCGTAAAACCGGGCCCTTACGGAGGTTTCCCGTCTGTATATAATTGTCTATGCCGCTGTCTACCTGCGGATTCGGGCGTGCCGTGAGCTCGAACAATGCGTTAGCTGGTTAGAGCGACCGGCGGCCCCCTGGCGCCGCGGTGTTTCTTTGGCTGTGCGAGCAGGAGAGGAAAAAACGTTGATGGATGCCAGACGCCCTGCTTTCTTTCTGTACCTAAACTGTCAGTATCAGGTAGCATAGTTTATGATTTAACAAATGGCAGGACACTTTAAGTTCACGTCTCTGTGAAGTGAAATCTGTCTGGCACAGCAGGACAGTGTCACCAGCAGTAGTAAAAATAGGCACCAAGATGCCGACTAGTGATAATTTGCAGAGAATTTCCTGGTACTGCACTGGCGTATCTGACTTGGCGTGAGAAAGCTGGCGTG
This sequence comes from Locusta migratoria, assembly GCA_026315105.1. NCBI lineage: Eukaryota > Metazoa > Arthropoda > Insecta > Orthoptera > Acrididae > Locusta > Locusta migratoria. The sequence continues at coordinate 349,265,770 of CM048746.1, forward strand.
TTGGGAGGAGGTTAAAGAGCCATTGGCGGCAAACTCCACGATTGGCTGTCGTTGCTATTTTTTTCATTTTTGGTTGTATGCGACTCCCGGCCATGCATTCTGAATGGGTAGGCCATTGGCTCTCTGACGAGTAAGGCGCGGCCGCATGTCCGTGTGGAGCTGGGTTGGGGAGAATAGTCAGTGAGTTCTGGGGAGAGAAGTGAGTTGTGGGGAGTGAGAGTTTGCGGTCGGAGTTTGGCGAGTCTCGGTGAGGCACCGCCACCGAGTAGGGTAACCTCTGCTCTTGCGCATAACATATCAAGATGGGCACCACAGTTGCGATTTGCGTGTGTGTTGTTTCGCTGGGAGCGACCACACTTTGGCAATTTTTTGTTGCTTTATTATTTACGTGAATCTTGTCTGCAGTGTGCTGCTCTCGTGAGCTCATACTATCTTGTTATTTCTGTTAAATACTGTCGCATCTCCGCTTGGCGAAGTGATAGTATTTTTGTGGATAAAATTCACAGCTGCTGCACCAGACTTCTGACATCGGCGCCACCGCTGCACGATCGACACCCAGTATATAGTATTGCTTGCACTGCTCCAGTCCTGGTTAGGATCTGCTCTTCGTTTCTGATGGTATCAGTTGCTGTAGTTACCTTCTTTCTTTTCACTCGGAGTGGGATGAGATAACGAGGTCTATTTATATATTGACTAAATGATGTACCCAGTCATTTGAATTAAGTTTCAATTTATTTGTACTAGAGTATATTCATTTTAGATGTAATTGAAAAATTCTTTTTATTATATTTTTGTAATCAGAGTGTGACACCTAGTCACATACAATTGTATTTGATTAGGTTGTGCATTATTTTGCCAATATATGTCATTTACCAATTTTGTATAAACTTATTTCTTGAACCCCAGTCACTATTTTGAAGGGAAAATAGTGTTTCTATTGGCAGTATGGGGAATGACATGATGATTTGTTCATAAATTGATTCATGATAGTATTTTATTATTATTATTATTTCTTGGCCTTGCTCTGGTACGCCACTGTTCAGTTAGGTCAGGAATATATTTTTCTATGTTTTGTAAAACATAGTGGCGACCCAAATTTATCAGATCTATAAAAATGTAGTTTATTATATCTTATATCATTTACATATATAAATAATTAGATATAACTCGATCTATGTATATATATATATATATATATATATATATATATATATATATATATATATATCTTTCAAACTTCAGCAGCAGCACGGTGCAGATTTGCTACCACTGTGTATTCCATGTTACAAACCTAGTATATAGCTACTAAGTGATCGAAATGACAAAGATAGTTTAATGTACAGGTAGATATATCACAGTTGTTAATATCTGAATTAGTATATTACCTTCGGTGTATAAATGTAACAAATGTAACATTATTTCGAAAGTGGACAATAATCATGTATAACAGACCAAGCAGCACTATCATTTCCTCTTTCGTTACATCCCTGTAGTTCCTGTCTCTGTGTCAGCTTCTTCTGTGTTATTTGGAACTTAGTACACATAATTACCTCATCAGTTATATTATCATCTATCATGTATGGGAGAGACTGCGTCTTTGACCTCACGCCTCTTGCGTTTCCTTTCCAACCAGGAAAGATTTTTTATGATGTGTTTTGGAGTGCTGCTTGTATCCAGAATTAATCCACGGAGTGGTACCGTCTTCAATATCAGATTCACAGCGCCTGAAATCTTGTTCGTGATCGGAACTAGGATTTACATTAGAGTAATAGTATCCTGTTCATATTCTGATGAAGAATCTCGACCAAAATCACTACGACCTTCATTCCTTGTCGAAAGAAGTCTATTTCCTCGTCTGTTACGTCCATACCACATCTACGAGACGTGAAGATTGAATTATGTAGTAGAATAACACTCATTTTCACATTTTGGTAGGCTTAAAAAGGGTTAAAAATGAGATTGACGGAAACTGCAGCATGGCTAATCAGAAGAAACTAGAGCATAAGTTATCGAGAGTTAAAATTATATTTACGAAATAAATTTAAAGTTTTAAGCATTCTAATATGTAGGGTAAATCTTATACAATAAATACTTACTAGAAACGGCCACAAATCCATCTGCAAGGAAAACTAGACGTAACGCAAAACAATTCAAATCTACTTAACATGGCAGGCAGTGCGGTGCAAATCTGCTACCAATGATGCACTCTCTAACAAAACTGTTTTTGGATGGACACAGCCGCGCATTAGAAAGTCAGATCCTTCACAGACATAATTGTTAAGGCCTAATTGCGGAATAGCTAAAGCGGAAATACGGCTTCTCCATTATTCGGACAACAGTGAGCATTTAAAGAAAAGTGGTAGCATATTTGCATCTGCCGCTCGAAGGTTAATGCACCATCAAGGTAGCTCAGCTTAAATGTCAACAAACGTGATGAATTTTGAAGGACATGACAGTGTGCCATGTAACTATCTGACTGAAAAATTTTATTAGGTCCTTTCCTAATATAGAGTGTGAACTGAGGCTGGTCAAGGTACAGGATGTCCAGCGAAGGAGTATATTTTTTTCTATTTTATTTGTAATTTTAAAACTGCTAGTGTGGCAGACAGGCAGCAGCCTTGACGCTGCTTTCCAGCCAAATGACAAAAAAAATCGACGGCAATCAATCGTTTGACACGGCGAAATAAAAGAACAATTTAAAGGTGAGTGATGGCGAATAAAATGTCATTAAAAGCAGGTTATGATGAACAGATATTCGGAGTTAAATTTGCCATGGTGGATAAAATCACACGAATGTCAACATTGTACAAAGACGAGGAAAAGGGAGCACTGACAAAAACACATGTCAACACTTCGTTCTGCCGATACGGTGGTTTCTGTTTTAAAATGCGACAAGACACCACAAGACACTTGAACAAAGCACAGGAACAAGAGTTACACTTCTGAACAAAGATCCCATTAGGTACAAGGGAGGGATGGGAAACACAGACGGGAGGGAGGAGGGAGGGGAAGGAAAACGGGACAAGGGGGTAAGGATGAGACGTAAGAATTCAAGCAGTGGGGAAAAGACGGGAGAACCAAGTGAGGGAAGGAAAGCGGGGGTAGGGAGAGGAGAAGACGTATGAAATGTGGGCCTAGTAGGAAAGATAAATGTCGGGATGGAGGGCGTCATCTGGGAGGGGAAGCTGACAGAAGTTGCCTTCTGAAAGCATATGCGAAGTTTGAAGCTGGAGGTATGTTGGTTGTGGCGCAGCAGAGGCCCAGGTTTCGAGAGGAGGGGAGAAACCAAAGGGTAACGAATTTTATGGAAAACCTAGAGGGTGCGGATAAGATTCCGGAATTTGACGAGTTGTGTAACAGGAATAAGGTCGTATAGGTTAGACATTGGGGTAGGGAGACAGATGTGGTAATTGAGACGTAGGGCGTGTCGCTCATGGAGTTCAAGGGAGGCGGAGACCCAGGCTAGGTGGAAACTGCACTTGACAGGATGCATATGGGAACAATAGGTATATAGGATGGTGGAGCGGTCCAGTAACCACATCAGGGCAGAGAGGAGCTTGAGCCCGTTGAGGTGCGTGAGGTGGGAGAGAGCTTTCTGATGGACAGTCTGACGGTAGTGTTTCCAGGAGAAGGAGGAGTCAAGAGTGAAGCCAAGGTATTTAAGGGTGGAGGTTTCATGGATGGGACAGTCATGGAAGGTCAGGTAACTAGACTGTCGAACTGTGATGGATCCTTATCATCTCTCAATTTCTCGTCAATCTGTGATGCTTGTGACCTTTTTCCATTGATGCTCAACATTCATTATATTCTTCTCAGGTCTGCAGCCGGCAGTGGCGGCGGCAGAGTCTCTACCAACATCACAGACGGACAACTGCTGGCGCTGTGGGATAGCTGGTCGGTCCAAGGTCAGCTCATAACTGGGCTGCTACTGCAGCTGCTGCTGCTGCCCCTAGACAACTGGGCGGCTCCTGATTTGGAAGGCTGCTGCTGGCTGGGTGACTGCTGCTGAATCGGATGGCAGCTGCTTATTGAGGTGGCTGCTGCTGGCTCCAAAGGCTGCTGGTTCCGGCAGCGTGACGATGTCAGAAACATCACGAATGGGTGAATTACCAGTTCCTAGGGGTGCTGAAAGGATTCCCCTACAGGTTGGTGAATGGGTGTGGGACAGAAACCATAGCCCCTTTATCCAACGGTGACCGACCACCATACATGCGCCTTCTGGTTTCAATGGAAGTAGCAACACAATGGTGAATAAATTGGAAAAAATGATGGATCAAAAGACTTACTAGTTAAAAAGAATCTACAGTGTGAATTGAAGATCCTTATGGGTAAGACCAAATAAAATTTGATTCTCTTATTTTACATTTATTCTATATTAGTGTACTACGTCAATCTTGTAATAAACCGTTGTTGGAAGACGCATTAACACATCTGATGGAAGAATCGAATACTTTAACCCTGCAGTGTATGGTTGTCTACTGTGAGATCAAAGCAGAATGTTAAACAGGAGGACTTTGTCCTTGCGAACTCACTTATTTTTCGAGCTTTCAATTTTCGTTCGCTGTCTTATCTCCTGCTTTCCTAACTTCACAGACTATCTCCTGTACCAACACTCTTGGAAGAAATTATACTGCAGAGATAACTTAGCCACTGCCTGGTTGAGTGTTTTAAGAACGAATTATTTTTTCTGTCGGCAGGGTACTGTGCATCGATGCAAAACTTCCTGGCAGATAAAAGCTGTGTGCCAGAAGTTTTCCACAGGAAATTATAAGCCAAGATACTGGAGTAAGATTCACACCCGTCCTCACAATTTTATTCTTCCAGAAGTATCAGGGCACACCGCTAATATAGTAAAGGTTGTCGGAAACGTTTAATATTTATTTATTTATTTTATTTCTCTCTATTTTTTTATTTTGTAAGCATTGACTTGAAGTGAATGAGGAGTGGCAAATTTTTGTCCAGATCGGGGATTGAAGCTGGATCTTCTGCTTACTTCTTACTCCTTACTTCTCTTGTTTTGAAGGTCGAGTGTTAGTTGGAAGTACCTCATCGGACATAGTACAATAATAGAAAAGGAAGTAGTATTTTTGATAACAGGTGACAAAAGAAATTGAAACATTAAAACGAAAAGAACATCGTTAGCCTTTCCCGTTGACTTTAGAGGCACGTAGTCACGCTTCTTACGCTTGATATTGTTTATTTGTGTTGATATACATTATCTTTGTCGGGCCCGGTGGTCTAGGGGTAAAGCGCTCGACTAGAAACCGAAGGGTCGCGGGTTCGAAACCCAGTCGGACCTCGGAGTTTTTCAGTTTGCACTTTAACCCATCCTTCACCTCTCAACGATGTGAGCAGTCGCCAGAAACGACACGTGGTTCAGATTCCACGTTAAGCTGTACGTCCCCTTTCTCCTGTTGGATAACTGGGGTAGGTTAGGGACACGCAAGTCGCCGAAGTGGCGTCCAATTGAAAGACTTACCAGGCCAATGAGTCACACGAAATTATTATTATTATTATCTTTGATTCAGAGGGGAAAGCTGACAAATATTCAAATCGGCACGTATTTCTGCGCGGGTAAGTTCCAGCTTTCGTCATATCATTTATATATTTTAGCTCCACTGGTGTTTATCTGTACATAATCCTTTTCATCTGTTATTGGAATAACACCTTCGAGTCTAAAATAAAATAATCATATCAGAAATCACGCACAAATGTGTGGAAATGACGTTAACAGGCGCCTCCCTTGCTTACCGCTTGGAGCGCTAGTGTCGTGCAACTGTCAATCGGTAACAGATTTTACAGCAGTGAGCATTGTGACTGGTATGTTACATTGAAGTTCTTTGAGTACACTCTGTGCTTAATGGTGGGCCCAGTTACAACCAGTCATAGAAGCAGCCCATCGACATTTTGTCAAGTTAGGAAGAACAGTAATTTTTTTTCTCGAGAAAGATGCGTTGCCTCGTTGTTTTTGTGTCGTATAATTCTGAATACGACGCAGCAGTATAATATACATCATTGTCTCTTTACGCGAAGTAGTACGATGAACTGGACAGTCATGCAAGAAAGCAACTATTTGTCACAGTGCAAGGCGAAGTTCGGCAACAGGTAAATCTAACTCAAATTCAATACATCCAGTAAAAAATAGATTGCTATGAGTTAATTTCGCTAAAACTCAGAACTGGCTCGGTCGATTTTAATTTTTGTATTGTGCGCTCTATTACAGATGCGGTTTTTAAAAAAGGTATATCCAAAGAAACAACTGAATAACCGAAAAATCGAAATATTTTTGTATCGGCATCAGTACTTTGGATTACATGCATGCGTTGGCATAAAGTTTATTCGCATACTTCAAACTCAAGAGGAATGCTACTGTCCACATAATAATTCGTACAGTGCTCGGCGGAGGTTTCTTCACAACGGGCTACGACACCGTCCCACAGTTTTACTCTGGACTTGATGAAATTTTGCAAACTTTACCTCTAAAACAAGGGAAATATCACATCGCGATTCTCATGTCGCAAATTACTCGGGAATGCAACTGACATATCTACGTTTCAAATGTTCAAATGTTTGTAGAGCTTATGGGACTTAACTACGGGGGTCATCAGACCCTAAACTTACAAACTACTTATGAACTAGCTAATACTAAGGACGGCACAAATATCCATGCCCGAGGGGGGATTCCCACCCCCGACCGTAGTGGCCGTGCAGAATGTGACTGGCGCGCCGCAATCCGCTCGGCCACAGCGGCCGGCTATCTACGTTTAGCTCAATGTATTATTGTATAGTAAATCTGTTTTCTATAACGAAGATAGTGGAAAGTTGGTTCCACCTTAGAAACCCCAGCGTCTTGCTGCAATTTGAGCCTCAATATATAGTCAATCGGAAGTAAACAGATGGCCCGAACGTTTTTCTTATATTGAATATTTGTGTTTGTTTGTAATAATAAGGCCCATTTTATTTCCTTGTATATGCTCTCATCCTAGATAGTGTTCAGTTCACATTAGTGTATGTAAAGCCCGTTCTACATGGGAAGTGAGAGCTTACGCTGGCTGAGTACAGTGTAAACGCGGCTACCTGCACAAGATGCACGCACACGACCTTACGCGTGTGGAAGTGCTTTGCGCATACGCAAAGAACCCAGTGGGGAAAGCAGCTGACAAACGGATCCAAGTCGCGTATATTGTGGTTCCGTGTCGTGGTTGTCTCTGCATTTCATTGCGCTACAGATGTTCCCGGTTCCAAAAACCATCACGAAAATCGATATAAGCAGTAGTAACACGACTTATTACCCGGCAAAGTGAAGTGGTAACGTGGCAACGGCAGGAATAACTTGATCACGTGACGAGGTACAGCCGGGCTACGGTTACACTAGTGCGCGTTGTTACCTGCAAGTGCGAGAATGGAAGGTGAGTATGGAATGTGACTTCATCGGCAGGCGCGGCGACACTGGGTTGACGTAATTCGTTGACGACAGGAAACAAAAGGGATTGACTGTTCCGGTGCAGAATGCGACTGAATGTGCTGCCAAAATGTTAGAGCTGAGCGAGAGGATGGTTTCAAAATTACGGAAAGAAGGACACGGTACCGAGCAGAGTGGAACTCACGTTTCTACGCTGAAGAAGAAGCAAGAACCTCACAATAATTACGTGATAGATGATATGGATAAATGTATTATCATGCATCAATTTCAACGGTATTATGAACAATATAAAGAAATACCAACTTTGCAAAAAACAGCAAACTTTTGTCGAACAGAAGTGAGTTTCAAAGATATCAAGGAAACCCTTAGCAAAATTGTTTTGTCTATGGGATTTCGTTTTAGAAGGTGCCAAAATAAACGCGTTGGTTTTGCTAACGAGAGGACATTGTTGCTATAAGGGCTTACTTTCTCGGGTTTTTACGTAAAAATCTAGCATCAGAATCAAAGCGACCACTGGTTTACTTAGAGGAAACAATGATTCATATGCATTATACATTAAATAAATGTTGGCAAGGTGATAGTGTGCGAGGAGTCTTGTCAAACCAAAGTGCCGGTCACCGTTTAACCCTTTAATGCATGACTTTTTACTTGAAGCAATAAAAACTATTACGATTAATATATAGTGAGTATATAATGAGAAAAATATTGAAAAAAAAATCTTAAAATAATTATGCACTACTAGCAACAAACCGCTCATAGCTGGTCAGCTATATAGTGCTTCCATGATGTACCCGATGCAGTAAATGTCAGTCTTGTCCCTCTGATCTTTTTATAAAGTAAGTGACTGACTAGTTTTACATGGCAAAGGAGGAATAAAGTAAACAAACGCACATGTTACGAATAACTCAATGCAGTAACTGTCCAAGTGATTCAGTAGCACCCTGCGACTTATAATTTCTGTGGCGTGCTTGTTACATATGTTAACACTATGTATACAAGCAGCTACAAATGAATTTGTAGCTACAAATGAATTTGGCGGTAAAATTTTGATCATTTTGAGAGCTTATGGAAAAAGTTAAGCATGTAGCTGATCAGCTACACTATGCATTAAAGGGTTAATTGTTGTTCATGCAAGCGGAGACATGGGTTTCATTTCGGGTGCACTTCTCATACATGATTGAAAAACCATCATTATCAACCCTCAAGCAACAATGCGACCAATAAAACCATTTTCAAACAGTAAATATAATTTTCAAAAACCAAAACGTCCAGGGGACTGATGACCTAGCTGTTTAGTCCCTTAAAAACCACCACCACCAACAACAACAACCAAAACGTCCGCCTATCACTCAGAAATGTATAGCAAAAACTTTCAAAAATACGTTGAAACGCAACTTATGCCAGGCTTACCTCCAAGAAGTATTGTTGTTTTTGATAACGCTCCATATCACAATAAAAAAAGAGAATAAACCGCCTTCCTCTAGCTCTCTAAAAAGTGCAGTGCAATCCTGGCTGACCAACAACACACGTTATGTCTCCGAACTACGTTTGCAAGAGAATGGATTTGTACCACTCTGACTGCCTCCGTACCATCCAGACCTGAATGTCATCGAATTAATCTGGAATTTTGTAAAAAATAGAATCCATACTCAACGTATCTCAATTGTTTCACTAACGGAGCTGAAAAAATTACAGCTGAAGCTTTTGCTGTTGTGACATTAGAAGATTGGAGACAGGTGGTATGACACGTAGAAAAAGTGTGTGAGGACTATTAGAGAAGAGCTGCTCTGATGGACGAAGAAATAGAAAAGATAATAATAAAATTCGGGCTGGATTCAAGTGACAAATCATTATAGTCAGCGACCAAATCGTCAGACGACGAATTGACAGAGACAGAGACAGTTGAGGAAGACGAGAACAGCAAGGGACGTAGTTCAACACATACTGCCAGCGAAGCTCCATGTACAGCGGAGGTAAGTTACTGCTGTCAGGAATATAACGTAGAATCAATTTTGTAGCTATTATTTTTAATTGAAATTGATTTTCAATGTTGTTCATTGGAAGAAATACTTTGTTTTGATTACTAGCTTTCTCTTGCACCTTTTTAGTAGTCGCAACGTCTGTATCCAATCGGAATACTTCTAGCCACCGTAGGTGTTGAACGTGCTTGACTCCAGTACTGTTCATCCAATTGTGATATTACAGATACTGGGGGAAGCTGATTGAAATTTACATACAAACAATTACAAGTATTTGTAGACAATAATTGAATATATTTGTATAAAAAGCCATGATAAATTAAATATTAATTGTGTAACTATATTTAGACGGCGTTAGTATATTTGAATAGTGAGACACCATGCTTAATGGCTATCTGAGCAAAGAGCTTCAGTCTCAACCATTTTTTAGTATTGTTAAAATATTTTTGTTTGTTACATGTAAACAATATTTGTAGGTAGGTGGTAAAAGCATCTAATTCTGTGATATTCAAATGTATAATATTTTGGAAAGGGAAATTGTATTTTAAAGATGAGGCGTTAGGGTGCGCGGAAGGATAAAATTTTCGGAGCAGGTAGTGTACGCTTTTCGAACGCTTGGGAAAAGACTCGTAACTTGGACGTGCTGGTGAAAGTTTGTTACGCTGGGCGGTCTGAAGCCGTATTACGAACTTGTGATTTGAAGAGATAGGCATGTGTGGACTGTGACTGCAGAACTTAGTCTCTTCTTGAGTAGTGATAAACTATGCACGGTAGTAGGGCTGTGGAACTGTGATGATTTAGCAATCGTGTTCTTGTGTGATGACAAACTGTGTTTTATAACAAACACTTTTATCACGGATTAACTTGGAACTGCTAATTTAGATGGACTATTCTAACTTACGAGTGATAATTTGGAACTTTTACGATCGAGTGAGTGTGATAGTTATTGTGCCTCTCATGAACAATATTTCGGGAAATATTTAGTTATTTACCGATGTATAAAGTAGGACCACCTCCGTGTTTCATGTCTAATAAGAGTAATAAACTTCATTTATAAAGAATTACTTCGTTAATCACTTCTTTATCTTAGAATTCATTTTGTTGTTCATTCAGAGGTTTAATTTATGTTTGTTAAATATATTATCACGTCATCATATGCAGATTAATAGACTGGCTAAACTACAGATTAAGTATTGATCTTGTTAAAACAGATTGGGTAGCTGTTTAGGGCATAGAAGCTGACATACATAACTCACCCCTATGAAGAGAGACAACGAGCCATAAACGTTTACTACCCTGAGTTATGTATTGCTCAATTCTTATTGGTGAATACGGATAGGAAGGTCGCACAATTATTCAAATCAAATGTTTGTAAATCTTATGGGACTTAACTACGGGGTCATCAGTCCCTAAACTTACAAACTACTTTTGAACTACTTACGAACTAGGACGGCACAAATATCCATGCCCGAGGGGGGATTCGAACCCCCGACCGTAGTGGCCGTGGAGACCGTGACTGGAGCGCCTTAATCCCCTCGGCCACCGCGGCCGGCACACAATTATTGCTTCTCATTTTTTCTTTATTTTTTATTTTTATTTATTTACTAGCTGAAAACCCGGCGTTGCCCGGGTATTTATTTATTTATTCGAACCTTGAGTTAGTACTTTTTCTCTCCACTCTCTATCTGCCCATCTTCTTTTTTCTAAAAATATGTTACATTTATCAGAGAATATATAAGAAATCAAAGGTAAAAATGCACTCGTTTCGAATCATCCAATCACGAAATTCAACAATAATGACTGCAATAATATCACAGATGGATTACTGGATGTAATGCGCAAAACGTCAAATCGAATTTTTTTAAAGAGATGTATTAAAAGAATTTCTTTTTTACTGCTTTATTTATTCTTATATTTTATTAAAGAGAAAGAGCTGAAGACATTGTAGCACGCATAGACCAAAGATATGGTCTGTGGCATCACGTTTCGCTGTATGTAACCTCCTTGCTATAGAGTCGCAAACGTCATCGCTGGCCTTCAGTCCGATTTTTTTTATAATTTGACGACTTTCAACCACCATATCTTCCACCTCCTTATAGCTGTCGGCATGTAACTGCTATGGTGTACAACAGGAGACTTCTGACAACAATCGCACACACACCATTCGTTTGCGTTCTGTATACACACCGATAACTTTCCACCCCAATATACTCCAACCTTTTATCATTATCAACCCTCAAGCAACAATGCGACCAATAAAACCATTTTCAAACAGTAAATATAATTTTCAAAAAATCATTATTGTTCCGCATTTCGGGTATTATTCTTCAAATTACTAAATATCTGTCAGTTCGCTCTAAAATCATGCCTAAAATCTTCCTCAGTATAAATTAGTAACTGTACAAATATTTAACTCTCTGCGTCTTGTCGTTCGGACGTGATAGGCGTACACTGAACAGTATAACATGTATATGTTATTGAGTAATTACAGTTTATTCTACCGATACTCAGCTTTTCAACTTAACGATGTATGGGGGTTCTGCTCGCTGCAACATTATTCTCCTGGGGCGTCGTGGTAGAAATAAATACTCTATATGTACAATTTTTCACTTCTTCTTTAATTTAAATCAAACTTCTTCTCCACCAAAACATAACAACTTCAAAACAAATACAAATTACAAAGCATCAGAACGGTAGTACTTCCATTTCAAAACACAGAGTGACATAGATTCCAGTGCACTTTATAAACGCCAGAACTCGAACTCCCCCACGCAAGGCGGTGAGGCAAATATATAACCTTGACAATAATGACGTTACATTATCTATTGTTCATAACAATTTACAATTAACGAACACAACAGTAAGACATTTCATGTATGCAAAAATAATCACAATATAAAATGAAAACTATACATACAATAATTTTACAAGCCACATATCGTTTTAAGATTTAATCACGCTACTTTTTGTTTGACAACAAACCAAAATGTTAAATGTTAATTAATTAGTTAACGAGTACATCATACATGTTCCTAACATATATTGAGCTATCAATTATCTTGGAAATTCTCAAAATAGGTTCAAAATCTCAAGTGAGTCAATATATACAAAGAAATACAATATTCAAATCTGGAGTACATCATTAATTACACAATTAGCTGGTCTACACAACTTCTTTATGAGCCTAACATATATACAATGCTATTTATTTTAATGTCCTTATGTGGATACAAAAGTTTTTTACCATTCGTCTGTCTATTTATTGAAATAACATACAATGACGTAACTATTGTTTATAGAACTGTCTGGAATGAAAATATATGAATCTCTTAATTAATGAAATTTATTACTTGTTTTAATTACAGTATCACTGAGACACTGTCCTACATTGATTCCTAGGCTGCCTATATCGTTTTTAAGTAACTTCACATGCAACTTTTATCACTATTGAACCACACGATTTCGGATCCGAAGCAGACGGTATCGTAGGATGACATTGAGATGAGAGGACCAGGCAGACGGTATCGTACGATAACATTGAGATGAGGGGGTCAGCAGTATCATTACAACAGACATTCCCATTACTATATATAAATAAATAGCTATCCGATCGCCATAAAACCGTGCCTAAAGCCTTCCCCGGGTATACATTAGTAACTGTACAAACTTTTAGAGTTTTATGTCTTGTGGTTCAGACGTTTATAAACGTACACCGAACAGACATTGACATTTATAGATATAGATTTTTCATAATGTGAGAATAATAAAACATTTGGAAACCGCCATTGAAAGGATTAGTAAAATCGATGCAGGCCTAACATCTAACCACAGCATCGCACACTTCATTCGATTTTCCAAATTAGTTTCAGTCTTCCGCAAAATTAATCGCTAGTAAACGCGCTGAGTGTAACAGGCTAGCAGCGACCCACTTACAAGAACACTGGAGCGTACATGTACGCCCTACTGCTTCCCCTCCCCTCTCTGTTCCTCCATCGTAAACATGACGGTGTTGCCCACTTGGCTTTGCCGAGTAACACACTGGACGAGATACCGCCAACACAGAGTCCCCTGCTAGCCGCTTGGCCTGCTGTGGAGGTTGGTAACAGAAATTCGCCTCAGTGTCGTGACTGGTATGTTATACCGTGACTTAACTCAGCGACAGGCAAGTAACGCAGCAGTGAAACGGACCCCTGCGGCCGGCTTAGTCGTATCGCAAGCTGGCCAGGCGAGCCCGTGAGCGCCCGGGGACACCCCTACCCCATGGGGCACGCTTGCAACGGCCTGCAGTGAGCCACCTGGGACACGGCGTACATCGAGCTGCAGGAGCTACCCTATAACAATCTCAGCCGGATGCGGATGCTCTGCTTACAGCCCGCACTACTGTCTCACAAGGAAACCTACCCAAGTGTCACTCTCCGATTTTTGTGAAATTTGGATATGTTATAATTCATGAAAAACTATGGGACAAGTATATATATATATATATATATATATATATATATTTAGCTGCGGAAGAACATATCTAAGGGCTGAAAGGGTCCCTCCAAAATTAGGGCTAAAATGGAAAAAGCGATTTTAATGATTTTTGGTATTAAAGTATCTTTTGATAAAAGACGAACATCGACACAGGTATATTGCAGGGGGAGTGACCTAAGGGGCGAACTATCCCTAACGTGACAAATTTTGTGTGCTCCAAAAATTGTTTTATATATACATCCTTATATTGCCGCGCTCCTTTGATACTGCCCATGAAACACTTTGTGAATCTATACTTTTTAACTGTTTCATCTCTTCAGTATATCGGTATTTAAAGTCTCTGAATCCTAATCTGAAATCAGATTCTCAGAATCCAATATGGTTGATCCAGCTTAGCGGACGAAAACTCGAAAAATGCGTGAATAGACAGTAACCGTACCGTACAATCAACGTTTGAAGTAATAGTGAATACAAGTGAATAATAAGATCACCTGACATAGTCTAGTCTGGAGGCGATCTAATCGTTTTATATTTTTCAAAATGACAAGCCAAGATCGCACACTAACAGTTTATTAAATGACGACCGGTTTCGGTGCACTGTTTGTAAGCTGTCATGTTTTTAACTTATGTATTTTTTATATAGCGACTAAGTGCAATGTTGCAATTGTTATTTTATACCCAATTTTTTTAACAAGATGACCAGATTATAACATATATGTGACGAGATGGTGGTGACACAGTGCACCGAAACCGGTCGAAGCCTGGCTATTAATTTTTGAGATTAACAAATTTACAGAAGAAAGTGGTTTGAAGTTAGAAGCTATGAAAGATCCCAATCGGTAAATTACGGGAAAAATTATCACATGCATTTAAATGAAATGGTAAGCTAATTAACGGTGGAGTGTTTTGCAGGCAGAACATTACGAAAAGAATCGACGAGCAGTTACCTTTAACAATAGATCCATCGGTGGTTGAAATTTGGCTGTAAATGAAATTTTAATAATATGATAACCACTCGCCGAACAGTGGATGGCAGTTCGTCAATATTAAACTACGACTCGTGTAGCAAACAGTAAAGTAAGATAAGTGACATGATATAAATCGGATAGGAATATCACGTAAGTCAAACACATCGGACTTCTAAAAATTTACAAGAAAATCGACTGCAGGTTCTATTGCCAGTAAATGATAATATTATGGAATAAATTTTTAAACAAGACTGGCAGGCTACACGAAATATCACCATTCAATATTAACTAAAAACTATGCCATCCATTGTTGCGGTGATTCAGCAAGGCTGAAAAAGACATTATGGGCGGAGGGAGGATAGGGCAAAATTATTAATAAAAATTCATAAGTGCGAATTTAAGTGAGAGGTGGGGTTTATTTATAAATTTAAGATACGCGCACATCACATATATTTACCTAAATGTACATAATAGCGGCCACATAAAAGTAATAAAGTACAGCTCCCGTCTACAAGATGCTATCGCTACGAGGTACAAAGCAAGAGTGTCTTCTTTCTTACAAAAAAATTGAAAGTGTTGCTCCTAAATTTTCTTTCTCTGACTTTCATAGATAACTATTTTAACATGCCGAAAAATATAAAAATACAAAACTTTCTCTGATAATATCGGGGAATGGAAAACGTGTCATTATAGAGTGACACTTGGGTAGGTTTCCTTGTCAGTGTCATTTGCCCTTTAGCCTCATTTACTGGCGGCCTTGGTTAGCCGACTCCCGAAAGCAGACAATTGTTGGTTCCCGGAGACCAGAAACTTTTTTTCAAATTTTTTGGACAAAAAATACTTTAGTAACACTAAAAAATCCATTTGCAATGTAATTCTAATTGCAAACAAACCTTACTCGCACGGTTACCGAAATATTTGCGAAAATAACGGCATTTTACACCGCCTCTTGATTTTACGTATACCAGGCGTTAGGAAATGTCACGGGACATTCCTCGTCCACAACTGTCTCCGGCATACGCCATCTCTCTTCCTGTATTTTATGATTTTCTTATTATAACTCAGGCGTTGTCATTTCAAAGCAGTGGCGCACTGAAAAATTAACAAAAGCACGTCGTTCATAGTGCGATAAATTATGTGTGTTTAAAAAGTCATTTTAGCTGTGAGCAGCTGCCAGCAATAGTACGAAAAATAATTTACAATGCCGTAGTTGTTCGCCGTC
The DNA here is from genome assembly GCA_026315105.1 of Locusta migratoria. Lineage (NCBI taxonomy): Eukaryota > Metazoa > Arthropoda > Insecta > Orthoptera > Acrididae > Locusta > Locusta migratoria. Next base: position 349,281,838 of record CM048746.1, read on the forward strand.
TTGTAGTTGGTAGTGTGTTACGTTGTGATGCATGTGATCGGTAGTTCGGAACCTGACGATAGTAGTTTTTTCACCTTGGCTTCTAAAAGGGTTTCTGGCACTCTTATTAATTAAAAGTCCGCATTGTTCAGAGTTGTGTAGATTTAAGAGTGCTCCATCAAAAATGTGCGTATGTTATATTTCTTGAACATGCCGTGAAACAGGTAACAAAGAACTGTACACTGATCTTCTGAAGCATTTATGCATGAACGGGGAGGATACTGTGATAATGGATATTCTAAACAACGTGCAGTCACTGGAAGCTTCATATATAAATGGAGTCTTATATTTCTATGGCAACTGTCGTTCCTTAATGAAACGGAAGGGAAGTGTATACATTGTAACAAATTACCTGTTTTCTTTCCTAAGCAATTTTTCACTATTAATGGAATATGTTGAAGGTCATTAATTAGGATCAATGCGTCTACTAAAATGTTTCTCTATGGCATGGTTGCTATGGACCCTTTTAACGTAGATTGTATTAGCTTTTCTGTAGTTCATATATGAATTTGTTCATGTTACTTTGTTCTGTGCTAAAATAAAGACCCAATATCCCGTTTCAAGCTGTGACTATGTTTTCTTTTACAACTGAAATAACAAACGAAATAAATGTGGTAATACCGAATTCTACAAAGCTCTTGCACAACTTTGAACATGTCTGCAACCATAATCCAATTATTTTTAACAATTTTGTATATCAGCCAACCGGTTGCGTAGTTTTAAGGTACTTGACCTTGGTTTCGTTGTGGCTAGGGACAACATCATCAGAAGAATAAAAGACAGTTACCTAAAAATGATAATAACAGAATAAATATCTTATATAAGGAAAGATATATACTCAGGCTGAACAGTGAAAGCATCAGTACTTACATGAAACACATGACGTCAAAAATATTACGAGCAGAATTGCTCTTATTCAATTATAATAAAAAAAACTGGCATTTTTGTCACGCAAATAAAATCAGTGTGGTGTGAAGGGCATGATGGAACTGTCTACGAGGCATCAAACAGGCAGCCACGTAAGCGTGCACTAGGGCGAGCCACAAGTCACGTGGGCAGCACTAATGTTACATAATTACGGACATAATAGTTTACATTTGTGAAAGGTTAGACAAACATTGTATACAGTATTATATTTCATGATTAAATGAAAATTCCAAGTAAGAGAACATGTGAGCGAAAATCGTCAGAAGTATGCAAAGCATACGTACTTACAAAAGACACATATTAATAGCGAAGTAGTATAAGCAATTGTGCATACAAAATCATTTTACAAAAAACTGACAAGATCACTGTATAGCAGAAATACCGTATTGAAGTGAATGAAGTACAACAAATTAAAGGACAAAGCAATGTTACTGAAGTCGAGGAGGGAAAAAAACCCGGAATACAAGCATTACTATACCTTGTCTTGTCAGATTTTGTAAAATGATTTATATCTTACATAAGATATTTATTCTGGCATTATCATTTCTGGTAACTGTTTTTTTATTCTTCTGATGAAGTTGAAACCTAGGTCAAGTACCTTAAAACTACGCAACCGGTTGGCTGATATATAAAATTGTTAGAAAAAGGATCTTGTACTTAATTTATATATAAAGTTACTATTACCATTACGTCATTTCCAACAGTCATTGTGACAGAATCTCGCAAGTTTGTGTATATTGTGAGATTACCGCCCAATAGAAATACTGGTAATTAATAGCCTTTGATAATTAAACATTATGAAGTTCACTGCAAACATTCACCATGCCAAAGCACTAAATGTTACACAATTTTAATCTTATTAATTATGGTAGCAATGCATGTACGCAGTTGGGTGACAACATTTATAGTTAGGCCATAGGTAGAAATTCTCCACGTTGAGATTTGCTGTGTGCTTGTAGCTGACGGGAGGCCAGCGAGCAAGCCGACGTTGGTGGCTTGTTCCAGCTTAGGATTTTCCGGTTTTCATTTCCGGTGAGGGGAGAGGGACAATGGCGAGTGCCAGGTGGAGTGCAGTGCACAGCGTGAAATAAAATATTCTAATACTACTTGCATTTGAAGTAATACGATGCAGTTAGGAACCTTTAAGGCCCTCATTACAAAATAGCCTGTTGATAAATAAACAATACATTAGCTGAAATAGTCACATCTGGCGTAATATATTTAATTGACAATGAAAAGTAATAAATTACCAATGAATACAAGACAGTTACACAACTAGCATGGCAATGTTTGTTTATAAAAAGAATATATTAACTATCTCTCATTTTATTTTCAATTAATCTTGTGTATTTTATCTTGAGGTATTCAGTTAAATCACTTATCTGTGATATAATAAATTGCACGACTATGATAAATAGTACAAAGGATGTTTATACCAATACAAAAAACCTAAGAAGACATTTATTTAATGTGTAGTGTAATTATTTTGATTTTAAGTAAAGTTTTAGAAATGTATTGGCTGAGCGCTGTACGTTGTCAAATCGGTTAGATCAGCTCACATGCGGAAGTTGATGACGTAGGGAAAAAACCCCGGCAGTTGAGCTTTTGGCACACGCGCACCCGTGGGCAGGAAGTGACGAGTCGGGAGCACGTGGGGTAGCTGGCCGGGCAGCGTCGCTCTGCGACAGTCGGCATGTGGGTCTCCAGATGGAGACTTTAGACTTTTGTGTGGCAATCGCCACGTGTGGTTGCTCGTCGTAGACTGCACCAAGTTGAATCGAGTGCTACTGTGTGTTGTGAATATTTAGCCAGGCGAACAAGGTGTGCTTCGCACTGAATTAAAGTGACTGTGTTTTGTTAGTGTAACACGTGTCGTCGCATAGGAATGAACATAAACGGTGTTTGAGACAGCCACATTGTGTGTAAACAATTTGCGACAAATATTCTCTTTGGCTGGGGGGCTCACGAGCTATAACTTTATTTGATAAATGAGTCGACGTACAGACATATCAGCCACAGGGTTCTAATATTGTGAAATAAACAACATAAAGTGAACTTTCACGTGTTTTCAAAAATAGTAGTTAGTACACCCTTTTCTCTCATGAACTTGATTTTATTATGAATTTATTTTGTTAATCATATGCAGGGAAGGAAAGCTGTGAACGTGTGATATCATCCCCTAGAAAACGAGTCAAACAGTCGCAATCACAGTTCCAGTGTTTTTGCATATTTAGGAATTTGGTTCGCAGTTGGTGGTTGTGAGTTTTAAAAATTAATCTTTCCCTATTTTAAACTCTCACCCCGACCTTCACTCTCGCAACATGTGATGAAGAAATCTATGTTTGCAATTCGTTGGTATGTATTTCATGATATGTTCACAAAACAGAACAAATGCAATTTTCAGAGATGGATCTGTTGCCTTTGAACAATACATAATCTTGAAGGATATAGTTGTGTTCAATTAACAAGAGTGTGCGAAAACCTTTTAGGAAACAAATTTTAAAAAATGCCAGTCACGGGTTTTTATTTTTTAATGTTTATTTATGTATATTTTTTTGTTCTTCATGTTGAACGATGCTTTGCGGTCGTTTCTTCATGATCGTTCTGGGTTGTTCGTTGAAAATTTTGCTCCGTTTTTTATTACAAATGGCGTCGAGCCCTCTTTCTTTCTCTCTCTTTTCATTGGTTCTTCGGTTTGATCGGTCCTTTGTGGACGTTGGTTTATTTTGTTTAATTTTGAATGTTTCGACGTTGACTCAGTTTTTTCGTTACAGAGGGCGTAGAGCTACCATGCCGGCAAACCTCTGACTGAGCGGGCTGAGCCACCACGCCCTATCAAGTTTCGAACCACAGTCAAATATAAGCGTACATCACAAACTAATTCGTCGCCCATTACACTACGACGGACAGCTGCGAGAGTAATCCGTAAGTTTCGTACCATCGATGGCAGGTTTTAATCGCTAACATGGCATTTTTAGACATTAGATTATAATTCATTTTCCTAAGAACGACGTTTCTGATAATTTTTAGTGCGCCATTGCTTTGAAATAACCGCACTTGGGCTATAAAAGCATCAAATACAGAAACCCAGATGGCGTATGCAAAAGAGAGTTTGCGCGAGGGATGTGACGTGACTAATTTCCGAACACCAAATGTACGCTACGTTCCATCTAGTCTATAGTCACTCGTCCGAAAGCCATATGTACGCTACGTTCCTTCCAGGCTGTAGTCATTCGTAACTAGTACCGGCAAAGAAAATAAACTTTGAACGAAGTACCAAGACAAGACAGGTGATGATATTTTAACGGACAAATATAATGAAAATGTGGGAGATATATTGAAATAATAGTTTAAAGAGGTAAAAGTTTAAAAAAAAAGAGTTTGTTTGTGAAAGCTAAAATCAAATTTGAAATAATTTTGGCTATTTTTTAAAATAGGTCCGAAAGAACATTATGTGTTGGGTGCATAGTTATTATCACAATAGTAGAGTCACAATCGTATCGCCAATTTTTTTATTACTTACATTTTTATTATTTTTGTCCGATATATTTGCAAAAAATTAGAAAATTACAAGCAAATCTAAAGTGGACCGTAAAAAACGTGAGTGCGTTTTCTTTTATTCTTCTGTTTCACAATAGGGTGTGCTCGTCATTGAAAGTATTTTAGCAAGGCCTCCTAAAAGCTGGACGCTGTTTTCTAAATATCATGTAATCATTTTGCTAATGTCACCTGAAGGTGCATCTATACTGATGTGAAACTGGCTGTGTCGATATATACACGTTTTAACAGCTTTGCGATTTTCTCACACATCTCCACCCAGAACTTTTTTTTTTTTTTGAAGTTTTTGTGGTGTCGCACAAGACCAAAGTGCGCGCCACCTACTTTCGCCGCGCGCCGCCATGCACGCACGGCGCGGCGTTCTTACGACGTCAGCCACGAGCGCCCTCTGCTACAACTCCCCTCGTGGCCATCACTGAACGACATCGTTCACTTGGGAGTGAGATAGGAACCAGGTAAGACCTTCGGAATCAGATAGGCACCAGTAAAGACTTGGCTATCGAATAGGCACTAGGCAGGCCTCAACTATGTATCAGCATTCTGCCATATTGAACTGTCTAAAAGTTAAGTATTGTATAAATTCTGTGCAATATATATCTCGTTCTAATTTACTCTAGTGTTTCTAGTTTCTGGCTGCTCCACTCCGTACCTGCACCGGCGTGCTATCTTTATTCCTGTGTCGGTCTCATTCCACTCGGCCACCGACACCTACGACGGAAACGAAACACAAAAGTTTTATCAATATTTATTTAAGCTGTGATTGCCCTTTACAGAAAATTATTTGAAGTTTAAAAGTTTTATGGATCCAACTGTTAAATTTTTATACGGAATACATTAATCATCATGCAGTCTGCACTGTTGATGTTCCATCATGGGAACGAAATCGATATCTAGTTTTTTAAAAGAAATATTTCATATCGCTCCACCAAGCAGGATATTTCCTGTTTTATTGCACTATGGAGTAAATTACAAGAATTTTGAAAATAACTATCACTGCACTCGGTATCTTCACCTGAATTGACCAATTTAGTTTACACTCCTTGTTGTTTTGGGAATGCTTGTACGCTCTTGGTATTTCTGGTTTACTTATAGGAACTTATCAGTCTTGGTTTAAAACGACAATCAAAAATCTCCGAAAATTTTGTTTATATTTATAATGCTTCCTCAAAGGAAAATGCTCTTCATTGATAAATTGCATGTAGTCTTCTAAATTTGGATTAGTCATCTTAATTGAATGAAATACATGCTGTCCAATGACCAGTTACAATATTATGTTTTGAATTAGGAAAGAAATTATATTCTGGCTGAAGTACATCTTTTATTGGAACATAATTCTTAGAGGTTCTGTTGATTATGGCTAGTTTTTTTCCTCGTGTACTTCCAAATCAAAACTTTTTCCTTACATGTAAGAAAATGTTTTAAAAAAGGAGCTCCACATGATATGATATCACTGCTACGCTTTTCCTGTACCCCGTAGGTCAGGTGTTACTTATTTTTATAGTTTATTCACATCCTCCTGGAGGACACCATAAGTCACGAATTAAATCGGAGTTTTGGTTGATACTCTATCGCTACATAACGTTTGTTACCGATCTGGCAGTCTGATATCTGGAGGTTTGTGTGTGAGTTACATTTACTTTTTGCACCTGACTATTTTTGGCACTCTTCCGAAGCCTCGAAGCCTCACTCTTCCTCTACCTACCCCTCGTTGCTTTCCCTACCACATCCAACAAAACCCTCACGACCACATCCCTCACCGCCACCCCGGCAGGTACTGCATTAACACAAGCATAGCGACAGCTAAAACGCAACAACTACAAGGTCGATGACGTCGTCAGCCGTTGAAATCAAAATATAGAGCTAAAGAAGTCAGTAAATAACGTTGTTTATTGTTGTCTACATCTCGTTTCCTTTTTTGTTAGACATTCACAATTTTTAATTAAAAATACCGTTTTTTCCGTGTTTCTAGTAAAAATATTGGAGAGGTCTGCCTTATATGCAACACACTGTTTTTTTTTTTTTTTTTTTTTTTTTTTTTTTTTTGTTACCAAAACAAGTTTCCTCGCGTCTGTACCATCGTCAGTGAGTTTTTATTTATTTACGGCTGTTAAAATAAACATATTTTAGTATTTACCTTGATGTGAAAATTAGGCCTGAAAGTTTTATAATTTATTTTTGGTTATTACTTTAGTATTACATTGTATATTCAAGTACAAACATTCTAATGACATCAAATACTGCTAGCGTTGTCATCTACAAATAAATAATTCTATATGAAATTTCCTTATGAGTTAACGCGTTGTCTATGAAAACGTAAGTTTCGTGCATCAGCCTCTATTGTCTATAATTTTGTGATGTATGTGCCAAAACCAATTGCAAGTATACTAGAAGACTTTCTAGGGTGAAGCACTGAAATTCCATACACACCAAATTTACGTTTTCAGACACATGTTAACTCATCAAAAATGTTCTCATGTAGATATGTAGTTCCAGATGACAATGCTACCAACATCTGATGATATAAAATTTTTTTGCAAATATCAATGTAAAACGTAAGAGAGGAAAGTTGTAGAGAATTTTCTCCTCTACTAATTCGGTTATTCTGTTTTCGTGTCGAATTTAAGGTTAAGCCGGTATTTTCATTTACATTTCGAGCTGTGAAGAGGTGTTCGCAAAGACCCACCTTTAGTTTTACTACTGTAACCTAAAGTGGGCCAATACAATATTCCTTTTCACGCCGGACGCTACCTTAGCATTTTCTGTTTCTGATATATGCAGCATCCGTAACATCTGTGTGAACGAAAAATGCCAAAGAAAAGCAATTCTTAAATGCAGTAGCAAAATTTCTTTGTAATAATTCTACCGTATGTATTCTAGTTGAACCTTCAACTTTTGGTGATGCAAAGACTGCACCAACAAATTTAGGGTATGCAGCCACAAGAATTTTCTTTCTTCTACTATTTCGGCTGTCTTACATTCAGCCATGCTCATAGAGAGCTGTAAGTCTGACGCTCCAGCTTCTTTTTTCCTTTATTGTTATTTCAACGCCTAACATCCTGCAGGCTGTCAGCAGCCTAACGTGCTGCGCTTCAGCCGTGTGTATGTACACAAATAGCAACACAGGCCGCCCGTGGTGGCCGAGGGGACTGAGGCGCTCCAGTCACGGTCTGCACGGCTACTACGGTCCGGGGTTCGAATCCCCCCTCGGGCATGGATATTTGTGCCGTCCTAGTTCGTAAGTAGTTCATAAGTAGTTTGTAAGTTTAGGGACTGATGACCCCGTAGTTAAGTCCCATAAGCTTAACAAACATTTTTTTGAGCAACACAGATTTGTACATACATAGTTATGGAGACAATGTCGCGAATTTACACGGTCCGTCTTGTGGAACATGTGTCCATAATTTAATTCATGTGGCTTTTAGAAACGTCTACATTGTTTTCACTGCAGTAACGATAGCGGTGTCTTTAAGCATTTAAAGGCGACGTGAAACTCGACACATTAGCTGCCAACTTCAAGTGAGGTCAACGTCTCGTCATAAATTTCTTATTCTCGCCGGTCAGAGTTTTGGCAGGAGAATGCATTCTAATTTAAATGAATCCACAAGGTGTTCTTATACGCTTTAAAATCCCTCTGATGTGAATGCTGTCACTGCACTTTGATGACGAAGATTTCATAAGAAACTGTACTAACCAAATTTCACTGTTTTCTAAAACTTCTACCAATTTATTCTTAATCAAAGCATGTGACAAATTTGAACCTTAAACTCATTCATAAAATAAAATAACTTTCTCAACACTGTGGCTGTTCACAGTAATGGAAATCTTAGCGGAATATATATTCCTGCTTTCTCAAAAATCACATTCTAATACTATGTCTGCACATACGGAAAACGCGCCTCCGTTGATGCTACTCATCTACATATGTAAGTTTCATAGATCTCAACACTTGTAGCTCAAAGTAGGAAAAGATGATACTTTCTATCTGCAATAATAAGACAGAATATTATCTAACTACTTCATTAAGTATTAAAAATCAAAGCATTGTTACGCAAACTTCTACATAACTGACTATCCCTGTCAAACGTCTTAACAGTGTCCAAAATTACTTATACGAAATTCCTTTTAATATTCACAGAATATATGACATCAAATGCGATTGGGCAAAGCTTAAAATGTGTACCCAGCCGGCATTCGAACCCGGGTCGCCTGCTTTCTAGGCAGTTGCGCTGACCCCTACACCACTGGGGACACAGTGAGCACCGCACATGCAAGGACTACCTAAGCACGCCTCCTGCCAGATACAAATTCCCAGCTTCGCCCTGCTCACAGTACTGAAACTCGTAATTATGAAACTAATTCCCGTAAGAGTAAGGGCTTCAAACTTGCCCACCCCTCCCCAATTCTATTACAATAATATGTCTCGGTGATTCTTTCACTACCAAAAATTCCTACTAAATTACAAAACAGTTATTTTACCTTATTTCATAGCTGAAACAGATAATATCAATCAGTGTCTGCCGTTACTGCGGATCATACCATTTCGCTATTAAACGTCTCAACCTGGAGTGTTGTAACTGACGCCACTGCAGACCAGACACCCAAAACTGGAGTATTCATCTCTGGACAAACAATGACGTCCGTGGGACGAGCCAATGACGCTATTTATTACACATGTGTCTATCTTTTGGAGCGTAGTAGCAACCTACTACCAACTTAATTATTTCTGCACCAAAGATATACAGACGTGTTTCAAACTCATCCAGGTTCACTCCGATATCTGGAATAATGTCTCAATATTTTGTGTCCTTCAGATGTGAGAAGTATTAGTAGTCATTGTTTGCTCTCTTGGCAACTCAATGTTGTACTTGATAGTGTTGATGGGCATTCGGTACGGTTTAGTGTGTGATTTACTGCGTGTCCTTTTTGTTACATATGCTATCGGATGAAATATTTCCCTCTTATGAAGAAAATCAAATTTCTGTGGTAGAGTTGTATTCGTTTAAGTTCCTAGAGTGCCCTAGTGAAAACTTTATATGGTTTCGTATTAATTTCCCCGTATTTCATAATTTGAAACGTAATTTGTTGTATTTTATTAAGGAATATCGTGGTCCTTCCCGAAGTAGTCGTTCTACCTAACAGTATTAATTCTTGACAGTTTTTGTTTCTCCGGATTTGCAAATTGAAATTTTATGCACTGTTTCATTATATTTGAAGAACCCTAACGTTAGTGCTCAATTGTCTAGATGTTTAAGCACTCTGGTTTGTCTTTTGCTGTTGCCCCAACTTGCCTAGAGTTAAGTTGTTTCAAGAGGCAATTACCAACGGATTAGTGATAAGGCTTTCCCTTCTAGAGTGAAACACTTAATTAAATCTCAAGATTCGCAGGCGCAAAGTTACCGTCGCCCGGATAACGCCGCTACAGGGGATACAGACTGGGAGGAAAACAAAAATCGAAAGCTATAAAAGAATTTCATTTCAGCAGGACATATTTTCGATCAAAACCCCCGCACTCCACTCACTAATCTCTTAGCACTAGAAGGTGACATAACCTGTCAATTTCTTTGTATGTAAGTCCAATATGTCTTTACACGATATTTTAGCAAGTATTCGTATAATTCAGTCACTGAAATATCACGAGCTCTTAAGCATTCCATTTATAGCAAATATGTAGGGTAACTTCTCAGAGGTATACATAAAAATGTGACATACATGTAGCTGAATGTGGTGATGTTTCGATTCCATGGTATGCAAGAAAATTAACACGGCTAGAAATCGTTTTGTCACGTAATGCACATCAACGAACGAACATCCGTTACATTTTGTGGTGGGACAAAATTTGATGAGACCCACTTTCCTACATCAGCCTTGTTTTGCAGGATATAAATAAAAAAGTGTAATTTTTGTATGTAAATGCTATGAAATTGTATATATTTGTGTATGTTGTAACGCCATGATGTGATACTTAAAATGTTTTTTGTTTCTTTCTTTCTGTTCCGATCGAGATGCCGCAATGAACAAGGGCAGCTTCGTCGCCGCCGCAGCCAACATTGCTGTATCTGGTCATTATCGGCATTTAACCGACGGCTACAAGGCTACGAATCCGGCTGCGCCCTCTCTATTGCTGTGTGTCGATCGTTTGCAAAGAGAAAAATAAAATGTCACTTCATTATTTTCTGTCGTCATGAGTTAACGTTTCATACGAGTATTGCTCTAGTTGACATGTATCACATAAGACGGCAATAAATGTAAATGTAGTATACTGAAAGTCATTTTGAGTTTACTATGAAGTTCTAGTGTGTGTGTGTTATTATTGTAGGAAGATGAGTCTGATGTATTGAAAGTATTAATTTCGTCAAGAGGACGACTGAATGGTTATTGAATTTTAACATTGATTTATCTTCAGTTGTGGCAAAGTAAAGTATGTTAACTATTAGTACAAAACTTTAAATTTAGCAGGCAGTGAACTTCGATGTGTGAGTTTAAAAAGATCTATATGAATTTACGGTGCCTGTGACTGATCTTGAAAGTGAACTTACAGAAACAGTTAAAAATTATTTCTCCTGTCCCGCTCGTAGAAGAACCTCTTATTTTATTTTGTTAATATTAAACCTTTTGTTTCAATCGTGTTGGACGCCATGGTGGTGCTGGAACTTCGGATCGAAGTTGATATTTTTCACGGTCAAAATTGACAGATAGTGTTGCTAGGTAACAGAAACTTCGAGTTAACAGCTACCTAACAACCAAATGACTCTTAGTTCAAACGTTTTTAATGGTGTTCATTTACAACTTTTACTAAACTATTATGGATTTAAATGAGAATTTTAGCATTGCCCGTACCCCGTGCCACTTTCAACTATTCACACTCCAGTCTTTCAGTAATTCATTCATGGGACTGTCATGTATTATCCCTTCCAGCAATTGCAACGCTCTGTAGAGTCGTTGGATCACGTTTTCGGACATGAGTTTCTATGTTCATTTTCTTCCTCAAGATGCCTTCTACATCCCATCGAATTTGTTATGTAATTGCGTAATTCTAAACCACACTGACGTTTGTAACACACACCCATCTCAGTCTTCGACCACCATTTAATGGCTGAAATATGCACAGGTCAAATTTTGTTACAGATATTTTTTATTGTTGGCATGTGAGGAAACGAAGCCCGGGTACGTAAATTTCGCTTCACCCTGAACACAAGATAGCTATTCTTTCTCAGAAAACACATGAATGATTCAACACATAAAATATTTACTTTCTAATTGAAGCAAAAGCCACAGTCACTATTTTTATTGCCAAAACATGACTAGTTTCGACAGTCTAAGCTCTCATTTTCAATATTTCATTTTTATTACAATGAAAAACAAAACAAAAAAACTAGGTATACACTGAACTGGTTTGAATATTTTGTTACAATGACTAAACATGTACAAATTTTACAATTAAAATCAATCCTTACATTATACTGGAACATGTGATGGATGCCCTTTACTCAAAAGTCATATTTACTACTCGAAAGAATTTCTTGTATTACCGTGTAAAACAGCTCAGAATTACTTAAAAATGGGTCTTGTCAATAAAAATTTTGTAATATACTAATAAAGTAGAAAAATTTTAAAATACTAACTAAAAAAATTGGAAAGTAGTTGTATTTGCTAACAGTGATTGGGCTCTATCTGCAGCCTCCCCTTTCCTAACATTAATTCATCTGGTATGTTGGATACTGTGTGGGATATCAAGTTGAGCTTGAGAGATGTGTTTATTAAATTATTAGGAATAATACTAAATAAATAATAAATATAAAAATGTATATATGTAGATGGGTAAATGAATGAATATACAGGGCGAGTCAAAAGTCCTTGGACAGCTTCATAAGTTAGAAGATTAACTGAAAATTGAAAAGTTATGATGGGAACAGAGGTTTGGTGTGGGGTCGCAACTTTTGGAGTGAATGTCATTCATGGGCGCCAACTTGAAATCCGTCATTTTGGATCCGTCATATATACATATATTGGGAAAGAGGTGTATGACACAACGGATAACACTCGCACGAGCTCAGGAATTTAGTTGTGTAATTTTTTTTCGTCTATCTTGTACAGTTTAGAAGTTATTAATGTTCAAAGTTACCTTGATACTTACTCATGTCACTCTTTGTTCCAGGTGATCTAAAATGGGTCTCACAGAACAGAAGATCGAAATCATCAGGGGAACCATTATAAAATGTACAAGACACACAAAAACAAATTACACCACTAAATTCCAGATTTCAAGCAAGTGTTATTTGATGTGTCATACACCCCCTTCCCATTAAAAAAATTAATACTAAATGGCGGATTTCAGTATGGCGGCCATGAATGACATTCATTCCAACTGTATTCGCACTGTATATCTATATAGATAGACATGTTGTATAGCTCATAAGATACGTAGGCTACTCAGATGACTTGTGTACATTTGTGCAAAGTTCTTCTTTATTGTGATTTTAAAGCCTCGGTGGGACAGGCTGGGAGCGCCCTCAGCGCCGCCCTTCAGCCGAACGACAAGATACTTTGGCACTTAGTAATAACAAAGGCGATATAAAATAGAATTTAAAGTACAAAAGGTGAATGATGAGTAAAATTACATTAAATGTAGATTGCAACAGACACATATTCTGATTTAGAACTGGCACGGTGGATAAAACACGGCGATGTCAAAACTGTTGAAAAGACGACGAGACGGGAGCACTGATTAAAACACATGACAACACTTCGTCCTGTCAGTAAGGCAGTTGCTGAAGTTTTAAAATATGTCGAGACACAAACACTAGAACGAAAACCACTGCCAAACGATTTAAAATAATGCACGAAGATCACGCATGGGACGCGGAGGAACGGGAAGAGGGAGTGGAGGGAGAGGAGGAGGAGGGGATGTTAGGACTCTAGGGGGAGGGAATGGGATGGGAGAGCCAATCGAGGAAGGGTCAGGGAGGGCATATCAAATACGAGATAGTATTAGGACTGGTAGGAGGGATAGGTCGGGACGGAAGGCGTTATCTGAGAGGGGAAGGTGAAGTAAGTTACCCTTGGAAAGAATATGGAGAGTGTGTAGGTAGAGGGATATGTTGACATGGAATTCAAGAGAATGGCAGAAATAAGAGTGTACGGCAAACGTAGAGGGTATTGATATGCTTGAGGATGAGCGCTGACACAGTGAAAGTAGGTAGGGGAGTTGTGGCAATTTTGGGTGAGGTCATGGTTGTAGGTGAGATATCTCCCAGAAAGAGAGGATTGCGGAAGGGCGCTAGATGGCTCCACCATGTAGCGGCGGTCGTAGATGATAATGAGGAGGCGGTCGATAGATAATGCAGATTCGGTAAAAATCCGTATCAAAAAGGTGGCGCCGGCAGCCTTTTGGATACACTTGGCGGCATCGAGCTGTCCCATTTCCGCTCCGTGATCACAAGATGCTCTAACTTCTCAAGTTAGAGCATCGCAAGACTGAACATCATGGCAGTGAGGATTGGCAGTCAAGAATGTTCAAATGTTTGTTAATCTTATGGGACTTAACTGCGGGGTCGTCAGTCCCTAAACTTACCACTACTAATACTACAAACAGCATAAGCATTCATGACCGAGGGGACGGCCTCGCGCATCGGAGCATAGCGCCTCAATGCGCTCGGCTATTTCGCCGCGTCGGTTGGCAGTCGGCGGGGAGTTTATGACTAGTGGGGGAAGGGGAGGTTTCATCCAGTCCAAACCGGAGCCGGGGGAGACACTGTAGGAGGTCTGAATGTGTGAGGTGATTATGATCGGTACTTCCGGGCAAATTTCGGGATTTGAGGGCGGAAGGGAAGCACTTGCGCACGTCGAGGGAGAGGGTGCAATTATCAAGAAATTAGAAATTGGGGGTCATGGCGGGAGAGGACGAAGGTATGTACTTGCAGGAGACTGGGGGTGGAGGAGGAGGAGTATCAGTGGAGAGGGTGGGGTGGGTGAGAGGTGTATGAGCGGTAGTAGAGAGGGCTTATTTGGTGACGGCGGGGAGGGGGGTATTCCGCGCTGGTTCGTTTGGTCGTCTTGGAGGTCTTGTGGGAGGCAGTAGGAGTGGTAAGGGGCTGGCAAACAGGGTGGAAAAGGATCTGGCAGGGAGCGGGACCTGGCTGCGAGCGATGCGCTTCACGGCTGTGGGAGGGTGCTTCTACCGAGTCACTTTTGCAGGTGAAAGTGGGGTACTCATGTAATGATAGTGGTGGGGAAGGATTTTGGAAGAAGCTGGGCGGGATCAGTGGAGGAGGGGAGTCGATTGTTGGTCGTAGTAGTGGAAAGTATGACGGATAGGGGGTAGGAGATTGCGGGATGGAAACGGCGCACCACGTTATTATGATGGAGAGGGAGGTGTAGATGATTGAAGTGGTGGTTACAGGAAGCAGGTCCAAGGTGAGGAATGAAGATAAAATAGACGTTGAAGAACTCGAAGCACCGGTCGACGGTGGCGGAAGGAAGGGAGGGCGGCAGAGCAGCAGTGGTGGATTCCGAGCAGCGTGAAGCGGCGGGGGGACGCGGAGACTTCGACTGCGGCACTACGGCGGGAGCGACGAGGAGCGCCGGCGAGGGCCGGAAGGCGGCGGGGAGCCCGGGATCGGCTCATCCGGCCGGTGGCGGCGATGGGGAGGCTGGGAAGCGCCCGGCGGTTCGGCGGTCTCTGGAACGGCGGCAGCAGGTACCGGCGAAGAGCCTAGCAGTGGGCCGGGCTGCTGGAGCGGTCCTGACGGCAGGTCCTGGCGGCGCACAGTGGGACGGAAGCCCGAAAATGTGGCCAAAACCCTAAGAAGATGTTTAACTCACACAAAACTTATCACACGGGGGTTTTTCAGATCGCTGATTACGAATTTGATGGTAAAAATTGTCTACACAAAATGGCGGAGCCAATATAGCAACATGACCAATTAAAGTCCATACTAATTTATTAATAATAACGTGTATATAGTATCTGGACACTAATAATTAATACACTGCCAACGTGATTTGTTTATTATAACAAAATAACAGAATATTTGTCGAAAATATATCGGAAAAAATTCTTCGATACCACAAACGTTGTTATTCAATAATATAATGAAACAATCTTCAAAGTCGGTGAAGGGACACAAATAATAATCAATGATAGAAGTAATAAGTGTAGCTAATAAAGACAATCTTTCTTAACATTCAAAACTTAGTATTATTGAAGATGTTCTTCTGATGCAAACAAAAGAGTATGACTGGTTTTATATCTAGTAATTAGGATTAGTATCGCTCTCGAAGTTCTCAGAGTCAGAATCCATATCGGAATTTTCATTGGGCGGTGTAATTGAAATTTGCAAATTATTGATAGAGGAGGGGAAGGAAGAAGGATTAGGAAAGAAAGGAATGACAGTTGCTGCATTAGGGCATTGAAATTAAGCAACGGCGACATGTGAAAATGTGAGCCGAACCCTGGTCTCCCGCTTCGGGCCAGCGGTCGCCTTAGCCACTTGACTACCAGTGCTCGCCTCCCGTCCCTCTCAAATTCTCCTAAGTCGCATGTTATGGCTTGTAACGCCCCTATCGTCCATGCCCTCTTACACTCGCCGTTACGGATTCCCGTCCGAGTTCGAGCGAAAGTAATTGAAGCTAACGTCGTCTTCGCGTGTATATACTTATTATATTGGTGTGGTGTCTGTTCTTTCTGACATGTCCGAAAGAACTAACCCCTCACCAATATAATAAGTACTTGGAATTGCAGGGGACAGTGACAACTTTATTGCCTCCTTTAACGACCTATCCACATGTGTTTGTAGCAGTTTTCACATGTTCACATGTTTGTATAGTCTATGGGACTTAACTACGGGGTCATCAGTCTCTAAACTTACAAACTACTTATGAACTAACTAAGACTAAGGACGGCATTAATATCCTTGCCCGAGGATGGATTCGAACCCCCGACCGTAGTGGCCGTGCAGACCGTGACTGGAGCGCCACAGTCGTAGCAGTTTTCTAATACTGCATATGTATGGATCCGAAGTTACCAGAAGCCTCTTGTTTTCACACGTGGTCATTTTATGGAAAAGCGATAGTACGTGATACTACGTGATAGTAATGGCGATCATGCCGATGACAGCGCTACTAAAGCAGAGTTACAAAACATAGCTGTTAGAAACTCATTCACCAAAGAAGGCGAAACCAATATTCCAGATTTCGAATTACGAACAGAGGCCGTAATGAGTAACGTAGAAGTAGATCTCATCGGAGTACTGCAGCAACTAAAATCACTTAACAAGAACAAGTCTTCTGGTCCGGATTGTATACCCGTTAGATTTCTATCTGATTATGCTGAAGCGATAGCTCCTTAACAGCCATATACAACCGCTCTCTCATAGAAAGATCTGTACCAAAAGACTGGAAAGTTGCACAGGTCAGACCTATATTCAAGAAAGGCAGTAGGAGTAACCCACTAAACTAAAGGCCTATTTCATTGAAGTCAATTTGCAGCATGGTTTTAGAATACATCCTGTATTAAAATATTATGAATTATCTCGGCCGGCCGCGGTGGCCGAGGGGACTGAGACGCTTCAGGCATGGTCTGCACGGCCACTATGGTCGGGGGTTCGAATACCCCCTCGGGCATGGATATTTATGCTGTCCTTAGTGTAAGCTAGTTCGTAAGTAGTTTGTAAGTTTAGGGACTGATGACCCCGTAGTTATGTCCCATAAGCTATACAAACATTTTAATTATCTCGATCTATTGACTCAAGGCCAACACGGATTTAGAATATATCGTTCATGGGAAACACAACTAGCTCTTTATTCACATGAAGTGACGGGTGCTATCGACAAGGGTTCGCAAATCGATTCTGTATTCCTAGATTTCCAGAAGGCTTTTGACACCGTACCTCACAAACGACTTTTAATCAAATCGCGTGGTTATGGTATATCGCCCCAAATTTGCGACTGGATAGGGGATTTCCTGTCAGAGAGGACACAGTTCGTAGTAATCGATGGTAAGGCATCGACTAAAACAGAGGTGATATCCGGCGTTCCACAGAGTAGTGTTATTGGTCCTCTGCTGTTCCTTATTTACATAAACGATTTAGGGGGAAATCTAAGTAGCTCTCTTAGGTTGTTTGCAGATGACGCTGACATTTACTGTCTAGTAAAATCATCTGAAGATCAAAACCAACTGCAGAACGATTTAAATAAGATATCAGTATGGTGTAAAAATTGGCAGTTGACTGTAAATAATGAGAAGCGTGAAGTCGTCCGCATGAGTACGAAAAGAAATCCGTTACATCTACATCTACATACATACTCCGCAATTCACCGTGAAGTTGCGTGGCGGAGGGTACATTGTACCACTACTAGCCATTCCTTTTCCTTTCCTACTCCTAGAACGAGGAATAAAAGAATACTTATATGCCTCCGAACGAGTCCTAATTTCTCTTATCTTGTTTTTGTGATCACCACGCGAAATGTAAGTAGGCGGCAGCAAGATCGTACTACACTCAGCTTCAAATTGCGACCCTCTAAATTTCCTCAACAGAAATTCACGAAAAGAACATCGTCTTTCCTCCAGCGATCCCCAGTTGAGTTGCCGGAGCATTTCCGTGACACTCGCGTATTGGTCGAAGCTACCAGTAACAAACCTATCTGCTCGCCTCTGAACTGCCTCTATGTCTTCCTTTCAACTGATCTCTTGCGGATTCCAAACACTTGAGCAATACTCAAGACGTGGTAGTACAAGCGTTTTATACGCGGTCTCCTTTACAGGTGAAGTACATCTTCCCAAAATTCTCCCAATAAACCGAAGTCGGCTGTCCGCCTTACTAACAACTGTCCTTACATGTTTTTTCCATTTCATATCGCTCTGCAATGTTACTTACGCCTAGATATTTGAACGACGCGACAGCACCAAGAAGCTCACTACTAATGATGTATGCGAACATTATGGGATTGTTTTTCCTACTGATGCGCATCACCTTACATTTTTCTACATTGAGAGCTAGCTGCCATTCTTCGCACCAACTAAAATTTTGTCTAAGTCATCCTGTATGCTATTACAGTCAGTTAAAGACGACACCCTCCCATTTACCACATCATCATCAGCAAACAGCCTCAAATTACTACTTACTCTGTCCATCAGATCATTTATATAGATAGAAAATAATAGCGGTCCTATCACACTCCCCTGGGGCATGCCTGACAATACACTCATCTCTGATGAACACTCGCCGTCGAGAACAACGTACTGCGTACTATTACGTAGGGAGTCTTCGAGCCAGTCACACATCTGTGAACCTATCCCATAAGCTGGTATCTTCGTTAGCAGTCTGCAGTGTGGCACCGCGTCGAACGCCAAACCCACCGTCATTAGCGTTCAAATCACTATTCACAAGCCGGCCGTGGTGGCCGAGGGGACTGAGGCGCTCCAGTCACGGTCCGCACGGCCACTACGGTCGGGGGTTCGAATCCCCCCTCGGGCATGGATATTTGTGCCGTCCTTAGTATTAGCTAGTTCATAAGTAGTTTGTAAGTTTAGGGACTGATGACCCCGTAGTTAAGCCCCTTAAGCTTAACAAACATTTGATTTGAACTATTCACAATCTTTGCCTACCCTTCACCCCAACCACATCCCAATTAAACCATCACTTACATATCTGAAAAACATCTTAGACGTCATATATATATATATATATATACTTTTGCAACACTCACAGACCATACGAAAAACAAATGGACAAAAACAACATCGACAATGTGCTGAAGTGGTAAACTAAACGTAACGTATTCCACTAAAAACGGATGATATACAAACAATACACAGTTTCAAATAAGTGAAGTGGTAACAAATGAAACGGAAGAAATGACACAGAAACAGGCGATAAATGTCGTACACAGCCTAAAAACACACGTCAGGAAACAAGCAACTCCAGTCAACAAGACGGAAAAAAGCAGGTAAATGTAATGAATACAAACCTTTTTATCATTTACAGACCACAGAAGATGACTTTAAAATAAAAAGCAAAACGCGTCTAGTGTAAAATAAATGTCTTAATTGCAGTCATAAGAAGGCATAACTCTTATAGTTAATAAATTATTGTGTTGCAAGGATCGTTTCGTTGGTCACAACAACAAGCAGTGTGCTAGATTCTTAATGTTATGACTGGCAGTCTTGACCACTCCGTCATATTGGAAATGGTCATGCGTGGTTGCTTAAAGCTTTGTGTGGTTTGAGTAACACCTATAGAAAATCTAAGGGGCTGTGTTGTTAATGCAATATACTTATCCAATATTGCAATTTTTGTGCTCCTCACATGAGGAATGTTGACTTTTATGCAACGAAGGGAAACCACCATCTCTTTCTTCCTGACACAGAAATCATACAACTTTCTTAATTGGGGCGATTCTGTGCAGTAGCTTCGGTTTCTTCGTGTATCGCTAGCAAATCGTATACAAGCATTGTTTGAATGATCGTCTTATCTTACCGGTGTGCTCTCACTGCTGTATGGTTAACAGCATGGTACCGGCTTTCCTGCTTTCTGACGTTTTCGCTAGTAAGCAGTGACAAGCTCTCGCTCCCTTCTGGCATTAGGGGGGTTAAGAACGCTCTGCACTGCTCTGGGAGATGTGTTTAGTGGCTCTTGTCCCTGTCTAGCAGTCTGAAGAAGCAGCGGGCAGACACGCAATGAGGTAGGGGGATTACGTGGAGCATTAGCGTAAATTAGCCGCCAGAGCACGCGGCTTTGCAGTGAAGTGTGGCGGAACTCGCACAGCTCCCAAGTGCTTCCCAGCACAGCTTGGCGTTACAGTTCGTGGAAGGTCAGATTCAGCTAAAAAGCACAGAAATCTGATACTCTGTATTACTGTAAGTGGAAAAAACAGTATTATTCCACTACTTTTTCAGTACTGAAATGAAAGATAATGCTGTCCTATACTCGAAAAAGTTATATTAGAAGGTCAATAGATGTTGACACACACGCGCTAGGCACCACTTCCTGGGAAGTGCTGTTATTACACTCCGATTCTCCGTGTCTTTGCACGCTGAGAGGTCTCGTCTTATGTAGATTTTCTTTCTAGACATACACTCACCATTTCCGATAAGCGAGTGGTAAATGTGAATTCAACGACTGCTGTCATCCCAAGAATTTAGACGTTAAACTCTTCAGCATCACAATCGACTTTGTCATTAAAGATTCAATTAGTTTTTCTCGGTCTATAAATGAATATAATGTTGAAACTTCCACACCGTTATTTTTATCACTGATTTTAAGACGGCTAGCGACCACTCAACTTATCCTGGATCGTTGGCTTCAACATTTGTCAACCTTTCGTGATCACCGAGCAACAAGTACGAGGGTTGGAACTTAAATAGTGGCGACACTGCTGTGGAGACACTATGCAATGGAATCTAGTGTTGTTGCTGGTAGCGCACGTTTTCATCTGACCAAATGGACTCGCCCGTCCCACGTCACCGCGAGCGCACAATCGAGTGAAACACAGTCAGTTCTCAGTGAGTGGTCTAACTGTAGTGTAATAGCTTGCCTGACTATTTAGGTTTGAAAAATTGGCCGTACAGAAGTTGTTGAACTATTTTAAAATAATAATCAATGACTAAGCCTTCAATTTAGACGAACTGTTAATTTTAAAAAATGAAATGAAGTGAAATGGCCAAACATTTAACAGTTTAAAACATCTTGCAGAGCAAGCAACCTACAGAATTCGACGAATAGTAACCTTAAACAGCGGTGTAGGTGATCTCGTTGATAAGCTGTAGTGAGATTGGTTGTAATCCGCGTAACCATCCGCCGACATTGGATGGAGGTTCGGAATATTAAGATTCAATCCCCGTGTAGCATAATTTTAAATGAAGGTAATTTAATGAATGAAAATTAATAATTGATACAGATTAATGGCTAATCAGACTTCGAACTGTTCATTACATAAAAGTGATTGCAGGTTCTAAGCCAATAAATATTGCAAACTGTTTAATTACAATCTAAGATACTATGGCAAGCTACACGAGATACGTAAGTTTAACATGTTTAATTACCGAACCATCCAAAGTCGTAATAGTTAGTTATACCTGAAAACAGCATGATCACTAAATGGAGGGACTGGAAAAATAAATTACTAATTGAACAACTGACTGAAGTTAACTTCAAATAAGGGAATTTATTAATTTCAACAGAAAGCAATTACTGCATACCTGAGTATCCATTTCATATCTGAAGATTTTGTACAATCAGTTAAGAACAATAATCAATAGTTAATAATGTTCGTTTCAACATATTGTAGTGACAGATCTTATCAGTACAATTCAGACAACAGAACAGTCAGAACAGAGCAGACAATAGAACAGAGAGCGAGTACGATGGGATTATTACTTTTATAGTAAAAGTCAGAGATTTTAATTAGTTACAGTGATATTATAATTACAGTTTCTTTGTATATGTTTTACGTAGCCTATCGATTCCAAGGAAGAAAAAAATGAACTGAATATTTATCCTAAGTACATTTTATCTGATTTAATATTTCAAATGACTTTAAAATATGTTATTTATGGGGCTCTTGCTATATGGTAATATTAAATTACGTAACGGTGTCACTTTGTTTTTGAAACAGGAACAGTGGTTTGGATCAAGATTGAATCTGCCAGATGTCGTATAGCACGACAGTGTCACCAAGGTCTTCTAGAAACGAGCTGGTAATCGGCAATGGTGAAAGATATGGTGATTCTGGTGTACGACTGTGTTATCCTAAAGCATTACGTTCCTGCACGGCAGACCGTCAATGCACAGTATTACTATTTGTTTTTTGGGGCATCAAATAGCGCTTTGCGAAACAAGCGGCAACACTTCCTTTGCAACCCGCCCATCATTTTGCACGACAATGCGTGGGCGCATACAGCGAGGGCGATAGGACTGTGCCATCCACCATAGCTGATTCAAGTCCTTGTAACTTTTATTTGATTCCGAAGATGAAGGCATCCGCTTCAGAAGTGTTCCAGAGATTCCACAGGCAGTAGCCCGCTCCATTCGCACCATCGACAGAACAGGCTTTGCTAACGGTATATTACGCCTCCCACATCGCTGGCATCTGGTTGTACACAACACTGATCACTACTTTCAACGACAGTAACAGGTGCAAACATGTAACTCTGTGTATCGGTTGTGAATAATTAGTTGCCAGTATTTAAGTTCCCACGCTCGTATTTAACCGATTTTTGATGAAAAAGCATATTAACCCAGAATGGTAATTAGTTTTTCATTGCTTTTGATGTTTATCTCTTTAATATGAAATCTGTATTGTGGAAGTTACGGGATCTCTCATAAGTTTTTGTAAAATATTGTAGGTACACTATATAATCACAAATACCGGGACACCTAGCATCCTCCAGCGGTAACGATTGAATTCAATATGGTGTAGGCTCACCCTCAGCCTGCATAACAGATTCCACTCTCGCAGGCATACGCTCAATCAGGTGGTGGAAGGTTTCCTTCGGGAATGGCTTCCCATTCTTCACGGAGTGCTGCACCAGGAGAGGTATGGATGTAGGTCGGTGAGGCCTGGAATTCGCGTTTCAGGACATTCCAAAGGTGTTCTATAGCATTCGTTAGGACTCTCTCCAGGACACTCCGTTACAGAGATATTGACACGTTAAAAACTGGAGGTGGTCTAGAATTCGAAGCCTGGTCGTTAATCGAGTCCAAAACTTTACACTTAGAACAGGTCTGTTGCTAACTAGAGCATACACTCAGACTGCCTGTTGCTTGGAGTGCTGCGCAATTTATACACAGAATGAATTTTCTGGAACTTACAAGTACATCAAACAGAAGAAACACCCAGAACATTCTACAAATAGTAAATACAAAAAAATGAATTTTCTGCCAGTGGTGGGATTTGGATAGAGGTGCGCCAATACAACGATCTGCAACGCTAACCACTGCACCAAGCATTCACACAAATTTTTGTAAAGCTTATGGGACTTAACTGTGAGAGTTTGCTGGTTTATACTATCCTATATTTTAATTATTTGTTCTATAGAAACATTAGAGTGCCAATTTTTTTTTTCATTGTGGACCAGTACCGACCCATTGTTGGGCCATCTTCAGTATGTTGCGCCACAGCGGATTAGCCGTGCGCACTGCGGCGCCGTGCTGCGGTGCGCGCGGCCGATCGCTGTGGTTAGTTTAGATCAGTTTAAGTAGTTTATAAGCTAATGAACAAGCAGTTAAGCCCAACAGTATTAAAAACATTTGAACATTTTTGATTTAGTCTGTTGCTTCGAGATGGTTTAGACAAGAGCAGGAGCTTTGAGTTCCTCAGGTGCCGTCAGGATAGGGTTCCTAGTCGATAGTAAAACAACAAATTTGCGCTCCAGATGGTTTTATAATATATGATAATGCCGCTGCATTCTCTTTCTCTCTCTCTCTCTCTCTCTCTCTCTCTCTCTCTCTAACTAGTCTGCTACTAGTCTGCTACTAGTAGTGTAATTTGGCTTAGACAACACACGTTATTTTTACCTGAATTCACATTCGCTATTTTAACTGGTGTCCTTATTAAATGTTCAGCTCTTCACGGTCTATCTCTGGTAACCATCCCGTTACTTATTTGTTAGTTTCTGTTAAATTCTTCGCTGTGGAATGGCCGATCGTTCTAAGGCGCCTAAGTACGTAGCGCGCCGCTCCTCGCCGTCAGGGGTTCGAGTTCTCTTTAGAACATGGGTTTATTTGGTGTCAGTGTAAGTTAAAGTAGTTTGTAAGGCTAGGGACTGATGACCAGTGCAGTTTAGTTAGATTTACAAACATTTGATCAATTCTTCAAGCTCAGTAGCTGTACTGGTAAATTGTCCATGGCACATTTCACAAGGCGTCTATTAAGGAATTTGCTACATGTGCAGGTGAGCTCTTTAGATTACGGTATACCTTTATTTAAATTTGTGTGTTTGTCATTTCATTTAAGTTGAATTTGCTCCTTGCATGTTTGTATCATCGATCCGTTTGCGCATAAGTCAGCATGCCATGCCTTTATAAATGAAGCATTTATTTGATAAATTTAGTAGTTTTAGATTGTTTTATATTGCTCTATTGTACATTTTTCAATCTCTGATTTGTTACAGTAATCTGATAACGATCTGATTCGTTAACTAATTATAAACTGTTCCTCCTTTGATATTAGCTGATGCAAATTAAATTGGTTTGAAAAATAAACTTTGTTTAAATGAAATAAAAATTATTATAGCAAGGCGGAAAAAAATTCACAGTTAAACCCACTCCTACCGGTACAAATAAGTATCTCCTTTATTTCTCAGCACATATAAATAGAACAAATTAAGTAAATCAAACATACAAACCTGCATAGTCCCAGAAGTTTTGCAACACTGGAAAAACGGTTTTTATTCCCAAGTCTAAACTTACAAAACGACTACATTAGACTACTCAAATTAATTGCGGTTGGTGACTGAGTGATGTGAATTTTTCATTCCTTTCAACAAAGTGGCGAAATCGATATTTTCTCGCTCTCTCCCTATCTCTCTCTTTTGTTAAATGAGCTTTGAAAACACGTGAATAAATTATTATTTAAGAACGGTTTAACATAAAGCCACAAAATCCGTATTCATAATTTCATCTCTGAAAAAATAATCTACTGCGTTTATTAAATAGCTTTGAATATTTTCCGTTACTAAATGTCGTTTCACAAGAGGATAAACCTCGGCATTTGGAAGAACAAATTCCGTGTAATTTGCTTTGTTCACACCTTCTGCTTTTTCTGGTGGTTTCGGAAGTGCAATTTCTGTTTCCCTAAATAGCAAACTGATCTATGAAATCTGTTCAATTCGTCCTTATTCCTTCTTACTTTCTCATTGTGCAATTCTGTTTTAATTGTCTTGCAACTCCAAGCATTTCTTATTTTCTCAGTGTATAATTCTGTTTATACTCTACCTTTAGAACTCAGACGAAAGCTAATTCCAGCAGGGAATGCAAAAATTTTTTTTAAATAATAAATGCGAATTTCAAACTAACCAAGTATCTGTTCTACCGTATTAAAATGCTTTAAATCACAAAACCTTTTTTCATTAAGAATAATTTTCTTGGTAACAAATAACAGAGCAATCCAGCAATAAAATGTATTGCCTTTACCCCTGACCTCTGGGAGGTACCACTTAACCTGTCCGGAGTCGTACACAGGGTGTTTCAGAAAGGTCTTTACAACTACCGCGGTGGAGTGGCCGAAAGTGCTAAGGTGCCTTGCTCCAGAGCGTGCGGTTGCTCGCCGTCGGAGTTTAGAATCCTTCCTCGAGTATGGGTATATGTGTTTGTCCTTAGGTTTGTCCTTAGTTTAGATGGTTTGTAAGTCTAGGGACTGATAACCAGAATAGTTAAGTCCCGCAGATTTGCAAAAATTTGAACATTTGAACTTTACAAATTCATATTAATAAATTAATAGAACCTACAGAGGTGACTCTAGTGTCAATTGTAGGTTTGACTTGCGTAACTGGATAGTGTTGCATCGCACCGTAAGGGGCGTTAGCGGCAGTTCCGTTAAAGATGGCTGCCTTCACTGAATCCGAGCGAGCTAACTATGTGTTTTAGTTTGAAGAACAGGAGTCAGCGACAACAGTTTATTGTAATTTCTGTACCATGTACGCTAAAGATCCTCCTAGCAGGCCTAAACTTTATGAGTGGCATACATATGTTGTAAAAACAGGGTGCTCGGCAAGACATGGGAAATCATAAGATCGTCCAAGCGCATCTGCCAACGTCGCTGAGTGAGTGAGACAATGTTTTGTCAACAGCTCTTCGAAATTGACCCGGCGTGCAACTTTCTAATTACAAATTCCTCTTACGACTGTTTGGCGTGTGTAGAGAAACTGTTTGCATTTCAAAACGTACACATTGTCGATTACATATGAAATAAAGGACACTGATAAAATAACAATGAATCCAGCTCTGTATCTCCCTTCAATAAATTTATATGAGTTTTTCAAATTGTAAAGATCTTTTTGAAACACCCCGCTGTAACGATTACTACATGACAAGATTTTTTGAAAATGAAATTGAACCATGTAGCGTGTACTACAACACAGCATAAATCTAAAAAAAAAAAAAAAAAAAAAAAAAAAAAAAAAAAATTGTTTTCGCATTCTATACCGACACTATCAATACGAGTTTCATTTATTACTTTTCTTTTCATGCTCTTAGCTGATTATTTGTTGATCTGTTTTATCTAATGTGCGACCTCCCTTTTCCTTCCAACGTAATATGTAGTTGTTTTCTGGTGCTGTTAGCATTAATACAATTTGTCAGAGTACTTCGTATGTCATTTTAATTATTGTTTAATGATGCGCTTGAACAGGTTACTGGCTGCGTCATTGCCGAAACACAAGCAGCTGCGGATATCCCGGTACGTACTGGCAGTCTGCTACTGCGGTCTGCGGTTCGTGGCTGCAGCCGTATGTCGCATCGAGCTGCTGCCGGCTTTGTGTGCAGCGAAAAGCCTTCAGTCGCTGCCGCTGCATCTCTAATTGCTGCGCTATAGTCAACAACAAACGTGTAGGTTTTGATACGCCCGTCTAACTAAAAGCACTGTGTGACATATGAGTGCTTGCTTGACTGGAGTGCAAAACGTCGCCTAACAGAAGTTCCGTGAGCTAAAGTATTTCGCAGCTTTAATGACTTCATTATTCTCCTGTATGCAGTAAGAAACGCATTATAACCGGTAGTTTTAATTGGAGTTTCTGAATTTTTGAAAAAAAAAAAAAAAAAAAAAAAAAAAAAAAAAAAAAAAAAAAAAGCCGAGCCGAGCCGAGCCGAGCCGAGCCGACATCGTATTCAAATTGGACAGAATTGCGAGTCTTGTGTAAGGCGGACTTCCTGTCCAGTTTTTTTACAGCTAGCACGGAAAAAAGAATACACGCACTATCATAAGGTGATCATCGTAATAAAAAAATTATATGGCGCACACGGGTGTGAAAATTACAAAACTATCAATTTAGTAAACAAAGTTGCAAAATTCTGTCAGATATTATTTACAGAAGTATGTAAAAACTGATACAAGCCAAATATAGGAAAAACTATAACTTATTATAGAAGATAGATTAAGGAAAGGCAAACCTTTACTTATAGCTTTTGCAGATTTGGTAAAAGCTTTTGACAATACACTCTTTCAAATTCAGAAAGTTATTAGCAACTTATGCAGACACCAGACAGCCGTTATAACATTCGATGGGCATGAAAGCGACGCAGTGGTTGGGAAGGGAGTAAGACAGGGCTGTAGCCCTTCCCCAGTGTTATTCAATATGTATATTGAGCAAGTTGTGAAGGAAAGCAAGGAGAAGTCTGGAGGATGAATTACTGTTCACGGTTTTCCGATGACACTGTAAATCTGTCAGAGAAAGCAAAGAACCTGGTAGAGCAATTGAACGTAAAGGATATCGTCCTGAAAGGAAGTAACCTGATGAACATTAACAAGAAGAAAACAAATGTAATGTAGTCTAAGAAAATCAGGCGGTGCTGAAGTAATTATGTAGCGAAACTATTTCCGTGGTAGATGATTTTTGTTCAAATGTTCAAATGTTTGTTAAGCTTATGGGACTTAACTACGGGGTTATCAGTCCCTAAACTTACAAACTACTTAACAACTAGCTTATCCTAAGGACGGCACAAATATCCATGCCCGAAGGGGGATTCGAACCCCCACTGTAGTAGCCGTGCAGACCGTGACTGAAGCGCCTCAGTCCCCTCGGCCACCGCGGCCGTCTGATTTTTGTTACTTGGATAGTAGTAGAATAACTTACGATGACAGAAGGCAGAAAAGCGATGAGAAAACAAGCGCTACTAAAGAAGAGAAATTTGTTAACGTCAAATATTGATGTCAGTGTTAGGAAGTCTTTTCTGGAAGCATTTGTGTGCAGTGAGTGAAACATGGACGACAAAGAGTTCAGGCAAGAAGAGGATAGAAGATTTTAAAATTGGTGCTACAAACGAATGCTGAAGATTACATGGATAGACAAATTAAAGGAGTTTATGATCAGAACTGGAGAGAAAAGAAATATCTGACATACCTTCACTAGAAGATGGGATCTATTGGTAAGACACATTCCGAGATATCAAGGAATCATCAAATTAATACTGGAAGGAGGTGTGTGATGTAAAACCGCAGAGGGACCTCAAGACACGGATACACTAAGCAGGTTCACTTCGATGTCTGTCAGCTATTTTCTGAAGTAAAATGTCATCGATATCCTCAGTATGCAGAAAGTCTTTGAAGCTATTTAAATGGTGTGGGCTGAGTATTGGCGGAAACTTCCCCTGGACTGTCTTTTAACTTCTGTACTACTTGCTTGACCTTCTCCCGCATTATCAGGTCAATTTCCTCGGCATCTTGATGCTTTTCTTCTTTTTTCTGGGTGACCGACTATTCGGCGAGCTTGCAGATTTTTTTCTGGTGCACTCTCCGGAAAACTTTCCTGTACACTCTCACTAGAGATTTTCTCTTAAAGGTCAGTCAGATGTGGTGCGACGGAAACAACACCAGCGGGGTCATTGATTTCCACCAGAGTGACTACCTGGACTGGAAAGTTGCGCAGATCACTCCAGTATACAAGAAAGGCAATGTGGGTGATTTGAACAATTGCAGACCTATATCATTGACGTTGGTTTGCACAAGTCAACGAGGATTAAGAAAGTATCGTTCTTGTGAAACACATGATGTGATGAGTACTATCGTCAAACGATGTCAAATAGATACCGTAATTCTAGATTTCCCGAAGGCTTTTGATACTGTACCCTCACAAGCGTCATCTAAACAAAGTACGTGCTTATGGTGAAGCTTGAATGTGTGTTGTTAAAACATGTAACCGTGTCTGTATTTGTATAAGAATATGTCACTGGTCATGTGTGACGTGACTGTTAAAGATTAAATTTACCAACGATATTAGCTCATGGCCCTGTCTATTAGTAATCTGGTTAACGTATTAATTTTATTGTGATTCTGTCCTGCAACTAGATTAAATGCGTCTGAAATTGACCACTGTAAAATTACGACTGTGCGCTTGTTTAGAGCGCAACGGATAACATAGTAATTGGAAGCTGCGTTTCAATGTTCGGTTTTTGCCGTTTGCCCGTGACTACCGCCGATGTCTTACTGACTTCCATCTGTGTTTTATTGTCAGCAGAAATATTTTAAGAAATGTTCAAACGTTTGTAAAGCTTATGGAATTTAACTACGGGGTCATCAGTCCCTAAAGTTACAAACTATATCGTATGGTGTAATGTCAGCTACATATATCACTTTAGTAAAATATACTGGTGTCTAATTAATAAGATAAAAACATTGTCACAGAGCCAAGTCCAGCTCCTTTATCCATTGGACAGCTTCCTGACTGACTAGATGGAGTTCGGTCATCCCTCCTGAGAATGATTGTATTGGGCAGTTAATAAGTATGTGGGTCATCCTTTGTATGTCTGCTCCACAGTCACATGATTGGTCGTCTGCCTGTCCCCATTTGAGTTTCCAATACTTACAGCGATCAACACCAGTTCCGAAGCGGTTGGTCAAAGACCATTCTCTCTTGGGAAGGTCCATTCCTTGGAGCTCCTTCGAGGTATCGTCTATCCAGATGCTGTTTTGTCTATTAAGCGAATCCCAGGTTCTACCCCAGTTCGATTTAGGCGTGAAGCTAATGTAGTTGCACAGCTGTTTTAAGAGATGGGTTTACGTGATTTCAATCATCTAAGGAGTGGACTAGATCTTATAGTACTTTCTCATTAAGGCTTTCTTCCGTCTTAGATCAGGAGGAACGATGTTGCATAATATTGGGACCCATTGAAGTACCCGTAGTGTATCCATCAGAGTGCCACTGATTAATCTCATTGCTCTATTATTGTACATCAATGTCTCGGACATGAGCACTGTTGAGCCAAACAGGAGAACAGAATTCAGCTGCAGAGTAAACTAGGGACAAAACTGTTCTACGCAAAGCCTTAGCACTGGCTCCCGAAGAGTGATCCTGCTAAGTGTTGCAATATTCCCAGTTTTAACTTTGCTGTTATTTGAAGGTGGTACTTAAAAGTGAGAGATTATCCAAGATGACTCCTAGGTATTTTGGTGTTTACTATGTTCAAGTTGAACACCATCAAACGAGATATTAAGTTTATAGTCAGCCATCCTGTTATTGAAATGGAAACAAGCTAATTCCGTATTATTTGGGTTTGGCTTTAGTTTCCTCATTGCGAAGTAATTTCTGAGGAGAGTTAGGTCAGATGTTAACGTAGTTTCCGTCACATGGATGTCTCTCTGTTGTGACGCTATGGCAATATCATCGGCATAAATGAATTTTCTAGATTGCGTAGCTGGATTAGCAGCGGTGTAAACATTAAAAACAAAACAAAATTGTCAATACAGACTACTTATGAACTAACTTATACTAAATACAACACAAGCCGCGGCGGATCAGTCGTGAACACTGGAGCGCCGTGCTGCGGTTCGCGCGGCCGTTCGCTTTCGGGGGATCGAGCCCCCCCCCCCCCCCTGGGGCATGGATGTATGTTATCCATAGGTTAATTCACCTTAGATTAAGTAGTTTGAAAGCTACGGACTAATAACCATGCAGTTGGGTTTGATAGAATTACAAATATTTGAACATTTTAACAACACAAACATCCATACCCGAGGGAGGATTCAAACTTCCGACGCGGGAGGCCGCGAGATGCGCAACGTGGCGCTCCAGACTTATCGAATACTCCTGCGTGGCAGAAATATTATTCTTAGAAGTATTCAGAATGGGGGCGGTGGGTGAAGGTCAAGCGTAAGCCGCCACGTATGTTATCGGCACTGAGTACACAGCAGGAGGTCTGAAAGATTCAGCGGCCGGCAGCTGCGCTACGTGCCTCTACATACACTGTGCACGCACGTGGCCCGTTGCTCCACACCCTGCCCATGTTCTAGGCTGCCCATCATACATGACAATAGCTCGGTAGCCACACACGTCAATATAGGAGGGAATATGCAACCGACTTTGAGTTGTCTGATGCCATTTAATACAGGAAACTTATGCGTGTCCGACCACCTTTCTGCAATGTTACTAAGTAACGTGTCATAAGATAACACTACAACATTAATTTGCTCCCCTGTAACTTCAAACGCTAATTAAAATATTCTTTCTGTACTTATACCGAAGCCGGCATGGCTAACAGCTACTTCCGAGTTTTCCATCGGAGTACTTGAATTTTAAGCTGCCGCCACTAGACCGAATTATTTTTCTCACAAAGATCGGCTGTCATCAGTCTGACGTATGTAACAGTACTCACGATCGAGTAATAAATACCGGCAAGCTCATGTTCACAAATTCTTTAAGAAAACTTTCAAATTAGTAAGAGCACGTTATACACTCCTGGCCATTAAAAATGCTACACCACGAAGATGTGCTACAGACGCCAAATTTAACCGACAGGAAGAAGACACAGTTATATGCAAGTGATTAGTTTGTCAGAGCATTCACTCAAGGTTGGCGCCGGTGGCGACACCTACAACGCGCTGACATGACGAAAGTTTCCAATCGATTTCTCATACACAAACAGCAGTTGACCGGCGTTGCCTGGTGAAACGTCATTGTGATGCCTCGTGTAGGGAGGAGAAATGCACACCGTCACATTTCTGATTTTGATAAATGTCGGATGGTAGCCTATCGCGATTGCGGTTTATAGTATCGGACATTGCTGCTCGCGTTGGTCGCTATCCAGTGACTGCCAGCATAATATGGAATCGGTGGTTTCAGGAGAGCAATACAAAACGCCGTGCTGCATCCCAACGGCCTCGTATCACCAGCAGTCGAGGACAGGTATCTTATCCGCATGGCTGTAAGGGATCGTGCATCCACGTCTCGATCCCTGAGTCAACAGATGGGGACGTTTGCAAGACAGCAACCATCTGCACGAACAGTTCGAAGACGTTTGCAGCAGCATGGACTATCAGCTCGGAGACCATGGCTGCGGTTACCGTTGACGTTGCTCACAGAAAGGAGCGCCTGCAATGGTGTAGGCAACGACGAACCTGGGTGCGCGAATGGCAAAACTTCATGTTTTCCGATGAGTCCAGGTTCTCTTTACAGCATCATGATCGTCGCATCCGTGTTTGGCGACATCACGGTGAACGCACATTGTAGGTCCTGTACGGGAATTTCTGGATACGGAAAATGTTCGATTGCTGCCTTGGCCAGCACATTCTCCAGATCTCTCACCAATGGAAAACGTCTGGTCAATGGTGGCCAAGCAACTGGCACATCACAATACTCCAGTCACTACTGTTGATGAACTGTGGTATCGTGTTGAAGCTGCATGGCCATCTGTACCTGTACACTCCATCCAAGCTCTGTTTTACTCAATGCCATGCGTATCAAGGCCGTTATTACGGTCAGAGGTGGTTATTCTGGAATTGCGTGAAAATGTAATTCAATATCAGTTCTGGTATATTTGTCCAACGAATACCCGTTTATCGTCTGTATTTTTTCTTGATGTAGCAATTTTAATGGTCAGTAGTGTAACAAATATAGAGTGAAGGTGAACTTCAGTGTCCTTTCTAATTGACTGATTCGTGGTTCCATCTTCTAATAGTCACACAAACACAACGACAACAACACCGAGCGCGGCGGCATAGTGGTAACACGCTGGAGGAAGGTGGTTCAAATCCACCTCCGGCCATCAAGATTTAGATTTTCCGTGATTTTCCTAAATCACTGCAGGCAAATTCCGGGATGGTTCCTTTGAAAGGAACGAACTACCCGAGCGTAAGCTCCACCTCTAATGACCACTCTGTCGACGCGGCGTTAAACACCAATCTTTCTTCCTTTCTGCCACAACGACAACAGAAAGAAAGCTGCAGTAACAATCCGACACCACGAGCGAGCGAGGCGGCCGCAGCACACAGCGAACGTCCTCACATTACGGCTGCCGTAAGCGGACTTCATCAGTGACGATAGCACACGGCAAAATCTGAGACGATCTTAGTGCATCTACCAAAGTGCCTTCGGAAAGGTACTTCAAATTCATTGTGATTATGCAGTACATAATAGTGCTATGATTTGTGATGTTTCCTTCTAAACAACTGCCAATAGATTCTAAGGTGAATATGAACGCTTCATACAGAATAAGCAAGAAAATAAAACAGATGCATCGGCCAGGAATCGAAACCGGGCCGCCCGCGTGGCAGGCGAGCATTCTACCACTGAACCACCTTTTTTTTTTTTTTTTTTTTAACAAAAAGGTATATACTTTTATAACAAATACAACTGTCCTGTAACATGCAATATCAACATATTTTCATATAAACTTAAGATCATTTTAGTGCTATAATTATTATCTATAATACACATTTACAATTAAATCCCTTAAAACTTTCAACCTTTGAAAAACAAAACCTCACTAACATCCTTAAACCTATCTATATACGACTTTCTAGTAAGCATCACACTTTTTTTTTTTTTTTTTTTTTTTTTTTTTTTTTTTTTTTTTTTTTTTTTTTTTACATTTAGGTATCTTTATTTCAATTTTATTTAATTTTTTATTTACTTTTTTGGGATTTTTTTTTTTTCATTTTACTTTTTCTTAAATTTTTTATTCGTTTATTCAACTGTAGAATACTCACACACACAGAAAAAAAATAAAAGGTAAGTTTTACAATTTGTCTTATCATCTTCTGTGTTGAACAAAAAACTTAAGTAAATTCCTTGATACTGGGGAGTGCATTCTCCGTGGTTGAACTTTAACCTACTCCTTGTTTCTCAAATATGATGTCTAACATGTTGCCGAAGAACTTTTTCACATTAGGGTATTTTTTAGTGTGCCACTGCGCTGTCTTCATATAGGCTTCAAAGCTAATCAGATTGTCCTCTCTGGTGTAGCTGACGTTGTAAGCTACGTAATGCCATAACATCCACATAATGGTGTTGTTTTTGGTTGCTGGAAAAAATTTTCTGTCCGGCCAGAGGAGTATGTCAGGGGAATAACTTGCAGCCGCACTGCGTGTTAACAGTCCCAGCCGTTGCTGGACCCATCTCCAGTTAGTGAGATGGCCGCCGCACATGAACCTGTGGCGTAAGCTGTCGATCAGGCCACAGCGGGTGCATTTATCAGTCACACTTAAACCAATGCGGTGTAACCTTTCATTTGTGGCCAGGACATTGTTCACTACCTTAAACCACGTCGATGCCACTTCGGATGTATGAATCGGGAGGCTGATGTTATTCCATACCGTTTTCCATTCTACTCCTGGGTACTTGAGTTCCACTGGATTACGAGTTGGTGACTGACTCATTTTTTTGAGGAGATATTTCGTCGTTAGAAATGTGCGGTTTAAAATGTGGTCTCCCACGTAGCTCATTTCGAGATAAAATCGCCGGATATGTTCCAAATTTGAATTAAGTTTCCCCACATCAATCGGAGGTCGAGTGTCGACTGGTCGCAGAATTTTGAAGAGCCAGGGAAAGGTACTTCAAATCAAATTCATTGTGATTATGCAGTACATAATAGTGCTATGATTTGTGATGTTTCCTCCTAAACAACTGCCAATAGATTCTAAGGTGAATATGAACGCTTCATACAGAATAAGCAAGAAAATAAAACAGATGCATCGGCCGGGAATCGAACCCGGGCCGCCCGCGTGGCAGGCGAGCATTCTACCACTTTTTTTTTTATTTTTCTTCAGGTAGATCTATGCTTTGCGGTCGTTTTCATTGTTCGTTTTTGGTCGTTCGTTGATCATTTGGCTCAGCTTTTTTTTTTTACAGAGGACGTTCATCCCTCTGACCGGGCGCGCTGAACCACCGATGCCACTTGAAGTACCGTCTCCTCACGGAAGGTGATAGCTACTGGTTACGTCAGCAGTGTGGGCGTTGTGCTGAGTCACGGCAGCCGGTCAGTGCTTTCCCTGCGGCCGCCACAACGCAAGCGAGGTCGGTCGGTATCGCTTCTGTCAGAGCCCATCGCGTCAGACCGCGAGTAGTGTGTAAAGAAGGCCACTTGGTTTCTGCGCAAAATCGTCGGTGTCATGTCTGCAGAGGAGTAGCACGTGGCACGAGCAAACGACGGACATCAGGCTAGTTCCAATAGGAATTCCGGTCTCTAGATCTACAGCTACATGAATACTCTGCAAGTCACACTGAAGTGCAGAGGGTTCGTCGAATCACTTTGGTGACCTTTCTTTTTACTTACATTCTATAGTAGCTCGCGGGAGAAAGGAACTCGTCAATCTTTCTGTTTGCGATCTGATTTATTTTGTAATGAATATCATGTCTTCCTATATAAGTGGGTGAAGTTGGTGAAAGAAATTTCACAAATAGATCCCACAGCAACAAAAAACGCCTTTCTTTTAATGATTTCCACCCCGAGTCGTTCATCATTTCTGTGACACTCTATCCCCTAAATCCCATTCAGACCCAATGCTGTAGAGAGGGACGTTTAAGATACAAAATACCTAAAGTAATTCATTACAAAAAAAGGGAATAACTTTATTTTTTATATTTTGTACCCACACAACTTTCTGTTTTGGGCCTTCACTACAAATTTTTATGATCTGCACCACCTTATAGTAGCATTCCTTTGAACGAAATGACACAATTACAAATAAAACCAACTGTCTGTTAGATATGATAGCTTAACATGTCAAAACAAAACACCTTGTCAATCAGTCTTTCTTGCCACCATTGTAAGTTTACTGGAAGTTTCCCGACTTTGCCGACTGCAGATGTCACCCAGTGAAGAAACATAGAACTAAAACACGTTGCACACTTTACCATAGTCCATCTACGATTGTGTGATGTAGGCCCGAACTTCCTAGCGTGAATCACAAAGAAATAATACAAGCAAAACTAGAACCGCTTAATAGTGCGTGCATGGCCTGAAAGGGATATCGCGATAATACAAAACGAGCTGCCCTTCTCTGAATTTCCTCACCAGGTGTGGATGTCACCAGGTGTGCATCTCACAATGCGCAACAATACTTCAAAATAGCACAAACAATTCTGGTGCAGGCGGTTTCTTTAGCAGAACTGTTGAATCTTCTAAGTGTCCCGCCAACGAAACGTAGTTAGTTCGCCTTCCCTACAATATTTTCTACGTGTTCTTTCCCATTTAAGTTGTTCGTAATTATCACTCCCAGGTATCACGGCTTCAAGGTTTGATTGATTTAACGTGTAAATAAAGTTTAACGGATTTTACTGTAAAAAATCCGTTAAAATCATATGGATGACTTCATACGTATCTTTATAAATGGTCGATAGCTGTTTTTTGCATTTTGCAGATGCTTTAGATCTTATGGTGACTTGACTAACCGATAAATGACAGCACCATCCTCGAACGGCCCAAGATAGCTTCTTACTTTCTCTCCTAAATTGTTTATAAAGATACGGAACAGTAGGAGCACTATAAAAAGTCCATGGGGAACGGGAGATATCACTTCTGATTTAGTCGATGACTTCCCATCAATTTCTGATAGGAAAACACAAAAGCGGTCACACAACTGTGCTGATATTCCATTGAAAAGAGGACACATATTCTGCCTTAGGCACAGCATTTTTATTGGAATTTTAGACGATATTATCTCTTGGCCACATTTTTATTGGAATTTAAGCTATACGTTGGCATGCTCCATTTCTATGCAATATTCTGCTTTAATTATATTAATTTTGTGGATGTATTTCGGAAATCTGTGTTAAGCAATTCTGCATAAGAAGAACTGTCATCAGTAGCATCACCATTGTTATCTCATAGTGAAGGTATTGATTATGATTTGTCGCTAATATATACGAACTCTTAGGATTCTCTACCAAATTGTGTGACAGGGTTTCGTCGTGGTACTGATACTGTATAAGTTCTGCGCCTGTTATAGACAACACAGTAAAAGCTAACTAATTTCACGTCGTAACAGAAGGCCTTGTCCACCGTTAACTACGATTGCCTCCTAATTTATGAACGGTATGACAAGATGTTTTAATATAGGAAATATCTGATTTGAAAACAATCTGTCAGGAGATTCAGAAGATAGGTCGGCAACTAACCTGGTATATAAAGGTTTTAAAGTACTCAATTAAAAAAGTAAGTGATAAGCAAGTTAGATACTTTTGTAAAGAGAGAATATATAATGAGTTCTTGCAGCAGAGGAAGGTTCGATTGATTAAGCATTCAATACTGTGCCCGAAGATCTGTTACTGACATTTAATTGGAATGAAGGGAATCAGACCAGGTGCTTAAAACGAACCTTCAAAAAACTAAAATTACTGTCGATTGAGACGTGCTCGAATAGCGTGAAAGAGTTAACAAAATAATTAGGGAGCTGTACGTGTTCAAAGAAACTAATGCTAAAAGTTATCAGGAAATGATCTTATAATCTATTGCTAAAAAACATTAGGAAATGGATTACTAGTGCACGGGCGACAGGATCTGCTCTTCCTTGAAAACCAGCTGGGCGCCCTAAAAATGAGAGGACACCATGTAACATCGTGGCAGTGAGAGCGTCCATTGAACAGTCTCCAATATACTGCTGCCCTTGGAATATCATCCAGAACGCTAAGGCCAATTTTACACACCTTCATTTACACCCCTGGAAGACGATGGTCGTTCAAGAATTGAGACTACAAGACTGTGTGAAACGTACAGTTGCTTGCAATGTAATTTCAACCTCTGTGCAACCCGACGCTATTTTGTGGTCTAGCGATTAAGTGCAGTTTCACTTTTCCGGCACAGTTAATAAGTAAAATTTTCGTTACTGGAGGACTGACAGTACTTTGGTAACGAATTCGTCTTAATGAACAACAGTTCTTGGGCTCCTCATGCACGTCTTGTGAATGCATTCCTTCACGATAATGACAACCAAGAATGAGAATGTCCAGCGTGCTCTCCAGACATAAGGCCTATCGAACTTGCATTGGATACATTAAGAGGGCTGTTATTGGACAAGGGGCCCCACCAACCAAGCAGAGATCTATGCTGAATTGGCATTAAGGATTGGGACAACCTACGCCATCAGTCCCTTGATAATGACGAATACAGGTTCACATCAGCGCAAAAGCATTTACAACGGTGTATTAGTGCTACTGGCGTATGCTGCAATTTGGAATATATATTCAGAATGTTTAAGTTATTGTCATACAACACATCAATTGCTGTTTTCATAAGCAATAGAGAGATCTGAAATGTTGTTTTTCTACATATCTGTTTCATTTTTTATGTAAAGGGTATGAACCCTGTAAATGTGGTAATGCAACACTTTTCTTGGAGCTTGTAAGCCAAGAATTTATCTCAGTATTCATTGTGGAAGCATATACTGAGGAACACATATTTCCGCAAATTTAATAATTCATTAGGAGGTGCATGGCTTATGAGTAGCCGGCCGCGGTGGCCGAGGTGACTGAGGCGCTCCAGTCACGGTCAGCACGGCCACTACGGTCGGGGGTTCGAATCCCCCCTCGGGCATGGATATTAGTGCCGTCTTTAGTCTTAGCTAGTTCATAAGTAGTTTTTAAGCTTAGGGATGACCCCGTAGTTAAGTCCCATAAATTGTACAAACATTTGAACATTTTTTTTTTTTTTTATTTTTTTTTTTTTATTTTTTTTTTTTTTTTTTTTTTTTTTTTTTTTTTTTTTTTTTTTTTTTTTTTGCTTATGAGTAGACAAAGTGGGTACAATATCTTGGCTTGGTGGAAGACATGGTAATGAATACACATACTGGTTTAACAGTGTGCACATACAGATCTTACAATGAATGGATTGACGCACTAACTAAAATTCTTTGACCTAAACTCCACTGAGAGGATAAAGTTAGACATGGACGGCAAGATCATGGAGGCAGTACTATAGCAAAAAATATACTATAGAGAGGCAGGTACCAATTAGGAATTTCCTCCTGAAAACACGTATAAAGTCATATCTGCTAAGCCACAAGAATAAGAAGGGCTTCTATTCTGGTCCCTACACGGACACACTCAAAATATTTTACGAACTGTGCCCACAATTAAGGAATTTCAGGGCAATAACATACAAAGATTGGAAAAAGAAATTTCTTATTCTGTAGCTAATAAGTAATTCTGTATGTTTTTATTTATTCGTTTAATGAAAATTGTGTGTTGTGTTAAGTATCATATGATTAGTGTAGTAAGTTTTCTGTTTTCTTTCTTTATGTCAATAATTGATCAGTTGTGGAGTTGCAAAATAAATAAAAAATTACATCACCATTGTGTTCTTCAGAGCAGTGATACGATGGTTGGTATGAATTACATTTTTACTTCTAACAGAAGGAATTTATGTAGTTTAATAGGGAATAGAATTACTTTAATTAAAAATATAAAGGTTTCAGATTTTTCATTATGAAGTACACTATAAAGTTTATTTGTTCGTGAGTTAGCAAAGTTATTTACGCATAAAGATTTACTATGATACCATACACTAACCCATTTCAGTCATTACAAGCACTATTAAAGACTCGGAAAACACACTGTACGTACCATGTTATATTGGAAAATTTACGCCCAAAGTTCGAATAGAACTCTGTTAATCTCGTTATGCGTGTGAATCAATCGAAGTCTGTAACTGTAAAGGGAAGCTTAGGTACGACCTTCTGAAAAACACAGTAACTCCGTCAGCTGTAAGCGTCCTCCTCATTGTGGGAATTGTTGAATTGCTGTCGTGGTCATTGCTACGTATTGCTGCCTGGTAGTGTCGAGAGAATGTGAACGATCTGGCAATAGCTTAACACAAAAACAAAGCTGTGATGGACTTTCAGTAACTGAAGACACACATTTAAAACAGTAATCCCTTTAATACGATAAGTCAGTGAACCACAGAATAAAACTAAGATCGTTTTTATGTTTTTTTAAAGTATTTTGTGTCACGTAACAATTGGTATGCCGGCCGCGGTGGCCGAGGTGACTGAGGCGCTCCAGTCACGGTCAGCACGGCCACTACGGTCGGGGGTTCGAATCCCCCCTCGGGCATGGATATTTGTGCCGTCCTAGTTTGTAAGTAGTTCATAAGTAGTTTGTAAGTTTAGGGACTGATGACCCCGTAGTTAAGTCCCATAAGCTTAACAAACATTCGAACATTCAATTGGTATGGTGTCTGTTCTGTCGGACATATCCGACAAAGCTTAACTTCGCTGTTAAATTGGGAATCGGTGTATACACTGCGGCACGGCCGTTGGCACGCGCGCATGCACACACACACACACACACAATGAACACACACTCACACACACACACACACACACACACACACACACACACACACACTCATACAGTGTGTCCCACTTACATTTTTCACTCCAAATATCGCTGAAGCAAAAACAGATATTTAAAAACGACTTTCTCGAGCGTATACGTACTCCAGGGGCCAAGGAAACTAAGTACTAAGAGACATTTTGAAACAAAAACAAATATTTTATTGGAGACCCCATGTTATTTCTTACGCAGTCATCACAAGAGTATGGAGTCGGCAATAATGCAATAAGTCAATTAAAATCCGAGGAACTGGAAAGCGAATTTAACGCGACGAGCAGCCAGCACACGTCCCGAGACTCAAGCGTGAACTTC
The DNA here is from genome assembly GCA_026315105.1 of Locusta migratoria. Lineage (NCBI taxonomy): Eukaryota > Metazoa > Arthropoda > Insecta > Orthoptera > Acrididae > Locusta > Locusta migratoria. Next base: position 349,322,930 of record CM048746.1, read on the forward strand.
ACGCTGCTTGTATTCATGTGCTAGCAGCGCGTTTCGTTTATTTCAAACGTAAAATTAGCTTCGCACTTTCTCGGAATGTACTTTACGTATTGCGGTGCTACCAAAGCCTTTCTTTATCGTGACTGTTCATGATATTTATTACATTAAAAAAATAACATGACGTGTCCATTTAAAAATTCATAATAATATTTGTTTACGTTTTAGGATTTATCATAGCACTTGCTTTATGAGCCTACGTCAGCTACAGTGGTCATAATTTTGTTTAAATATTTCATTAAAATGGTTAGTGGGTAAAAAAATTATATTGTTTTATTATATTATTTGGTTAAAATAATAGTATGTTTAGAATAATGATAATTCCAAAACTCTTAATAATTCCAAAGAAATTCAGACTTCACATCTTTTAAAAATAAGACCGATGTTAGACTGTTTTGCTTCCTACGTTCTTGTGTCTGCGTTGACATTACGTACATTGTGATCGTAATTTTTAAATGTGAACAATATAGTAGTTCAAAAGTTTTATTTTGTGTGAGATTCATTATTTAGTGAACTTACCTGTTACGTGAAAATATATTGAAGAATTTTTATTATATTTGCCATCCAGACTTTGAGATACTATCTCATGAGAAGTTCAGTTTTACGAAAAAGAAATCTTAATCATATCAGTACCTAAGTCAGGGGTGACTGCCACCGTTTGTTGCCGCATGCCTTACGAGTGTTTCGGCCCTTTGCCGCCTACCTTTGATTGAAGTCCAGAAACATGCTACACTGAAATGGTGCATGGTACGTTACTGGGAACAGCAATGGCTTCAGGTTGTGTTTTCGGACGAATCCAAGTTCTCCCTCTTTGATAAAATTTGGCCTTTATGTAGTGGGATGCTACTGGGCGCAAATACAAATCACAACTGGTGCGTGTACACGGCACCGTGAGCGGTTTAACCTAAGTAAATGTCGTCCTTAGACCCGTAGCCATATTCTTTCCGCACGACGTCAATTTATTTATTTATTACTACCTGAAAACCCGGCATCGCCCGGATACTTATTTACTCATGTCTTAGGGTTGACCATCCTCCTTCCATTTCCTCTCTCTGTGCCACCTTTCTTTCCTTCTCTCTCTCCCCCACTCTCTCTCTCCATACCCCCCCTCTCTATGTCCATCTTCTCATCTCCCCTCTCCGTTCGTCGTCTCCTATCCCTCTCTCTCCCCATCTCCACCTTCACCTTTCTCTGCCGATCACCTCCTTGTCTGTACGCCGAATTACTACTCCTCTTCGTTCTCCTACTCCTCTTCCTCCTCAAATCCATCCCCCCCCCCTCTGTGAATAATTATAGAAGTCTGTTAACTTTCATTGTAGTCAGTGAAGTGGTTTAAGTTTAGTGCAAGGTGTCCTCCTCCATACGCCTTATGAAATTATGGGTAGATGGTGATGTTTCTCTTTTTTTGAAGGTTAAGTGTGGAAAATTGCAAGACCGGTATAAAACTACAGATTTTGCCAAAGTTCATAAGTAAAATACCGTCTGTCATGCACCATACAAAATGTTACGTACACTTCGACTTTCCACTGGTTTCGAACATCGAGTGTGCAAAGTCTCATCGCAGTCAGATGAACGATACGGAAACAATACATGAACAAACACGTCATGTCTGCTAAACAATCTGTCGTACAATGAACTACTTTTGTAAGTGCATTTCTTGGTATAAATTGATAGCGTTTGCAAAATATGTTGCGAATACATTTAGTAGCAAAGAAGTAATGAATTTAAAAGTCATTCATAACGCGTAAAGTTTTCATTACGTCATATCTCATGAACTTCCTGTCATACAATGATATGATTACGTCTATAATCTTCGCGAAAGTGCAAGAGATATATTGAGAAAATTTCGTCACAATCTAATGAACGGTAAGGCAGCGCATAAAATATGAACAAACAAATAAACATTTATTTTATATATATATATATTTGATTGTAAGGTATCCTCCGCCACACACAGTACGGTATCTTACGAAAGATACCAAATGTATTAATTCAGAGTATAAGTTATCTCCATTCCAAATTTCATTTGAAATTTGGCCATCCCTTACAGCATGAGGGAGTAGCAAACATATTAACCAGTGTAAGGTGCCGTCCACCACGCGCCTTAACGTTGCTTACTAAAGGTAGCCCATGCATTAATCAGTGTACATGCTACCTCTGTTCCAAATTTCACTCATATTCGTCCAGCCAGTTCAGCGTGAAAGGATAAGAAACGAATTAACTTATTGTAAAGCACCCTCCGCCATGCAACATAATTTTAATATTTCTATATTCTTCGCACTAGTTCAAGCAATGATTTGACGAAGTTTTATCGCACTCGGATGTATGGTAGGGGCGTGCATAACATGCGAAGAAAAAGACAAACAAACATTAATTTTTTTGTATTAGATTCATTTTATTTAATTTTATTATTTTTTCAGGAAGACAGTTCACGACCACATATTGTTCCTCGAACATGCCTTCTTAGTGTTACAGTATAACAGCTCTTTTGCGCTCGCTCAGCAGACCACCAGTGTTATCGCTAAACGAAAATGTGTGGGATCTGGTGAAACCAATAACGACTACTACAGGTGAAATTTAGAATCACGTGAGGGCACAGCGGGGACGGCTGTACCACAGCACGCTATTAACGCCTTATACGCGTCGATGCCAAAACGCATAGAACAAGTTAATAGGGTGCATGCCGAATTCTGTGCCTGCTAGGCCATAGGACTCAAACTAAACCGCGTTGATTACAGTGCTAATCATTTATTCAGAACATTCTAATGAAAATATCCTGTTAATTTAGACTTTGTATCTCTATTCATTCAAGGTGTTATTTTCTGCCTGAACATATTTTACCAGATACTGCTTTTCTAGTTACGTATTAATACACTCCTGACCATTGATATTGCTACACCACGAAGATGACGTGCTACAGACGCGAAATTTAACGGACAGGAAGAAGATGCTGTGATGTGCAAATGATAGCATTTCAGAGCATTCACAGAAGGTTGGCGCCGGTGGCGACACCTACAACGTCTTGAGGAAAGTTTCCAACCGATTTCTCGTACACAAACAGCAGTTGACGGGCGTTGTCTAATGAAACGTTGTTGTGATGCCTCGTGTAAGGAGGAGAAATGCGTACCGTCACATTTCCTACTTTGATAAATGTCGGATTGTAGCCTACATTTCAGCAGGATAATGCACAACCGCATGTTGCATGTCCTGTTCGGGCCTTTCTGAATACGGAAAATGATCGACAGCTGCCCTGGCAAGCACATTCTCCAGATCTCTCACCAATTGAAAACGTCTGGCCAATGGTGGTTACAATACGCCAGTCACTACTGTTGACGAACTGTGGTATCGTGTTGAAGCTGCATGGGCATCTGTACCTGTACACGCCATTCAACCTCTGTTTTACTCAATGCCCAGGCGTATCAAGGCCGTTATTACGATCAGAGGTGGTTATTCTGTGTACTGATTTCTCAGGATCTATGCACCCAAATAGCGTGAAAATGTAATCACATGTCAGTTCTAGTATAATATATTTGTCCAATGAATACCCGTTTGTCATCTGCATTTCTTCTCGGTGTAGCAATTTTAATGGCCAGTAGTGAAGTTTGTCGAAGAAAGGTGTTGATTTTTATTTGAATAACCGCCAATAATGTCTCATCGAACATTTCTACTTTTACTGAACTGAATGTAATTACTTAAAGGCTACAGCAATTACAATATTAACAACAACTGTGCATGCGTGTTATTTTGGAGCGGATAAATATTATTCGAACGAACTACAGTCCGTTATTACATTATACTTCTTATCGAGTTTCTACAATTTAGAAAGTGTTGTTGTGGCGTTGCCATTCGTCATAACGCCGGCGGACCACCGAAGTCGTCGCGCCACTACAAGACGAACGATAGGTGCTCTGTGGTACTTCGGCCACCGCGGGCGCCTGCAGTCTCTGCACCTCTTTGCTTGCTCCGCGCACCGGCCAATAGGAAGAAGGGGGTCGCATACATATGCTGCCTCGCCACACCAGTATGAGAGAGCTCCAAGGAGTTCTGCAGTTTAGTTCCAGGGAGTTCTACAGTTAGACAGTTACGATCCAGGAGTTCCATCCACGAGAGTCTGCCTAGGACGAGCCACAACAGTACTATTGCAAGATATCGTAGTTTTACATTGCAGAATTGCATTTGCTAGGAAGAAGTTGCACCTCCACAAGCACATCAAAGTCCAGTATTCCATTCATGTTATCAATAAAATAAAATTATGTCCACTAATCAGTTCTTTTAGTTACAGACCCATGTCCACATCCTTGCTCGTCACAGTTCACCTCCTGAACCCACAACATCTCGGAGTCACAACAAATACAAGCATTAACACTTCTTATTACAGTTTAAACATTGCAAAGTAGTTGATGCACTTCAATACTTCGAAATGTATTTAATGTATTAATCTGCTGACTGTATTGGTCTTCGATTTTGTACTCCACACGCTACCCTTCAATGCTAAGCTGGCGATTCCTTTATGTCTCAGAATGTGCCCCACCAATGGCTACAAGAAATTTCTTTTCTTCCCACTTCTCTTCAGTACCGCCTAATATTTGGCATTCGTCTGCAATACCACATTTCAAATGCTTCTACAATATTTCTGTTTGATCTCCTTATCGTCCACGTTTCACTCTCGTACAATGCTACACTCGAGACAAATGCTTTCAGAAAGTCATCAAAATATTTAAATTAATTTTGGATGTCAACAAATTTTTGCTTCTTAAGAAGTGCTTTTTATCCCATAGAGATACAGAATTTTATATTTTCTTAACTTCGCCGTCGCAATTTGATTTGTATCCAAATAAGAAAACTCATCTACTGCTGTTATTGACACGTTACCTAATCTAATTACTTCAGCATAGTATGATTTTCGTAGACTACACTCCATTACACTTGGTTTGCTCCTAATATTCTTTCGAGACACTGTTGCGTTCAACTGCTCTTCCAGGTCCTCTTGCGTCTGACAGAATTGCAATTTTTCGGCAAACCGCAAAGATTTCATTCCTTCTCCCTGAACTTCTAATTTCTCTTTCCATTCCACTTCTACATATATAAACTGCAAATCGAATTTAACTACATCACTGACACGGACCAGTAATTTTTCGGATTACTCCTATTACCTTTTCTTGAATATTGGGGTGACTTGCACAACTTTCCAGTCCTGGATATTGATCTTTCGCTGAGGGTGAGATTGTATATAATAACTAGGTACGGAGCTACTGCATCAGCATACTCTGAAAGGAACTTAATTGGTATACAACATAGATTAGAAGACTTGCTGATGTTAAGTAATTTAATTTTCTTTACAACTACAAAGGTTTTCGGGAGGTTTTCCTTGGTTGTAAGGTGTATGCCGGAACTGGTAGACTCCTCTCACATATTCCCAACTGGGATTCCCCTTTGCTCCACTATCAGCTTGTCTGATAATTGACTGAATATAGCAGGCCGCGGTGGCCGAGGTGACTGAGGCGCTCCAGTCACGGTCATCACGGCCACTACGGTCGGGGTTTCGAATCCCCCCTCGGGCATGGATATTTGTGCCGTCTTAGTTCGTAAGTAGTTCTTAAGTATTTTGTAAGTTTAGGGACTGATGACCCCGTAGTTAAGTCCCATAAGCTTAACAAACATTTGAACATTTGAACTGAATATAACTACGACTCTTTATGGGCCGGATCTCAAACAGCCCCTCCACTCCTCGGAGTAGAGAATGAAAAGAAGATGTTTGTTTTTTAATAAACGTAGGGCATCTTTCGTTTAATTTTGATGGATTTGGGAATTTTGACGTTAATTGTCGCTACGATTACTCTGTGTCACTAAACCCTTTGTCTGTTTTGATGCTCTACAGTAACTTCGGATTATATGTCGCTGGAAGGTTAAGTATGTTGTCACAACCATTTACCATGGTAATGAATGAGTTTATGAACTAATTGCTGGAGATAGTTTTCAGAGAATGCATTGAGTACATATTCGGACGATACATTCCTTCACGGCTTGCTTCATTACCAACCACTGCTTCCCTTTCACGCCCTTCGACTTTGGTAATTCTTCTCTGATATTTGTACAAATATTTTGTCCCCGTTACCTTCACAATTGGGAAGAGTGTATTCCATTCAACTTTGTCAAGAGCTTTCTCCAAATCCATAAAAACTGAAATCATAGGTTTACCTATCCTTAACCTATTTTATAAGGTAAATGGTAATGCCAGTTTTACCTAAATTTCTCCTAAATCCAAACTGATGTTCCTGGAGGTCGGGTAACTACCGATCAGCAATAACTAGTTCATTATACTTTAATGGTAGGAGTAGTGTTGCTACAACGGGCACAAAAGGGTTGGGTATACGGTTTACTGAATTAACGAAGGATAGAAGCATTGTAGAATTTTTTTGTTATTCCTTACATAAAATTCGTTGAACGCTTCACACGTAGCCATGCTTACGCCTGTCCCTCTTTAATTTTTGAATGTCCAAGGGTTTTGCCGAGAAGCTTTCTGAGCAGTCTTCTGACCCGGTAAACAAGCCCTGATTGTTTAATATATCTCGAAATTTTACACGTATTGTACACGACTTTTGAAATTTTGTCCTGCTGGAGACGAAATGTTCGTACTGAACCGACAGGTAATGAGAAATGTCTCTCGTCTCTCTTGGCAAACAGAAAGATTTTACTTACAGCCATATTCAGCGACGCTTCAGTGGCTCTATGATCGGTCTATGTTTTGCACTAACTGTGCTATAGTTAAGCATACAAAGAATGAATTTTGTATATCGATTGAGAACAGTGTTCTCATTATTTTGAAAGTGTGTTACAGCGATTGTATAGAGGCATCGGCTCTCCGCCTGAGCTCCCCTTAGCGCAGAACCGTACGGGTGGAAGACGTGCCTCCCCTCCCCTCCCCTCCCCCCCCCCCCCCCTCTGCGTGACGTACGGCGCGCCTTTATTCGGCGACAGCAGAACAGCTCCCCGCCGTTCGCCTTTCACTCGGCCGACACTGACCTCATTAAACTAGGTGCATCGTAAAAATACATCGAAGTCTTGACAACGCCGAGCGAGGCCTCGGCGCTATTGTCCCCGTTTCTTGAATCGTTAGACACAGTACAGCGAAGGCAAAAGGAACCTCTGCTTTTGTAGACCGTAACGTCTCATTAGAAACAGAAAAATAGCTCCGAATTTGTAGAGTAAGTGAATACGGCCACAGCCGTTCAGAAAGTACCTCAGTACTTGCTTAGAGGTCCAAAGAAAGAAAGAAAGGATGCAAGAAATGCCACGTCCTTAAGAGACGTGTACCCTTGCAAGTAACATTTTGGTCTAGAGTACTATTTATTGTTTATTTTTTGTGTATTTTTTCTTTGGCATTGAATCTAAGTATCCTTGAAGTTGCTGCTGAGTTAATATAATGCAGCGCGAATCCAATGCTGGTATGAAATATGATTTTTCCATCATGTACAAACTCAAGATATTGATCGAGGAGAGAAATGGTACATAAGGTCTCATGAACTAAGTCCTAAAAATCTATGGTTTCCATGCTAGAGACCAGTTAGTCAAGAATTCACTATGTGATCAGAAGTATCCGGACATCTGGCTGAAAATGACTTACAAGTTGGTGGCGTCCTCCATCGGTAATGCTGGAAGTCAGTATGGTGTTGACCAACCCTTAGCCTTGACAGCTTCCCCTCTCGTAGGCATACTTCAATCAAGTGCTGGAAAGTTTCTCGGGGAATGGCAGCCCCTTCTTCACGGAGGAGGGGCATCGACGTAGGTCGGTGAGGCCTGGCACGAAGTCGGCGTTCCAAAATATACCAAAGGTTCTCCTATGACATTCAGGCCAGTCCATTACAGGGATGTTATTGTCGTGCAACCATTCCGCCACAGGCAGTGCATTATCTACATCTACATGGGATACACTGCAAATCACATTTAAGTGCCTGGCAGAGGGTTCATCGAACCACCATTATACTATTTTTTCTCCCATTCCATTCTCGAATAGCGCTCGCGAAGAATGAACACCTGAATCTCTCCGTTCTTGCTCTGATTTCTCGTATTTTATTCTGATGATCATGTCTACCTATGTAAGTGGGAGTCAATAATATATTTTCTCATTCGGAGGAGAATGTTGGCGATTGTAGTTTCGTAAGGAGCCCCCGCCGCAGCGATAAGTGCTGTTGTTGTAATGATTCCCATCTCAGATCCTGTGTCATTTCCGCAACGCTGTCTCCCTTGTATCGTGACAATACGAAACGAGCTGCCCTTCTTTGGACTCTTTCGATGTTCTCCGTGAAACCTACCTGATAAGGATCCCACACTGGGCAGCAATACTGCAAAAATGGACGGACAAGCGTAGTATATGCAGTTTCTTTAGTAGTTCTGTTGCATCTTTTAAGAGTTCTGCCAATAAAACGCAGTCTCTGGGTCGCCTTTCCCACGACATTATCTACGTGTTCTTTCCAATTTAAGTCAGAAGTAATTGTAATTCCTAGGTATTTTGTGGAGCTTACGGCCTTCACATTTGATTGATTTATCATGTAAACAAAGTTTAACGGATTTCTTTTCGTACTCATGTGGACGACTTCACACTTCTCATTATTTAGAGTCAACTGCCAATTTATTTATTTATTATTTTTTATTAATTATGGGACTTAACTACGGGGTCATCAGTCCCTAAACTTACAAACTACTTATAACTAGCTAATACTAAGGACGGCACAAATATCCATGCCCGAGGGGGGATTCGAACTGCCGACCGTAGTGGCCGTGCAGACCGTGACTGGAGCGCCTCAGTCTCCTCGGCCACCGCGGTCGGCGCTAATTTTTACACCATACTGATATCTTATTCAAATCGTTTTTGATCTTCATATGATTTGTCTAGACGGTAAATGACGGCGTCATCTGCAAACAACCTAAGAGAGCTACTTAGATTTTCTCCTAAATTGTTTATGTAAATAAAGAACAGCAGAGGACCAATAACACAACGCTGTGGAACGCCCGATATCACCTCTGTTTTAGTCGATGCCTTACCATCGATTACTACGAACTGTGTCCTCTCTGAAAGGAAATCCCCTATACAGTCGCAAATTTATGAACAGCTGCTCCATCGTGCGGAAATCTCGATCTCTGGATTGCTCTTCAACGGTGGCAACCAAGAAGGGGCCTAAAAGATTACTTTAGGCCTGTGCCGTGATAGTGCAATGCAAAAGAACAAGGCGTGGAAGTCCCCTCCATGAAAAACACGACCACACCGTAACATGACCGCCTCCGAATTTTACTGTTAGCACTCCACACGCTGGCAGATGACGTTCACCGGGCATTCGCCATACCCATACCCTGGCATCGGACCACCACATTGTGTACCGTATTCTTCACGCCACACAACGTTTTCCCACTGTTCAGTTGTCCAATGTTTACGCTCCTTACACAAAAAGACGCCTGTGATGTGTCTTATGGGCAGCTCGACAATGAAATCCAAGTGTCCCTCCTGTGACAGTACTTGGAGTGGATCATGATGCAGTTTGGAATTCCTGTGTGATGGTTCTGGATAGATGCCTGACACGTACGACCCTCTTCAACTGTCGGCGGTCTCTATCACTTTCACTGGGATTGCAGGGCGTAATTCTTCGTATGGTAGACGAGTGGAGGCGGTTTGGTGGTAATCTTCAGTATCGGGGCCGAGGCCGGGGTCCGTGTTTCTTGGGCTTCGTCAGGTTGTAACCAGTGGCGTAGCTATGTCACCAAGGGCCCCGGGGCAAAAATGACATCGGGGCCCTCTTTACAGTAATACTGTACAGATGCAAAACTACTTCATCATCAGCTCCTTATCGCCCACTGGAAGACATAAGGCAAACCTAAATACTGCTAAGTAAATTATTATGTGTCACGCAGCAAATAATGTTTAATCATACTGTCTAATATAATTGTGAAAGTTAGTTAGTTTGTTATGTTTCCACGCAAAAATTACTAGGTAATTTGGATGAAATTTTGCAGAGGGATAGAGGTAGAGTTGGACCTGGGTAGGACATACAGATGAAAATACCCCATGGGATACTTTTCGTCAGCGGTGACAGCAGGCGGACTTTTGTCAGTGCCGACAACTCACTGTCGCTAAACTACTGCGCTGTTAGCTCATTTCGTTGACACCCCAGTCAAGGAAGGAAAATAGGGGGCCGCGGTGGAGTAGCCGAGCGGTCTAAAGCGTCTCGCTGCGGAGCGCACGGTTTCTCGCCGTGGAGGTTCGAGTCCTCCCTGGGGCATGGGTGTGTGTGTTTGTCCGTAGGTTAGTTTATCTAGGTTTAAGTAGTTTGTAAGCTACGGACTGATGACCACGTAGTTTGGTTCGATAGATTTACTAACATTTGAACATTTTGAAAATAGGGGAAATATTCGTGTAGGATGGTTTCATCAAAAGGAAGTTGCCGGATTTTGTTTGATGAAACACTTTGGATTGAGCCGTGCCCCTACCAGGCTTCTTGAAGTATATGTTAGTTGTCATGACAGTGGGGTAGTGCACAATTCACTATGGAGACAATTATTACATGAAACTTCTGATCCGTGAATGTAATTAAACCTTTAAATGGCAGAATAAACAAATAGTGTGCGGGTAGAAACGTACCTTAAAAGATTGCGTGAAGTGCTGAATTCTCACCACCGTGAAGTTGTTAGCTGAGCAGAATGAGGCGGAGGGTATAGTGTTAGTATGAACGTAAATTGAAGAGCGAATAGTTCTTATGGTATGGGAAGGCGCCGTTCCCAATAAAAAGCCACAGAATGCCGAATCCATTTCCCGCCTACCATTGCAAGGTAATGTGTAGAAAGGTATGTAGATTTTGTTCGGTATTCCTTTCAGTATTTGTGAAGAAAAAAAAAAACCAATGCGTGTTTCCTGGCGTAACGCAATTTGTGGAAAATACGCACTCTCCAGGTCCGTCTGCGCAGTACGTCATCTGTGATTTATGAGGTGCTCTGTGGAAGGGTCGGCATAACTTTGTAAAACACCTTGTAATTTCCTTTTGCGACGTAATGGGGTAGACAGAGTGGGGGCTCGCTTTTCGTTTTGCAGGCGCACAGAGAACGGCAATGCCTGACCATTCCAGCGGTCTGCCCTTTCCCGCACCTTCTGCCCTCCAACCCTCCCCCCCCCCCTTTCCTGCTGTCACCTGTCACATCCCCACAATAAATCATATGCCCAATACTGTTCTTCTATACTTAAATATGAGTATACATTTAATATTTTGTCTTAGTTCATTCTGTTTAACAATAACTATATTAACATATTGGCTGCCAAAGGTATACTTGGGTTACCGAACCCCAGGGATCGTTTACTTTTTTTCTATATTTTACTTTAATTTGCTTGAAGTAAGCTATTTAAGTACAAATAAGTTAAAAATATTGCAATTTAGTACCTTAGTTCGTGTTTTTTGTGCGAGTGACTCACATGGCGCCAGAGAATTGTAAATGGATGTGAAAACACACTTGATCTCTTAGCAACAAATAATCCTGAGCTCATAATGAGCATCAAAACGGATACAGGTATTAGTGAACATAGAGCTGTAGTAGCGAAATTGAATATCGAAAGTCCCAAAGTTACCAAAAATAAACGCATAGTATATTTGTTCAGGAAAGCAGAGAGAAACAAAATACATTGCTTCTTGAAAGACAGCTTCCACTCGTTTCTAACACTAAACGTAGGTGTAGACCAGATGTGGCTAAAATTCAAAGAAGTGGTATCGACAGCAATTGAAAGTTTTATACCTAATAAATTAATAAAAGAAGGAGGCGATCCCCCTTGGTACACAAAACAGGTCAGGACACTGTTGCAAAAGCAAAGGAAAAGGCATACTAAATTTAAACGAACACGAAATCCCCAGGATTTGCGATTGTACTCAGAAGCTCGAAATTTAGCGAGGATTTCAATGCGAGATGCCTACAACATTTATCACAACGAAACTCTTTCTCGTAATTTGACTGAAAACCCAAAGAGATTTTGGTCATATGTTAAATATACTCGGGGAAAGTCACAAACAATACCATCACTACGTGATAATAATGGCGATCCTGCCGATGACAGCGCTACTAAAGCAGAGTTACTAAACTTAGCTTTTAGAAACTCATTCACTAAAGAAGACGAAACCAATATTCCAGATTTCGAATTACGAACAGATGCCGTAATGAATAACATAGAAGTAGATATCATCGGAGTAGTGCAGCAACTAAAATCACTTAATAAGAACAAGTCTTCTGGTCCGGATTGTATACCCATTAGATTTCTATCTGATTATGCTGAAGCGATAGCTCCTTACTTAACAGTCATATACAACCGCTCTCTCATAGAAGGATCTGTACCAAAAGATTGGAAAGTTGCACAGGTCACACCTATATTCAAGAAAGGCAGTAGGAGTAACCCACTAAACTACAGGCCTATTTCATTGACGTCAATTTGCAGCAGGGTTTTGGAACATATCCTGTATTCCAATATTATGAATTATCTCGAACAGAACGATCTTTTGACCCAAGGTCAACACGGATTTAGAAAATATCGTTCATGCGAAACACAACTAGCTCTATATTCACACGAAGTGATGGGTGCTATCGACAAAGGTTCGCAAATCGATTCCGTATTTCTTGATTTCCAGAAAGCTTTTGACACCGTACCTCACAAACGGCTTTTAATCAAATTGCGTGGTTATGGTATATCGCCCCAAATTTGCAATTGGATAGGGGATTTCTTGTCTGAGAGGACACAGTTCGTGGTAATCGATGGTAAGGCATCGACTAAAACAGAGGTGATATCGGGCGTTCCACAAGGTAGTGTTATTGGTCCTCTGCTATTCCTTATTTACATAAACGATTTAGGGGAAAATCTAAGTAGCTCTCTTAGGTTGTTTGCAGATGACGCCGTCATTTACCGTCTAGTAAAATCATCTGAAGATCAAAACCAACTGCAGAACGATCTGAATAAGATATCAGTATGGTGTAAAAATTGGCAATTGACTCTAAATAATGAGAAGTGTGAAGTCGTCCACATGAGTACGAAAAGAAATCCGTTAAACTTTGTTTACAACATAAATCAATCAAATGTGAAGGCCGTAAACTCCACAAAATACCTAGGAATTACTATTACTTCAGACTTAAACTGGAAAGAACACGTAGATAATATCGTGGGAAAGGCGAACCAGAGACTGCGTTTTATTGGCAGAATCCTTAAAAGATGCAACAGAACTACTAAAGAAACTGCATACACTGCGCTTGTCCGTCCATTTTTGGAGTATTGCAGCCCAGTGTGGGATCCTTATCAGGTGGGCATGACGGAGGACATCGAGAGAGTCCAAAGAAGGGCAGCTCGTTTTGTATTGTCACGATACAGGGGAGACAGCGTTACGGAAATGATACAGGATCTGGGATGGGAATCATTAGAACAACGGCGCTTATCGCTGAGGCGTGGGTTACTTGCGAAACTCCAATCGCCAACATTCTCCTCCGAATGCGAAAATATATTGTTGACTCCCACTTACATAGGTAGAAATGATCATCAGAATAAAATAAGAGAAATCAGAGCTCGAACAGAGAGATTCAGGTGTTCTTTCTTCCCGCGCGCTATTCGAGAATGGAATGGGAGATAAATAGTATAATTGTGGTTCGATGAACCCTCTGCCAGGCACTTAAATGTGATTTGCAGAGTATCCCATGTAGATGTAGATGTAGATGTAGAGTAAAGTGCCAGGTGTATCATTTGCTATGTCGTTAATAATTTTGGGTTGGTACTCCTGTAAGTCTTTCATTCCACAACATTATTTGCATACAGTTCCATTGTTGTTTTTCTGCATTGTTACTATAGTCTTTATTCAGTGTTTGCTCCGTATCCCAGTGATATTGTAGCAGGAGAAAGTGTCTCGTAGAAGTTATGTAGATGAACAAAGGCATGTATAGAAGCTTTTAGATGAAGTGAAGAAGATGAAGATACTACTGAAATGGAAAAATTAGAGGAATGTGTTGATGCTGAGTACTGTTCATGGAGAGGAAGAAGCTGAAGTTCATACCACGAGGGGCACAAAGAAAAACCAGCAATGATAACTGACTATAGTCAGTCGTTTATACATCTGTCTCAGCAAATGAAGTCCTATACTGTCTAAGGCGGGGTGTGAAATGGTACAGGAAGCTTGCAGTTGAACTGTTGACAGGGTCAGCACTGGTAAATGCTCTTGTGATTTAGCGATACATCAACAAGATCATCTCAATCACAGAATTCAAAGAGGAAGTGACTTTGAGACTACTCCATACAGAAGATGTCGATGCCCCTGAGAAATCTCTCACCTGCAGATTGTGCTCTTGTGAACATAGGAGCAGCAAGTCTTAGGTGTATAGATGCTACGAAAAAATGAATTTGGACGAGAGCAAGCTGTCAAGAAATGCAAACAAACTACATGGAAATGTAAGAAATTGTGACTCATTTTTGCGAAGAGTGTTTCTTCATAAAGCACAGTGCCTGCAGGTGTTAAGAGATACAAAGTGGAATTGCCCATTTTTTTCAGTTTGTTTCACTGTTGTTACAATTAGAGTTGGAGAATTTAATTAAAACTGTATGTGATATACAATCTACTGTATAAGTAACATGTAACACCAAATAATAAATTATAAAAAAAGGAAACTCTGATATGACTGGGCCATGTGAGTTATATATAATTCGCGATTTCAGGTGTCAATAATACTCTTGAGCTCTTGAAAACTAAAGACCACGAACATGATTTGTTACTGGGGCCATAACGTACTGTAACACCAAGTGACAGCACGCTACTGTGAGTTACAACTGCGCCACGGAGCTTCAAATGGAAAAATGTCCGTGAGTTGTATTTACTTAACGTGGCCCGAAGAGAAGACTTCTTGTGGCTTATATTTAACTCGCGTGGCAGTCAATTTGTTAAAACAAATTTTTTCTAAAAGTTGGGAATTTTTCTATTTCTTGTAACACGAATACTATTAGTCCTTGAAAAAAATTCATAATTATTTTTAGCGCCCCACTGTGTATCGCGAACTTAATGAGTGGCGTTTTTCAAGTCGCGGGGATTTCGTTCGTGTTTCCTTACGCACCAAAGTCAGAATGAAAGAATACCTACTGGAGTAATACAATGCTTCAAACTGTTAGATTACAGATGTTGGCAAAGATATGATTTCTGATCGGGAATTGGAATTATCGGTAAGCGTTTTCGTGAACTGCAGTACATGTAGTAATAATAGGAGCACACAATTACAATTATTTTACAATCTTTTCCTGGCTTTGGTTTTTGCAAAATCATCAATAAGGTCTGTTAAATCTAGACTTGATGCAGCCTTGTTTTCGATTTCTATGAGTGCCGAATGTCCGAGTCGAGCTTGACCCACACTGTACCTCAGATGCGTTTCGATAATTTTTAATTTGCTGAACGACTTTTCGCCTGCTGCAGAAGAATAAAACTAAATACTTCCGAAACCTCACATTCTAATAATGCGTATTGTGTTATAATTTCCTTACATAATTCACGAACTGTCCATGTTGAGTCAATTTCAGCTAAAATATTATATACAGTATAACGTCTATTATCCGAAATAATTTGGGGACACGGATATTCGGAAAACCGTTTTATTCGGATATTCGAGCTGTACACTTCTGTTTGCCAATAAGAAGTACTGTACAGTAAATGTATTTATATTGTATTTGGAGGAGCGCGATCCTTCACATTGCACGCCGCAACACCTGGAAGACGCAGCTGTTCCTGTGAGCAGCTTTGATGCAGCCGCTACTTCTGCTGCTACGCCGACTGAAGTGTGCCGATTGTTGGACACACTGGCTGGCAGCTTCGCCCGTCAGCAGCGCCACATAGTGGCGTCTTGTGAAGGCCCAATTAGAAGCATTGTTCCGCCAGCCAGTGGCCCAGTGCGGCTACTGTGGGAAACTTGGTTTGAGGGGAAGGGGATATGATATGATGCACGATAGGGTGGGAGGGTAAAGCAAAATGAAATAAAAAAGTCGACGCTCTTCTTTAACTTTTTTCGATTGTCGCTCACGAAGTCTGAGGGGCCCTTGGAGCTCGGGGGCCCCGGGGCACTGCCCCGCCTAGCCCTATGATAGCTACGCCACTGGTTGTAACACTGCAAAAGTGTTGGTGATTTGGACGGAGTACATTGTCTCCTCCTGGCGTACCTTCTTGGAAGTGGATGGTGCCGATGCAGGCAGTGCCGTCTCAGTTTTAAGTTTCTTGTGTTTCTTTTGCACCGTCGTAAATCCGGTGGTGGTGTCGTTTTCGGATGCGTTGCTTAAATCCGTGATTAACCCTCCGTCGGACGCAATCGGCCTCACAGGCCAGCAAAACACTTTTTTGATTCCCGTGCTTAACAGTGGTGGCCCAGCGGCCCGCCTCTCCGTTTACTCGCGTAACTTTGGGAACCTCACACAGTGCCGATCCGCAGGCTGCCATCGATTTCCACGCGGATCACGGGGAACTCCTTGGGCCTCACATGCCGACTGCGCCCGATTACGTTACAGATTTTAAGGTGAGATTTTTCAAGATATTTTTATCTTATTACTTCGTTTCAATCAAAATAAGTCTGTCCTCTGTGATTTTCACCGTTACCTTCGGAAAAAAAGAAGACTTTGACGACCCTGGCCCTT
This sequence comes from Locusta migratoria, assembly GCA_026315105.1. NCBI lineage: Eukaryota > Metazoa > Arthropoda > Insecta > Orthoptera > Acrididae > Locusta > Locusta migratoria. Next base: position 349,339,626 of record CM048746.1, read on the forward strand.
CAGACTGAGTGCGCCTGATCGAGTTCTAATTTCAGTTTTCCTTTCTTTTCCTACGTTATCATATCCATATTTTCTGCTGAAATGTCCAGAAAAGTATATTATGCCTCTAAGCCAATGATCTTGTGGAAATAATGTGTCTCCTCGAGGACGAAACTGCTGAAGATCCAGCCGCACTCGAAGATTTTGTCGATGAGAGAGACACGCACTCTCAGGATGAGGTAGGAGAAGGCAAGGAAGACTCAGCAACTGAACAGGAAGTTTAGGGAACAGCTCGGGAATATGAAGAAAAGAAGAAAATATGTGAGGAGTTTTTATTTTTGAAACGATAAGACGACGAAGTAGTCTAAGTAGATACCTTCTACTATTCATAGTGTGAAGAGTCACATCATTATTACACAACATCCAGTGTAAAAGATATTGCTACAAATGACGCCACCAATTGCAAAACCTTGTGTCATCAACTTCTAACTGGACATTTTAGCCTGTGTATGCTATGAATACATGTGGAATGTCGATTCGGCTGCAAATTCGACTGAAAAAATTTTTACCCCACAAGGAACGGGAGAGTTCTCCCACATTACCTCCCAAATGGCTAAAACGTCGACCATGCGTGGCTGAAACAAGAGTTAGGAGGATGAAGAATTAGGAATGTTCAGCTTGTCATCAACCAATCTGCTTGAGCGACGTATACGTTCTGTGACATACCTGTGTTTCAGCTGTTGTTTTGGGAGCTAAAGCATCGGATTTTGGCTGCAAATGTGGCGAGAAAAGATGATTCCATGACAGAATAGACTGCCTAATGTCCTTTAAAAATAACTTCATTACTTTTATGGATGTCTGTTCGACTAATTTTTAATGCTCTTTGTGGGAAATTGGTAATTTTGATCACTTTAGTTTAAGGTGTATTGTGTCCAATAAATCCATTATTATGCTTTAAGTTTGCTGTAATTCCTTCCTTTAGATCCTCTTCAAGACTAGCCAACACGTATTTTGAATTTGATTTAACATGGCGGAGCTAGTCCACAAATTTGTGGGTGGCCTCTCGGGCCGGGTGCGCCTGATTTTGTTTCATCTGGAGGTACGCCCGACGGAGGGTTAATTTGTCGCTGTCGGAATCGGAAACTGACTCGTATCAGTTCTTGCTGCATGTGATATTCGCCACCGAGCGAGGTGGCGCAGTGGTAACACACTGGACTCGTATTCGGAAGGATAGTGGTTCAAATCCATCTCCGTTCATTCAGATTTAGGTTTTCCGGGATTTCCCTAAATCGCTCCAGGCAAATGCCGGGATGGTTCCTTTGAAAGGGCACGGCCGATTTCCTTCCACATCCTTTCCCAAACACTCCGATTGTAAGCTCCGTCTCTAATGACCACGCTGTCGACGGGTCGTTAAACTCCAATCTTCCTTCCTCCTCCTTCCGTGATGTTCGCCGCTGTGGCTGCTGTCATGACGGCGAGGTCGAGTCGTCTTCCTGCCTTCTCTTCCTCTGCACGCATCTGAGAACGACGGACAATGTCTCGTACAGTACTCCTTCCCTTGGAGGATTTATAGCTCCCATAGTCCCGATCTACACGACGCGGGCTGGTCCCGCCGCAACAGGGGCCCTGGCCGTGAAAAGTCCGTAATTGATGACCTAAGTTCGGGCTAGACCCGAAAATTCCTATCCCTACTCGCGTCCTAACCCTAAAACACGACAATTTGCTGGTTCGCGCGTAAACGCACGGTTGTTGTCGACGCTCTGAGATGCACAGGTGATGCTTCCGCAACGGCTGCCAGCTCGGAATATCGCCGAGTCTTAACGCGCGCGGCCCCAGATATATACGGCGACCGCAGTGACCCGCTCCGGTCGCGAGACAAATGAGAAACGAAACTAGGTACGCCGCGTTACCCGCGGTGAAGTAAGGAGGGATATCGATACGAGCGCGGTGAGTAACTGGCGCCAATACAAGTACATCGAGCCGACACGGCTCAATATACTAATAACGGCAGAAATATTGTAACAATTTCATTCAAAGTTTGTGGGTTTGTGAAATGATATAAACGTGGGCGATAGAAAACCGAGACAGTCACTCTCAGCGATCAGTCGAAAGAGCGAATCAGACCATTTGTAATACATTACCAACGTCGAGGGAAACAAATAAAACTTCATAATGGTCTGAAGGCTTAAGGTTGTGCTAACAGTGAAAAATAATCCTATCATGAAAGGATCAGATATTTAGCATATGAAACCATTTTTAGTGTTCCAATGAAAATGGGCATTGTCAGTTCAATTTTTCCACGTGATTTAATAAAAATGAAGATTTTAAAACCATGTCTCGCAAGAAAGAGTAAATGACATTCAATAAATACTGAAACAGAAGGAACCCAGGAAGAAAGTACAATTGCGTCCGCTGAAGAAACACCACAGACTCATTATTTGTTGAGATTTAACACCGCGACAGCGACAACAGCTGATGATTGTGACGAGGCGCTGACGACTTTCAACAACAGTACAGTATTACTGAATTGAGCAGGGCCCGACAGGCTAACAGAGAAGGTCTTCATCTGCAAGAAAAGAAAACGAAAGCAGCTTCACGTAACAAAATTCTAAAACCTTCAGCTGGACTGAATTTGAAAATAATAACACCTGTTCCCAGGACAAACATTTATGCAAAATTAATAACAACAGCGGTAATAAAAAGTCAGGTACCAAACTATGGCATGCTGCACACTAGGAATCAATAATTTACATTGTGCAGGGAACATTTCATCAGTGTCGAAGAAGTAGGAATAGATGTTGGTAAACACAAAGTGGTTGCAAAATTGTCTGTCGTTGAACGACAAATATTCAAAACGTGGAACTGTTAAAAAAAATTCAACTACAAAATATTTGCGCAAATCGTCGTCCATGTGTTGTAATTCTAAATACCACAACAGTCAGCCTTTTTGTAACAAAAAATGACAATCGCGCAGTAACATTTTTTTTCGATTATTTTCAAACGGAATCATACACGGTGTATCTGAAAAGTTCTGTGAATGGTCTCAGGAAACAAGAGTTATAAACGAAATACCTTTACTGGCCTTCAAAGTAACTTAATTGTCATTGGCTACAATACACTTCTGTCGTGAGTTGTACAGCTGTTGGAAACTGTCACAAACGCTTTTTTTGGAATCGCATGAAGCACTGAGACACGCGTTGTTGGATTTCAGAAACCGTTCCCAAGCGTAAGCCTGCCAGTGCTAATTTTAGGCGGGCAAACAGAATGATGACGGTAAATTTGGAGAATCAGGAGGCTGCGGAAGCACAGTGTCCTTGCGTCTAGCGAGAAAGTTGAGAACGCGCATCGCAGTGTGTGCACCGGCATTGTAGAGCAGGAAATTCCACTGTATAGGTCTGGTCGAACCCATACACTTGCACAAACATCCCAGGGGTCTCCGTCGCCGTTTTGTCTTCAAATGATCAAATGTTTGTACAGATAATGGACTTAACTAATTACGTTATCAGTCCTTAGGCTTACACAACTATGAGGGTTGACTGAAAAGCAATGCCTCCACCTTCGTAACTCTTCAACAGTTGGCAGCATTGGTATGCGGCAGGCATTGACTACTTTCGTAGCCTCTTCTCTACAGTTCCAGTTTGCGGGAAGCCTTAGCATTGAGCGGTTGTGTTGTTACAGTGTAAAACTTGGAAACCTGCGCAAGACGGTTGTCAATGCGATTTAAGCAACGAGTAGTCATCGAATTCTTGACAGCAGAAGGTATCACCCCAAAGGAAGTTCATCAGAAAATGAAAGCAGTTAATGGTGAGTGTGTTGGTGTAAGTACTGTGCGTCGTTGGGCGAGTAAATTTCAATATGTTGAGGCGGGAACATCTGACCTGCATGACAAAAACTTGGACGTCCTCTGATAGAAACCACCGATTATCACAAGAAAAATGTTTGATTTAGAACGATCGTTGTATCAGAGAGAAATTGCAAGCACGATCGAATTTTCATAAGATCGTGTCTCTCACATTACTGCTTTGTTTGATTATCGGAAGATAGTGCCATCACAGCACAACCTCAGAGGCTGAATCTGATCACCGTGCGGCGTCTTTCATCCAGTCCAGATTTAGCACCGTCTGCGGCGACATTATTATTCTTCTGATGAAGACGGCCGCGGCGGAGCGCATTGAGGCGCTATGCTCCGATGCGCGAAGCCGTTCCCCGTCGGGGGTTCGAATCCCCCCCTCGGACATGAATCTTTGTGTCGTCTTTAGTACAAGTTAGTTCATAAGTAGTTTGTAAGTTTAGGGACTGATGATCCCACAGTTAAGTCTCATAAGCTTTACAAACACTTGAACACTTCGATGAAGACGATGAGAGAATAAGACTGTGTTTGTGGAACCAGAATCTCGACTTCTTCCGTGACGGCTTGAGAAAACTTGTTCATCACTAGCAGAAATGTATCCTATTGCCTGGTGATTAAGTGGAAAAGTGAATTTTGGTAATTAAAAATCATATTCTAAGGATTATTCTGCGTTTGATTTATTAAAATATTCCCATACGAACAAAAAACTATATAAATAAATAAAAAAATAAACAATTAACGGAGGTTGAGGCATTACTTTTCACTCAATCCTCTTACTCAAACTACTTTAAAGTAACATAAGGACAACGCGGACACCCATGCCCGAGGAAGGACTCGGACCTCCGACGTGGCGCAAGTGCGCACTCCGAAGCAAGACGCCTCAGAACGCTCGGCCATTCGACAGTGACCCGTTTTGTCTAATTTGAAACAAATCTTGATGTTAACGCATTGCTTCATGTTGCAATGATGCGAGTTCTCAGACTGACCGTATTAGCTTGGTCGCAGCGTGTAGCACCGCTTCACTGCAGCGCTATGCACGATAGGGAGCGCTTGTTGCCATGTCTCTCAGTGTATGAAAATGTTCAAATGTTTGTAAAGCTTATGGGACTTAACTGTGGGATCATCAGTTCCTAAATTTACAAACAACTAATGAACCACCTTAAGACAGCACAGACATCCATGCCCGAGGGAGGATTCGAACCCCCGACTGGGAACGGCGTTGCGCACGCAGCATAGCGCCTCAATGCGCTCGGCCGATGCACCGCGGACCCTCTATGTATATGCACGGGCGTCATCCTCACCAGCGCTGTTTGTAAAATATGGTACTATTCACCGAAATTTTCAGACGCACCTTGTAATCACGTTGAAATGGAATAATATTTAGTAAAGTAATTCTACAATCAATATAACAATTTTATTAAACGCTAACGTGATTATTTAAATACTGCTTTTACCAGTTCGCTTAGATAAATCCTAAGTTTATCAACGAGTCTCGGTAAAAGTTCTATATGTATCCATGTAACAGAAAATTTGGAGACCTTTACCACAGGCCTACAGTAAATGTTAGTTTTTAGCGGTAAATTCTACGATTTACCAATCATACTACTATTATTGTAACATAAGAGTTAATCTGTTTAAACCTTTTTTTTCTTTTTTCTTTTTTTTAAGTTGCGAGGTATGTGGAGAGGCTAGTGTGTCCCTTTTATTTCTTTGAATCTATTAGGGATATATCCACCATTTTTGTACTGTGATAGAACCATTTATAATTCTTGTTATACCATTCAATGACATCATCTTGCTGGTAAATTCACATCCGAGAAACTCTGTAGGTAGAGCGTTTCACTCTACTGGGATAAGATTGAATAATTACATCCTTCCAGTTTCCTTTGATCATTCATTTCAAACATGTCACTATGCCATTCCGTCCCGATAAATAAATATACGGAGAGATATGCAAAAAAATTATTTTAAAACAATACTGTTGCGGTGGGAGAAAGGGAAAACGTGATGAAGAACTTTAAATTGTCAAAACAATTTCGTATCATACCGAACTCGTCCTAAATTTGGTTCAGTCTTATTAAGAAAACTTGTTTATATCTGTTATAGTCAGTTGCTAAGTAAATATTTATAAGTTTTCTAACGTCACCTAGCAACTTAACAACTCTCGTGCACCGTGGCACCGAACTTCCCTCCGAAGTCTATTTCCACCGCCTACTATAAAAAATATATAATAGTTTATATTTTTATCTTTTGCTAAACACAAACAGGTCCTTACACCCGCGGGAGAAAAATATAAGGCCAGTATATAACTTCACATTCAAAGTTTGAATTCTTTAGCACCAATTAACTCAAGAAACTATCGTTCGAGCGAAGATCCACAGCCTACTATATTTTAGTTTCACATATAAAATATCACTGTTTCATTTGAATGCGTCTTGAAATTCAAAAGCCTGTTACAAACTTTTCAAACTTACGGTGTTTTCTTGCTATATGTAGGAGTTCATATAAACTCAATATTTCACATTAAATAATAGATCATTCCATGTAGATGATGTAATATTTAAAACTCTGCCGGCCGCGGTGGTCGAGGGGACTAAGGCACTCCAGTCACGGTCTGCACGGCCACTACGGTTGGGGGTTCGAATCCCCCTTCGGACATGGATATTTGTGCCGTCCTAGTCACAAATCTGCCCCACTACACAGTCTTACTGTCAATAATTTCTATAAACTTTAAATGGATACAGTTGCAAGTATAGTACCTATAATTCATTACAAAAATAGTAAAAATCTTGCGTCGAGTGAAATATGCTTAACTGCAATATCAGATCATAACATGAGAAGTCAGAGTGGGTCATTTCAGCAAGAGACGACCTACACGTATCTCGCTTTCTACAGAAAGGCAGAGGAACGGAACGAGATCCGTGAAAGAGAAGCTAAGCCTAATGAAGCGGAAAGCGGCGATGGCGAAGTCTAGCGGCGTAAAGATCCACTGATGGCGCCTACTACAGAAGTACTGGAAGGGGAAACGTTTCCTCGCAAAGATAGCACCATTGTGAAAGGAGCGTTATGAAAAGGCATTGGCTACTCTGGAATGATCGGCAAAATTATCGAATCCGTTAAAGCTCAACTTTTCAAGAAGTCATCTTATTCTTCTAGACGCTGCTTGAGATATTTTGCCTCCTCGTTCAGCTACACGAAGTAAAACATTTATTTCCATCCCTAAAGTTATGAAAACCTTACGATTTAGAATTTGTAATTTTCTGATACAAAAGTATTGAAAATCAAATTTAGGGATTTTAGAGAGAGTGACTGGGATTGTATAGTAGTTTTGTATGCCGTGCATTGAGAACATTTTAGTATGATAGTACCTCAATATCTAAAGCTTCTATAATAAAATACCTGTAAATCTTGAATTAAAAACCGATCTATTATATTACAATATAAAAAAAAACAGGCAAGAATAACTTTCAGGGTGCTATCACCACTTTATACAACTTCTTAGACAAACATCCCCAAACTTTTCGACTCGGTAGGTGTAGAACAGGGAACCGGTGACCATTAGCCCATTACAGCAACACTCAGTACAGCTGAAAATAGACAGGTGAAAAAAAAAGGATGGTAGATATTTCTGTTTACCAGAAACGGCAGAAGACAGACTTCAGGTACTCAACGTTAAAATTTCATCTCCATTACTGACAATATTGAGTATCAATAGACGAAGTTCAAGAGCATCGTCCAATGTATATGCGTTTCAAGACCATCGTTCAATATAAAATTCTGATTATAATGGCGTGGGATGGAAAAATCCACACTGGTTCAACATTCGAGCTACAAAACTCCTGGGTAATAAAAGAGATGATCTCTGCAAATTTATCTCAGCCAGAGCTTCATACAAGAGTAAACTTTAAACTGAGCGAAACTTAGCGTAAGGGCGAACATGCGTGATGAGTTCAACCAATGCAAAAGTATAGTGCTCTCGCCATGTCGTAGCCAGTTAGCAACTGTGCGGACTTCGGAACGGTAATGACAAAGAAAAGTGGTATGTCTTCCTAATATTCACTTTAAATGTCCTTTTCCCTCGTACTATCATTCCGATGATATGGGGGCATGGCAGTGCCCCCGCCAAGTCGAGCACACGGCCGTACCATCCTTCTCTCGAAGCAGTTCACGGCACTTTAGACCCCCCTGTATCTCATTAGTGGATAAAGCTAGAAGCTTTATTTTCGGTTGCCAAGAGTATCTACTATAACCAGCTATGTTTTCAAATTATACTATTCTACACCTTATAGTTTTCGAAATATTAGCAGTCGAAAATCCCTAATTCTGTCACTGACTCATCGATCTTCAAAATTCTAAGGTACTTCTAGCAGACTCACAAACGTCAAATTTTGTATTTAGATAGTGTTTAGCCTGTAATGGAAGGAAAAATTCAAACATCTGTAAAAATTAATTTCGTTCTAGAAAACATTTTCTCTTGATAATATGGTATCTGCAAACTTGCCATTTCCAGCATTGTGTTGATGGTGGTCTTGTGGTAGCGCGTTAAGTTCGCATGCGGAGGATCGAGTGTTCGATTCCTGGGTCTCTTTTCTCCCACTCGCGCTCTCTTTCCGTTTCCTTTGCAGTTGCTTACATGATGGGATTTCTGCCTAATCAATTTGTAGCAACTATTAGTATAACACAGTACTTATTGCCTATATGTTACATATTATCAGTTTTTATTTACCTTGCGTATTTTTTCTTATGTGGCTTTTTCCTTTTGGACTATGATACCTCCAATTTGTCCAATATGCCTAATTTTTTTCTTAGATTATAATAATTTGATAATGTAACAGTATACTCCAGATTTGCCAAATTTTTTTATTGCCTCAAATCTGAGCTTAGCAATTGATGTCTTTGTCCATACTATTTCACTATATATTGACTACTGATGATTAATCGCCCTAAGAATTGCTGGCTGAACTTTTCTTAGTATGTTTTGCCCATATTTTTGCTTTATATGGCATCTTGCATATACCTGTGCATAATGTAGTTTTATTTCAGATGTTTCTAGTTTTTGTGATCCTCATCTTTTCCATACATCTTACTGCAAAACATTATATATGGACACATCTCCCACCAAATTCACAAACATTACCCAAACAGGTGACAAAGAAATTTATAACACATTATATTACAATTATTTACGTACTTATTTTTTTCCACCATAAATATAAAAAGGATGAAAAAAAATTAAAATAAAGAATAGCTCATTCAAGCACAATTTACCGTATAAGACAGAATACAGTGAAACTAAATCAACAAAAAAATAATAAAAAAAATAAATAAAAAATAATAATAATAAATGAATGCATTAATGCATTTCTGTTGTTAAAAGAAAGTTAAAAACTATTTTTTTTTTCTCTTTCAGGAATACTAAGAATAATGTAAAAGACACTTGAATATAAAGCATTATGAGAGATGTAAATGTTTATCTCATATAATGACGAAATGTAATACATAAAACAAACTCTTGTAAAATCAGTGTAAATGTTGTTATTTGTACATCAAATTTTAATAAACGTTAAAAAAATAGAAATAAAATAAGGTGCTGTAACTTTTTTTATTTTTCATGTTAATGTAGCCGTCACCTGTGAAGAGTCTTCAGAAATGTCGTCAGGTACATGATTAGAGAATGAAGAGTAACTGAGAAGATACAGCTTAAATTGTTGCAGGTGGAAACAGTACCAATGACACCTACATTATAACTTGATTTCAGTTATAAATGAGAAAACTGTTGCTTGTAGCCATGGTGGAGTAGCCGAGCGGTCTAAAGCGTCTCGCTGCGGAGCGCGCGGTTGCTCGCCGTGGAGGTTCGAGTCCTCCCTGGGGCATGGGTGTGTGTGTTGTCCTTTGGTTAGTTTAGTTTAAGTAGTTTGTAAGCTACGGACTGATGACCACGCAGTTTGGTCCGATAGATTTACAAACATTTGAACATTTTTGTTGCTCGTAATGTCCAAAATTCCGTCACATGAAGCGGGGCCAAAAAGTTCAGACCGGGAGCAAAAACGTTATATTCTGGTTTCAAACCACAGCACGGCAGAGTTAGACGCCATTGACCTATGTTTGTTTGTTTGTTTCTTTGACTTCGGTTTCAAACCATTCAGTCATTTCTTTCTTAGAATCAATGCCATATAATACTATTATTTCCTTCCTTTATTATATAGTCCTTTAATGCCCAAATTACTTTAGTAATGACCATTATATTTTAATCTTTCCGTTACATATAAACTCGATTATGGCTTCGTAGACTTTTGTGTTGGATTCGTATAGTAAGGATTTCATTGTCATTGGTTGCGGCACTTTATTTTTGATGATAGATGATAAAAAACCTTTCCTCGCTTCTTGATATTTTGGGCATTGAAAAAATAAATGGTTCGTATCTCCTCGTGAGATGCCATCACAATCACAAGCCGGTGTTTGATTTATATTCAATCGGTATAAGTGTTCAGGGAATGAGCCATGGTTAAATCTTATTCTACTTAATGTACTCGTTGCTTGTCGGGGTCCATTGACTATATCAAACCATGGTCTTTTAGGTATTCTAACTTGTATATGAGCATAGTTGCGTCCTTTGTAGCGTGAGCTATGTGTCCATTCTTCTTGCCAAGAGTCATATGCCCTTTCGCGAATAATATGACCATATTCAGTGTAAGGAAGTTTTAGCTCTATTTTGGTCCCATTACTTGTTGCCTGCTTTGCCAGCTGGTCCACTTTCTCGTTGCCTGGTATGCCACAATGTGCCTTCACCCACATGAATATGATCTTTTTCTGTCTTCTCAAACTTTCATGATACCATAGGCGGATTTGTAGCAGGTATTCATTCGTGGATTTCGAAATGTTTATATTAGACATTGCTTGTAGTACACTCTTACAGTCCGATAATATTACAAAGTGTGAGTAATTCTGATGTATAGTGTACTGTATCGCCTTTAGAACTGCATATGTCTCAGCCAAATAAATCGAAGCATTCTCTGGTAATTTAAATTTTTGCTCCATTTGTAGTTGTGGACTATAAATGGCACACCCAGCGCCATTTCCGTCAGCTGACTTTGATCCATCTGTGTATATGTGAATTATCTTGTTTCCTGACACCTGCAGTTGTCTTTGCATGGCTGAGATCGTCTCCAAAAACTGAGTCTTTCCCTCTGTTATTTGGAACGGGATGTGGTCCCTGAGCACGAAATAGTCATATTTATATATAGGCCACTGTGTGTTCGATAAAATATTTCTACTGATGTTTGCAATGGCATTGTAGGTTGTAACTATATCATACAGCTTTTTGCCCCAATTTCCAGTGGATGAATGAAACAGACGTATTATTTCATGTATTGGGTGTTGTGAACATGACAGCTTCTCTACAATGAATCTCTCCATGAGCATCTTCCTCCTTATATGTAGGGGCATCTCACGAGCTTCCACCAGTAGTGCATTTGTTGGAGTGGATTTCATTGCTCCTAGGCAAGTGCTAATACATCGGTACTGGAATCTGTCTAGCTTCTCTAACTGCTTGTTTGTTGCATAGTTGTAGAACATACTGCCATAGTCTAGTCTGGATCGGATGAGGGCACAATACAAGAGCAGCAACACTGAGGGATGTGCCCCCACCATGTCCTGGTGAGGGATCTAATGATGTTCAGTATTTGTTCACTTTTTCCAATTACTGTATTAATATGTGCTATCCAAGAGAGTTTACTGTCCAAAGTCATTCCTAGAAATCGAACACTCGCCTTTATTGGTATTTTTTGTCATCCATATGTATTAAACAATCCCTTGGTACTTTAGTCTTTCTATTGAATATAACTCTTGAAGATTTCTCTGGTGCAATCGTGAGTCCATTTCCACAAAGCCACTGATTTAAGTTTTTTATAGATGAAGTAAAATTATTTATTGCCTCTTGTAATATTTTGTGGGAGGTGAACACACATATGTCGTCAGCAAACTGAATAATATTAACTGCTTGAATTAATGTTTTTTTCTATGTCGAATGTATAAATTGCATAAAGCAGTTGGCTGAGAACTGATCCTTGTGGTACTCCATTGTCCACTAACCGGGGACCCTCAAGTTCATGATTCACTCTAATATACACAATTATTTCACTTATTAATGTCGATATTGCTTCCACAAATTGAGGTGGTGCTCCTAATTGTATCAATTTATCCAATAATATGCTGATCTGTACACTATCATAGGCTTTTGTTATGTCAGAAAACAGGGCTACTGTATATTTCTTCTCACCAAAGCCAGATAGAACTGAGTAGATCAATATAGATAAGTTGTCCATGCAATTTCTACCTCTGAGAAATCCATATTGGGAACCAGATAGTAAGGATGATGATTCTAACCACCACTCCAATCGCCTTTTTATCAGTTTTTCCATCGTTTTAGCAATACAAGATGACAGTACGATCGGTCTGTAAGATGTGGCAACCCATGAGTCTTCCCCTTTTTTGTGTATAGGAACTATGATCTGTGTCTTCCATTCTTGGACCAATTCGAAATGCATCCAGATTTCGTTATAAATTCGGAGGAGTAGGTCTAGAGCATTTTGTATCATAGGATTTGTAACCTGGTCCATTCCTGAAGCTGTATTTGTGCTTTCTTTGATGACAGGTATAAGCTCCTCGATATTGAACGGAGTATTGAGTATATGCTGTTCTCCTGAAGTCCAATTTCTCTTCCTATGTGGCTTGTTGCGTACACTTGGTGGAGCGATAAGGTCGCAGAATTCTTCTACCCAATCAAACGTCTGTATATGGTTGGGTGCAGGCGCTACATTCCTGAACCTGTTAACTTTGTGCCATATCTCTGACAAGTCGGTGTTCTTACTTAGGGTGTTACAATAATTTATCCAGCTGTTCTTTTTAGCTGATTTTAATAGTTTCTTTGTTTAGGCTGCTGCTTGTTAATATTTCAAAAAGCTGTCCATGTTAGGTTGTTTGATATAATCATTTAGGGCTTTTCTTCTGTCTTGTACTGCTCTATCACATTCTTCATTCCACCATGGGTTGCCCAATCTTCTTGCTTTTGTTATTACCGTTCTTTTTGGGATAGCTTCATCTGCCGCATGATATATACTATTTCGAAGCTGTGTATAAACTCTGTGTGGATGATGGTTGATTTCTATTGAGTCTACTGCTGCTTCCAAAATTTGTCTATATTTAATCCAGTCCGCTTTGTTCATGTTCCAGCTTGAATTATTAGAGAAATACATTTGTTTATTTTTTCCATGTTGTATGTTCATAGTTATAGGGAAATGATATGATCCCATGGTATCTTGTACAACAGACCATGTCACAATTTGCGTCATACATGGGGAGGCTAATGTTAGATCCACTGCAGGTGGCCTCATACAAGGTCCTTGGTTTAATGTTGGGGATCCATCATTGTAAATTATGATATTGTAGTCATCTATACATTACATTATGTACTCTCCTTCCTTATCGTTCACCTGACATCCCCATACTGTGTGGTGTGCGTTGAAATCACCACAGATTAGGAATGGTTTTGTTATGTTTTCTAGTAATGTATTCATGTGGTGTTCTAAATTTCGACATTTTGGCGGTCGGTATACGGATGCAATTGAAAATCTGTAATTGTTAGTATATATTTCTGCTGCTATTGCTTGAAAATCCAGGTTGGGTAGTGGGATTGCAATTTGCTTGTAGGCAAGTTTTGTATTAATGAGTATGGCTACACCGCCTTTGCCATCCTCCCTATCTGATCTTATTACATGGTATCCTCGGCATTTAAATGTCATATTTGGTTTAAACCAAGTCTCACTGACTACAACTATACCATATTCTTTGGAATAAAGTTCATGCATGAATGACTCTCTATTGGCATATAATGATCTTGCATTCCACTGAAGAATTTTTATGTCCATTATTTTGTAAGGGAATGTAATGGTTACTTTTGAGCTGTGTCTGTCTTGCTGTATATTCATTGTTTGGATACTATATGGTCAATCATATTGTATATATCTGTCTGGTCCAAATTTTTCTTGTTTGATGAGGTAAGCTGTGTTATTAGGTTTGTAAGAGCAGTCACCAACTCCTGAATTAATTTTGTAAATAAAGAACAGTCTAGAATGCACTAATTTATTTCATTCTACTAGTTTCAGACTTATGTAGACCATCTTCAGGAATTTGTCTCCTTTGATGTTGTGGAGCTGGCAGGTAGCTGGGAGCCTTCCTGTGTGTCACTGCTCAATATGACCTCAATTAATATTTTCTTCTTGTCTACTCCTCCTGCTGGAAGTGACTGTTGAGGCTCAGGTGTCTGTGGTCGTGGTGCATACGGGTTCTCCTTAATGGGAGATATGGGTAAATTTATGTTAGCAAGGAGATGATTAGGAATAGGTGCATTCTTTATTGTTTTAGATCTACTATGATATACTGTTTTAGTAAATCTATGTTGAGAGCTTTTTGGGAGTGGAAAATCTATCTCCCAATTCACTTTACTTTCACTAAACTTTCCCGCCACTGCTGCATAGGACCTTCTGTTCACGTATTCCTCAGCTTCCTTAAATGATGTATTTTGTGTTGCTGATGCTGATTTTATCTCCTTTTGTTTGAGGTACATAGGGCAAGATTTATCTCTAGCTGTATGGTTCCCCTTGCAGTGTACACAGCATATTGTTTGGCTTGTGCACTGTGTGTCCTCATGATTCCCTCCACATTTATTGCATCTAGACTGTGATTGACATTGGTTGCTAAGATGACCATATCTAAGACATCGAAAACACTGTCTCACAAGAGGTATGTATGGCCTAACACTACATCTCATACCATAAATTGTCACAAATTCTGGTAAGTATTGTGATGCAAATGTGATTACACATGTTTGTCGCGGTATATTTCTCTCTACACCTTGGTTGAGTATTTTCTTTGTCATTCTTCGAACTTGGCTTACCGGTATTGTAGACTGAATAGCTTCTTTCAGTTCTAGCTCAGTCAATTCTAGATCAACATTTCTAATGACTCCCTGACGGTGTGTTCGGTGATTAGGTATGTATGCTACCATTTGCTTTAGTTTTAGTGGGTTGTCGTTCACAAACCTATTTGCAGCTTCCATAGTTGAAAAGTCAATTTTAATTCTGTTTTTCCCAACCACTTTGAGATTCAGTATTTCATGTTTGTAGCCGCAGTCTGTAGTAAAAAGTGCCTTTCCCAATGCCATTGGATGATATTTGCCCAAATTACCAGTGAGACCCTAAATGAATACATAGAATGGGCCGACAGCGTCACTTTGGTACCTATTTCCTTTGTTTTGTTCATATATTGACTTCACATTTGCTACTGAAGCACTGTCCCACTGTGTATTACAGGAATCTTGTAAATGTTGGTTGATATTTGAATTACCAGCAGTTGGTGTCTTTGGATTTTCCAAGTGGTGAGTGAGTTTTGTCCTTTCAATTGTAACATACTTGTCACACCTACCTGAGTCATCTGCTGTCGAACTCATTACCTCGTTTACAATTCTTTGTTGATGTTGCTGGGAGTTAATTGCTCGTCGCTTTTCCTGGACTCCTTCAGTCTCTTCCAGTGCACGTTTTACTGTAGAATTCGTCGCTGGATCAATCTCCATGTCCATGTTCAATAGAACTTCTGCACTTAGTAGTTCACGGGCATACAGATCCGAATCGGGTGAGAGGCCTCCTCCCTCCCCGAACGGTCCGCTATCCATATTTGTTGTGTCCCAGGTTCTTTCGGTTATATAAAGTTTTGGTCCTGCCTTAAATATTTGATTCCTACCACTTATATATTGATCTACGAGCTTTTTCCTTTATTTACTGACAAAAAAACTCGAGCTCTACTAACTAATATTTTCACGATACACAAGTCAAAGATCACTCCCGCCATTGACCTAGGAGACGCGCAGTCTGTGTTATCTATGGATTGTGCCATTGAGTATATCGTTCTGTCTTCTCTAAGAGGTGCTGGTTCTGCTCGCGTTTTCAACATTAAGCTACGATTGTCACGTGATATCAATATAAATACGCGAACTTGAAAATTGAAGTGACGATTTTCTACGATAATTTTATCAGAAGGCAAATGAAACATATAATTCTAAAGATGTTTTACTGTAGATGTTCACAATCATTAGTGTTCATAGCCTTTGAGAGTGTTAAAACGGAGTAAATGTTTTCAAAGCTACATCTCGGATCTCGATTTAAAATCTCCAACTCTAATAAAACAAAAAGAAGTGAACATCAAGTGCTACCAACTGCTGCCCTAGGGATGATCGATATTAGAAAAACATCGATGGTAACATCTTTGTTCAATTCAAAGTATTCAATGTACCATGAGCATCGAAAGGTAAACGTCCGAAAATATCAGTGTTTTGGGTGCCGAAACAAACACTCCTTGGCAGAATCACAGACACACATTACAAGACTGGTACTACCGAAGACAGTATTATTGGTCTTCCTGTCACTTTAATCAATATATATAAGTTCACATCGGTGTTTTTGTGGGTATGCCATATCTCCCGCATTACATCCAAAATTAATTATTTATGTATCATTTTAAAGGTTGAGTTCTCCACTAATGACGAAAAATACATAGATAGTTTAAAGTTATTGTTTCCACAAAAAAAATTATTTTGAAAAATCATTGTTTCTCATCGGTAATTTTTTTTTCCTTTTGTGGCTATGACATATCTCCCGTATTTCTAATTCAAAATTAATGATTGAGGTATCATTTTGAAAGTTTCATCCTCCACTAATGACGAATACCATACAGATAGTGTTAACTTTTTGTTTTCACAAAAAAAACTTTATTTTGAAACAATTTATACTGGTCGTACAGTATAAGTTGATACCAGGCGAACGATCGCAAATGGGACATTTAGCAATGTAGAAGCTGCCATCTATTGGCAAGCTGTTTGAATAATAAGAACTATAGCTTTTGCAGTTGTTTAGATTCTTTACGCATGCGTAGTTTATCATGAGATTTCTGTTTCATACTTCGATGCACAACAGCTATTGGAATTGTTCACTTTGTTCAAGCAAGCATTGTGCATGGCGCGAATGAACTGATTTACCTCAACGTTAATCATTACAAGGAAGTACCGCGTACTATTATAACTTATAATAATTTATTTAACTTCTAATTCCCCGCTACTTTACAGTGCGTGCAATATCATTTTTATAACATTTACTTGCATCTGGCCTTTCTCCAGTGCTATCTTACCCATCTGTGACTGATCAGGATACAATGCGAATTATTCGCTCGGGTCAACTAGTCAACAATTATTTGTGTACGTATATAACAGTCGTAAGAAATAAAGATAAACTGATAACATTTCGCCACATGTAAAGCTTTGACGTAAAGGCAAAATTTTACTTGCGGTGATGGTGTAGTGTGCAGATGTTGGCAACTAAATGTTCGCTTTGTGAGGGATACGTATAAAAACCTGTCTACTACAGAGCAGGAACAGCATTAATTATTTACTTCGTGGTCAACACAAAAGACTATGCCCCTAATTCTACATGGCTGGTATTCGAAGTGTCAGATTCGTCAGTCACTGCCAACTTTAGCACAATACGCCACGACTGCCGTAAGTAAAATTCTATCGTGTACTAGACAAACCTGATGATATTTGTATAATACTAATTCACTTATCCGCAACTTCGTGTACTATGAAGTTCACAAACTGATGCGAAATACAACACTAACTTGTTGATATTTGCATATTGATATACCAAAGGTGACAGTACTGAACATGATGAAAGGATTGAACAATAACAATGTAATCGACTTCCGGACTTTCCAAATACGGTTACATCAAACCAAACAAAACCACATCTAACCAAAGAGACAGGGAATAGATTTTAAGAATATCCGTGGCTGATGTAAAAAAAAATTACAGAAAAGGACTACCTACAAAAAGAAATGATATCCCATCAAAAACATAAAATGTACAAAAATGCAAGTCTCGCGACAAATTCATTACACAAATAAATAAATAAATAAAAAGGTCGTTAGATCTTGGAGATCTTGTGGGAAACGAAGTCGGTTATTTCAGTTAGTGTTCATGGAACCACTTATTCAACACCTTGTCATAATTTTTTATCTAATTAGTTGTTTTCCAACATCTGTAGTGGCTACATCAAAGTTACACATCTTAATTTCTATATTAAATATAATGACTTAGCAATCGCATGGCAACATAAACTAATATTTAAAATACTTTACGCAGATGTGAGGTACTTCATCCCTACGGAATGACGTTTGGATACATGTGGTAGAGTGGTAGAGTGCCAGACTAAATCCAAATGTCGCGGGTTGGATCCCCGCTAGGTCCTAGGATTTTTTTATCTGTCACTTTCCACTTCTATCACCTCTGGCAGTATTTCTCATGTGAAAAATACCTAGTAGCACCGTGGTTCGGAAACCACGTTAAACTATAGGTCCCCCTATAACTGGCTAGTTAATTCAGTTCGAAGGTCGGAGGAAGTCAACGGCATACCACCTCCAAACAGGACCATGCCTAGTAAAGCACTGTGGTGTTCAAACCAATCTTCGGATTGTTGACTGTTTTATTATTTCTTACATAGTGGAATGTAAGTTAATTCTGATGTGAGACTACGAAGTCGTTGTAAGTATTATAGAACTGTAGACGTATTATACTAATATAGTCGCTATAAATGATGGTAGATAAAAAATAAGTGGTAGATAACAAATATATGGTTCTATGAGCACTAAACAAAATAACTGACTTGGTTTCCCATGGCAACATACACAAATACTTGAAAAAACTTTATGCACATGTGAGTGTACTTCATTCTTATGTGATTATGTTCGGTTGCATAATAGAATATAAATTATTGTTACGAAATTATGACGATGTGCAATTGCTAGATCATTATATTTATTCTTATGGTGCGATTGCCAACTCATTATATTTATTATAGAAGTTAAGATGTATAACTTTGATATAGCCACTACAGATGTTGGTAAACAACTAATTAGATAAAAAATTATGACAAGGTGTTGAATGAGTGGTTCCATGAACACTAACTGTAATAACCGACTTGGTTTCCCACAAAATCTCACGACCGGGTTCTGACCTGCACTATAAACCACATAAATCAGCAGATTAGTTCTGGAACTTACGTCATTCGTTTTTATCCCCCCAACAAATAAAACTGCTGACAACGCAATGCTCTCCCAGAGTAATGCCTTTTTCTTATTGTAGGTGCCATATATGCGGGGCTATACCCAGCATTTTAACAAATAAATGTTAAATTTGAGCCTCGGTGGAGTGGCCGAGCGTTCCAAGGCGCCTAGCTGCGGAGCGCGCCGCTACTCGCCGTCGGAGTTTCGAATCGTCCCTCGGACATGGTTGTATTTGTTGTCCTTAGCATGAGTCAGTATAAATCGTTGGTAAGACTTGGGACTAATGACCAGCGTAGTTAAACCCCACAGATTTACAAAAATTTGAATATTTTTTTAAATTTTATTATCGTCGTCTAGGGGGTTGAAACTAGTATCATCGAGTGAAAGACAATGTCGGGTCATCTATCAAATATCGGGCCTAAAATTTGAAATAATTGTGTGCAGAGTTCTTTATTTACAGGTTTTGTCTACAGTAATAGTAATAGTAATTTCATCTGAACACGATTGTTATTACCATTTACTCTTGGTTGTATGCAGGGAAACCCTGGTGATGTGGCTGTAGTGACACGAAAGTAGTTGGAAAGTTAATAAACAAAATACCATACGGTTGAAGCGGCCTCATTCAGTATGGCACTTTTCTTAAAGTACAGAGTCAGGTGCACGAATAAGCGTGAAAATTATGACGGCTGTTGTAAATGGTTAAGCTGTTCCCATTGTTTTCGATAAGCTAGGGCAGGTTTAACAAGAGTGATGTGCAGACAGCAGCGAACATTACTCACGACCAGCAGCGAGTTGACGAGCATCGCCACAGATACCACGAGCATTCCAGCTGGAGTCTGGAAGTACGGTCTCGCATGAATGAACCGGCAGCTAATCTGCCGTATTCCTCATTCATCATCCTGTTCACAGACCAAGACCACTTCCATTTTAGTCCCAATATTATCTGACAAGCGAAGACAGTAGTAAAATTCAAATAACTTTTAAATCCTTTATACTGAAAAGTTGTTTAAATTGATCACACAAGAGAAACTCAGACTCACTATACTGACTCGTTAGCATTCAAATAATTTCTATAATTTTCAAAATTGAAAATTACGAATGAGCGAAATGGTCGTATAAATGCAATATGCTGACTTAATTAGTGAGTATTTTCGAGGCTGGAATTATTAAATGCATAAGAAACTTTTACATCGTGTTGTTATGGTCTTCAGTCCGGAGACTGGTTTGATGCAGCTCTCCACCCTACTCTATCCTGAGCAAGCCTTTTCATCTCCTCGTAAGAACAGCAACCCACATCTACTTGAATCTGCTTACTATACGCGTCTCTTGGTCTCCCTCTGCGATTTTTACCCCACACACTTCCCTCCAATGCTAAATTTACGATTCCCCGATGTCTAAGAATGTGTCCTACCAAGCGATCCCTTCTTTTAGTCAGGGTATGCAAAAAATTCCTTCGTTCGCCAATTCTGTTCAGTACCTCTTCATTAGTTATGTGATCTACCCACCTAATCTTCAGCATTCTTCTGTAGCACCACATTTCAAAAGCCTCTATTCTCTTCTTGTCAGCACTGCTTATCGTCCATGTTTCACTCCCATACAAGGCAACACTCCACACAAATGCCTTCAGAAAAGACTTCCTTACCCTTAAATTAATATTCGATGTTAGCAAATTTCTCTTTTTCAAAAATGCTTTTCTTCCCATTGCCATTCTGCATATTATATCCTCTGTACTGCAACCACCGCATGTTATTTTACTACCCAAGTAACAAAACTCATCTACCACCTTCATTGTTTCGTTACCTAAACTAATTCCTTCAGCATCGCCTGATTTTCTAAGACCGCATTCCATTATTTTTGTTTTGCTCTTGTTAATGTTCATTTTATATGCTCTCTTCAACACGCTTTCCATTCCATTCAACTGCTCTTCCAGGTCCTTCGCTGTCTCCGATAGAATCACAATGTCATCAGCAAAACGCAATGTTTTTATTTCTTCCCCCTGAACTTTAATCCCTATTCCAAATTTTTCCTTGCTTTCCTTCACCGCCTGCTCGATGTACAAATTGAATAACATTGGAGAAAGGCTACAACCCTGTCTTACTCCCTTCCCAACTGATGCTTTCCTTTCATGCCCTTCGAGTCTAATAACTGCGGTCTCGCTTTTGTACAAGTTGTAAATAACTCTCCTTTCCCTGTATTTTACCCCTGCTGATTTCAGAATTTGGAAGAGTGTATTCCAGTCAACATTGTCAAATGCTTTCTCCAAATCTACAAAAGCTAAAAATGTTGGTTTGCCTTTCCTTAATCTGTCTTCTAAGATTAGACGTAAAGTGAGTAAATATATGATAGAGTGGTATTCGTACTCTGGGTATCTGTGGTCAAAGTTAAACCAAAATGAAGACGGCAGGTGAGGAAGTGATAATGTAACGTCGAATCCGGAACCAAGCGCCATTTACTATGTATTCGGTTTTAGAAAGAGTACTTTATGGCTCTGGCTGCTTAGCTTGCCCTTATCTCCATCTCTGACCAACGGCAAAGTCCCGAGTGATTAGAAAAAAAAAACTTTTTATAAGAAGGTAAAAAGTAGACCAGTATCATTCAAGTTTGAACGCTTGACCATATTCTCATTTTGAATATAATAAATTTCTTTAGGACGATAAAGCTTCTGTCCTTGCGTCAGCACGACTTTACAAAGCGTCACTTGAATGAAAGTCCCCTCGACTGCTTCTCACAAGATATATTGCCAACCACGAATGTAGAGCAACAGGTCGACTACATATTTTTTTGGTTTGAGAAATGTTTTTAAGACATCACCATACTGCAGACAGCAAACGGACGTATGAGCATACGAAATAGGTTCCCAGATAATTGAATGCCTTGGAGCCTTAATGAGTAATAGAACCCAGTACGTTTCACTCCTCGGGGAATGTACATCGAAAACAAGGGTGTCGTCAGGAGCACGCGATGGAAGTGTCATAGGACAACTATTATTACGTATGTACATCAATTTTCTGACTGACAGACTGAGTAGCAGTCTGCGTCTCTTTGCTGATGGTATACGGGGAGGGGTCGTCATTGAATTGCTGTAATAAGATGCAAGATGACTTCGACAAAATGTATAATTAATTCGATAAATTGCAGCTTGTTCTAAATGTAGAAAAATATAAGTTGATGCAGATAAGAAAAAAATGTTTGAATACAGCATTAGCAGTGTGCTGCTTGACTCAGTCGAGTCGATTAAATATCCAGCCCGTAACGTTACATTGCGATGTGAAACATAGCGGCATTTAAGTGCAGTTGTGTAGATGGCGGATAGTCGACTTCCATGAGGTACGAGAATTTCGGGAAGAACTGTTCATCTGTAAAAGAGAACGGGTATAGAATAGACGCAAACTAGAGCACTACTCAAGTGCATGAATCCCCCCCTGATCGTTTGAAAGGAAGACGCAGTAGCAATCCAGAGCCGGGCTGCTGGATCTGTTACTGGTAGATAAAATCAGCAAGCGAGCGTTACGGATATAGCTCGGAAACTCGTATGAAAATCCTTGGAAGGATGTCGACGTTATTTCCGGGGAAATATTGATGTTGTTTTTACGGTCGGCATTTGAAGCGGACTGCAGAAATATTCTACTCCTGCCACCAACTTATATGTCGCTAAAGGACCACGTAGACCACTAGAGCCGCGGTGGAGTAGCCGAGCTGTCTAAAGCGTCTCGCTGCGGAGCGCGCGGTTGCTCGCCGTGGAGGTTCGAGTCCTCCCTGGGGCATGGGTGTGGGTGTTTGTCCGTAGGTTAGTTTAGCTAGGTTTAAGTAGTTTGTAAGCTACGGACTGATGACCACGCAGTTTGGTCCGATAGATTTACAGACATTCGAACATTTAGACCACTAGAGAGAATTAATGGTCGTACGTAGCCATTTAAGCAGTGTGTGTGTGTGTGTGTGTATGTAATTTTTTTTTGTTCGTTGCTGTATTTGGTTGTGGAAAAGAAAAGGAAATGACTAGTAGTGCATCGTAGCGAATTTGCTAACATTTTCGTACTATTTCTCTACGTTCCAACTAGTATCACGCGGGAAAGACAAGCACCTCTTTCCGATTGAACTGTGATTTATCTTATTTTATTATTATTTCTCCGTATGTAAGCGGGTTTCAACAAAACACATTCGCTGTCATAAGGGAACATTGGTGACACATTTCATAAACAGATTTCTCCACAATAAAAAAAGTCTTTATTGATATGGTGTCTATTCTTTTCGGACATGTCCGAAAGAACAGACACCATTTGTTGACATTAATGACCCTAATTTTACGAATTCGAAATATTTAAACGTTTCGATAATTTCAGGGCATTGAATTAAATACAATGGCAAAAATTAAAATTTGTGATATAATAATTGTAGCAATCTAGAACGAATATAGTATTTATTTTGTTTTATTATGACAGATTCCGATCAACAATGATCATCAGATCATGTCTGAGCTGGCCCATCACTTGTGGAGGGAGCATTGTTGCTCCACAAGTGATGGTCCAGCTCCATACCAAGGACATGATCTGATTATCACTGTTGTCGGAATCGGTCATCATAATAAAACAAAATACATATATCCTTGTTTATCATATTTGAAAGCAAGTTGATTTTATATGATCCTGTGATGCTATTATATCATTTCTTTCAAAGGCATGTTACTGTAAGATGGTGCAGATCATAAATATTTGTAGTGAAGGCTGAAAACAGACAACTGTGTGGGTACAAAATATTTGAAAATAATTTTTTTAACGAATTACTGTATTTATTTTATATCTTAAACGTCACTATCTATATTAATGTCACATCATCTACAACCTTGGGATAGAAATGGTTAAAGAAAGGTCTCACGGGATTTTTTTTCCGAATTTCCTAGATTTAAGTATTGCATCTTGCTCATTTACCAATGGAATGGTTCCTAGAAATAGTTTTCAGGCTTTGAGCTTATTCATCGTCAACACACTGTTTTTACTATAAAACAATCTTCGTTTTATTGAGGAGTTAATGTTAAACAATGATTTACATCCATTTCAAATTAAATAAAGTTCACTTGGGCCTACGTTTCTGTATTATGGAATTTCCTAGATTTAAGTATTGCATCTTGCTCATTTACCTATGGAATGGTTCCTAGAAACAGTTTTCAGGCTTTGAGCTTATTCATCGTCAACACACTGTTTTTACTATAAAACAATCTTCGTTTTATTGAGGAGTTAATGTTAAAAAATGATTTACATACATTTCAAATTAAATAAAGTTCACTTGGGCCTACGTTTCTATATTATGGAACCACAAGTATTCAGATATCCAGTGGACTGATAGTTTTATGATGGAAGTACTTCCTCCTGTGACCGCGAACCCCCAGCAAGACCCTTCGCCCTTCTGGGGATCGCGACCCCATAAGTTGGGAAAAAAACCTACGTTAAAGTGACCGCTGGCCCGAAGAGACAAATCCGTGTTCGAATCTCACTCAGCACAAATTTTCAGTTCGAAAAAGTCTTTGTTTTTATGATTGCTACCCCAACTCTTATCTCACATCAGATAACCTGCCCTGTTGTATGATATTACAAAAAGAGTTACCCTTCCTTGTTCATTTCTGATATGCTCTTTCATTTATACCTGATAAGGATACTAGTCCGTGCAGCAATATTCCATCAAAGAATGTACGTTGGTGATGTAGCAGTTTCGTCAGAAATGTTGCTGCGCCGCGACGGATAGCCGAGCGCATTGAGGCGCTATGCTCCGATGTGCGAGGCCGTTCCCCGTCGGGGGTTCGAAACCTCCTTCGGGCATGAATGTTTGTGTTGTCTTTAGAATAGATTAGTTCATAAGTAGTTTGTAAGTTTAGGGACAGATGATACCGTAGTTAAGTCCTTTAAGCTTAACAAACATTTGATTTTGTTGTATTTACCATCAGAAAAGTTCAGACTTTGCTTTGCTTCCCCAACAGCATTACATTCGTGGTCTTTCCAATTAATTTTGTTTGTAATTTTAATTCCTGATAGTCTCGATATCTATGTCGTTTGTCCTGTAACCAATATTTAACTAATTTCTTGTAGTGTTCATATGGATAACCTAAAACTTCTCTTTATTTAGGGTTAATTGACACTTTTGCAGCATACAGATGTCTTGTCTCATTATTTTACAACTGGTATTACTCCTTTGATGACGATTCTAGACGCTAAATGATAACATCATCTGCAGACAACCTAACAGGGCTCTCAAGATTGTGACCTAGATTACGTCTATAGATGATGAACAGCAGAAGGCCTATAACACCTGTCTTGGAAAAGCCCGAAACTACTTTATTCTGTGGTTTTTCCATCTATTACAACGAACTATGACTTTTTTGACAGAAATATCACGAATCCAGTATCACAACTGAGACGATACGTTGATTAATAGTTGCTCTCAAAATCTTTCTGGGAATCTAGAAATACGAGATTAATTTGAGATCTTGAACATTTTTGAACACATATGTTTAGGAAACAGCAATCTATTGGAAAGTATGTTATCTTAATATATATAAAAACTGAGGTGCTTTTCCTTATAATTTACAATGCAGTCATAACTACACATGCCAAACGAATAGTTTTTATATGTGCTAGTAGGTATCAGTCTCTCATTGTGCATTATCGTGGTAGAGGGTTGATAACGATTAGGGGATGGAAGATATGGGAGTTTAAAGTTATCAACCTATATAAAATTCTACGTGTGGGTGTCAATATTTTGTTCTTCAGCAAAAACTATACGATCTCTCTGTGTTGTTGTACTATAAACTCTCTCGTTTTACACCATAGCAGTTCCGTGCCGATAGCTATAACAGGGTGGAAGATATAGTCGTTGAAATTCGTCAGCTTATATAAAATTCCGACTGAAGACCAGAGATGACTTTTGACACTATAATAGAAAGAGGTTATATAAAGCGGAACGTGATGCACATTCTTCTGTTGTTTTTCTGTAACAAGCGTAGGAATAAAAAAAGTGCATATCGCAGTTTGAAAAGTAAAACTACAAAGAAAGATGCCAAAGCGCAAGAAAGAAATGTCGCGTTGTCGATCCATTTCTAAAAGACAGAATACGGCGTTGAAAAGTGAATCTACAGACGATAGAGCCGGCCGCGGTGGCCGACGGGACTGAGGCGCTCCATTCACGGTCTGCACGGCCACTACGGTCGGGTGTTCGAATACCCCCTCGGGCATGGATATTTGTGCCGTCCTTACTCTTAGTTAGCTCATAAGTAAAGTTTAGGGACTGATGACCCGGTAGTTAAATCCCATAAGCTATACAAATATTTGAATTATATATATTCAGACGCAAGAAACCTGAAATTTGTAAACTTGTTTATTATACACTGTAGAAATCAGCGATTTTTCGATGTTTCCTTACCCAAGGGGGTGAAATAGGGAATGAACGGTTTTTTCAAAATACGTTGCTATTGAGGCAATTTTGAAGCAAGAAATACAAAACTTAGGATTCAGATTTTTGTCCGAATATTAAAGACACATGTTTCGATGTGTTTGTAAATTCAACCATTAAGCGGGTGAAATAAGGGAACAATGTTAGTATGTGTTACTAAGACTATTTTGATGCTGGGAATAAGAAAATTTGGATTTGGAAGAATGGTTAGAATTGTTTTAAAAATGTTTCGGGATGTTTTGATATCTGCCATTAGTGGTGCAATAGGGGGTGGCACGTTGTACCAAAATTCTTGATTAGGAAAGCATTTTAAAGCTAAATCTATGAAAGTTAATATTTAGAAGTAGAAACAACCAGAGCTAACCATCCAGTCTACAAGTACGATGAAGCGGGAGTTAAGCTAGTTTATAAGTAAAAACAGTCACAAATCGAAAATAACTATAAATGATATTTTTTGCGAGTTGTGGCTGTTTTTATTTATAAATAATTTGCGATTCACTGTCAAAAGTACTCATTACTCATGAGAATAAAGAGCTAATCACGTTGCACATGTAGATCAGTTCGTGAGCGGCTTCATAGGTTCAGACCTGCTCATCGATTACGGTCACGTACATTAGGCACGTAACTCGGAACTGTGCCCAATTACTGAGCGGCGGTGCGTGCTGCCTGCTGTGTTGATTAATGATTGTTGACCTAATCAAGCGTAACGGGCATCGAGTTGTTGTCAAGTACAGGGCCTGATTCACTTGAGGGGCAACAGATACCTGAGGAGACTGACATAACTTGTGCAGCTTCGGCATTCTTGGGAAAGGTCTGTGATTAGAACTGTCCTGATGGCTCATAACAAGTTCAAATAATTCACATAAGTTACTGATTGATATACAATAGAATATTTACGAACTAGTACTGCTGTTTTTAATTTTATAATACTTCTTTGAAGATTTTTTTTTTTTTTTTTATTTTTTTTTTTTTATTTGTTTTTTCTGTTCCATAGGACCCACTTCAGGAGTAAGGCTCCATGGTCATGGAACAAGTCAATACATTAATTGTTACACAATAATGGTAATAGAAAAATTTTAAGTAGTCCTTTGCACACGACAATCTTAAGACAAAGTGAAAAGAATCAATAAAGAAAAAATAAATTAGCTTAATTGTTTAACTTTTCTAGGAGTTCCTCGACAGAATAAGAGGAGTGAGCCACGAGGTAACTCTTCAATTTAGATTTGAAAGCATGTGGATTAGTGCTAAGATTCTTAAGTTCTTGTGGCAGCTTATTGAAAATGGATGCCGCAGAATACTGCACCCCTTTCTGCACAAGTGTTAAGGTGGTGTGGTGCAAATGTAGATTAGACATCTGTCTAGAATTCACCGAGAGAAAGCTACTAACTCGTGGGAATAAGCTGATATTATTAACAACAAACGACATTAAAGAAAAAACGTATTGTGACGCCAGAGTCAAAATTCCCAGACTACTGAAAAGGGGTCGACATGACGTTCGCGAACTTACACCAGATATTGCTCGAACCGCCCGTTTTTGAGCCAGAAATATCCTTTTTGCATCAGGCGAGTTACCCCAAAAAACAATGCCGTACGTCATAAGTGAGTGAAAGTAAGCGAAATAGACTACTTTTCGTGTTGAAAAATCACTTATCTCAGATATTGTTCTAATGGTAAATATAGCAGAATTTAATCTTGGAACAAGATCCTGAACATGGGCTTTCCATGACAGCTTACTGTCTATATGAACACCTAGAAATTTGAACTGTTCAGTTTCACTTATCACATGCCCATTATGTGTAATCATAATGTCAGATTTCGTCAAATTATGTGTTAGAAATTGTAAAAACTGAGTTTTACTGTGATTTAACATCAACTTGTTTTCTATTAGCCATGAACTTATCTCTTGAACTGCATTATTTGATACTGTGTCAATATTACGAGCAACATCCTTCACTACCAAGCTGGTATCATCAGCAAACAAAAATATTTTACAATCACCTGTTATACTCGAAGGCATATCATTTATATAAATAAGAAACAGGAATGGTCCCAAAACAGACCCCTGGCGCACCCCATACTTAATTGTGCCCCATTGGGATTGCACGTCATAGCCATTTTCTACACTGCGGAGAATTACCTTCTGTTGTCTATTATTAAAGTAAGAGGTGAACCAGTTGTGGGCTACTCCCCGTATTCCATAATGTTCCAACTTCTGCAACAATATTTTGTGATCAACACAATCAAACGCTTTTGTTAAATCAAAGAAGACGCCTAATGTCCGTAGCCTCTTATTTAACCCATCAAGTGCCTCACAGAGAAACGAAAATATAGCGTTTTCGGTCGTTAAACCACTTCTAATACCAAACTGTACGTTTGACAGGAAATTATGTGAACTGAAATGATCAATTAATCTTGAATATACAGCCTTTTCAATAACTTTGGAAAAAATCGATGGCATAGAAACAGGTCTATAGTTGTCTACATTATCCCTTTCTCCTTTTTTATAAAGCGGTTTCACTACTGAGTACTTTAATCTGTTAGGAAACTGACCATTCTGAAAGGAAAAATTACAAATATGGCTTAGTACTGGGCTAACATATGGAGAACAGTACTTTAGAATTCTGCTAGATACCCCATCATATCCACAAGAGTCCTTAGTCTTTAGGGATTTAATTATTGACTCAATCTCACCTATGGAAGTATCATGAAGGATCATTTCAGGCAACAGCCTCGGAAAGGCATTTTCTAAAAACGTTATATGATTACCTGTAGAAACTAGAGTTTTGTTTAGTTCCTCTACTATATTCAGAAAGTGATTATTGAATATTGCACATATATCTAACTTGTCAGTAACAGAAACATTCCTACTACGCACTGACGTTATATCTTCTACCTGCTGCTCCTGACCAGACACTTCCTTCACGACTGACCAGATAGTTTTAATTTTATCCCGAGAGTTTGCTATTCTTTTTGCGTACCACATACTTTTTGCATTCTGAATGACATTTTTCAGAACCTTACAGTACTGTTTGTAATGAGCTACTGCATCTTCATTCTGATTGCTTCTAACATTTTGATACAACTCCCGCTTAGTTCTACATGATACTCTTATCCCCTTTGTCATCCACCCTGGCTGTCTGTTACTGAAAGTACCCTGTTTTGAGCGTTCTAGCGGAAAGCAACTTTCAAACAGCATAATAAATGTGTTCATAAAAGCATTATATTTATCATCTGCATTATGAGCATTATAAACATCCTGCCATTCTTGTTCCTTAATTAGGCTTAAAAAGGTCTCAATTGCAACTGGATTAACTTTTCTGAGTAGTTGATATTTATGTTTAACATTTGTTTGAGAACAAATACTTTTTAGAATTAAAAGTTGGGCATCGTGGTCTGATAGGCCATTTACTATTCTGCTGACAGAGTGCCCCTCTAATAATGAAGAATGAACAAAGATATTGTCAATGGTAGAACTGCTATTTCTCGTTGGAAAAAATACTGTTTGCATCATGTTATAGGAATTAAATAGATCTAACAGCTGACTTTTCCTTGAGCTATCACCTACACAATTAATGTTGAAATCTCCACACACAATTAAATTTTTATACTTCCTATACAGTGAACCCAGAAACAATTCCAGCTTGGGCAGAAACATTTTAAAATCTGAGTCAGGGGATCTATAAATAACAACTATTACTAGTTTAGTTCAATTAACATTAAATCTTGAAGGAGCTACTGATAACAGGAAATATGGCAACAGTTCGGTGTTCCGTCATAGCAAAGGAGACAGCTTTGTGTTACTACATTCGCGTTAATCACTAACGAGCAACACAACACTAGAACATTTGTTCTCAGACTATTCTTGGTTGGTTGGTTGGGTTCTTGCGGACGGGAAGACCAAACTGCAAAAGTCATCAGTCCCCCGGTGGGGAAACGAAAGAGTGAGTATAGGAAAGGAGGGGAAGGCCAAAGAAATGCAGTGCAGGTAAGAGAAACGGAAGAAAAGAGTGCATTAGCTAGGGGCCCCGTGCTCGCCATGTACCTAATCAAAAATCAAATGTTCAAATGTTTGTTAAGCTTATGGGACTTAACTACGGGGTCATCAGTCCCTAAACTTACCAACTACTTATGAACTACTTAATACTAAAGACGGTACAAACATCCATGTCCGAGGGGGGATTCGAATCCCCGACGGCGAACGGCCTGCACGTAATCACGAAAGAGCCGTGAGCCCCATAGGGGGGGGGGGGAGGGGGGAGGGAAGTAAGAAGTAATTAGCTTCATGGACTAATTACAAAACAAAATCTATGCGACACTAAAAATATATCAAGGTGGTTAAAATTCACCTCCGGCCATCCAGATTTAGGTTTTGCGTGATTTCTCTAAATCACTCCAGGCATATGCCAAGACGGTTCCTTTGAAAGGGCAGGGCCGATTTCCATCTTTATCCTTAACCCAAATTCCGAGCGTTAGCTCTGTCTCTAATGACTACATTATCGACGGGACATTAAACCCTTCCATAGCTTCCTTCCTTCCATACATCAAAATCATAAGTCAGCAAAGTGATCACAACAATTATGCATTTTTGAGAGACGCTGGGATGGTGTATCAAATTCCGATCGCCTGATTTTCTTTCCGCATCAGTACAATTCAAATTTTCAAATGGTTGTAAACCTGATGGATCAAACTGTCATGCTTGTCAGCCTATAGACTTACAAACCACTTAAACTAGCTTATACTAAGGACAACACACACACACACACACACACACACACACACATACATACCCGCGGGAGGACCCGAACCTTCGGCGGGAGAGGCTGTCCAGTCGGTAACATGATGCCTTAGACCACGCGACCAATGTACTAATACAGAGACATGAAAACGCATACTTTTTAATGTATACGGTTGTAACATTACAGGCACAATAAGTGGGAAAAAAATCGAATATTATATATTTAATGTTTGATCTGAAAGATGAAAATATAATATTAGCCATGAAACAACTGTAAACAATGATATCAAGAAGATAGTTAAGTCTTGTACATTTTATTCATTTTTAAGTGCGTGAACAGAGGCTCTGCTTATTTGTCCGTTCTCTCGTATCCAGGTGTCCGCATGAGAGAAAACATTTCGCGTAAAGTTCTGAAAGGCTGAATGAAGTCCTGAGTAAACTACGGGGTTAGTTTCAAGAGATCCTTCACGTAATGAGACTAATCCACATAAATGGAACCACCGCTCCTCTACTGGCTACACGAAGATTCTGAACACTGTATGGGCAGAGACTGTACTGACACAGTAAACCAAAGCATCACATACTGCTTCAACGCTAGCAGAAAAATTGCAATGCGCACATTGTCTATATTTCGATGTTTATCGGTTCCAGCCCATATTGGAAAAGCATTAAGAGAGCTATATTGTGATAAGCTTTTTTTCCCAGACATCAATTCTAGCCAATTTCATCTCTTCTATTACTTTTTTCAGAATTATGCCACATAAACTGACAATGTATGTACAGTGACGACGTTTAGAGGAGTTAACGTACACTTATAACAACTAAAATATTCAGCAGTCATAGGAAGTATTGCTTCTACACTGCTGGCCACCCAAAATGCAACTCCCAAAGGACCAGAGATATAACAACCAACTTTATTTGGGGGATAACACATTGTACAGATTACATTAGGTTAATATTTGTTCCATAGATCTCAAATAGAATATTTCGCGATGATCTGGGACGTATCAGTTTAATAAATGGTGTCCACATGACACTCAATATGTTAAGGACTTTTTTTTATTTTCATTTTTTTTTATTTTTTTTTTTTTTTTTTTTTTTTTTTTTTTTTTTAGCGACATTGCTACGTTTTGTCTAAAAATTCATCTAAAGAAAGGAATTACTATTCAGAAATTATTTTAATTTCTTTTTAAATACTAGTTGTCTGTCAGACTTTTGATGCTACTTAGTGACCAAAGACTTTTGTGGCAGCATAGTTCATCCCTTTCTGTGTCAAAGTTAGATTTAACCTTGAATAGTAAATATCACCCTTTCTCCTACTGTTGTAGCTATGCACACTACTATTATGTTTGAACTGCGTCGGATTGTTAATAACAAAGTTGATAAGTGAATACATATATGGTGAAACTACAGTGAAGATCCCTAGATACTTAAATAAATGTCTGCTAGATGATCTAGGGTGAGTATCAGCAGAATTCGTTTATGAATCTGTATATATTAGGTTTATTTCAAAATTTAATGAGAGTCAATTTGTAGAGAAGTACTTAATAATTTTCTGAAAGACATCATTTACAATTTCATCAGTTAATTCCTGTTTGTCAGGGGTGATAGATATAGGTATATAAAAGTAGCTTAGAATCTTCGTGTGTATAGATCGGCATATACAGAACACACATACAGAACTCGCCAAGAAAATACAACCGTGAGTAATGTGAGCAACGATACACTCGGCATTCATTCAACGAGGCTGTAGAGTTATTTTGGGGGATAACAGTCCATTCTGCTTCTACATTTTTGCCAACATTGCTCTGGCTCAGCAAAGGGTGGTGTTTCTTGGACAGTCGTACGACAGTCATCGACCACATGTTTACAGTAGGCGAGAGATCGGCAGTGAAATTCAGTGGGAGACGAAATAGTTTCCAACATTGTCTGACACGCGTTTTCGCGCATTACCCTGTTCCAATCAGGGATGGCTACGAGCGCGCTTGAGAAACGCGCGACGATAAGGCAAATTCTCGAGAAATTCTCGGGTACTCTCGAGAAGTTGTCGACACTGCTGCGCTCTCTGGAGGCTGAGCGAAACTACGAGGGATAGTTTAGCCAGAGCAGTCTAATCGTTGTCTTCCGTATGTTCAAGGAAGTCTCAAAAAAAGAGGCATATAATCAATGGGAACAGCAGTGGCAAGTTCCGCAGCAGAAAAAGGGACTCTCATATGCAACAATTCAGCGTACCATTCCGGCAAAACCGTGGTTCTGGAAGAAGAATCTTCCAAGGAGATACGTAACATCAATGATTAGAATAAGGTTAGGACATGCATGCTTCCCTGCACATCTCTACAGGATTGGAGTGAAAGACTCCCCGAAGTGCAATATTCATCCAGAAGAAGATGAAGATCTTGATCATATCATCCTTGGATGCACCAAATATGGCCCACAGCAAAATAAGCTATGGCAGAAGCTCGCAAAAATGAAGATTCCCTTTCCTACAAACATAAGACTGTTAATGAATGAGAACAAGCCAAACATTTATGATGTTTTATTTAAATTTTTACAAGAAGAGGATATATATAAGTTTTAATTTTGTAGTTTTAAAAATTGGTAAATTTGAATTTGTAATTTTCTATCCATGTTTAAAACAGATGTATATACAAAAAGTAATTCTACACTAAATTAAAAAATGTAATGGCTGTATTGTTTCATGCAAAAAGCCAATAAAAAATAACATCAATCAAGGAAGGAGTAGTACTTTACACATTGGCGTCAAGTACACGGCTTTTATTTTATTTTTTTTTTTTTTTTTTTTTTTCAAATGTTTGTAAATCTATCGGACCAAACAGCGTGGTCATCTGTCCGTAGCTTACAAACTACTTAAACTAAATTAAACTAACGTAAGGCAACACACACACACACACACACACACACACACACACACACACACACATACACACACCCATGCCCCAGGGAGGACTCGAACCTCCAACCGCGAGCAACCGCGCGCTCCGCAACGAGGCGCCTTTTTTCTCTCTCTCTCTGTCTCTCTCTCTCTCTCTCTCTCTCTCTCTCTCTACTTTTTTTTTTTAACTAAAGTATTAATTTTTCTGTGTGTCCGTCCATTCGGAGCTTACTGAATACCTTAATTGCTTAGACAGGCCGTCAGATTCGGGATATCATAATGTCCAACATATTTCTATATTTCTTATGGTAATTCAAATCAGGTTTAATTTTAAAATTTTCAATTTCAATGTAGGAACAGTAGTCGGTATAATTGGCAACACGATTTTGAATTAGATAGCCAATGTTATGGCCGAGCATCCAGGTAGCTGCGTTGCTCTTGCTTCTGAGGTAGCGTAACTTCTGCTGCCACAGAAGTTCCGTCTTGTCATGTGCGTTGCAGTGGTACGATCTATGATGGCCAAGCGGCTTCTAATGAAATTGCATGCTTATGGAATATCTCCCCAATTGTGCGATTGGATTCACGATTTTCTATAAGAAAGGACACAGTTCGTTGTAATTGACGGTAAGTCATCGAGTAAAACAGAAGTGATATATGGCGTTCCACAGGGAAGCGTTATAGGTCCCCTACTCTTCCTTGTGTTTATAAACGATTTAGGAAACAATCTGAATAGCTACCTTAGGTTGTTCGCGGATGATGCTGTCGTTTATCGGTTAGTGAAGTCAACAGAGGATCAAAAGCAAATGCATAGCGATTTAAACAAAATTTCTACATGGTGCGAAAATTGGCAATTCACACTAAACAATGAAAAGTGCGAAGTAATAACACATGACCACTAAAAGAAATCCGCTGAACTTCAATTACGCGATAAATCAGTCAAACCTTAATGTCGTAAATTCTACCAAATACCTAGGAGTTACAATTACGAACAATTTTGACTGGAGAGAACACATAGAAAATATTGTGTTGAAGGCGAACCAAAGGTTACGTTTCATTAGCACAACACTCCGAAGATGCAACAGCTCCACCAAAGTGACTGCCTACATCACACTTGTGCGTCCTCTCCTGGAGTACTGTTGCCCCTTGTGGGACCCTCGCCAGGTGGGACTGATGGAAGACATTGAGAAGGTTCAGAGAAGTGCAGCTCGTTTTGTTTTATTACGTTACGGGGGGGGGGGGGGGGCGTCACGGAAATGTTGCACGAATTGGGGTGCAAATCATTAAAAGAAGACGATATTCATTGCGGCGTGATCTGTTTACGAAATTTCAATCACCGACTTTTACTTTTGAATGTGTAAATATTTTGCAAGCACCCATCTACTTAGGGAGACATGACCATCCCAATAAAATAAGAGAAATCAGATAGAAAACGAAACGATTTAGGTGTTCTTTCTTCCCGCGGGCTATTAGAGAATGGAACGGTAGGGAAAAGTGATGAAAGTGGTTAATGAATCCTCTGCCAGGACCTTACATGTGATTTGCAGAGTATTTATGTAAATGTAGAACAGTTTCTTGTTTTCGCTGCCCGATAATGAAGTGCTGTCTGAAGACGAACGTGATGAAGAGGCAGTAGAAGAACTTACAGCATTTGATGACTCATGTTGTTGTTATGGTCTTCAGTCCGGAGACTGGTTTGATGCAGCTCTCCACCCTACTCTATCCTGAGCAAGCCTTTTCATCTCCTCATAAGAACGACAACCCACATCCACTTGAATCTGCTTACTATACGCGTCTCTTGGTCTCCCTCTGCGATTTTTACCCCACACACTTCCCTCCAATGCTAAATGTACGATTCCTCGATGTCTAAGAATGTGTCCTACCAAGCGATCCCTTCTTTTAGTCAAGGTATGCCAAAAATTCCTTTTCTCACCAATTCTGTTCAGTACCTCTTCATTAGTTATCCGATCTACCCACCTAATCTTCAGCATTCTTCTGTAGCACCACATTTCAAAAGCCTCTATCCTCTTCCTGTCCGCACTGCTTATCGTCCATGTTTCACTCCCGTACAAGGCAACACTCCACACAAATGCCTTCAGAAAAGACTTCCTTACACTTAAATTAATATTCGATGTTAGCAAATTTCTCTTTTTCAAAAATGCTTTTCTTCCCATTGCCATTCTGCATTTTATATCCTCTGTACTGCGACCATCGCATGTTATTTTACTACCCAAGTAACAAAACTCATCTACCACCTTCATTGTTTCTTTACCTAATCTAATTCCTTCAGCATCACCTGATTTTCTAAGACCGCATTCCATTATTTTTGTTTTGCTCTTGTTAATGTTCATTTTATACGCTCTCTTCAACACACTGTCCATTCCATTCAACTGCTCTTCCAGGTCCTTTGCTGTCTCTGACAGAATTACAATGTCATCAGCAAAACGCAATGTTTTTATTTTTTTCCCCTGAACTTTAATCCCTATTCCAAATTTTTCCTTGCTTTCCTTCACCGCCTGCTCGATGTACAAATTAAATAGCATCGGAGAAAGGCTACAACCCTGTCTTACTCCCTTCCCAACTGATGCTTCCCTTTTATTCCCTTCAAGTCTAATAACTGCGGTCTGGCTTTTGTACAAGTTGTAAATAACTCTCCTTTCCCTGTATTTTACCCCTGCTGATTTCAGAATTTGAAAGAGTGTATTCCAGTCAACATTGTCAAAAGCTTTCTCCAAATCTACAAAAGCTAAAAATGTAGGTTTGCCTTTCCTTAACCTATCTTCTAAGATAAGACGTAAAGTGAGTATTGCCTCCCGGGTTCCTACGTTCCTCCTGAATCCAAACTGATCTTCCCCGAGGTCAGCTTCTACCAGCTTTTCCATTCTCCTGTAGATAATTCGTGTTAAAATTTTGCAACCATGACTTATCAAACTTATTGTTCTGTAGTTTTCACACCTGTCTGCGCCTGATTTCTTTGGAATGGGGATTATTACATTTTTCTTAAAGTCTGAGGGTATTTCACCTGTCTCATACATCCTACACACTAGTTCAAATAGTCTTGTCATGGCTGGCTCTCCCAGAGCCTTTAGTAGCTCTGAGGGTATGTCATCTACTCCTGGGGCCTTGTTCCAACCTAGGTCTTTCAGGGCTCTGTCAAATTCATCTCTCAGTATAGTATCTCCTATTTCATCTTGATCTACTTCCTCTTCCCTTCCTACAACATCATCTCCAAGTTCATTTCCTTTGTAGAGCTCCTCTATGTACTCTTTCCACCTTTCAGCTTTTCCTTCTTTGCTGAGAACTGGTTTACCATCAGAGTCCTTGATATTCATAGAGCTGTTTTTCTTATCCCCAAATGTCTCTTTTATTTTCCTGTAGGCGGTATCTACTTTTCCCCTTCTTATACATTCTTCTACAGAGCTGCATTTGGCTTCTAGCCACTCCTGCTTAGCCATTTTGCACTTCCTGTCAATCTCATTTCTTAGTCGTCTGTACTCCATTTTGCCCGTTTCATTTACTGCATTTTTATATTTTCTCCTTTCATCAATTAAATTTAGTATTTCCTGTGATATCCAAGGACTATTTGTAGGTCTTGCCTTTCTACCTATTTTGTCCTCTGCTGCCTTCACTATTTCATTTCTCAATGCTACCCATTCCTCTTCTACTGTTTTATTTCCCCCTGTTTCTGTCAATTGTTGCCTAAAGCTCCCTCTGAAATTCTCCACAACTTCACTTTCCTTCAATTTATCTAAGTCCCATCTCCTTATTTTCCTACCTTTCTGCAGTTTTTTCAGTTTCAGCCTACAGTTCATGACTAACAAGTTATGGTCAGAGTCTATATCTGCACCTGGGTATGTTTTACAGTTTATCACCTGGTTCCGGAATCTATGTTTTACCATTATAAAATCTATCTGATACTTTCCGGTGTCTCCTGGTCTCTTCCATGTATACAACCTTCTTTTGTGATTCTTAAACCATGTGTTTGTTATGATTAAATCATGTTCCGTACAAAATTCTACCAGGCGACTTCCTCTTTCATTCCTTCTGCCCAGTCCATATTCACCTACTATTTTTCCTTCTCTTCCTTTTCCTACTACCGAATTCCAGTCTCCCATCACAATTAAGTTTTCCTCTCCCTTAACTGTCTGAATAATTTCCTTTAGCTCCTCATATATTTCTTCGATTTCCTCATCATCGGCAGAGCTAGTTGGCATATAAACCTGTACTACTGTTGTCGGTGTTGGCTTCGTATCTATCTTGACAATGATAATGCGATCACTGTGCTGCTCGTAGTAGTTTACCCGCATTCCTATCTTCTTATTCATTATCAGTCCTACTCCTGTGATACCCCCAACTGATTTTGTATTTATAATCCTGTACTCACCTGACCAGAAATCCTGTTCATCCTGCCACCGAACTTCACTAATCCCCACTATATCTAACTTCAACCTATCCATTTCCCTTTTTAAATTTTCTAGCTTCCCTACCCGATTAAGGGATCTAACATTCCACGCTCCGATCCGTAGAATGCCAGTATTATCTTTCCTGATGACAACATCCTCCTGAGTAGTCCCCGCCCGGAGATCCGAATGGGGGACTATTTTACCTCCGGAATATTTTACCCGAGAGGATGCCATCATCATATGTTCATACAGTAGAGCTGCATGTCCTCGGGAAAGGTAACGGCTGTAGTTTCCCCTTGCTTTCAGCCGTTCGCAGTAACTGTGTGGCAAAGCCACATTAGCTGTTGTTACAAGGCCAGCTCAATCATCCAGACTGGTGCCCCTGTAACTACTGAAAAGGCTGCTGCCCCTCTTCAGGAACCACACGTTTGTCTGGCCTCTCCACAGATACCCCTCCGCTGTGGTTGCAGCTACGGTACGGCTATCTGCATCGTTGAGGCACGCAAGCCACCCCACCTCGGCAATGTCTGTGGTTCAATGTCTGACTCATACGTCAGTGTAATTGGAGTATCAGCAAATGGCTGCGAGAACTAGAAAAGACAACGGGAAGGCATTCATCACAAAAACAAACCAGGAGTTTCCAGCGTTCCTAATGATGCGCGCTCATGCACAGTTGGAAAACATTTTCCAAAGAGAGGCTTAAGGAGGCGATGCAGACAATGCAGCACACCGAAGCAAGAGACATGGACAAATTTTATATGCAGCTACTGTAGTGCAAACTACCACTGTGTATCCAGTTAAATTTAGAAACATTTAACAAATATGTTAAGCTCTGAATAATTAAAAATATTTTACATAAAAGTGACACTCTTATTAGTGCAGATCCCTATTAAAAAAAAAAAAAATAAAAAAAAATAAAAAAAAATAAAAATAAAAAAATTATTCCCTACATTAACTGCTCGTCGAGTCAAGTGGGACATATTTGTTCCACTAGTATAGCTGTAAAACTATGAATAACAACCTAAATTTATAAATATGGCCTCACTCACTAACTATCCCAAATGCAGGAAACATTGTTATAGTAATTTACGAAATTTTGTGATATTTTTCCAAAAAGTTGAAACATATTGTTCACATCGTTCATAGTACATTACTTAATTGCACAGTTATCACACTGAGTATGCAAAAAAAGTGATGCGCCTTTCAGCCTACGAATTTAAATCTGTAAAAGTAATTTCTATTAGGTAATCAATGGCAGCAGTAATACTTTGAAATTGTAGTGTGAAGACAGAGGTACGTAGGTACTAAAAAAATGAGGCAATGAAAGACTTTCTTAATCTGTTAGAAGAGTGACTGAAAATAAGCATTTGTTTAGAAAAATTAATTACTATAAATATGTAATGATAGAGTATTAGTAATACTAACTCAGCAAACCATTAGATATGTTATCTTAAGGTAGTGAAAGCACAGCAATCGATTCTAACCTATCTTGCCGTTTAACGAGTTCGATTGTTAGAGCCGTGGTGGAGTGGCCGAGCGTTCCAGGCGCTTTATTGCGGAGCGTACGATGGCTCGCCGTCGGAGTTTCGAGTCCTTCCTCGGGCATGGGTGTGTGTTGTCCTTAATTAAAGTAGTTTTTAAGTCTTGGGACTGATGACCATAGGACATTGATCGAATAGGTTTACAAACATTTGAACATTTTCGATTATGATAATTTTAATGAGTGGACGCAGATAGTAATAATTCCCTTCCGGAAGTAAAGTTCTTAAATAATGGAACGAAAACAGTGAAGCTGGCAGGTAAATGTTTGCTTTTAATATTGAAAATGATTACTAACAGCAGTCTCGTGATCAATGGCATACACACGGAATCTTCGTTTAACTGTAATAAATAGAATATTTGTGTTCTTATCGTCTTCAATACGTGGACTGTTGTGATGCCGCTATCCAACCAAGCGTTAGTAAGCCGATAGTTCTATAATAGTCACTCTTGTCTCACCTGTTTCGTTTATAATTGGAATAATTACAGGCTCCTCAAATTCTGTAGGTATTACACCTGTGTGAGCTCCAAGTGGAATAGTTTCGTTATCGCTGGTAGCTCGGATGGAATGCCATCTCCTTCATGGGACTTGTTTTGTCTTAGGTCTTTCAATGCTCTGTCAGATTCTTCTTTTATTTAATATTCCTGTCGTTCATCTAGTTATAAATGCGTACATTTGTCATCTAGCCACACTTTCTTACTTACTTACGTATTTTGCTGTAACTGTCAACCTCAGTTTTAGCCATCTATAACCATTTTACGTGCTTCAGTTACTACACTTGCACCTTTCTTCAATTAAATACTATCAAAGCATTTCTTCTGGGCGTAATTTGGTCGCCACTTCATCTCTCATAGCTAACCATTTGTCTTCTACTGTCTTACTTCCCCCCCTACCCCACCCTCTTTTTTGCCGGTTGTTAATGAATGCTTCCTTCGAAACTCAACTAAGTTTATCTAGGTCCTACCTCCTTAATTTCATTTCTTTTTTGTTTTATTTTATTTATTTATTACAGGCATGGCCAACATTTCCGACCGGCGAGCTCGCTCGCACCCTTCGGACGGAGTACCCTGTAGTTCACCGCCCTGCGCCCTGGCCGCGACCGTGTGTCGCTAGTGTCGGCACGGAGCGAGAGAGATGGCTGTGGAAAGAGTGAGACCGCAAAATCAAATGTAAATCTTATGGGACTTAACTACGGGGTCATCAGTCCCTCAACTTACAAACTACTTACGAACGAGAACGGCACAAATATCATGCCCGAGGGGGGATTCGAACCCCCGACCGTAGTGGCCGTGCAGACCGTGACTGAAGCGCCTCAGTCCCCTCGGCCACCGCGGCCGGCAGTGAGACCGCACAGCACTGCTCTGCGCTGAACTGTCCCGCTACTACTTTGTGTAAAAATAATATACAGTATCATATAGAATTAATTTTTATTGTATTTTTTGGAATGGAACGCACACATTTTGCATAAAGAGTATTACTCATTTCAGGTAAGACACAAAGGAATTACACTTATGGCTATTAAAATTGCTACACCAAGTATAAATGCAGATGATAAACGGGTATTCACTGGACAAATATAGTATACTGGAACTGACATGTGATTACATTTTCACCCAATTTGGGTGCATAGATCATGAGAAATCAGTACCTAGAACAACCACCTCTGGCCGTCAGAACGTCCTTGATACGCCTGGACATTGAGTCAAACAGGTTTACAGGTACAGATGCCCCTGCAGCTTCAACGTGATACCACAGTTCATCAGGAGTAGTGACTGGCGTTTTGTGACGAGCCAGTTGCTCAGTCTCTATTGACCAGACGTTTTCAGTTAGATCTGGAGAATGTGCTGGCCAGGACAGCAGTTGAACATTCTCCGTATCCAGAAAGGCCCGTACAGGACCTGCAACATGCGATAGTGTATTATCCCGCTGAAATGTAGGGTTTCACAAGAATTGAATGAAGGGTAGAGCCACGCGCCGTAACACGTTTGAAATGTGACGGCTACTGTTCAAAGTGCCATCGATGCGATCAGGAGGTGACCGTTCGCCAGTATGGCGATGACGAATACACGCTTCCCATGTGCGTTCACCG
The DNA here is from genome assembly GCA_026315105.1 of Locusta migratoria. Lineage (NCBI taxonomy): Eukaryota > Metazoa > Arthropoda > Insecta > Orthoptera > Acrididae > Locusta > Locusta migratoria. The sequence continues at coordinate 349,381,714 of CM048746.1, forward strand.
CGACTTTGCAAAAGACGGATGCGACCATCGTGATGCTGTAAGCAGAACCTAGATTCATCCTAAAACATGACGTTTTGCCATTCGTGCACACAGGTTTGTCGTTGTGTACCCCATCGCAGGCGCTCCTAACTGTGATGCAGCGTCAAGGGTAACCGCAGCCATGGTCTCCGAGCTGATAGTCCATGTTGCTGCAAACGTCGTCGAACAGTTCGTGCAGATGGTTGTTATCTTGCAAACGTCCCCATCTGTTGACTCATGGATCGAGACGTGGCTGCGCGATCCGTTACAGCCGCGCGGATAAGATGCCTGTCATCTCGACTGCTAGTGATACGAGGCCGTGGGGATCCAGCACGGCGTTCCGTATTGCCCTCCTGAACCCACCGATTCCACATTCCGGTAACATTCATTGGATTGCGACCAATGCTAGCAGCAATGGAGCGATATGTTAAACCGCAATCGCGATAGGCTACAATCCGACCTTTATCGAAGTCGGAAACGTGATGGTGCGTATTTCTCCTCCTGACACGAGGCATCACAAGAACGTTTCACCAGCCAACGCAGGTCAACTACTGTTTCTGTATGAGAAATCGGTTGGAAACTTTCCTCATGTCAGCACGTTGTGGCTGTCGCCACCGGCGCTAACCTTGTGGAATGCCCTGAGAAGCTAATCATTTGCATATCAGAGCATCGTCTTTCTGTCTGTTAAATTTCGCGTCTGTAGCACATCATCTTCGTGGTGTAGCAGTTTTAATGGCAACTGACTCTAAATAATAAGAAGTGTGAAGTCATCCACATGAGTACGAAAAGAAATCCATTAAACTATGTTTACAAGATAAGTCAATCAAAAGTGAAGGCCGTAAACTCCACAAAATTTCTAGAAATTACTGTTACTTCAGACTTAAACTGAAAAGAACACGTAGATAATATCGTGTGAAAGGCGAACCAGAGACTGCGTTTCATTGGTGGAAGCCTTGAAAGATGTAACGGAACTACTAAAGAAACTGCATACACTACGCTTGTCCGTCCTTTCTTGGAGTATTGCTGCCCAGTGTGGGATCCTTATCAGGTGGGTTTGACGGAGAACATCGAAAGAGTCCAAAGAAGGGCAGCTCGTTTCGTATTGTCACGATACAGGGGAGACAGCGTTAAGGAAATGATACATGATCTGGGATGGGAATCATTACAACAACGGCGCTTATCGCTGCGGCGTGGGCTGCTTACGACACTCCAATCGCCAACATTCTCCTCCGAATGCGACAATATATTATTGACTTCCACTTACGTAAGTATAAATGATCATCTGCCAGGCACTTAAATGTGATTTGCAGAGTATCCTGTGTAGATGTAGGTGTAGAACACTTACTGTAACTTGTCCAGTTAGTTATCAACTGATTCCTGAAAATGGTCTATATTCTTTGGTTTTATTCATCGTTAACACTGTTTTTATTATAAAACAATCAATATACTACGTTATATTCAAAGTAGAATTGATGAGGACTTACGTAGTTGCAATGTAAAATATATTCACTTTTGTAAACGAAGGCTTCCGCGGCCGTTGTCATTGTATGTAAAACTCTTCTGGGTGTTGGACCGCATCGTCAAAATATCAAACACTTCACCGACGTTTCGGCCACTATTGCAAGTGGCCATCTTCTGGGTGTTACATTTACTGCTGGGTCACGGAAAGCTGGTGTCTTAAATACTAAATGTTGCTAGTTGCTATTGGTGGTTTCAGCTCTCTTTCATTGGTGTTTACTTTATTACTTCCTATTGGTGGAAGAGGAAGTCCAGGATTGGTGTTTATATTAATGTTTGCCATTGGTTGAACCTGGCGAATGAGGAGCGGTGGTAGCAGTGACGTAGCAGTGATGCCTAGCGCCGGCTAGAGCCTGCTGTTTGCTCTGTGTACGCGCGGCCGCTGTTGTCTGCGGGCGGGCCCCTATGGACTGCACTGCGCGCGGTGTCGTCGCGGAGCGCTGCTACTGCTGGTAACCAAGACGCGGGAAGTCTGTACCCGTCTTCCCTGTTCATATTTCCGGGTCGCTTAGCCATTTCAATTGCTTCCCTGATTTTCCTCTTCAAAGTATAGGGCTGTTTTGCCAGTACAGCGACTTTCCGAAAATCCATATGTTTGCCGCACTCTTCTTGGTGTTCAGCTACTGCCGACTTTGTATGCTGTCCTAGCCGAATGTACCTCTCGTGCTCGGCTATCCTTGTTTTAATCGGCCGCCCAGTTTCGCCAATGTACACCTGGCCGCACTCACAGCCGATTTCGTAGACTCCAGCTGTGTGCAACTTATCCGTTTTGTCCTTCAGTGAGCCTAGGACATCTCTTATTTTATTGTTGCTGCGAAATATAGGCTTGATGCCCTCTCGACGAAGTATTTTGCCTACTCGTTCGGTGACGCCTTTTACGTATGGCAATAGGGCGATGGTTTGTCCTTCCTTTGGCGCTTCCCTTTTGTTTCTATCATTAGGTGTCATAGTTTGCTCGATCATCCTCTTCCCATAACCGTTTGCTTCGAAGGTGGACCTGATGTTTTTTAATTCTGCTTTCAGATGTTGTTCGTCACTAATCCGGTATGCCCTCTTAGTTAGAGTGTGGAGCACGGACTTCTTTTGCGTAGGATGATGGTGGGAAGTTGCGTGAAGGTACCTGCCTGTGCTGGTGGCTTTTCTAAATACCCGATGGCCCAGTTTGCCCTCTGGTTTCCGATAAACCTCTACGTCGAGGAAAGGGAGCACACCATTCTTCTCAATCTCCATGGTGAACTGGATCTTGTTGTGCTGTTGATTGAGGTGTTGATGAAAATTCTGCAGCTCCTCTTCTCCATGAGGCCAGATGACAAACGTGTCGTCTACATATCGCAGCCAGCAGTCTGGACGTAGTGGTGCGGACTGGAGAGCTGTTTCCTCGAATGCCTCCATGAAAATATCGGCTGCAACAGGTGAGAGAGGTGAACCCATTGCAACGCCGTCCGTCTGTTCATAAAATTTCCCTTTCCACCTGAAATAGGTGGTCGTTAAACAATGTTGCACCAGATCGCAAACGTCGGGTGGAACACGTTCCTCTAGGATGCTCATGGTATCCGACACTGGTACATTTGTAAATAAGGACTTCACGTCGAAGCTGACCATCAAATCCGTGGTGGAGATTCGTTTTTCTTCTAAAAGTGCTACGAAATGGGTTGAGTCCTTGACGTAAGAGTCCGTGTGGCCCACGAGATGTTGGAGTTTCGGTACTAGTTCTTTTGCAAGTCGGTAAGTCGGTGAGTCTATACTGCAGACAATAGGCCTTAGAGGAAAAGACTCCCGGTGGATCTTCGGAACCCCATAAATCCTTGGTGCCTGTGGGACTTGCGGGTTGAGTCGTCTGGCCGTGTCGAAGTACATTCTGGTTATCTTAAGCAGTGCTTGCGTCTGTTTTATTACCTTGGCCGTCGGATCCCCCTTGAGCTTCTTATAGATGGGTTCACTTAGAAGTTTTTCCATCCGTTCGTCGTAATCTGTAGTATTCATCACCACTGTGGCGTTCCCCTTGTCGGACTGTACCACTACTAGGTCGGGGTTGTTCTTTAACTCTATGATAGCACGACGTTCCTCATTGCTGATGTTCTGCTTTGGTGGCTTTGCATGCGCCAAGACTCGAACTGTCTCTTGTCGGATCTTCTCTGCTTCTGCACAGCAAGCACTGCTTAAGATAACCAGAATGTACTTCGACACGGCCAGACGACTCAACCCGCAAGTCCCACAGGCACCAAGGATTTATGGGGTTCCGAAGATCCACCGGGAGTCTTTTCCTCTAAGGCCTATTGTCTGCAGTATAGACTCACCGACTTACCGACTTGCAAAAGAACTAGTACCGAAACTCCAACATCTCGTGGGCCACACGGACTCTTACGTCAAGGACTCAACCCATTTCGTAGCACTTTTAGAAGAAAAACGAATCTCCACCACGGATTTGATGGTCAGCTTCGACGTGAAGTCCTTATTTACAAATGTACCAGTGTCGGATACCATGAGCATCCTAGAGGAACGTGTTCCACCCGACGTTTGCGATCTGGTGCAACATTGTTTAACGACCACCTATTTCAGGTGGAAAGGGAAATTTTATGAACAGACGGACGGCGTTGCAATGGGTTCACCTCTCTCACCTGTTGCAGCCGATATTTTCATGGAGGCATTCGAGGAAACAGCTCTCCAGTCCGCACCACTACGTCCAGACTGCTGGCTGCGATATGTAGACGACACGTTTGTCATCTGGCCTCATGGAGAAGAGGAGCTGCAGAATTTTCATCAACACCTCAATCAACAGCACAACAAGATCCAGTTCACCATGGAGATTGAGAAGAATGGTGTGCTCCCTTTCCTCGACGTAGAGGTTTATCGGAAACCAGAGGGCAAACTGGGCCATCGGGTATTTAGAAAAGCCACCAGCACAGGCAGGTACCTTCACGCAACTTCCCACCATCATCCTACGCAAAAGAAGTCCGTGCTCCACACTCTAACTAAGAGGGCATACCGGATTAGTGACGAACAACATCTGAAAGCAGAATTAAAAAACATCAGGTCCACCTTCGAAGCAAACGGTTATGGGAAGAGGATGATCGAGCAAACTATGACACCTAATGATAGAAACAAAAGGGAAGCGCCAAAGGAAGGACAAACCATCGCCCTATTGCCATACGTAAAAGGCGTCACCGAACGAGTAGGCAAAATACTTCGTCGAGAGGGCATCAAGCCTATATTTCGCAGCAACAATAAAATAAGAGATGTCCTAGGCTCACTGAAGGACAAAACGGATAAGTTGCACACAGCTGGAGTCTACGAAATCGGCTGTGAGTGCGGCCAGGTGTACATTGGCGAAACTGGGCGGCCGATTAAAACAAGGATAGCTGAGCACGAGAGGTACATTCGGCTAGGACAGCATACAAAGTCGGCAGTAGCTGAACACCAAGAAGAGTGCGGCAAACATATGGATTTTCGGAAAGTCGCTGTACTGGCAAAACAGCCCTATACTTTGAAGAGGAAAATCAGGGAAGCAATTGAAATAGCTAAGCGACCCGGAAATATGAACAGGGAAGACGGGTACAGACTTCCCGCGTCTTGGTTACCAGCAGTAGCAGCGCTCCGCGACGACACCGCGCGCAGTGCAGTCCATAGGGGCCCGCCCGCAGACAACAGCGGCCGCGCGTACACAGAGCAAACAGCAGGCTCTAGCCGGCGCTAGGCATCACTGCTACGTCACTGCTACCACCGCTCCTCATTCGCCAGGTTCAACCAATGGCAAACATTAATATAAACACCAATCCTGGACTTCCTCTTCCACCAATAGGAAGTAATAAAGTAAACACCAATGAAAGAGAGCTGAAACCACCAATAGCAACTAGCAACATTTAGTATTTAAGACACCAGCTTTCCGTGACCCAGCAGTAAATGTAACACCCAGAAGATGGCCACTTGCAATAGTGGCCGAAACGTCGGTGAAGTGTTTGATATTTTGACGATGCGGTCCAACACCCAGAAGAGTTTTACATACAATATTCACTTTTATTAGAACTGTATATTACTGAACCGCTAGTGTTAAGACATGCACTGTGTTGGTTACTTTATGGTGTAAGTGCTTCCTTCAGTGACGGCTACCCTCCGAGGAAGACTTTGCGGCCACCCTGGGGGTCTCGACCCACACTGACCATAAGCCATTAATGTACATTTCACCGCGGCAGATTAATTATCTAGAATTTGTTACACCAAAAATGTTTGTAAATCTATCGCACTCAAGTGCTTGGCCATTTTTCCGTAGCTTACAGACTATTTAAACTAAGGCAAACTAACCTACAAGACAAACAACCATACCCGAGGGGGGATTTGAATCCCCGACGGCGAACGCTCGCGCGCACCGTATCGCGGCGCTCCAGTGTGCACGGCTAATCCACCGCGGCCATTACTTAGTTTACCACCAATATACAATAGATCGTTAGAATGGAGAACGTGCTAGCTTTCTACCTGTCGCGAGTATACTACACGTTAAGACCAATAGATTTCATTGCAATTACTCTGGCTGAACCACCTGATCAAGAACTGCATACTTAACTATGCCGAGTAAGGCATTATTGTAGGAGCTCGTGAGCATTCCCGGTGCATATGTTAAACTCTACTGGGACACCTTCACAGGAAGATCAGGAACTTACCTCCAGGCTCAGGTTCGGAAGTAAGCCTCCAACAATTTACACTGTTTATCTCATTCTTGAGTGCGCCCGACGTTCTGTCTCGTGTCTAAGCGTTTTGTCTGGTCTGGACTGGAGGGACACTGCCAAGAGCACGCACGTTCATATCTATAGTCCCAGCGTAATTATGTGTCTCGACACATACATGCATGTGTGGACAAATTCCCGGACATAGCTTCAAGTTCTGTACATATATATCTCGATGTGGTACAGCCACTACCTCCGTCAAATGGGCATTGATACTTACTATCACGGGCCATTTCACTGGATGGCCAGAGGCAATACTACTGAACAACATCTCAGCAGAAAAATTAGCATCCGCTTTTGTATCTATATGGTTGTAAATATTTTCATACCTTCTACACATAACAACAAACAGAGGCAGGCTGAGTCTGATAAGGAGTCCACATGGGAATCGGATTTTAGGATTTTTTTTCATATATATGGTACGTGAATTTCAGAACACAAATAACAATCAGCCAAAGCCAATCGACGCACCTCTCAAATAATCTCGACATATTCGACTTTGAAGATTTGCAAATACTTTGAAGTATCAATCAATAATTAAAAAGAGTACCATCGGTTGGTGCAGATCAGGTGGGTAGCGTTCTGGCCTCATAACCATAGGGTGGGGTGTCAAACCCCGTTGTGAAAGATCTTTCATTTTTATTTCTTTCGTTGTGTTCGAATACTTACACAATTTTAACATCTAATGGTAATTTCTATTAAAAATACACCTATTTTTGTTTATTCGTAATTTTCTACGTTTTTAATCAAAAAATATATTACAGTTTTTACACTATTGGGTTCACTATTAGTTGACACGGTAATCTGATTGTTCATTTTCTGAAGAGCCACGACGTTGTTTTTGCAGTCATCTCCATAGCTACTAATGGCTACTTTACCATCTATATAAATGATCTGATGGACAGAGTAAGTTGTAATTTGCGGCTGTTTGCTGATGATGCTGTGGTGTATGGGAGGGTGTCGTCTGTAACTGACTGTAATAGCATACAGGATGACAGACAAAATTTCTAGTTGGTGCGAAGTTTGGCAGCTAGCTCTCAATGTAGAAAAATGTAAGGTAGAAAAAACAATCCCATAATGTTCGAATACAGCATTAGTAGTGAGCTTCTTGATGCTGTCGCGTCGTTCAGATATCTAGACGTAACATTGCAGAGCGATATGAAATGGAACGAGCATGTAAGGACCGTTGTGAGTAAGGCGGACAGCCGACTTCGGTTTATTGGGAGAATTTTGGGAAGTGTACTTCACCTGTAAAGGAGACCGCGTATAAAACGCTTGTGCGACCACGTCTTGAGTATTGCTCAAGTGTTTGGGACCCGCAGCAGATCAGTTTAAAGGAAGACATAGAGGCGGTTCAGAGACGAGCAGCTAGATTTGTTACTGGTAGGTTCGACCAATGCGCGAGTGTCACGAAAATGCTCCGGCTACTCAATTGGGGATCGCTAGAAGAAAGACGACGTTCTTTTCGTGAATTTCTGTTAACTAAATTTAGAGGGCCGGAATTTGAAGCTGAGTGTAGTACGATCTTGCTGCCGCCTACTTACATTTCGCGTAAAGATCACAAAGACAAGGTAAGAGAAATTAGGGCTCGTACGGAGGCATATAGGCATTCTTTTTTCCCTCTTCAATTTGGGAGTGGAATAGGAAAGGAAATGCCTAGTAGTGGTACAGTGTACCCTCCGCCACGCACCTTACGGTGAATTTCGGAGTATGGATGTAGATGTAGATGTAGACTAGGTGTTCAGCTCGTCTATATACACATAAACAAAAACTGACACACCATGTGGAATTAGACATCCCAAAATGTTTTATATAACTGAATTCGAAAACAACGAAATAAATATTCGTCACACTGGGATTCGAAACAGCGAGTCTACAGTTGTGACCCCAAAACGATAGCACTTGAGCTACACCGACAGATGCTGCGAGTGTTTTAATTATTTGTACAAAGTACACTTACTTCAGCCAAGATCGCTAATTTATTTTATTTGCTGTTTTTTTTATCCGTTTGAATGAGCTTGTCATTACCTTCAGAAAAAGTTACAATGTTCTCTTATTTTCAGCACAATAACGAGTTAATCGTGAAAATTGCACACTTAAAAACTGTGTGTGTTCTTGACACAAGTATGAAGGAGACTCCTTGTTACTTGTGTGAGAAAAATTCAATTTTTAAGTCTGTGATGCAGATGACGATCCACTCTGGTGATGACAGTTTCAGTAAGGCGCATTTTAATAGTTTGGCAATGTTCTGTTTCTTATATTACATTCACTAATAACTCGTTAGTTTGCTGAAAATTGGGGAACATTGTAACTTTTTCTGAAAATGAAACCGGTAAAAACACCAGCAAATAAAATAAATTAGCGCTCTTGGCTGATGTACTTTATATAAATTTTCGAACGCTCTCCATAGGGGTAATGTGCCACTTACCTATTAATTATTTGTATTCACGTGTACTTACAAAACTTCAAAGTCAATTTCCTCGAGAATTTTTTAGTGTTGCGTCGAATGCTTTTGGCTGATTGTTATTTAAGTTCTTAACTTCACGTACCGTAAATATAAAGAAATTCTAAAACCCGATACTCATGTGGTCTCCTTGTGAGTTATTATACAAGCTTGCAAGTTTCTACGGATATGTTCATCACAACAACTACAAAAAAAAAAAAAAAAAAAAAAAAAAAAAAAAAAAAAAAATGTTTTACCATCCCGCAAGCTACTGGTTGATGGAAGCATTCCAGAGCTCGCTCAAAGCTGCTCTCATGTCCTACCAGACTTGGACAACAGCTCTACAGGTTGTATTACTTGGCTTACGCACTAAATATAAACCTAACATAGACGCGTCCTCGGCAGAAATGATGTTCGGAGAAGCAATAAGTCCTCCCGGCGTATTCTTTGACACCGATTCTGTGAACTCTGCAGCGCAGGATCAGCCAGATTTTCAACTTCGCCCGCTTGAACGTATTGCTCGCTCGCGCCCACAACACGGTTCCTGGCTTGGCACATCGTACTTCACATTTATCAGGATCCGGACAAACGTTGACAGAAGCTGTGAAATTTTTTCCTACGAGCCGAAAGCTCGAGTTACAAAGAGGTGTCCGTGAGTTAGATATTTCCGTAAAAGCCAAGGCCATGACTGTCTCCTGTGAGCGTATCAAACCAGAGTACATATTTCATAACGTATCACCGACCGAGGTTTGAAGAGGACAACTTAATCTCCCCGTGCCAGCACAGTCATCACGGCCTACTACTCAACGACGACTACAAGCTCAACAGCCATGTGATTCATTTCTACAACCAGCGCTCACGACTCGCTCCGGACGGCGCGTACATTTCCCTGCACATTTCAGAGATAGCACTCCGCTTCCACCACGGGGCTGATGTAGCGACACGTCATAGTCATTTGCCGTCGCCCGCTGTGTGTCGTTGCATTTATCAAGTGAAATTGCGCGCGCCACAGACGGTGTGGCAGCGAGAGCACAATTTATCCTTTGCTTTCTTGCTTCCCTGACTGACTGTACGTACATTTTTACAGGAAGTTGTAATACTCGGCTGTGAGGGACTACATCTACGAGACGATTCTACATATGTAAAACGTCCCTCAATATTCTACCGAGTATTGTATAATCGTTAGCCGTTCTGGCAAAGTTACTGTTATTATTTCTGTAAATGCAATAAGCAAGCCAACAAGTTGCTTTGGAATTAAATACACTTTACCCGGGTTTCGACACCATCTAAGGGTGGCTTCATCAAAAGTATAGAATTATGACTAGAACGAGTCACAAAAAGTATGTTAGAAAATTAATGATGACAACGGACAAATTACGTACTCAATTGAGACGTATAAAATTAGAGCGAGCATGGCTCAAGTCGCATAAAATAACATTAAATTTGGTCATAATAAAAAAAATACTTGCCAGGTAAATACCAGCGGCTTTATGAAAGTTAAAAACAATGTGGCTAGCCGCTACGGGAGCGGCAGCAGAGTGCGGTCCCATACGCTGAAGAGATATACAACCGCTCTCTCAAAGACGGATCTGTTCCAAAAGATTGGAAAGTTGCACAGGTCACACCTATATTCAAGAAAGGCAGTAGGAGTAACCCACTAAACTACATGCCTATTTCATTGACGTCAATTTGCAGCAGAATTTTGGAACATATACTGTATTCAAATATTATGAATTATCTCGAACAGAATGATCTATCGACCCAAGGCCAACACGGGTTTAGAAAATATCGTTCATATGAAACGCAACTAGCTGTTTACTCACACGAAGTGATGAGTGCTATCGACAAGGGTTCTCAAATTGATTCCATATTTCTTGATTTCCAGAAGGCTTTTGACACCGTACCTCACAAATGGCTTTTAATCAAATTGCGTGGTTATGGGATATCGCCCCAAATTTGCGACTGGATACGGGATTTCCTGTCAGAGAGGACACAGTTTGTAGGAAATGATGGTAAGACATCGACTAAAACGGAGGTGATACCGGGCGTTCCACAGGGTAGTGTTATTGGACCCCTGCTGTTCCTTATTTACATAAACGATATGGGAGAAAATCTAAGCAGCTCTCTTAGGTTGTTTGCAGATGACGCCATCATTTACCGTCTAGTAAAATCATCTGAAGATGTAAACCAAATGCAGAACGACCTAAATTAGATATCACTATGGTGTAAAAATTGGCAATTGACTCTAAATAATGAGAACTGTGAAGTCGTGCACAAGAGTACGAAAATAAATTCGTTAAACTTTGTTTAAAAGATAAATAAATCAAAGGTGAAGGCCGTAAACTCCACAAAATTCCTAGGAATTACTATTACTTCAGACTTAAACTGGAAAGAACAAGTAAATAATGTCGTCGGAAAGGCGAACCAGAGACTGCGTTTTATTGGCAGAACCCTTAAAACATGCAACAGAACTACAAAAGAAACTAAATACACTTCGCTTTTTCGTCCATTTTTGGAGTATTGCTGCCCAGTGTGGGATCCTTATCAGGTGGGTTTGACGGAGGACATCGAAAGAGTCCAGAGAATGGCAGCTCGTTTCGTATTGTCAGAAGACAGGGGAGACAGCGTTACGGAAATGATACAGGATCTGGGATGGGAATCATTACAACTAAGGCACTTATTGCTGCGGCGTGGGCTACTTATGAAACTCCAATCGCCAACATTCTCCTCCGAATGCTATAATATATTGTTGACTCCCACTTACATAGGTAGAAATTATCATCAAAATAAAATACGAGAAATCACAGCTCAAACGGAGAGATTCAGGTGGTCTTTCTTTCCGCGCGCTATCCGGGAATGGAATGGGAGATGAATAGTACAAAGGTGGTTCGATGAACCCTTTGCCAGGCACTTAAATGTGATTTGCAGAGTATCCCATGTAGATGTAGATGTAGGTGCACTATGCAGTGGTCGCGCGTCACTTGCGGCGCATCTAGTAGCAGCTAAACGAAACAGCTGTTTAACTCAAAAGGTTGCAAACGTAATTAAATACATTATGTGACCGGATAGTTAAGAAACTCACTTAAATGCTAGATTATATTCAGATTTAGATATAGAATAACAGACTACACTTTATTAATACAATGGTGAGATATAACGAAAATACTTTCAGCGTGGTAGTAGTTAAGACATAAAACGACGTTACATGTTTTTCATATGCGAATACCATATTAATCGTAGAATATGAAAATATAATTATCGATATCTACACGAAGAAACCAAACAAAGCGACAACGTCAAGGGTCCCTAAGTATCGGTTTCAGAACACCGAAAAAATGCTTCTTACGTAACTGTAGCTGTTCTTAAGAATGAAGTTATCAATTAAAGAAAAATTTTTCAGAACTTCCAGTTCCTCAAGAACGTTGTGCTTTTCCTCTTCATTCTTTATACTAACGCCCTGAACATCTTTTGGTTTGTGATTCGCGATTAATAGACGATCAGCAAAAGACGAGTTATGAATATGTTTCCCTAAAAGCTGTTCTTTTAATTTAGTAGCAAAAGCTCTTCCATCTGTCCCATATAATATGAATGATATGTATCACGTGTAATTTTAGATACACCTGACTTCTGAAAAGTGGGATGGACAGATTTTAAATTATGAATACGATTGATTTTAATGCTGTTGGAGGTAGAAAGTGATGTATTCAGTTATATTTCTTTCTAAGAAGGCGTTAAGTTCTGTATGGAACCCTATAAAAAGATACAGAAACGTTTTGTCTTTGCTGTGAGAAACAGAGGAACCAAGAGTAGTAAACCTCTCAATGGGTTTCTCATGAAAGATGTTATCTAAGGTGGGCTCATATCCGTTGTTCACAGCGATAGTTTTAATCACTTTAATTTTGGATTCAAGATTTTCAGCTGATAGAGGAGCGGATACATCTCTGTGTATCAAAGTAGGAAAGAAAACTTATTTGTGTGAAATTGAATGTGCTGAAGAAGCTGATATAATTTTGCTCGTTGCACGTTCATTACAAGTCAAATCCAGGTCATGTAACTGACGAAGTTCGTTCTCAAGTTCATACGTGAAAGTAAGCACTGAGTCAATCGGCCATCTCGTGTCTGGCATACGTTGTAAATGACCAAACCAGAGCAAGCGCTTTCCACTTTCATGATATCTCTGATCTTGTCATTTCTGACATAATCAAGCCTCGAATATCCACAACTCCGTCTCCAGAAATCCATTTCAACTGCCAGTATCCGTTCTTTTTTGCCTTATAGTTAGTTCCCACATCTCTGCACTGTACGTAGTTATACTTTCAGTAACTGAATGGTAGATGATATGTTTTGTTTTGCGTGTTATGTTGTTATTCCAGAGAATACCATTTAGTTGTTTTATGGCTCGCTTGTCCTGGCCAATATTGTTGTTTAAATCATCCATACTTCTACCATTGGACGACAGTGTCTCTCCCAAATACTTGAAGTTACGACACGTAAAGAAGATAATATCAAAATTTGTGGCAGAAATGTTTTTGAAATATTTTTCTTCTAATAAATTGATAAAGTAAAAAGTAACATTTCAATTTATAAAATTTATTTCTCGCGACAATAATTCAAAAATCTCGACATTCTGTATTTCTTCCAGGTATATTACGCTTCCAATCTGGCAAATATAATTGAACTGTTCAATTTCCTATTACATTAGTTATAGCGTATAATCGCAACTTATAACAAATTGTGGCGCGCCTGTCTTTCGAAGATTAGGAAAAACAATGATTTTGCGTCTGATTCGGTCTCGACTCCCTCGGTCAACTGACAATATCAATTCTATATTTTCCATTCGTAACAAACGCAACAGTGGCTACAATGGTTCTTCTAAAAAATAAGGCAACCTTTTTTTTTTTTTTTTTTTTTTTTTTTTTTTTTTTTTTTTTTTTTTTTTTTTTTTTTTTTGTCTAATGGATTGATAAGGAAAGTTGGTTGCCCATTGCAAGACCGTCAGTTTGTTGATACAGCTACCCGACAAAATAATTACGTCCAGAGACAATGTTAATTAAATTCGTAATATCTGTAACTAGCTCAACGGAATTTTCTATTTTGAAAAGACGTAAAGTGTTTTCTACGATATCGTATTACTGTTAATACTCATGAAAATCTAACGTGAAAAATTAGGCGTTGTAGCAAACTTGAAAGTTACACTCTTAGCCAAAGTCGGGAGTCATAACCTCAGTTGCTGCGACAATCTATATTGTATCAATGTCTATTTTGCCTCACTCTAAAAAAGTTTGGGGACCTAAGGGCACTGCAGAAGTTCTTTATAAAATCGGCGTAAACTATACCGAAATGTCTTCTTAGTAGCTCACTGCGACAACGCTTGCGATCCAGAAGGCGCCCAGAACTTCGTCATGAAACAGGCATAAAACTATAACAAAGTTCGTGTTTCTTAACTCTTGCTGTTAGTTTAAAATGCCATTGCTTCTAATATATTTTTATGTTATTACAGTCAATAATTTGTTAGTACATATATTCTACAGAACATGCATGTAGACGTTAATGCTATAATCTTTGTTTAGGCTATTTTAGATGTGCTCCAAAGTGGAAAGCTGGCTATAACACGGCGTCGACTGATCGTCTCATTTCTTCAAAATTTGAAATGACTTATACCTATTATTTTAACATAACTTGATTCAAAAAACTATGCGTCATAATTATAGGTGTTTCTTACTTCTTAAACAACGTCCTATATTATCACTTTTAATAGAAAATGTAAGTACTATAATGAGAAATGCTTCTATAACAGCACAAGAAACGAAGGAGCTTGGAGTTTAACGAACCGTCGACAGCGTGGTCATTACAGACGGAGCTTACGCTCGGAGTATTTGGGTAAGGATGTGGAAGGAAATCGGCCGTGCCCTTTCAAAGGAACCATCCCGGCATTTGCTTGAAGTGATTTAGGGAAATCTCGGAAAACCTAAATCTGGATGATTGGAGGTGGATTTGAACCACCGTACTTCGGAATGCGAGTCCAGTGTGTTCTATCACAGTACAAGAAAATCCGAATATGTCCTTTTACAGTGACAAAGATCTTACCTGGCAATATCAGAAAAATTTAAATCAAAAAAACCTTTCTAATTATCACTTGTGAAAGGTAAGGTGACTCAATTTCATGCCACGGAATGTTGAATATGGCATTATGTCATCCAAATGGCATTAATAGTGTGTTCTAGTAAGGTATTACGCGTCTAAAAGTTTAGTATGCGTGTACTCAGAAATACTTATTATTACAATCATTCTCAAGAGCTCACTGCCCTGTGAAATAGCGGTTACTCCGTCAGTAAGCGGGAATATATCACGATTGTTTTAATATTTAAATTTTTCAAGCTCTGTTTTTATATCTTTGACTCTATCTGTCACATATTCGCTTTATGTTGTGACATCATTTTTCATTCCTGTTCCTATTCTGGCGTAATTGATAACCTGTCGTGGTTGACACGATTTGTCTAAATGTCTTTTTAAACTACTTTACAAAAAATGAAATAAGCGCCATCTTTACGATTACTGTATATACTTAAAAAAATACTACAATTGACGTATAAATAACAAATCGATAATTAACTGCTAAAATACTATCCACTTTTGAGTCCACATTTGTCCAAAAGTCCAACGACTCTGAACATACGATGATTTTTTTGGAATTCAATCGAGGGTACCTCGAAAAGGAATAGTGATTATTCTATTTAAAAAAATAGTTTGGCAACCATTCACATACCTTCGCGCTAAGTATGAATCGATTCGTACAAGTTTAAAATGTAGAAGAGACCTGCTTCAAAAGCCTCTCACAAAAAGGGCTTTTTATACGTAAAATAAAATCGAAATGGATCACACTAAAATTGTGGCATTTGCTTAGCATTATTTTGAGCCTAATTAACATCTTTTGCGAGAGGAATTATTCGATTCGCATAATTTTCCGGGGCACCAGTTTCGGTCCAATACATGACACAAACTGTAAATACACGCATCCACTATGCAAACTTGTTTATGTAATGATGTGTTGCCAACAGTGGGTGTATTTTATGCTGTCTGTGGTCAGAGGTGAGGCTGACTGGGTACGTAATGTTATTTCAGCGATTACGAAACTGAACTGGATAGCCACAATAACATCTCTTCCAAACACACACACACACTCTCTCTCTCTGTCTGTCTCTCTCTATCTCTCTCTCTCTCTAGGTGTGTGTGTGTGTGTGTGTGTGTGTGTGTGTGTGTGTGTGTGTGTCTGTGTAGATGTGTGGCGTCTGTTTATCTCATCTAATTGTTCACGTTCATTAGTGAGTTGTTGTTTGTACATTTCTGATTATCAGTTGCTTGCTCTCTGCTATAGCGGTTTGAATACGATAATTTACTTGTGTTCGGATTCAATATTTTTGTGATAGTTATGTTTTCCTCTCTGTTCGTAAGGTGATAGTTATATTATTTTAAATGATTTTCAAATATCACACTTACAATATCAGATAGATCTTTCTTTTCTAATTCCTGTTAGTATTTCCACGTCCATTACTCACTAGTTTGGCTAATGAGCTGTTATATGACTGATTCCTAGAATTTGTCTCTCTTTGATGTTCATATTATTACACACTGGCAGACAAAAATTGGATGCTTCCAGAGTTTAGAAGCAAACAAAATTAAATTTCACTTGCTGAGTTGGTATGTAATGTTATTTCAGTGAATACAAAATGGAGACAAATTTATAAAAAAAAAAAAAAAAAAAAAAAAAAAAAAAAAACTTGGCAGTATATGCTCACTGCTCTGGTCTTGCTGCATCCATTGATCCTGTTGAGAAGTGGATCACAAAGCCTTGCATACTGTCGTGCTGCGGTGGAATTGCAGAGCGCTCTAAGGTGCCTTGCTACGGAGCGCTCGTTTTCTCCCCGTCGGACGTTCTCCTCCTCCCTCGGGCATGGGTGTGTCTTTTGGTGTGTTCGTTTGTGTGTGTTGTCCTTAGGTTAAGTAGTTTGTAAGTAGTTAAGTCCATGAATGTTTTTTATACTGTTCCGCAAGAAGATGGGCTACTACTGCAGATACAGGTACTTAATATCATAGATACTAGCTCAGAGTTATCGTCTGAGTTTGTCACAATACGTTCTGTCTTATTGACCAAGGAAGTAGATCGACATACTTCTGAGATTTCAAAGATACATGTGTCACATAAACATAAACTTATCCATGTTATGTGGATTCTTTTGAGGTCTGCGTCTGTATTATAAACTCTTTGAAATAATTTATATGCAATAGTCACTTTTTACTAATATTTTTATTAGCACGACGCGTTTCGGCAGCAAGCTGCCATCATCGGGTGCATTTTTACAGTTACATGTTCATTACTGTATTGTTATGTTTTGTGTTGTGGGTGCCAGTGAGGTTATGGTTGGAGGTTTTAATCTGTTCAGGAAGATAAAGCTATTTCAGTATTATGTTACATGATTACAGTTTCTGAATTATTATATTTACTTACCGTTTTGTTGATAATCTTGTTAAAAAAATGGTCAAATTTTTGTATAGCTTATGGGACTTAACTACCGGGTCATCAGTCCCTAAACTTACAAACTACTTATGAACTAACTAACACTAAGGACGTCACAAATATTCATGCCCGAGGGGGGATTCGAACCCCCAACCGCAGTGGCAGCGCAGACCGTGACTGGCGCCCCGCGTCCCCTTGGCCACCGCGGCCGCCGATAACCTTGTTATCTGACACACACAAAACAAGAACACAGTTATGTATACATCACTTGTAGACATTTTGTATTCGATGTTTACACGTACCAAGGATCCCTAAAAGCTAAGATAACTTACTTATATACAGTGCATATGCCACAAAATGTGCAAATGTAGATAGTATGTGTTGAAACAGATGTTGCTAGGGATATACTTATTTTCCTACATTACTAGCTTTTACATTTAGAGAATTATTCAATCAAAGTTACATTATTAATTTCACACTTTAATGAAAAATATATTCAAGACTGGAGAAATTTTTAAAGAAATTGGTCTTGTTGCTTTCCAATTTGACATTTAGTAGGTCACCATGTATTTTTTCATGGATGAAGATTTTTAATTCTTCATAGAGGTCCATTAGATGCCCCTTGTCCATGTTATGCGGTATATGAAGATCACTCTTAATATTCTGGAATGGATGTCCTGTGTCCTTTATATAGTTATTGGTGTGGTAGGCATTTGTGTTCATTGTATCTTCTTTTGAATTCTCTTTCTGTTTGGCTTATATACAGGACATTGCAGGTGTTTCATACTATTTTGTAGATGCCTGAGTGATTGTGTTTATCTGTTAGTATGTTTACATTGTGTCTCAGTGAATGTTGAAATTTATTGTGTGTTTTTTGAAGGCTATGTTGATGTTGTGTGGTCTGGAAATGTTTGCTATTTTATAGGATAGTTTGCCAATGAAGAGGATGCATGCTTTGGGTTTATTTTTTGTTCTCTGTGTGGCGACTGGTTTATTTTTGGTTTTGCTTTTTTGTGCAAGGTTGTCAACCAGTGTGTCATCATATCCATTTACTGCAGCTATTTCTTTGATGTTGAATTCTTCAAGTTTTGCATTGTTCTCTATTGGTGTGTCCTATGATGACACACTGTTGACAACCTTGCACAAAAAAACAAAACCAAGAATAAACCAGTCGCCACACAGAGAACAAAAGATAAACCCACAGCATGCATCCCCTTCATTGGCAAACTATCCTATAAAATAGCAAACATTTTCAGACCACATAACATCATCATAGTCTTCAAGATACACAAGAAAATACATCACTCACTGAGACACAACTGAGATACTAACAGCTAAACACACACACTCAGTCATCTACAAAATAGTACGAAACACCTGCAATGCCCTGTATATAGACCAAACAGGAAGAGAATTCAAAACAAGATACAATGAACACATAAATGCCTACCACACCAATAACTTTAGCAGCTACCTATATAAAAGACACAGGAGATCGATTCCAGAATATTAAGAGTGATCTTCATATACTGCATAAAATGGACAAGGGGTATCTAATGGACCTCTATGAAGAATTAGAAATGTCCATCCAAGAAAAAATACATGGTGACCTTCTACTAAATGACAAACTGGAAAGCAACAATACCAATTTCTTTAAAAAATTTCTCCATTCTTGAATGTATTTTTCTTTAAAATGTAAAATTAATAATGTAACTTTAATTGAATAATTCTCGAAATGTAAAAACTAATAATGTAGGAAAATAAGTATATCCCTATCAACACCTGTTTCAACACATGCTATCTACATTTGCACATTTTATGGCATATGCACTGTAAATATTCATTTAAGTAGGTTATCTTAGCTTCTAAGGATCCTTTGTACAGTGTAAACATCGAATACAAAATGTCTACATGTGCTGTATACATAACTGTGTTCTTGTTTTGTGTGTGCCAGATAACAAGATAATCAACAAAACTGTAAGTAAATACAACAGTATAATAATCCAGAAACTAAAATCATGAAACTAATACTGAAATATCTGTATCTTCCTGAACAGGTTAAAACATCCAACCGTAACCTCACTGGCTTCCACAACACGAAACATAACAATACAGTAATGAACTTGTAACTGTAAAAATGCACCCGATGATGCAGCTTGCTGCCGAAACGCGTCGTGTTAATAAAATATTAGTAAAAAGTGATTGCATGTGTCATATGTTGACAAATATGACCGGTGAAAAATAACACCAATATACTGTCGCCTGAAAAGTGACATACTCTTATGAGGACAAAAGATATCCGTGACATGTACCGTCAGAGTTCCCTTTCTTCGCCAGTTATGACCTAACTTCACACACTATGCCTCCCCTCCCCAACCCACACCATACACGTTGTGCGTCCAGTGCTCATTATTGGTAGTATGCAACAGCAATTCTCTCAGTTTACGCGGAAGCACCATTCTATGATTGCAATTAAGGGCAATCACTCCAAACACAGCAGCTTACGCATATGACTGCAACTCCATATTCCGCTTATCCTATTCTCTGAGCAAAGGGGTAGGATGACAGAGAACATTACAAGAAGACAGTTCAGCTCGAAGAAATTTTGTGTCACCAATCTGTCTCAAAATTTTAAACTGTTTCCTTAGAAAATAAAAAGAGAAGGAGAGAGAGATTATGCCCTATACATCTCTCCCAACTCCCTTGATTTTGCCACAGACTACACTGTGTACTCTCTCACGGGTGGGAAGAGGTTACCACATTGTGGCGGCCAGAAGTGATGGTTAACCAGAAGCTTGACGATTAGCATATGTGTTCAAGTGATCCTTTGGATTCCAACATCCGAATACAAATTTGTATACTGCATAAATGAACAGAACAGCCAAATGGAGACCCACAATAATACACTACTGGCCTTTAAAATTGTTACACCAAGCAGAAATGCAGATGATAAACGGGCATTAGTGGACAAATATATGTGATTACATTTTCACGCAATTTTTGTGCATAGATCATGAGAAACCAGTACCCAGAACAATCACCTCTGGCCGTAATAACGGCCTTGATACGCCTGGGCATTGAGTCAAACAAAGCTTGGATGGCGTGTACAGGTACAGATGCAGCTTCAACACGATACCACAGTTCATCAAGAGTAGTGACTGGCGTTTTGTGACGAGCCAGTTGCTCAGCCACTATCAACCAGACGTTTTCAGTTGGTTAGAGATGTGGAGAATGTGTTCGCCAGGGCAGCAGTCGAACATTTTCCGTATCCGGAAAGACCCGTACAGAACCTGCAACAAGCGGTCGTGCATTATCCTGCTGAAATGTAGGGTTTCGCAGGAATCGAATGAAAGGTAGAGCCACGGGTAGTAACACATCTGAAATGTAACGCCCACTGTTCAAAGTGCCGTCCATGCGAACGAGAGGTGACCGAGACGTGAAACCAACGCCACCCTATACCATCACGCCAGATGATACGCTAGTATGTCGATGACGAATGCACGCTTCCAATGTGCGTTCACCGCGATGTCGCCAAACACGGATGCGATCATCATCATCCTGTAAACAGAACATGGATTCATCCGAAAAAATGACGTTTTGCTATTCCTGCACCCAAGTTCGTCGTTGCGTACATCATCACAGGCTGTGATGCAGCGTCAAGGGTAACCGCAGCCATGGTCTCCGAGCTGATATTCCATGCTGCTGCAAACGTCGTCGAACTGTTCGTGTAGACGGTTGTTGCCTTGCAAACGTCCCCATCTGTTGATCGGGACGTGGATGCACGATCCATTACAGCCATGCTGATAAGGTGCCTGTTATCTCGGCTGCTAGTGATACGAGGGGGTTGGGTTCCAGCACGGCGTTCCGTATTATACTCCTGAACCCACCGATTCCATATTCTGCTGACAGTCATTGGATCGCGACCAACGCGAGCAGCAAAGTCGCGATACGATAAACCGCAATCGCGATAGGCTACACAACGACCTTTATCAAAGTCGGGAACGTGATGGTACGTATTTATTCATCCTTACACGAGGCATCACAACAACGTTTCAACAGGCAACGCCGGTCAGCTGGTTTGTGTATGAGAAATCGGTTGGAAACATTCCTCATGTCAGCATGTTGTAGGTGTCGCCACCGGCGCCAACCTTGTGTGAATGCTCTGAAAAGCTAATCATTTGTATACTACATCATCTTATTCCTGTCGGTTAAATTTCGCGTCTGTAGCACGTCATCTTCTTGGTGTAGCAATTTTAATGGCCAGGAGTGTACCTCTTACAAACTTTGCCAGGTGCTGATAATACACTTCCAGCAATTGTATGTCCTTCCCAGTGACCACTCAGTATACGAATATGTTAACACGCCTTTTAAATTCCACTATTCCTAATTAAAGTATCACCAATCTACCTGTGGCTGATAATTGCAACACTAAAGATTTTGACACCTGCCTATGATGTGGAAGTATATATATTTATATCAAAATTTTGCCACGAGTTGTGGGTGTTTCACGTATTTCGGTTAGCCAGTGTATGTGTTTTAAAGATGTTTATTGTTTAATGTGTCACGTGTTGGTCTCGTTATATATATATATATATATATATATATATATATATATATATATATATATATATATATTTGTAATTTTGTGATGTAGTCTTTGTGGCATTATACCCGTTTTTTACAGCCGTACGTGTATATTTTCCATAATTTTTCTCGTTACTTTGTTCAGTAGGAGTCTACTCTATTTATCTGTGTAACATGTCTCTCAATGTTGCTTACGTCTGATTGTGAGAGTCATTACACCACACTGTATCTGTGGCTGTAGGATTTCTCCATAGATTCAAAGAAAGTTTTCAATTTTGCGTTCTGTCAAGAAAGTTATTCTTGTTGCACAAGAAAATTATTAAATTATATACCTTGTTTGTATAACTTTTATAAGATAAAAAAACTTCTCTCATGGTAAAATTACGTATATACATCGGTATAGCACATGAGAAGATAAATTTACAGATATAAACTAAAATACGTAACAGAAATCAATCCCAAAATACAGGAAAATACAAAAACACAAATCCACAGGGACACCACATACAGTTGCAGACAACAGCACAGAAAATAAATTATTTATATACAGTGATACATAATCATAATCAAGCAGTCTAACAGACATTCTAAACAATCAAATACAAATAGCATTAAAAATAAAGGAAGCAGCAAGTATCGTTCAAGTATATTGAAGAACATAACATCCCAAAAAGACGAATAAAAGTAATCTGACAAGCCAAAGCTGCAATGCAATTATTTGGAAATGCAAACTTTCACACACACACAAACGCACACACGTACGCGCGCGCGCGCACACACACACACACACACACACACACACACACACACATACGTACGTACAAGATGCCAAAATAGAGATATTGTTTGTTCATAACACAAACAAGTGAACATATGGGGAGAGTGTATGCACTGTATTTCCAATACGGCACTGGAAATGGTACTTTGTTTTAAAGCAAAACAGCAGCATAGCTTATGGTTTAGGAAGAACATACTTTGCTCACAAGCAATATGCTACAAAGTAAACCATTAAAAAACGTGGGAAAGCCTAGATTTAAATGAATTACAGACCACGGATTAAGTCCTAATACATTAAGGCAAAACTCATTATCGAAACAAATATTGTCTTTCCTTAGTGGTAAACAGATGGTTATAATCTAAAAGTCATTAATATCTATTGAACTTTGTTCACTTTCTGTTAATGAGTACAGAGTAGGTGGGTCCATTTGCATACTAGAAAGACATCTTAGGAATATCGGTTGTTAGCACAGAGTTTCTGAGCGAGTTCTAAACTGTAAGAAATCATCGACGAAAATCTTCATTCTTCTTCTCTTGGTTAAATGGGAGTCTATCGTATATCATAGAAACAAAACCTAATTTCTTTTAGTTAAAATACTCCGTTTGTATGTACTACATAATCTTCGTTTTGCCTTGAATTACTTAATGCTACCTACTGGTTCAATTATTTTCGATATGGTTAACCGTATATCACTATTAATACGAGAAGATTGGTGTTGTATGCTTATATGTTAGGTGCGGCGTCAAGAATGAGAAATGTAATTTAAGCATGGAGGTAGATAAAAAAACAAACAAGTTCGTGGATACACACTGTTATTTAGTGAGGAAATATTTTGAATTTGTTTAGCGAACCGAAATGTTAGTGATCTTATGGTGCAGTTTAGGTATTCGTTTATTACTATCATTCATTATATAATTCCATAAATGTATTCTGTGCTGTTGCGATAATGCAGCAAGTACTTTAAACTGATAGTAATCAGTTTATATTTGACAGGTGTAGCAGTTTACCTTTATGTATGCTGTAAGGCGTGTTGTCATTAGGTTTACCCGGAATTACTGAAGAATGGGATACAACCTCTCGGCTTTCACCAATGACATGGAGATAGTGCACAGGTCTAACAACGCAAACATTCGCTGACTAGAGAAGCAAACTGCGGCACTAGAACCATAGAGTATACCTTAAACTTTTACATAACAAAAGTAATTAACAACACATAATTCGGTAAAATTTTACTTATGCCAGCAGCGTCGTAGAGTACAGATATTCGGAACCACTACTCTGTGAAAACTGAATCAAACATAATATGGGGAATAATCGTTTGTGCCCTTGCAAAGGAACCATCCTGGTATTTGCCTCGATTGATTTAGGGAAATCACAGAAAATCTGGATGGCCGCTCTCACCGAATGCGAATCCAATTTATAAGCAATTGTGGGGCATCGGAATGGTTTTATTTTGTATTTATTTACTTATTACGATAGCCTTGCGATCGGTGAGTCGTTGGACTTTATAATTAATGGTTTGTTTTTGTGCGTGATATTATATACCGCTGTCATTTCTAGAGCCTGAAAATTAATATTATGAGCAAACAGAAAGCGATGGGGAACATACTGCTTCTAATCCCCAGTCAGCTAGTCCACAGTTTACCTCATCGAAATTGTCATAGAATGTTCCTAACCTCTACAAAATTCAGATGACTCTGAAACTAAGACGGAAATGAATTTACACAATTTTCACTACATTCGTATATTCACTAAAAAATATCACATGCACATAAGATATTAAATTGTCAAATAGACTATTGTTACAATCTAAACAGCATTCGAAACAGTTCAGGTACGTCTTATACGCGAATAATTAGATTTACTGTTCCAATTATCAAAAAGTCAATTTTGCTCGCCTCAAAATTGGAGAAGATTCTCAAAACTAGTCACGCGGATTTTCAAGTGTCTATGGCCGGCGACGCTAAATCAAACATCGAAGCGGAGGCGTTGCTTATCTCCACTGACATGGAGCTTAGGCGATCTTGGCTTGACGTTAACTGCCCCAGTGCACTTTTTTCCCCTTTATCGTCATTTTAAAGCCACCAGTAACTGCGGCAGGCTGTCAGCAGCATCAGCAGAGCAGTTACAATCAAATGAAGTATTTAAAACAATGACAGTGGAGTTAAAAGGTGAGGATTTAAAAACGTGACATGTAGAAATGATTGACGAAGTAGATGACAGATGGTAAAATCATATAGTGAGTTTAACATCTGTGGTCCAGTGTCGTTAAAAACACGGTTACGAACAAAACACTTTACACGACGAGACGGAAGGGCACTCCAATTAAATGACAGATGAGACATCTGTCCTGACTTCTGCGGACTCACTGGTAAAACACACTGAAGCACTGAACACAAACACTGTATGTTGCACTTACTAAAAGTCGGCAGAACTGAAAACCCCACGGGGGGGGGGGGAGAGGGGGAGAGAGTGGGAAGCGCGGAAGGAGGGGGAGGATGGGGATAAGAGGGGTTGGGGGCTGATTGTGAGGACTCCAGAAGTGGAAGGGGAGGGGGATAACCAATCGGTGGGAGTGAGGAGGAGGTGATGGAGCAGGGGGCTTTACATCCATGGGCAGACGATTAGGGTTGGTTGGAGGGATAGATGTCAGAACTGAATGCATCAATCGGGAGAGAGAGGTGGCGGAAGTTGCCATAGGAGAGGATATTGAGAGTCTGTAGGTGGAGGGAGGGAGGGATGCAGTTGTGAAGGCATGGTAGAGGCCCGGGATTGGTGAGGAAATGGTAGACGAGAGGGTTACCAGAATCTATTTTGCGGATGTGTTCTAGAAACTGCAGGAGGTGGGGGAACAGGATGAGGTCACACAGGATCCGCATGGGGAAGGGAGATGGATGTGGTAGGCGAGGCGGAGGGCATGGCATTCAAGGATTTGAAGGGTTTTGTAATAGGTAGGGGGGAGTGCAAACACAGGTGGGATGGAAGCTGCAGAGGACAGGTTGCATGATGGTATGGTAGGAGGATGGTAGGTTGAGTCCTCTGGTCAGAAACGAGTTTAAGCAGGTTTATTTGGGACATGGCTCTGTGTCGGTCTGTGCAGAGGTGACAAATCCAGGAGGGGGACAAATCGAGGGTGAAGCAGTGGTAGTTGAGGGTGGGTGTTTGTATGTGTGACAGATAGGACTACCATGGAGGGTAAGGTAAAAATCGTGGAGGCGGAAGGAGGTGATGGTTTGACCTATGATCATTGCCTTGAATTTATAAGAATTGACAGAGACGAGCCACCAGTTGCACCATGCAGCACACTCGGTGAGGTGAGATTGGAACAAGCGCTGGGAGAGGTAGAGGGCTAGGAAAGCAGTTTCATCAGCACATTGCTGGAGATGGACAGGAGGTTTAGATTGGGGCATATCAGCGGAGTATTAAAGGAGGGGAAAGAGGACGAAGCCTTGAGGCAGAGGGGTAAATCAAACGAGAGTTGGAGTTACAGACAGTGACACAGGAGGAGCGATGACTGAGGAAGGAAGCAATGAGGTGGACATAATTTGTAGGGGGGGGGCGTAGAGTTGGAGATTGAAAAGGAGACTGGCATGACATACATGGTCATAGATTTTCTCGATATCGAGGGAGTGATAGAAGTTGGATGGAGAGAAGATGGGTGAAGCAAAGGAGCTGTTCATTGGCAGAGATGGAAACTCAGAATCCATATTGGGAAATGGGGAGGAGCTGATGTTTGGGTAGGTGTTGATGGATGCAGCAAGATAGGACTGTTTCCAAGACCTGCCTGAACATGGAGGTGGGACTGATGGGACGATAGGATGAGGTCTGTGATGGGGTCTTGTCAACCTTGGGGAACATTAGGATATGAGAGGTCATCCACAAGTCATGGTACAAGCTGATGTACAGGATTAGATTGTACATGGAAGCCAGGGCGGTATGAAAGGAGAAGGGACAGGCCTGTAGGTGCCTGTAGGTAAGACAGCCATGACAGTGCAGTGTTGCATTTAGTGTAGCTTGGATGTCAGAGGCAGTGATAGGCGTGTTTAATTGTGAAGAAAGAATCTGCTCCAAGCAGGGGACCAGCGTGGGAGTGGAGGTTTCGGTATGCTCGTGGACTTCAGGAAAGAGGAGTAGCCAAAGACAGAATTTTGGTAATTTGGGAGAGGGGCGTGGAGCGACTAACAAGTGGTGGAAGGCCTGTCAGTACTTGGAGGAGTTGACATCATGGAACATTGAATTTAGCTGGGTGCATGCCTGACGTCAGTCCTGGCGTTTCTTCATGGACAAAAGGTTTCTAATAGACCCACTTGGCATCTCAGGCTTTACGAGAATAATCATGGACGAGTTTGATGGGGGTGCAGCACGGGGATGGTGGGCAATGGTCGAAGATACATAGGACAACGGCGTGGTCTGCCTATTTGATCGAGAACATCCGCCGTAAGGAGACTGGGAGATGCCAGGATGACATCGGGTGTGGTGTTGGTTTCGGTGGGTTGGGCGAGGAGAGGGGATGTCGCTCTAAGCGAGTGGTGACGAACTGAAGCCACCGCTGGAGTTCAGCAGGCTGACTTCTTCCTTTTAAAGTTAAGATTAGCGGCAGTCACATAGGTCGTCAAGGAGAGATTGACATGGGGAATGAAGGAAAAGGAGCGGTGCTGCAGACATGGATGATAGCAAAGGTGACAGTGAGGGATGGGATTCGGTGCGTGTATCACTCTGATGATCAGGTGCTCAATAGGATCATCAAGGAGTGGTTGTAGCCAGATGTGATTATGGCGAAGCTCGCCGATCAGCACTCCACCTCTTGCAAGGGGAGGGGACAATCAGTGGAATGGAGGAGGCAGGAAGCGGTACTGATGAGGGCCACGATGTTGGAGGAATGTTTCATTTAATAGGAAGGCATCCACATGGTGTTGGGATAGGGTGTGCATGAAGAGGTGTTTGTTAGCAGGGAGGGAACGGATGTTGCGATACAGGAATGTATATAATAGAATTGCTTATGGGAAAATAGGATGGAGAGGGTATATAGAGAAAAGGTTATGGTGTGTTTAGGGTAACTAGCTAGGAGAAAATGAAGTGGGAATAGGCGTAGGTCTCGAGCTGGAAGACGGTACAGTTGGAAAGGGCAATCTGTTGAAAGTTGTGGTAACGCTGAAAGGGATGGATGATGGTTACGAAACAGATAACGTCCCATACAGTGGGAGGGAAACAGGGAGTTCTTCAGGTGTGTGGGGGGATCCATAAAATGGATGGGGCTGGTGAGTTTTGTGATGGTGGGGGTGGGCACAGATACAAAGGATTTGTGGGGTCCACTACAGGTGTTGCAGGTAGGAGGGGAGGCAAAGTTTGACCAGTTTCTGTGGAAGTGTTGGGACTTGCAGTGATGACAGGGGGAGGGTTGGCAATTCTGTGTAAGGTGGTCATTGTACAAAAGGTGTCATACACAACAATGGGATTGAGGTTGGGAGCAGGACAGTGTGGTCGCAGTCATAGATCAAAGCCCTCTCCAAGAGGAGGCGGTCGATGGATAATGTGTGTGAAGATCTGCATCAGGAAGGTTTGGGTGGAGGACTTATGGATCCGTTTGGTGATGGGATGGAGATAGTAAGAAATGGGCTGGCCCAGCACTTTTTCCTGCATGATCATCAGACTCAGTTTCGTGATCACATTGGTGAGACTGGGTGGTTGGCTGGGAGGCAGGAGTTGTTGAGAGGAAGCGGGGTGGTACAGAGTTAAGGTAGCATGGGGACCAACACGGATATGGGGGAGATGTCTGAGGACGTCAGTGTAAAAGGAGGGGCTGGAAGACTGTATAACGATGGAGTCCGTGGGATAATATAGGAAATGAGGGCGGTGGGAAGTATTTACAAAGTTCTAATGAGAGGATTCTGTTATTAATGAAGCGGGGGGTCAGGATGAGAAAGGAGGAAGCTGTAGACGTTGGAGCACTGTGTGAGGGGAGGGATGGGGACTGTGTCCATTGAGGAATGTTGAGGAGGAGCGGGGGGGGGGGGACTGGAGGAGCCTTTTGGATGTTGCAGGAGGGGGATCCGGTGCTTCCGTGTTTGGAAGATTTATGACCCAGTGTGCGTACAGAGCTCCCTGATATATGTTCCGCGCGGCCAACGAGCGACGACGCGCTTATTCGCCAAATAGGGATGCTACAGCGGCCCTCTATTATTAAACAGGGCGAAACACTTAACACGTGCACCGCAAATAATGCGGAACCGAAAAGTGTGATTGATGTGTTGTTTTCACACAGTGGATTGGTAGTCAGGGACTCATATTTTTAGCTAAGAAACAGATTGTAATATTACTTAGAAAGTGTATCTTTTATGCAAACAGACAGTTTTAAATAGAACAATGGTTGTTACTACAATGCACTGGAATTTTTGAAACCAGTTGTGTACAAAGAATTTTGAATGACATTTTTATCACGTTTAATTTGGCAGCTACAACCGTTCAACGTTTCAGGGGCGGAGGCTGCGACAGCGTAGCGGTCTGGCCGAGTGGCCCGTTATCGCATGACCACCAGCCAGTCAGCTATGCTGCCGTTGCCTCCGCCCCAAAAACTTTGAATGGCTGTAGCTGCCAAATTAAACGTGATAAAAATGTCAGTCAAAATTCTTTGTGCACAGCTGGTTTCAAAAATTCCAGTGCATTGTAGTAACAATTGAAAAATTGTATGTTTGCACAAAATTTACACTTTCTAGGTATTTTTACAGTCTGTTTATTGGCTAACAATATGAATCGACTACCAATCCATTCTTTGAAAATCGCACATCCATAGCACTTTCCGTTTTCGCAATATTTGCGGTACAAGTGTTATGTGGTTCTCCCTGTATATACAAGAAAGTACTGTTATCTCTGTACGTTGAAAACTTACCGACTTGCTGATTTTTCTCCTTATAGAACGCATTGTAATGAATATTAAATAAAATTTTCAAATACATACTTTGCCAACTTCGACTTGTAAAATGTTTTAATCGGCAACCACGAGTAGAGTACGAGTGCTGAACTGTTCCCATTCTAAATTCCCGTACCCTTTCTACTTATTCAATCTGCCTGAAATTTGATACAGTTTCATATTCTCGCTTAATACGTAAAGTGCTGTAGTACCAACCTTGTATCTTAATTCTAAGAACAACTTAATCTATAACGATTTTATACTCTCATAGAACAAATTCCTTTTTTTTTGATAATTTATGAATTCAATAAAATGCAATCATAAAAACACTTCTCCAAGCATTTTACATTAATTTCGACATAAAGGAAAAGGTTATATATTTTCAGCATTAACATTTGGGGACTGAATATTATGCACAGTTGTGCAATGGGGCTGTTCTGTAGCTTTGACGTGCTCATGTGGACGTCACGACTACATGTGCAATCGTATGTATTCAAATACGGCAGGCGCACATCCCATGATAATCAAATTACGTAGGAGAGAGTAGAGAAAGCTTGCTTCCCTACACAATGCACCACTTCGTTCGAAAATTCCCTGTCCGGTTGGTAAATTAATAATCCTCGTAAACTGAATATATCTTATTTATTAAGCTATCAAACCTCAGTGAGGTAATCAGTTTATTAACTTTTCTTATTACTTCCGATAACGTATCAGAGAATGGTGAGAATACTTTCGTTTTTATACTGTTTCCCTTTATTTTTCCTTTTTTAGCCATAGGTATTAAGAACTAAATATTTAACAAGCCACCAGCGACCCGTGCCAGCTTTACACGGCTAGCACTAAGTAATGCAGCCAGACAACGTTTCAGCAGACATATATAAAGTGTTTTGCTAACGTCCAAGGAACAAAATCACTTGTATTTAAGACAAATTTGGAAATTATATTTCTGTTATTAATTCAATTGAGGCCAGTGGGTAGTCAGTATTCTTTGTTTTTGTATTTGGATTAGAAACGTGTAAATATTCTGGTGTGCCAGCTCACGAGCATGCTACATACGACTGGCCGTGTGAAGAGCATGAAGGTTTCAAATGTAAACCAGTAATAGTCAACGATTGACTATGAAGGTAATAGCAAAGGCAAGACGCAAAGGGAACTGGAGCCATTTGAATTCGATATGTTAGTCATTGGTATTCAGCGGTATGCGTGAAAACAGTACATCTTCGCCTCTGAATGTGTTACCGATGATTGCTGTCTCGATTAATTTTGGTGTCAATATTTTGATGGTTAAAATGGAAGCGTTGCACAACTTTGGTGCGGTTAAATTGCAAATGAGCATCACCGGTGATTCAGCCTTCAATGTTAATACGTACAGTAGCATTCCGGGTGGTTCCAAAGAGCTCAAAAATTCAATCGGGTAATTGAAGACTTGCTCTTAGTCCATTACTGTCTCGACTGATTTGTTTTCGACTGTTTCGTCAGGCATTTTCAATTTAATTTTCTCGTTGTGCTTGTTGGCATCATCATTTCTTAGTGCCAAAATTGTGTAATTTTAAATTATTAAAAAAATACAATATCCGCTAAACGTAGTCGTGAAACGAATGAAAATCGACGCAAGGCATCAGAAAATATGAGGCAACCATCTGGAAACGAACATAATCATTTCCTTCTCAACGTGAACACGATCAATTACAGCTCATTTCTCTCCAAAATTATTTTGTAAGATGAAATTACGATTTTTTTATTGTTATTTTCAAGCCCTTGAAGGAACAGGCTGGCAGCGGGCTATACGTCACTCTTCAGCCGAGCGTTTACACGAATTGGCATGAGGTATACATACACAATAAAACGGTGATTCTCCTACCGTGAATGAATGTAAATAGTATGTATCGCATTGCAGTGACTTTTTATTTCTACATGGTCATATTAATAGGAGATGGAATATTACTTGAACTAGTTTTTCCTATTCGTATTGGATAATTCAGTAGTACATTTAGTGACTCGGAAATATGGAAATAACAGCATTAAAAATAGAAATTTCTCCTTTTGTATCATGCCCTTCTTCTGTTAATGCAATGCTGCCGCTTGAAGTGGTAGCGTCAATTCAGTGACTACGTGTTGCACTGGCTCTATCTACGCTAAAAGCGCTGTTGTCGTCCGAAGTGCCAGACTAAAGTTTCACTTAATGCTACATGCGATATTAGTATGTAACTATGGATTAAACACGCTGAGGATTGTATAAGCATGATATTCATAGTGTTGATTCATATTTCATCGGACATAGCAATGAATAAAAGCATTTTCTGAAATATGGTGTCGTTGAGAAGTCAATAGCTTTTCCGTAGGGTGCTTACTGTTCCATATTTTGTGTTACACTCTTAGAATCAATAAATATCTTGATTCGATTGCTACCAAACTTCATAGGATCACCCGCTCGGCTGGTCTGAAGATTTCCTTAAGATTTCATCAAAACTACTGTAGGCGTCTTCGATTCTGTACGGAACATCGATTTTTATCAAGGAGGTTCAAATAAGGGGAGATGGCTAGTGATATCTATACAACCTAGATGTATAACTCTGGTCTCTGGGCATATAGCTACAGCGTGTCTAGACATTCATGTCTTTTTACATGATTTGAGATGTTTAAATGTGGCAAATATATTTACGCAAATTTGTATGTAACAAGTAATTGTTTCCTGACATCTTGTTTTAAACTTTATGTCAATATCCGAAGTAACAGGCAGCATTGAGAATGAAACCGTATCGTATTTTCTTTTTATGTCGTTGTACGGCAGCCAAGTTATAACTTGGCAAGAAACTAAATATGAACATATATTGATGGCACGATCAGACGGCTAAGTTCAACCTCCAGGTAGTATAGAGATCAATGGAGATGGTGCTACTATGAAAATCTTAGCATCTTCAGGAGACTAGGAAATATGTTTTTAGATTGAAAAACTGTGTTCCTTGCCCTGTAACTTTCATATATTTAAACGACAATCATTTGTGAGTACATATTTGATATAGTATACTTTTGTGAACTAAGACAGACCTTCCACATAGTTTGTTTTATTAGCGCAAAATCCTATTCGATAAATATCTCTTACATATTGGGATACTACCCAAATGCTTTTCCAAGAACTGAAATTGTTAGCTGTAGTAGCTCATAACAAATGCAGAACAAGATTTCCAGTAATGACGAACGAAGCTGTATCATTATCTTGAGTTCAATGCTGAAGAGACGATTTTTACGTTGAGTACATACCAAAATTCTTTCTGCAGGTTCCTTGTCTTTTAAAATTCGTACTAAAATTCTGTACCACCAGTCTTTTGACATTGCAAGGGAATCTACATCTCGTAAATATGAAAATTAGAATTCATTGACGAATAGTAGGTATTATCCCTTTAATTGGCACGCACAGTAATCACGAGAAGAAAAATTATTATATTACTTAAATTACATGTGTAGGGCCATGTGAACAGATTTATACAATTTTTTTCAATAGTTCATAGTTTGTGAGTAACACTAACCAAAAACGCCACATGGTGATAGAGTATCAGTACTATAGTGTTCTTATTACTGCAGAAATTATTGTATCTTGGACTATTTCATGTGAAAAGTGTGAAAAAAGGTCACTTTTGGTGCAAAGTTCACAACAATCCCACGATTTCCACATTTTACAATCAAGTACCTCTGAAGACAAAACTTGCAAATTCCTTTTGGCCCGAAAACTGTCAGGTCACAACATATTGCCATATTTGTCATACCATAAATCATTGACTGGTACAGGAGACGCTGTTTCCTTCTTCAAATGTTTCAAATGTTTGTTAAGCTTAAGTAACTACGGGGTCATCAGTCCCTAAACTTACAAACTACTTATCAACTACCTACAACTAAGGACGGCACAAATATCCATGCCCGAGGGGGGATTCGAACCCCCGACCGCAGCGGCCGTGCAGACCGTGACTGAAGCGCCTAAGTCTCCTCGGCCACCGCGGCCGGCGTTTCCTATTCTTTGGGACTTATTGTCCATTATGTTGTAGTCTACCAGGCCTCCTCTTCCCCATAAATTTAGGACTATTTTCAGTCTTCCATATAAGAACTCGTCAACAGTTTTCCATTATAAATCAACTTCAAGGCTTCCTCTTTCCCTTTTATAAGCAGTTCTCCATGCATCACGAAAAATATCTTCACAAAATTGAAAGAAACATTTACCTCGATAACTTATGCTTGGTGTGTCCGCTAAAGATTCAGTTTATTGATAAACTTTTCGCAAAAGAAAATTAAACATCTCTTCATTGGAGAGCTTAAATGTTAGTTCAAATGTTCAAATGTTTGTTAAGCTTATGGGACTTAACTACGGGGTCATCAGTCCCTAAACTTACAAACTACTTATCAACTACGTTATACTAAAGATGGCACAAATATCCATGCCCGAGGGGGGATTCGAACCCCCGACCGTAGTGGCCGTGCAGACCGTGAGTGGAGCGCCTCAGTCTCCTCGGCCACCGCGGCCGGCTAAATGTTAGTATCAAGCACTTTTTTCCCATCCAAGTATGAAACTTCAAACATATTTCAGAAAAACACGCGCAATTTCGATTTTGCTTGAGAGCAACATTGCCAAATAAAGGGTTAATAAAGCAACAAAATTTCAATTTTTTTCTGTGTAAAGTAGAAGATAACTTTCTTGTTCTGCTAACACATTCATAGGTAATGCAGGTTGTATTTTTTTTCTTTAGAATCCGTAAAGTAGACCTACTGCTTTTAACTCAGAATGCAATGAATACACACTCGTTACCGAACATGGGTCCGCAATAAGGCGACAACGGCTTCACTTCTGGGACGTCCTTGATTTTTGTAGTTATAGATGACGAGCTACTAGCGATGTCTATACAAACTGGATGTATAACTCTGATGTCTGAGCATAGTAGTCGTGTGTAGTTCTCGAAAGAAATAATTCGGAAGAGCGATTCCACAGGCGAACTACTAGTTCGCAGATCCCTCACCTATTAGTTCGTCCGCTCCTTTTCCGAAGACTTACGGGGAACAGCGAGAGGACGCGAGAGCGCGCAAAATCGCGCGATTCCCTTCTGCCAGTTACCGTCATTTCGAGCTGAGATGCAGCTCAGCTGTAGTTTCACAGTTCACTGCCACAAATTTTCTATGGTAGTCACTGAATTGCCCAAAAATACGGGTAACAGAACACGCTTTAGCAACACTGATCATTATATAAAAAAGCTGTAATAACAAAAGAAAGAGCTCTTTTAGTAGCGGTAGCAAAAGCCAAAAAGTGCGACCTACTTCACGGCCGAGCTGCGAACTAAAAGGATAGCTACAGGTCGCGAACTAAAATATGCGCGATCGGTCGCGAACTAAAATATGCGCGATCGGTCGCGAACTAAAATATGCGCGATCGGTCGCGAACTAAAATATGCGCGAACAGTCGCGAACTAAAATATGCGCGATCAGTCGCGAACTAAATTATGCGCGATTGGTCGCGAACTAAAATATGTGCAATCGCTCGCGAACGAAAACATACGTTACCGGTCGTGAACTATTATGCCAAACGTATCTCGCTTCTTAGTTCGTTGGATTCTTTTCCGAAGACCGACGGGCAATAATGAAAGGCGCGCAGCAGAATTAAAAATCACATGTTTACCTTCTGCTGATAAGAGCCATTTCGAGATGAGCGTCTGCCTGCTAGATTACATAGTTCAGTGATACAAAATTTGTTTTGAATTACTCTGTACTCTGCTATATCTGACTAATAAATTCCGTAATGCCAAGATATAGAGATAACTCTAAGCTTAAACGCGAGAAATTTTCCACAATCTGTTTCTTTTGGTTTGCGTGATATCGCTAGAGGCTCAAGCAGCAAGCACATGAAGCTGCTAGGTGGGGGAACTTCTCCCTCCACCTGCATGCGCAGACCACGCCGCTCAGCCGTCACTGGAAGCGAACGAACTAAAAGAACGAACTAGTTCGCGGCAGAGACATGAACTAAAGTGAGCGCTCCCGACCGCGAACTATTATGCGCAAGTCTAGAGCATAGAACCGCAGCTTGCCTACATATTCATATGTGTTGTACACGATTTCGCGTTGTCCGACATGTTTAAATTTGGTAAACGAATTTTTGTCGGTTACTACATGACAAAGAATTGCTTGCTTACTTACTGATTCGAATTTTTAGTCAATATGCTATGTAATAGATAGTTATGGGAGCAGAATCGAAACGTATTTTCTTTTGGCTTTCTTATAATATTTCATAGCTGCGAATTTGTCAAGAAACGTAATATGACGATCTATGGCTAGCACGCTCAGACAACTGAACATCCAGGTACAGTGACGCAGCCAGGATATTGTCAAAGGGGGGTCCGACTTGTTAAAGAGAAATTTACAAAGGCTCATGTTTTCATTTATTCTAAGAACAACGATTTTTATTCAAATGTTTGTTAAGCTTAAGGGACTTACCTGCGGGGTCATCAGTACCCAAACTTTACTTGAACTAGCTTATACTAAAGACAACACAAACATCCATGCCCGAGGAGGATTCGAATCGCCTACATTAGCGATCGTGCAGACTGTGACTTGCGTGCCGCAGATCGCTCGGCCACTGCGGCCGTCAAATTTAACATATTTACATTTTATGTAGATAGTTTGCGTTTGTTAGACCTTCTTACAAATACTACAGTATTTTATATACAAAATTGAGGAAAACATTCCTTAAAAATTGTTTCAATATACGCCAGTAGAACCTTCAGTTGTTATTCCAAAAGAAGTCAGATTATCAGAATGAGAAATGTTTCTTTGTATTTGAACACAGGCAATGGCACGGTTGCATGTCACCAAGCTCGCTTCTTGTAAGCCACGACTACAGCTCGGTGTTTCCAAAATTTGCATTAAGTTTTGCATCAGTATAAATACGTTGCATATTGATTTAGTGAGCGTAAGTCTATAATCGGTTAATGCCTATTTATTTTATTTCCAAGGTTATTGATTCTTTTACTCTTGTTGTCATTGCAACGTATCCATCCTATAGATAAAATATATTCTCAAACCTAACTTTAGAAAGTATTACACGTACTGAGAGCGATGCCTTATGATATACTAGAATATTGCCACTGCAGATAACGAGTCCACTACTAACATAAAACTGTTGTAAAAAGATAAATAAGCTATTATAATAGTACGTATTTTAACTTACCTTAACGCTAGTGGAGAAATGAAAGTCTGTTTTTCTCTTTTTTCTTGTTATGAAGTTATCCATAATAGGAAACTATCTTAACAGCACAAAATACATAAATGACAGCAGTTACATTATATTCCACTGCAAGTAAGAACTGTAGCAATAATGGAGTAAGGCCAACAATGGACAACAGCTAAAGAAGGACTCGGCAATAGCCGATGCTGTTATAGATGTATCGATAATTAAAATCTGCAGATGGCTTTGTTGACTGTCGGTACTGCATATTCTTTTTCGTCGTGTGACTGATAATAGCAGTATCATTCAGTTTCACTACATGGTACCTAGAGGTCGTATCTTATTCATTTAGTCCATTCAGAGGTTAGAGTCCACCATCGAGCATGGTGTGTGTGTGTGTGTGTGTGTGTGTGTATGTTGTCAAAAAAGATTCAAATGTTTGTAAATCTATATCGGACCAAACTGCGTGGTCATCAAACTACTTAAACCAAGGTAAACTAACCTAAGGACAACACACACACCCTTGCCCCAGACAGGACTCGAACCTGCACAGCGAGCAACCACGCGCTCCGCAGCGAGACGCTTTAGACCGCTCGGCTACTCCACCACGGCTGTATGTTGTCCTTAGCATAAGTTTGAGTAGTATTTTATCGTTAAGGTGATAGGGGGGGTCCGAACCCCCAAGACCCTCCCTTTGGCTAAGTCCTTGCCAGGTAGCATAGAGATCAATATCTGCTGCTAAACAAATTAACATGTTCAAATGTTTGTATAGTCTATGGGACTTACCTACGGGGTCACCAGTCCCTAAGCTTACAAACTACTTATGAACTACCTAAGACTAAGTACGGCACAAATATCCATGCCCGAGGGGCGATTCGAACCCCCGACCGTAGTGGCCGTGCAGACCGTGACTGAAGCGCCTCAGTCCACTCGGCCACCGCGGCCGGCAAAACAAACAACATCTAGACAAATATATGATGTTCAAATCCGACGTGTTGAATCCCATGCTTCAGTTGATCCGGCTTAACTATATTAGTTAACTGATGTTGTAATTACCCAGTGCTCTAAGGCGTTGCGCACCTCTATAATCCAATTAGCAGCGACGCCACAATGGCTGCGAAAGGCTTCCGATGGGTGCTTTGTGTCCCTTCCCTCCAAATATCCGGTGGTTGGCGACTCGCAAGGAAGACGTAGGCACCGCGGCCGACGTACGAGTAATTTATGGGCGGGGCGGGGCGCCTTGCATGGCGACTGATAAAGAGCTTTGATATGCAGGCGGCCGGTGGGCCCATCCGCTGCCGCCGGCGGAGCCCTTGTGTCGAGTTGCGTTAGCGCACAATGCCTGCCTGCCCTCTGTGGCCGCGGGGACCTAAGCCTGCACCCTACCTCTGCTGCTGCTGCTGCTGCTGCTCACGTGGAGCCAGGCGCCCTTGTCCAAGCTCAACGGCTGTAGCACTTCTGGATATATCACCTAACCATACCTTGTCTTAAAATGGGTGTTTTGGTAATATAATTAAATGCGATGTTTCATTTACCCTTCGCAGACGGTATGGAAGAGTAAATGCGAAATCCGTCAAAGGACTCATGCCCGTTACACACTTAAGCCCTATTTAAATGCTGAACGAAAGTGAATAAGATAGATAATAGTCTACTGAGGCGCTCCTAGCGTACTAGCCCTGAAGTACAAACTCTAAGCTGATCTAACACTCGGGATTTAAAGAATCCCTAACGTGCAATGTAGGGGGTATAAAGATCTAAAATTCAAGAAAGGCAGTAGGAATGACCCACTAAACTACAGGCTTATTTCATTGATGTCA
Organism: Locusta migratoria; assembly: GCA_026315105.1. NCBI lineage: Eukaryota > Metazoa > Arthropoda > Insecta > Orthoptera > Acrididae > Locusta > Locusta migratoria. The sequence goes on from CM048746.1 coordinate 349,420,210, forward strand.
GTTTACAGCAGGATTTTGGAACATATCCTGTATTCAAATATTATAAATTATCTCGAACAGAATGATCTATTGACTCAAGGTCAACACGGATTTAAAAAATATCGTTCATGCGAAACACAACTAGCTCTTTATTTACACGAAGTGATGGGTGCTATCGACAAGTGTTCTCAAATAGATTCCGTATTTCTTGATTTCCAGAAGGCTTTTGACATCGTACATCACAAACGGCTTTTAATCAAATTGCGTGGTTATGGTATTCGCCCTAAATTTGTGACTAGAAAGGGGATCTCCTGTCAGAGAGGACACACTTTGTAGTAATCGATGGTAAGGCATCAACAAAAAGAGAGGTGATATCGGGCGTTCCACAGGGTAGTGTCATTGGCCCTCTGCCGTTCCTTATTTACATAAACGATTTGGGAGAAAATCTAAGCAGATCTCTTAGGTTGTTTGCAGTTGACGCCGTCATTTACCGTCTATTAAAATCATCTGATGATCAAAACCAACTGCAGAACGATCTAAATATCACTATAAGTGGGCGTGACACGTCTGGTAGGAAAATGTTCTTTAAATGCTCGAAAAAAATTTCTTCGGCAAAATCCTTTTCAGAGCACTTCAATAAAACCTTAATCTATCGAAATATGATGAAAACCGAAAATCGATTTTCTTCGACCTGGACCACGGTCCGCGGCGCTAAAGGGCTGCGCAGACGGCTCTGCCGCGTGGCAGCTTGTTTAGACGATAAAAGTAATCGTACAGTAACACCCGATGTTGAAAGTGAGGTTATGACTGGCGATCTGTTATGTAGGAAGTCATAGTTTAGTACTGGAATTAAGGGAACAACGCTAAATGTTATTGACCGCCAATGAAAACTTTGCGATGTATGGTTTTGGTCAACTTAGTGTGGTAAAGTGCTGGGAAGTGAAACAACATTTCAAAACATTGACATGTATTTTCAAGCGAAAAAAATAAACATACGAACACATCAAGAAATATATATATATAAGAGCGTAACTGAACCTTGTTTACTTTATCTACTACTACTTGCCCTCTGACATTGTTAATAACGTCATGCACAACTGAATTTTTGTCCTTCATTTGGACTGACTTTTTCATTTAAAATGCTATTTAATGAAAATTGCGTCATCAAATTACAATTTTATTCAAATAAAGAATTGTCTTCAGTCTTTTCTGTTACAACCATTTTTCGGTTTCAGATATACGACCTCGCTTTTAGGTGGACACTCAATTCAGACAAATATTTAAGTCGTCTTGAAACATTTGCAATTTAAACCAAAGTATAACAATAAGATAAACATTAATAAGACAAATTTGCGTGCAAACCGTGTAATCGTCGACCGTAATATGAAAATCGCGTGACGAAAATAGGTTAACTTCCGATGTCAGCAGACGGCCGACAATCTTCACGAGAAAGCTTGACGTGGCGTTGACGTGAGGTGACTGTCCGGTGACGGACAGTGTGAATGCCGCCATTAGAAATACATTGTGGAATACATTCTGATCATAAACTTCGACAAAACGCAAAATATACGTAAATACGAAGGAAAATGGCGGACTGACTGGAGCGGTGACTGCAGCTGACAGTTACTAGCTCGCGCATGCGCAGTGAACCCACTAGTACCGAATTTAGAACTGGCCATATTTCTTTATCGCTATAATTATCGCGCTTCGATACTAGCGCGATCATACTAGTGCAGCCGTTCAAACGACAGACGGCCGCCATTAACGCAACTTGTTATCAATCTATTACAAGTTCGTTCATCGTTTAAAACGGGCCGCGGTGGAGTAGCCGAGCGGTCTAAAGCGTCTCGCTGCGGAGCGCGCGGTTGCTCGCCGTGGAGTTTCGAGTCCTCCCTGGGGCATGGGTGTGTGTGTTTGTCCTTAGGTTAGTTTACCTAGGTTTAAGTAGTTTGTAAGCTACGGACTGATGATCACGCAGTTTGGTCCGATAGATTTACAAACATTTGAACATTTGTTTAAAACGGGTGTTACGCGGTTGGTGTGCGCTCCGCGTTGGTCTACACCAGTATTATTACTGTATTTTACGCACTAGTTGTCAATAATAAAATATATATGTCATCACGACATGTTTCGGCACGACATTATCCTATTTTCGTCTGTAAAACAAGGAAACGTAGAATAATAAGGACACTAAATGCAAACGACTGTACCAACAAATATTCCAATGAAACTAACCTACTTACCATAAAACTTATCTGCTGCTAGGAAGCATTGTTAAACACAATAGCTGTGTATGTACCTTGTCAAAAATACAGCATTGCACAGTAGCACATGTTTCTCTGAAGGCAGCTAGTTGTGCACTAAGGGACAGCTGATCTAACTTCAAAGATTGTCCATTTGTTTAACGGCTGTCATTGGTGGCCAAAGATATTCTGGTCAAGATACCTAACATTATTCATAAAATTACCCACTAAATTAAAGGATTTTTCTTAAACGGAAATACGCTATAAATTTTTCAGTGTAGTTACGAAAGAAGTCTAATACATGCACACACATCAGTGTTTCTCAAGGAGAAGGTTACTAAAATGTGTCCAGTAATGGTTTTTAGATAGCTCTGTCTTTTCGTTGAGCATGCTGCTGGAATCCTCTCTCAAAGCACAAAAGATCTTAATTTCTTCGAGATTTGATAATAACCAACCTTTGTCCTCATAGTGCATGACTTTCAAGCTATCATTTATGGAGCCCAACGAATGTCGTTCAATTTTCAGGTGTTTTGCCACTATAGATGAGCCATTCTATTACTGTGCTCTTTCAACCGCACCTTAAAATTACTTCCCTTTTGTCCTATATACTTCATTTCGCAATCATTACACTTTATTTCCAGCTCTCACATGCAGCAATCTTACGCTTCAGCCTATTTTCTGATTTATTGTCTGTTCTAAAAGCAATTTTAACGTCTCTCTTTTTAAACACTCTCGCCAATTTGTAGGACACGGATCCCCAGATTGGTATAACCCTGTATTTGTGCAAATTTTCTTCACATAGTTGATTCTTCGGTGTTGTAGTATTTTCTAATCTGTCTATCAAACCCGCGTCATAATCATTTTCTACGGGTATCTGTCTCAGAACCTTCATTCCAGCTTTCTTGTTTTCAGGGGTCAATGGAATTGTATTTACTCTATGAAGTGCACTTTTAAAAAAGGCTGTTTTGTGGCTATATTTTATTAATGACAGCGCCTGTAAACGTGGGTTTCCTATAAATGCCTAAACAGTTGATGGTCTACACCAGTTTGCAAGCCTTGCTCAGGGCTCGCGGTTTAGGAGGTAGAAGTGCTACAGGAAAGTGGCAGGGTTACGTGAAAGTGGCTTAATTAACAAGTCATCCGTAGGTGTAAAATTGGCACTGTTTTGACTCATGTGGACCTTAATCAATCAGACGTCGAAAGTGTTACAGGTACCAGATGTACGTCTGGCACTTCCGATCTCTGATGATGGGCCGACCGAAAGGCGAAACAATGTGAGACGTTGCGTGGCCTGTGTGAATGGGGCTAAGGCCGTCGCTAGGGTTGCTTGTTACTAAAGCAGTCCAAGCCACACAACGAATCACACTTCAAAAAAGAGAAGTTCTTGGTCAAGTTAATAGCAGCACATTCTCCAAGGTTCTTCTACCAAAACAGTTGTTAGATGAGAACAGATTTTTATTGATTCTTCCATCTCAATAGAGCACTGTATACATCTGGTCTAAAGCTCCTGGCATCCGAACTTACAAGAACGTACAGTACTACAGCTGTCTACGACTTTCAGAAGCTTACAACTGCTTACAATTGACAACTACCATCAACTTGTCATTAGTAGCGGCATGTTTAAATACATACATTTTGGCGCGAAAGTCGCGAATACGTCACGTGACGAGACGTCACGTTTACAAATTCTGTTTCCAATAAATTGACTAAAAATTTTGAAGAAATTTATACAGTTCGATTTAGTTGTTAACAAATAATATAACTGGTTACAAAAGTTGGTAAAAAGTTATAATTCATGCAATTAATTAATTATTTAAAAATAAGTAGTGCGCTAGGTGATACAATAACCTTGGAGCTGTAAGTTCATGTAAACAAAAGAGTCTGCACCTGACATCTTATGTTTGATCTTCAAATTCAAGATTTCAGCAAAATTTTAAGGTAACGACAATTTACAAGTAAAAATATGTTCATAAAGGTGTATGGTTTATCAAAACTTAATAGATGACAATTATAGCTTGTCGTAAATAGTTCGAAACTGATATAATCGTTAGACAAACTGTTAGATTCATAAAATTTACAATATTCTCGTTTAAATATATATATATATATATATATATATATATATATATATATATATATATATATATATATATATATATTAGTAGTGACTGTTTCTATTTTTTTTTTAATTCTGGATCTTTAATATTTCCTATGAAACTTCACAAATGAAACCATTTTTCCACTTCATAATGACTTGTTAATTAAGCGATTCAACAGTCTTTGTGCAGTACTGCTACAGTTGTTCACAATGGTCGCAATGTTCTATGATTTTCTCACATGATCAAATATTATGTCAGAGAAACAAATAATCACTAACTTAACGTTATTTTTAGTCAATAGATAACAATACCTTATTAGTACTGGATCATAGTAGTTTGCAGCTGATAACGAATTTTCGATGTGTATTAATAACAATACCATTTTGTTATTAGATCATAGTAGTTTGCTGCGGGTTAAGGGTTTTGAGTACCCTTTCGAAGAAACCAAAAGTTTATTAGCATCCTTGAAATACTGAGAAGTGAAGCATCCCCTTAGATGGTTTCATACTCGCTCATGACAACACGTCGTCACATGTTATACGTAGAAATTTATTATTCATGACAGTGATACTATATCAAATGCCTGTACGCATAAAGTCCTTTATTTCATTTTTGATTCGTTTCTGCTACTGCAACTTTTTCCAAACGTAAATGGGTGCCCAGATCTTTATACATCTAAGAGAGAAACTTACTTTGCCTTTGGAATCACTGACGTAGTATTACGGGCCTGAGCGGTCGCCGTACATTTTTACTCTAAAACGAGGTCGCGGGCAGAGGCGTGCAGCGAGCCTGCGCTGCTCGCCCGGGCTCGTAGCCACGCCCCCCGGGCGGGCCTGGCCACGCGCTGCCCGCCCTGCCGGCACCAGACCCACCGGACGGTGTCGGGCAGCGCGGGTACCCGAACTACCCGAAGAGTGCCGGTCCGCCCGGCCGCCCGTGCCGCTCTGCTGCTAGCCGGGACACGCGCCCGCTAGCCGCTACGCTCTTAGCGGGTATACACTGTTCCGATTTTCACAGTGTAAAAACTGTTGACGTTACAAACGAACATCCCACATCGGCTTATCAACTTAGTTTTTCCTTACAAACTTTACTTTCCTTGGAAAAAGTAACATTTCTGCGTTTCATTCCGCGTGAGTTTTTAGTTTCATAATGCTTTTCACTCGATTCTGAAGAAACTATAGGGTTAAAAAAATCTGATTTTAGGACATCTGATAGTACAGCAACTTAGCTTTCTAACAAAGCATTAAACTTTTCATTTACAAATCATGTATTGAAAAAGTTAGATACTGGGCAGCTTACTGACCGATGCATTTTAGAACACTCATTAACGCGAGTGCAATAGAGCTGTCTCAAATCATGAGTAATTGCTAGTTAATGAGCAACATCAGTGCTACGTTAGCAAGTATACGCATTCAGCGCGTGTTCGAACAGCGTTTCTGTGGACATTTCGCAAAATTACTTGATGTTTCCTTGCTGCTAAGAAAAAAAATAAGTAAATAAATAAAAGTAAGAACAAACGATCAGTTGCAATCGAGGTCATTAGAAACGATTAACTGGTAGAATGTTAGAAGATACAGCTTACGCTTAACCACTCCAAGGAAAGTAAAATAATTACTGTTCCACGATCAGGCGTGTGGACCATTGTTGTCGTTTTACTTTATTTTATATTTCCCCCTTTTCCCTTTGGCTGGGAGTAGCTGAAACACAGCCGCGGTGGAGTAGCCGAGCGGTCTAAAGCGTCTCGTTGCGGAGCGCGCGGTTGCTCGCCGTAGAGGTTCGAGTCCTCCCTGGGGCATGTGTGTGTGTGTTGTCCTTATATTAGTTTACCTAGGTTTAAGTAGTTTGTAAGCTACGGACTGATGACCACGCAGGTTGGTCCGATAGATTTACAAACATTTGAACATTTTGTAGCTGCAGCGCCAAGGGAGTCACCACTATTCGAGAGGTGACATTCAAGGTCGCAGTTATCAGTTTTGTATCGCTGGACAGTCTCTCGTATATCTTGTAAACACTTGGGATTTTTCCTCACTGACTTAATTGTCAGTGTACTATCAGTTGCGAGAAAAAAAAGTAGACGTGCGCATTAATGCACCTGGTAAGAGCAGAACGTCCAATTTCGTGGTGCAGAAGCAAAACGGTAGCCGAATCGGCTCGCGCCTGAAATATTAAACATGTTGAAAGTCGTTGGCTTCGCGTTAGCCGGCTCCAGCAAATTTGTAGGTAGTTTTATACTTTGCTCAGTATTTACTTACACTGTGTTTCACTTTCACTTCATGTTAAACTAAGTGATGGCTCTAACATAAAGAACAAGATTATTCCTTAAATCTCTTCAGTCCCTTGTTGCTAGTAAATCTACGTATTTCATGTATGTGACAAAAAATTATATGCCCTACGATGATGTGATATTTAATTTTGTTCAAGGTTGTCCAACTAATAATCTAGCTAAAATTCTGCCAAGGTAAACAGGAAATCTTTTAAAAAGCCAGTAGTCTGCGAATTGTATTCGTCTGCCATTCTTTTTACGTTCCTAGAAACTGTTGGAGGATGAGGAAGAACGTCTTTGGCACTTGCAGTGGGGTACTGTGCTCCTATCTCCATCAAAGTCTGTGCGAGGTCTCGAAATCCTTCTCCCGCAACTGTGCTGAAGGACCGCAAATCTATTGCACACATTCTTACTTATTTCTCCAGCACAAAAGATTTTGCTGACCCTGGATTATTGCTACAACCGTTCAAATCAGTACTCAGATAAGCTTTGCAGCTATTCAGGTGCCATAACAGCGTAGTGGTACTGCCATCACGGAACGACAATAATTTACGGCAGCCATTACACTCTGCAAAACCCACAGTTTTATTTTCATTACCTAGAATCAACATAAAATACTCCCATACAATGCTGTCTCCAGATATCTTTAAACGCGAGTTTCCTGGAAAGGTCTTTTTTTTTTTCTTTCTCGGATCGTCTACTTCTTGCACGTTGGTACGATCTGTCCTGTTCGCTATTTATTTCAGACATAACGATCGATAACTTATAAATTGCTATGTAGGTAACACAAAAGGTGCGTGAAGCCTACGCTGTATTACAACGTCTTGCTCAGAACTGTCTGCATTCCCCCGCTCGCAGCGCCTTGTGTAGCGCTGTTGCACGGGCCCGGCGGGTACCCGCTCGCCCGGCAAGTGTCGGAACTCGACGGCGCATCGCAGCTCGTTCGCTGTGTATAGCGGTGCAATGGAGCTCGACTACCCGCGGTGCGGGCAGCAGAGCGCAGCGGCCGGGCGCAGGCGAGCTCGGGCGGGTAAAAGTGGCGCGCTGCACGGCCCTGGTCGCGGGCTCAAAAAGGCTGAAAAACACCGGTCTACACTGTCAGGCGTATGCGCACGATTTTTTACTGTCGAGCGAACGCAGAAATCTTTGCACTGTGATCTGTACTCTAGCTCATCGTTCTGTTCGATCGCATGGATAAATATGAACTCGCTACAATTGAATGTCATTTCATCCTATCTGATATACAAGAAAAGAAACTACACACGCGATAGGAGGTTTTGCTTGCATCCCATGGTGGAGCAAGGATGTATGAAAGGAGCGTTCGTCACACTGTACTCCGATTTGCGCAACGACGAAGACAAATTTTGTAAATATTTTCGTATGTCTATCCGTTCCTATAGCGAGAGTGAAAATCTCAAAAGAATCCCAATTACGCCGGCAAAACGAGTAGCAGTAGTCTTAAGGTAAGAATATAAATAAGTGCACGGAATACGACTAATTTATATATATCATTCACAGCTTTACTACCTTAGTCTAGTAGTAGATAATTTATATTTGTATTGTATTACAGCTGAATTCATATAATTACTATAACGTACCCGAAGTTGATGTCTAAGTTGATTCAGCTGGAGAGGAATGAGGAGTCGGAACTTGCGTCTGTACGGACAGATCTTCACGATACGGCGTAGATTGGATAGGATACTGTTGGTATATTGAAAGTGGACTATATGTGAAAGAGGTCACAAGATATTGTGGAGACTCGTATTACCACGATGAATTCTTTTGGATCCCATCCTCGTCGCCACTTTTGTGTCCCAGCCTCGTCGTCGGTGTCGGTGGCCGAGTGGAATGAGACCGACACAGGAATATAGACAGCACGCTGGTGCAGGTACGGAGGGGAGCAGCCAGAAACTATAAGCACTAGAGTACATTAGAAAGAGATATATATTGCACAGAATGTAACAATACTTAACTTTTACATAGTACTGCAGAATGTTGATACATAGTTGTTAGAGGCCTGCCTAGTGCCTGTACGATAGCAAAGTCTTCAATGGTGCCTATCTGATTACGAAGGTCCTAACTGGTTGCTATCTCCGTCCGAAGTGACCGGTGTCTTTCCGTGGTGGCCACGAGCGGGGTTGCAGCAGAGGGCGCTCGTGGCTGTCGTCGTGAGAACGCCGCGCCGTGCGTGCATGGCAGCGCGCGGCGAAAGTAGGTGGCGCGCACTTTGTACTTGTGCGACACCACACCCCTCCCCCCCAAACCGCCGCGCCGTCGTGGCGTAGGGCTGAGGGCCACGGCGACGGCACTGGGAGGAGGGCCTGGGCGGGGGCGTTACTGGTGGGACGGGCGTCGTAGCTGAGGCTGGGATCGAGACGCCGTCCGCGCCCCGGCATCCGACTTGCGATCCTCCAGGGAACCCACCGAAACCTGGGGAAGGGCGCACCCCCCGCCCAGAGGGAGCAGGTCATCTTCTTCTGAGGTGCGTGGCCCAGGCGGCGGCGGCACGCACGGCCCCGGAGTCCCTCTCGGTGACGCTGTCATCTGCGGCGGCGACAGCGGCGGCGTCGCGTCGATCTCCATCGGGACGATCTCGTAGTCCGGGGACGCTGGACCCGTTGACGAACGATGTGGTTGTGCTCCCTGGCGGTGAACTGGGTCTGGAATCAAGAAACCCGAGACAGGATCGCGTGGCCTGTGCAGGCGCAATGGGTTTGCGTGGCGCCGCAGCTCCGACCCTGTGGAAGAACGTACAACATACATATTGCTACCGAGCACGCGCTGAATGGTGCCCGGCAACCATGTCTTCTTGTTTCCAGCAAACACCCTGTACAGCACCGGCGTAGAAACCTGAAAACGCGTAGCGCCATACGAACCGACTCGGTGCGTGGGAGGCTGCAGCAGGTGAAGGAGAGTGCGGTGACGGCGGCCGTGTAGCAGCTCGGCAGGAGACGGGCCGTCACGTGGCATGCACCGATACGTAGACAGGAAAATTTGAAGAGCTTGCTGCCTGGAGTGCTGACCTTTCATCTTCTCCATGTGAGACTTGAATGTTCGAACGAAACGTGCTGCTTCACCATTGGACTGAGGGTGAAAAGGTGCAGTGGTAATATGCTGAATACCATTCACACAACAAAACTGTTGAAATTCCGCACTAACAAACTGAGGTCCATTGTCACTGACGATAGTTTCAGGCAAGCCTTCGATGCAAAACACTGATGTTAAGGCACTGATTGTACTAGAAGCTGTCGTTGAGTTCATAGCAATCACAAAAGGAAACTTGCTGAAAGCGTCTACAACAATTAACCAGCGCGTATTCCAGAAAGGTCCAGCAAAGTCAATGTGTAAACGTTGCCATGGTCCCTTGGCGCGTGGCCAATCTGAGAAACGTTGCGGAGGAGCCGCCTGATGCTCCGCACAAACAGTACACTGAGACGTCATGTTCTCTATCTGAGCGTCCATACCAACCCAGGTACAATGACGTCTGGCCAGTTGCTTTGTCCTAACAATACCCCAATGTCCTTGATGCAGGAGGCGTAACACTTCACGTTGCAGGGAACGAGGAACAATCACTCTTGTTTGGTCGTTGTCGGTATGCAACAACAGTACACCCTGACTTAAAGATAATGCATGACGTTGCGAAAAATAACGTCGAACCAGAGGCCGATCAATGTCTTTGGCTCTGGCAGGCCACCCTGAGTGAACAAAACGTGCTACCACACTTAGGTCTGCATCCGCAGCTGTTTCCTGTGCCACCCAACGAGAGTTCAAAGGGAAATCTGCGACAGCGGAAGCATCTCTGGAGTCTATCTGACAACATGCCATTTCTGAAGAATCAAACGACACATCCTGGCCAACCGGAAGTCGGGAAAGTGTGTCCGCGTTAGCATGTTTAGTGGTAGGTCGGTACAAAATCTCATACTGATAATTAGACAATATCAAGGACCATCTCTGAAGCTTTTGTGCCGTTCGTGGCGGAATTGGCTTTGTGGGTGAGAACAACGACGTGAGAGGCTTGTGGTCTGTCAACAAATAGAATTTTCTGCCATAGAGATAATGATGAAACTTTGTGACGCCGTAAATGATTGCTAAGGCCTCCTTTTCTATCTGACTGTAATTCTGTTGCGTCGGCGTCAGTAGCTTGGATGCAAAGGCAATAGGACGATCGTGACATCCAATACGATGCGACAGAACGGCACCCAGACCGTACGACGAGGCGTCAACTGCTAGCACTACAGGCTTCTGTGGGTCAAGGGAATCAAACATGCATCACTGAGTAGTGCAGACTTTAGTTTGTCAAAGGCAACCTGACAATCTTTAGACCATACAAAAGGAACATTCTTCCTACGTAAGTGATGCAGTGGAGCCGCAATCTGAGAGGCATTGGGAATAAACCTGAAATAATAGTTAAGCTTTCCCATCACTGCTTGCAATTCATGCACATTCTTAGGAGGAGGCAAGTCTTTGATTGCTCGAAGATGTGACTGTAAGGGATGTATTCCTTGGGCATTAATCACATGGCCTAGGTACTCTATTTCAGTTTGAAAAAACGAACACTTTGCTTTATTACAGCGTAGACCTGCTGCAGTCAACACTTTGAAAAGGCACTCCAGGTTTGATAAATGTTCTTCAACTGTACGTCCGGATACCACAATATCATCTAAGTAGTTCGAGCAACACGGTACAGAAACTGTCAGCTGTTCCAAAAAGCGCTGAAAAATAGCGGGGGCGGAAGAACTGCCAAAGGGTAGGCGTTGAAATTGAAAAAGGCCCATGTGAGTATTAATGACGAAAAACTTTTTTGACTCGTCATCAAGTGGAATCTGTAAGTATGCCTCTGCGAAATCAATCTTGAAAAAGAAGCGAGACTGTCCTAATTTGTCCATCAGTTCCACAGGTCTGGGCAGGGGATAAGTGTCGACAATTGTTTGACTGTTCACTGTTGATTTGAAGTCCGCACAGAGACGAAGTTTTCCTGACGGCTCGGGTATAATTACTATAGGCGAGGCCCACTGACTCGCAGAAACAGGAGAAATCACCCCACTATCTTGCCAACGTTTAAGTTCTTCGGCAACTGTATCACGCATTGCGATAGGCACTAGTCTAGCTTTACGAAATTTTGGAACTGCAGATTCTTTTAAAGTTACATGTGCCATGAAGTCTTTTGCACAACCTAGTTCCGGCGAAAACAGGTCACTATATTTGTCACACAATGCATTGATTTTATCCTGAGGCACTATTGACGAAATTTGAAGCACATCTCTTTGAATTGATAAACCAAACAAGTCAAAAGCATCTAGTCCAAAAATGTTCTGTGTCGATTTGGCCTGAAGAACTACAAAAGCAACTGTTTTTGTTACACCTTGAAAAGAGGCGGGCAGGCTACATGTTCCTAGCACGGGAATATTTTCACCTGTATAAGCTGTTAACACTTGCTGTGACGGTGACAATTTTGGCGAACCCAGAAGTTCATAAGTATCTTTATTTATTAAGGTAACAGCGGAACCAGTGTCAAGCTGAAATTGCACAGACTTATTTTCGATCGAAAGAGTCACAAACAGTTTGTGCTTCTGGCGCACGACAGGTGCGCGAATGTGGGCAACGTCTGCTACGGTTTGTTGACTGCGCTTGCGCGGGCCGCGTAGTGAAGGAAGCGGCGCAGACTCGGCACAGAGATTAATATCACTGTCACTAGATGGCACTACCGCCGGATCGGCGTCCACGCAAGCATGCGAAGCTACTCCAGATTTACTAACTACTGCACTACACTTTTGAGTAGCTACTTGATGTCTACTGTCACTAGCTACACAGTACTGGGCACTAATACAAGGAGCGGTTGCAGAAGGCACTATTTTCACTACAGGAATGCACTGTTCATAGTCATTTTGCTTGTCCCGAACCCTTTTCCGTTGCACTGTTTTACGCGCTCGTCGGCGCTTGCTACGTGGTGCACTATATAGTTTTGCCATAGGCGCAGAAGAACTTTCTTGTAATTGAGAACCAACTAAAGCACTGTTCAATTCCACAGCCCGTATAACATTTACAGAATGAACTGTTCTCGCACTCTGCGAATCACTGTTTCTAACGGCACCGTTCTTTGAGTTTTTAATTTGCATACACACAGACTGTACATGTCCCGATTTGCCACATTGATAACAGGTTGCGTTGCGACTAGGGTAATGAGCACGCTTGTGGCGAGACACACACTGGGGGCAAGATTTACGTACATTTTTCTGAAATGAGCGTTGGCGCCCGTTATTCAAATTACTGTGTCTAACACTACGGGGCGACCTTTGTGTCGCACTTTTACACTGGCTACTGTTCACTGTCTGTTCAGCACGGCCTGTACTATTGTAAGAATCACTAGTGCTACACTGAGTACTACGGCTAGGAAAGCGTCCGTTACGGCACACTGAATTTACACTGTGGCTTTGCATTTCTACATCTGCTAAGTCAAAAGTATCATGCGCTTCTATAAGCTGCAGTACACTGTCTAATGAGGGGTCAGACTGTTTCAGAATTGCTGCTCTAATTCTGGGGTCCTGAATATTCTGCGTAATCGCATCCCTCAACATCACGTCACTATACGAAAGTCCACAAGAGCAAGTAAATTTACATTTGCGGGTTAAGCCCTTCAATTCCGTAATCCACTCTTGGTGTGACTGCTGCGGTAATTTTTTAAGTCTGAAAAATCGGTATCGTGCAGCGGCTACAAGAACTTTTCTCTCATAATGAGCATTCAGTGCATCTACAATTTGTTCAAAGTCTACATCACGAGGAGATGCGAGAGGGAAAAGTTTTTGCAATAGTACGAAGGTCTGGGGGCCCACAATCGATAAGAAAAGGTTCTTCACTCTCTGACCTGTAATTTGATGAGCCGCGACGAGTTCTTGAAACTGTGCGAAATAGTCGCTCCATTCTTCCTCACGTTCGTTGTACTGGCGGAACGTCGGAAGCGGTGCGGCGGCAGGTGTGGGCTGCTGATGCGACGGCTGTTGTTGAGTTGTCAACTGCGCCACCGCCTGGAGAAGTTGTGTTATTTGCGCCGTCTGTAACTGAATAATTTCCATTAAGTTTGGGTTCGGGGTAGTGGCCATGCTGACCGATTAGGCGCCGCGTATACAAGTAAATTATAACAAAACACAAATGCAATATGAAAGAGGACGCGCTGCAACAAAAAAGTCCACAAACACGTAACTGAAAATGTTCCCCAAAAATCTTATAATAAGGGTGGGTGGGCGGGAGCAATTTCTGCGTGCTCCGACTGCTGCTGTCTGGCTGCTGGTCCAAGGTTCGTCTATCACTCCTCGTCGCCACTTTTGGATCCCATCCTCGTCGCCACTTTTGTGTCCCAGCCTCGTCGTCGGTGTTGGTGGCCGAGTGGAATGAGACCGACACAGGAATATAGACAGCACGCTGGTGCAGGTACGGAGGGGAGCAGCCAGAAACTATAAACACTAGAGTAAATTAGAAAGAGATATATATTGCACAGAATGTAACAATACTTAACTTTTACATAGTACTGCAGAATGTTGATACATAGTTGTTAGAGGCCTGCCTAGTGCCTGTACGATAGCAAAGTCTTCAATGGTGCCTATCTGATTACGAAGGTCCTAACTGGTTGCTATCTCCGTCCGAAGTGACCGGTGTCTTTCCGTGGTGGCCACGAGCGGGGTTGCAGCAGAGGGCGCTCGTGGCTGTCGTCGTGAGAACGCCGCGCCGTGCGTGCATGACAGCGCGCGGCGAAAGTAGGTGGCGCGCACTTTGTACTTGTGCGACACCACAAATTCCACGGGTGAAATGAGGTATTCTGCTTCTTCGACGCGCGGTATCTGCAGGATATTTCATTCAGGACCTTAATATTTTTACTGTATGTTACATGATGCTAATAGAGTCAACGGTACTAAAACATCTACTTTATCCATTTTATAGATTTTAATAAATACTTTTTAAAAAATTAATTAACAAAAAATTTCAAGTTTTTCTGCAGAAAATATTATTTTGTGAACTTCCTAATGGGGTATATTAGTGAGTGTAGTACCGGAGGTGGCTTTTTATGTTATGGAGAGTCTGAAAAATTGACTTTTTATGTTATGGAGAGTCTGAAAAATTTGACTTTAAAGAAAAACTTATGACTTTTGTTACTTAAGTTAATTAAAACTGTCCTGCTGCATATGATGTCCTTTCTTTGGCCTCTAGCAGGTCTTCCAGCTTCTTTTTCGCCTTTCTGGATGTTTGTTTAGCTTTCTTGGCCATATTAGATGCAGACCTGTCTGCATCGGCCATCCTCATTTTATCGCAATGTTGCAGCCCAGTGATCATATTTTCACCAGCATTAATTCCCAGCTTTTTCAGTATCCAATACTTCCCAATGTTACCACAACTGAATGTAATAACAGTATCATGAACTCCTAGTTTCACTGTAAGCATGCCTACAAATAGAGTTTTAGGAAGGCAGTTCCGAATTATGCTGCTGAAACATTCATTTGGGTTCTGTGTCTGCCCATACAGAAATTTCCTTAGAAGGTCAGGATGAGCCAAGTCTCCCAAAATAGGGTTCATTGCTGTAATAACAGGGGCAGGAAGAGAATAAGATTCTCCAGTTGCCTGAGCCCTATATATTTGCTCCATGAATTTTCTCCTGATGGACACAATGCATGGCATGGCTTATCATCAGTAGAGGACTTATGGAAGAATGTGGCCCAAACACCTCTCTTCATTGCTTCCAGATTTTCTTTCGCCATCTTCAATAAACACAACACAACACGCTTAAACAAGCACTGCTCGCAATCACAACTGA
The DNA here is from genome assembly GCA_026315105.1 of Locusta migratoria. Taxonomy (NCBI): domain Eukaryota; kingdom Metazoa; phylum Arthropoda; class Insecta; order Orthoptera; family Acrididae; genus Locusta; species Locusta migratoria. The sequence goes on from CM048746.1 coordinate 349,435,594, forward strand.
ACAAAACTAACCGCGTGTTTGATATCGTGTTGATTACAAACGGCAGAAACAAAAGAAAAACGACCGTTGTATTCCAACGATAGCCAACACACTCGGGAGTAAAAAGAAAATCCCTAACGTGCAATGTAGGGGATATAAAGATCTGAAATTCAAGAAAGGCAGTACGAGTAACCCACTAAATTACAGGCCTATTTCATTGACGTCAATTTGCAGCAGGATTTTGGAACATATCCTGTATTCAAATATTATGAATTATCTCGAACAGAATTATCTATGTACCCAAGGTCAACACGGATTTAGAAAATATCGTTCATGCGAAACACAACTAGCTCTTTATTCACACGAAGCGATGGGTGCTATCGACAAGGGTTCGCAAATCGATTCCGTATTTCTTGATTTCTTGATTTCACAAACGGCTTTTAATCAAATTGCGTGGTTATGGTATATCGTCCCAAATTTGCGACTGGATAGGGGATTTCCTGTCAGAGAGGACCCAGTTTGTACTAATCGACGGTAAGGTATTGGCTAAAAGAGAGATGTCATATCGGGCGTTCCACATGGTAGAGTCATTGGTCCTCTGCTGTTCCTTATTTACATAAACGATTTGGGAGAAAATGTAAGTAGCTGTCTTAGGTTGTTTGAAGATGACGCCGTCATTTACTGTCTACTAAAAACATCTGAAGATCAAAACCAACGGCAGAACGATCTAAATAAGATATCACTATGGTGTAAAAATTGGCAATTGACTCTAAATAATAAGTGTGAAGTCGTTCACATGAGTACGAAAAGAAATCCGTTAAACATTGTTTACAAGATAAATCAATCAAACATGAAGGCCGTAAACTCCACAAAATACCTAGAAATTACTATTACTTCAGACTTCAACTGAAAACAACACGTAGATAACGTCATTTTAAATGTGTTTATTTCCGTCAACAGTTGCTATAAAATTGTTTCATAACATGTTTCGATCACTTGGATCATCTTCAGATCTTATAGTTGCGTCCGCAACTCGTCTGGCTGAGTACTAATTGGTACTGAGTTTTACAGTTCAAAGTAAAAAAGTAAAACTCAGTACCAATTAGTACTCAGCCAGACGAGTTGCGGACGCAACTATAAGATCTGAAGATGATCCAAGTGATCGAAACATGTTATGAAACAATTTTATAGCAACTGTTGACGGAAATAAACACATTTAAAATAACGTAGTGCAGTTGCGGACTCTCTATAATCGACCATGTCGACTATAATGTAGATAACGTCGTTGGAAAGGTGAACCAGAGACTGCGTTTTATTGGCAGAACCCTTAAAAGATGCAACAGAACTACTAAAGAGACTGCATAAACTACGCTTGTCCGTCCTTTTTTGGAGTATTGCTGACCACTGTGGGATCCGTACCAGGTGGGTTTGACGGAGGACATCGAAAGAGTCCAAAGAAGGGCAGCTCGTTTCGTATTGTCACGATACAGGGGAGATAGCGTTACGGAGATCTGAGATGGGAATCATTACAACAACGGCGCTTATTGCTGCGGTGTGGGCTGCTTACGAAAACTCCAATCGCCCACATTCTCCTCCGAATGCGTAAATATATTGTTGACTCCCACTTACATAGGTAGAAATGATCATCAGAATAAAATACGAGAAATCAGAGCTCGAAAGGAGAGATTCAGGAGTTCTTTCTTCCCGCGCGCTATTAGAGAATAGAATGGGAGATGAATAGTATAAAGCTGGTTCGATGAACCCTCTACCAGGTACTTAAATGTGATTTGCAGAGTATCCCATGTAGATGTAGTTGTAGATGAATATATGCAAGAAAGTGGATGACAGAAAAGTGGACGTGACACATAAACACACGTGCAGGAAAATGCTCTTTAAATGGTCGAAAAAAAAAAATCTTCAGCAAAATCCTTTTCAGAGTACTTCAATAAAACCTTAATCTATCGAAATATGATGAAAACCGAAAATCGATTTTCTTCGACCTGGACCACGGTGTGGTCCAACACCACCTAGAAGACAAGGCCTTACAACAGGCCGTGCCTACGTCACACTTAGAGGCCGCGGCCGCCACCTCACTGGCTGTTGGCTGTGGCACGCCCACCGCCGCGCAGCGGCCGGCCAGTCGGATGGCGGCCGCGGCCTCTAAGTGTGACGTAGGCACGGCCTGTTGTAAGGCCTTGTCTTCTAGGTGGTGTTGTGTGGTCCCCTTAACTGATGATGATGATCGTGTGGCATTTATGACCGTTAGACCCCAACTGGGGTCGTGTTCAGGCTGCCTGGTGCAAGTCTCTTTATCTGACGCCACTTCGGCGACTTGCATGTCAATGATGATGGAATGATGATGAGGACGACACAACACCCAGTCCCCGAGTGGAGAAAATCTCCTACCCGACCGGGAATCGAACCCGGGCCCCCTGCGTGGCAATCTACCACGCTGTCCACTGGACTACGGAGGCGGACGTCCCCTTAACTGACACTGACGGTCCGCGGCGCCAAAGGACTGCGCGGAGGGCTCTGCCGCTTGCGGACCAACCGCACAACTGTGTGGTGTGGCGCCTCATTAGAGTATGTGGCGACCAACCGCGCGTGGAACGCGGACCATCCGCGGCAGTGTGCAGCGGGCCTCAGGAGTCAAAAATGTTCAAATGTTTGTGAAGTCTATGGGACTTAACTACGGGGTTATCAGTCCCTAAACTTACAAACTACTTATGAACTAACTAAGACTAAGGAAGGCACAAATATCCATGCCCGAGGGGGGATTCGAACCCCCGACCGTAGTGGCCGTGCAGACCGTGACTGGAGAGCCTCAGCCTCTCCTGGGCCACCGCGGCCGGCGCCTCAGGCGTCCACTACACGCAGGAAGCGCCTGCAAGGGTATCGGCAGCTGTGTGGCGGGGACTCGGCGGTTTTTCGGGTTAGAGAGCCTCGGAACACACAGGAAGGGTTCCAATCTCAAAGGGTACAGGTCAAAGACATGACGTACACAGATTTCAAAACCATTGGTTTAACAGTTGTAAATTGACGTAGCTGTGAGGGGAAAGTGCCGACGCTCCAATCGCTAATAGAAAGTACTGAATCTCAATTCAGCCGGAGATAAGTTCAGGTGAAAAGTTTACAAAGGGCCAAATGGTGTTCGGAAAGCATGGATTGAATAAAACGGGTGGTGGAGTAGTTATTGTTGAAACAACTGGTTTATCTTGTAGAGAAATTGAGGTAGGTACTTCCTCTGAGTTGGTATTTGTAAAGGCTTTAACTCGCAACCGCAATAATGTAATATATTTTTTTTTCTTTTTACCTACCCCCTGACTAAGACGAATCGATTGCAGAAATGTTCATAGAGAACTTGCATCGAATTTCAAAACCGTGCCCAAACATGCAATTTTTTGGTGCTGACTCTAACTTACGCTCGATGTGTTGGCAAAATTACATGTTCAAAACCGACGGCCCGCATAAAACTTCGTTCGAAATTGTTTTGTTTCAGTGCCCTGTTTTACCAGATATTTTTGATTATACACATCTTGGAGAAAAGTATAACACAAAAGTCTGAGAAAGTCTTAGTATTTTATAACTCTTGATTTCTACATCTGTTACTGGGAATAATAGCAATAAAAAACCGAAAACCGATTATTTACAAAAACCGAAGGTTAAAATTGAGACAAAAAACGAAAACCTATTTTTCAGCCCTACGTTCAGCTCGCCTGTGGCGACCATGTTGGACGTAATACTCCTATAAACACGAGCTGAACTGTCCGCATGTTTTCCCCTAGCTGTAGGAGTTGCCACGTTCCGGACGAAGCGATTCGGCACTTTCATCAACGTGTTCCTTAAGAACTACACTACATTTCCATTTTAGTTTTATTTGCTGCAATAATTTATTAAGAGGATATGCTGATAGTTTACGAACATGTCTAACACCCATACTTAAGAATACTGGTACCGATTTCTTAACGCATTAAACTGAATAGTTGCAAAATACATTTTTATGTAATATTCAATATCAATTTTTCAATTACATGAAAATGACATTATAAATATCTCAATACAGATGGCGTTATTATGTGAGGAAATGACAACAAATCAGTTCATTGGCGAGTAAAGACATCCTTGTTATCTGACATTTCCTAGTATTCTTTCTTATAATCCTCGTTAAATCTAGTAACTTTCGTTCTGTTTGTGCTAGGCGATAAACTGAAGGAAATTAGTTTTTTGACTGCTATTATCTTTTTTGAAAACGGAGTTGCAGCTCCGAAACGCGTTGAACAACAAATAAAGAAATAAACATTTCTAACTGATGAAGGAATACCTGTACATAATTAATAAATCCCTAACTTTATTCTTTTCATTAAAAAAAAAAATATTCTGCAAAGTGTTGTAGATAAATAACTCCTACAATGTGTTACAAACGTTAAGATTTTTTTTTAAATGCATTTGCTTATCGTTGCCTCCAGAGTACGTCTTTGAGAGCCGAAGAGCCGAAGTACCACTCGAAAACATTCTACGAATAAAGGCACGTCACGAGCTCTACCCTCAGCCTCCCCTCCACGCTACCTTCTGATGTGCGAAAGGCACTCTCAGAAGCGCCTCTAATGTGGTCTACCGGTACTATCACGGGGAACCGCCTGACGTCTGCTAGCATCTACGGAACTACGGTGACAGCGTAGGTTTTAGGTGGGGGGGGGGCGGTAGGGAGGGGACTTCTTCTATGTATAGCTACTCTGTGCTTCTGGAACCTCGACCCCGCAGAATACCAATGCATCGCCCTCGTGTTGCAGTGACTGGCTTGTGCCGTTAGCTCTGAATGCGTATCTCTCCCTCCTGCTACAGGACTCCCACAACCAAGTAACAGAATATTTGTCTTTAGCCACAGGTTAGTAAAGAAAATCGATAACCTATGAATAATCAGATAAATTAACAAGGGTACGTTGTCCTTTTGCCATTTGAAAGCAACGTGACAGTACTTGAAATTTCTCGAATCCTTACAATCTCCTGTCTCCTGAACTCCGTGTCCTACAGTAACATAGTTTAGGTGGAGTGAAATATTAGGAAACTCTCTCCGAAACGTGTTGATTTGGATTTAGTAGTAAATTACATTTCGCGTGTCAGGGAGGATTTTCATGCATTTAATGATTTTTAATGTCATATCTAGTGAATGTCTGTAAAGCTTATGGGACTTAACTGTGGTGTCATCAGTTCCTAAACTTACAAATTACTTATGAACGAAATTACACTAAAGATAACACAAACATCCATACCCGAGGGAGTATTCGAACCTCCGTTGCGGGAAGCCGCGCGCATCGCAACGTGGCGCTCCAGACCACTCGACTACCCCTGCATGTCGTACCCAGTGACCTACATGTCGCACAACGATGTATTTTCATAGGTACATTCAATAGTGTAGTTGCATATTGTCTGTAAAATATGTCGTGTATAGAGTTGGTAGTAAAGACGTAATAAATCGCAATTGTGATGGGGTGGCTTTTCACGAACGATATTGTTTATGACTTTATATATCATGGTTTATGAATCGTCCATTTAATGGTATGTGTGTGTCTGCTATCAGCAAAATGTCTCACTAAAGGATTTATAGCTTCAAAGTAATAATTGGCAACGACATGCAGAATACCACAGTTTCATTGTATCAGCAGCGGATAAATACTAGGTGATAAACTGCTTCCCTTTCATATTTTTATTTGAGCTGTGACCGAGAAAAAGCTACGTAAAGGTTTGAAGTTATGTATAAGGTTTCTTGCAATTCCCTAAGTACCCTCGTGCTCAAATAATGTATCAATAAAATTTCGGTATTCACGCGTCGCACTATGGCGCAGTTTTCATTGTTTATGACGTCATTTTTCCTGAACTGTATGTCGTAGCTGCTTCTTAACCCCACATCGGTTAATGTATGATAGCAAGGAATATGCAATAAACAAAACAATTAGGGGATCAGAGGAGATTTTCTAGGTCATCGGCAAAATGAACTAAAATGGTGCGACGTCTTTTTGTCGGTTCTATGGCGTGGAGACAACATCATTACGGCAACCGAGATAGTGGTAATAACAGAAAGTTGCTGCAGATGGGGCTGGTGTTGACATGTGTTGTCTCTACCAAACGAATTACACAAGCACGGGTTTGGATAGTGTAGTGAGCAGGTAGTGCAAGTCAACAACAATGTGACTTACCTGAAGCTATGTCATGGAGAGCCATAGGAAGATTGTAAGCGGGACAGATACAGAGAGAGGTGGCTGCAGCTATTAGAGTGTAACAAAGTGTTATTTCCAAAACCTAGACGCGATTTCAGACAAAAGGAACTGTTGAAAGAAAGCAAGGCCAAGGTCGTCCATAGATAACATCAACAAGAGGTGACTGTTACCTCCGGTTAACAGCCCGTCGAGACAGCAGACTAAATGCAACTCAGCTACAACGCACTCTCCAGCATGCAACAGGACGCGGAATATCAACAAAAACCGTTAGAAACCGCCTTATGGGATTGGTCTCTAAGGCTGTGGTGTGATCCCCTTTAAAACCCAACACCGTTTAGCACTAGAAACTGGGCGGAGAAACATCGGGAGTGGAGTCGTAGCTAATGACGCCAGGTTCTGTTCACAGATAAGTCAAAATTTTGTGTTCAGCCAGACAATCGTCGTTCTCTCGTCTGGAGATAACGTGGAACAATCCTGCTTATGTGCAGGAAACATCACCATATCATGATAGTGGACGAGTGTTGTGGAAAGTACTAACGGACCTACGGACCTCTACGTCGTTCAGAATGGCGCTTTGGCTGCTCAGAGGTATCGAGACGCGATCCTTCGACCTTTTGTTGTGCCCCATGCTGGTGACATAGGAGATGGGTTCAATCTGATGGACGATAACACTTGTCCGCAGAGAGCTGCACTGGAGGACATGCTTGAAGCTGAGGGAACTGAAGGAATGGAGTGGCCAACTTCTTCACTGGACATAAACCCAATTGAGATTGTATAGAATACTCTTGCTGGCAGACTGAAGCCAGACAGCACCTCCCACGACGGTTGCAGAGCTGGATATTTCACATGGTAGAATGGCCAAATATCCCTCAAGAGCTGACAGATAACCTCATGCTATTTGGGCCACGCAGGTGTGCAACTTTACTGACCGTCCGAGATGATCACACACCATATCAGGGGGTAATGAGTATGACTCTTTCATTATAATAGTTACCTTATGCTAGCTCGCTCTAATTAAACGCCTTGTAAGCCTCAAGTAGAGAGTTGAGACAGAACAATATCGTACTGTGTCATCCATAAATTACAACTGTAACCAATACCTGAATAAATTTCGTTACCATGTGTATATTGTAAATTATATCTCACCTGATCCCCTAATTGTTTTCAGCAGTGTATGTACCGTGTTTGGTTTGAATTGGGGTAGTACTTTATGAGGAAATCTGGAACATACATACATACATGCATGCATTCTTAAATAATGTGTATAATGGATTATCTTCTGAGGCCATTCTTGAATTACGGGACACTAGTTATATTCCCACGCTTGGTAAATGTAAGTTAAAGAAGTTCCTTCGCATTCCGTTGCTTTATACGATTCAGCACCTCAACCGATGAAAACGATCAATTAGTCAATAATTTCTATTTTCGTAGAAAGACGTGAAGTACAGTTAAAATCTATCAAAAGAAGCAAAGCAATGTAATTATATTTGAATACACAAAGCTAAATAACGAAATACACACGTAAATTAGTTTTTATCGATAAAGATAAAACTCAAGCACTTAAATCTGCCGAATGTGTAAAATTCTAGAAATACTGCTGTAAATGATTGTGAGCTCTAAAAATATGACAGTGTTATCTACTGTGTCTTCTGTTCAGCGAAATTAACAGAATACCGCCATCTACAGCTTTTTCTGAGATATTATGTCAAACTACTAAACTGAGCAGCAATCAAAACCCTTTAAATACTATGTCTTTTTTCTTACCTGATCAGATTTTTATGAAGTAAAGCCTTTATGTTGCCCTAAACTACGCTCTAATTACCTGTCAAAACATCACAGTAATTCCCGTAGTTTGCTGAATTTAACTGTGAAAACTCTATTGAACTCCATTTGTTCTCCATATTAACGTGTTCAAAAAGACAGATAGGACAGTTTTAGTTTAAGAAAAATTAAATTTCTACTTCTTCTGTTTCCGTAACCGATTTTGCTGAAATCTAGGCTCAAGTTACCAATGAAAACCCCACACACTTTGGTCTAGTAGTATCATACAGACAGATACGAAGATTATAGATACAAATATATACATGAGAATATGGTCTTCTTTCATTACCTAATTTTCATAAAATAATGTCTCCATGTTGGCCTAAACAACACATTAGTTAGTTGTGAAATCCCTATGGAACATCGAGTTGTTCTGAAGATGAGTGTTTTCAAACAGATTAACGACACACATGGTGGTTTCACATATCTATTATAACATAGAAAATAGGTTATATGCTCTAATTTCTTGTCTTCGAAGATTAAAAAAGTATATCTTTACGAAATTGTGGTAGAATTCACTTACCGTACAGTGCTTCTGTCTCTAGCTGCGTATTTTTCAAATGACTGCTGTGTACTTTGTTATTAGGGAGATTGAGGTCAAAAGAAATTTCGCGCTTGGAAGTTTTCCACCATTATCGACACACATTGTCTTACGCTACATACGTGTTATTTCTCCTTCAACTCACTTTGTAAAACTATACCACAGAAACGCTTGTTTGTCATTCAGTAGAGTGGTCCTGTTTATTCAGTTGCCTTCTGGCAGTGGAAAAGAGCAAAAGGATATCACTGTTTAACATCCCGTCGACAGAGTGCTCATTAGAAACTGAGCACGCCTCGCTCTCTTTTCTTCCAGTCGGATTACGTGCATGTTCTCTGCTCGTTAGGACTGTGTTGTGTGCTCGCTCTGCTATGCTATATGTTGTAGCCACTGCCACATTCATTTGTTACTTCCTTGATGTTTTTCTGTTCGTTGTTTAGTAGACTGCTACATAATCTGTTCAATTGTAGTAAATACTGTATAACTGTAAATACTACATGAATGTGAATGTGTAGATATGTTCTAAATCTCCTTCCATAGCACTGTATCGCTATAGAGCAAACTTGTGCACATATCACTTCCTGTCTGGAAAGAAACAGTATGGTGGTAAGATAATCATACCTTTTCTGGTGGTGGAAGAATGAGTGATAACAGCGAAACATAGAAAATTTAGTTAGGAATCTATACAGCAGTTTCTGCATACAACATATTTCTGCAATATCCCAAGAAAGTGCCCGAAATGTACTTCTACTAATCAGGGTATACGTGACACGTCTTACGAATTACTGTACCAGTATGAAATGTCAAGAACCTCTATGACTGAGGTTTTCAGATCATAAAGGGTGTCATAAAATCATAATTCAGGGGTGCATGGAATAATTTCAAACAAATTTTGTATACAGTGTGTATCTTGAATGAATATTGCAATAATTGTCATAAATGTAAAGAGTAATGAAACTAAATCATCACAAACTTCTGTGAAAATACTCTTGAAGAAAAAAAAATATGTAAATAAATTAATAACTATAACTTGGTTAAGTTTAAAAGTCAAATCTAATAGTCGAATTTCAACATGACTGTAAAACTGTTAGTACTTCTCAGTTGTGCTAATCAATGTCCTTTTCATTGTATCTCTAATGTGTACATATAGCGCAAAATTGTGTGTAAATCTTCATTATTCCACAATCGTTTCACTAAGGTCTGCTGCCCAATCCCAATAACCTGAAAGAAAACTTTTGTGGTACACTGATCTCTGTATGAGCTGAATTTAAATGGCGGAAATCAAATAAGTTAAGACTGTGAAAAGCCACCCAAAATTAATTTAAATCCGTGTTCACTAATACTGCATTTTGTTTCAATTCAGTTTAGTCTAATTTTTGAGCCTACCTGTGAGCAAAGGGTCCCACATTTGTGACGCTGCTCTAGAACTAACGCCAAAACTGAGAATAATATTAACTAGATGCTTCGCTGTGATGCAATGCTGAACTAAAAAGGAAAAAAAATCGAAGCTGATTGCCTAAAGTGAGATAAGGGATCTGATTTGGCTTGTGTGAGAAACAAATAACAAGATACACTGTTCTAAATTAGTTAAAAACTCTGATTCATTATTTTCAAAAACTTTAACTCATTTTATTATGTAATCAGTCAATAAGTTATTCCTGTACAAATAAGGTACTTATCAATCTCTTTACTCATCACTTCAGTTCTTTGACAACGAATCAACACCATTACAAAATTCAACTAACATAGTACTTCATGGATTTAAAAAAAATTTCATCATTTAAACATTACTTTTAAACACAGTTAATCTTACAAAACATTAAATACTAAATCTTCTTGTATTGAATGTCTACTAGAACGAAGATCGACTAATTTATACGTTACTACCGACAAACGAATACTGAGAAAATTTACCTTCTCATCCTCTTCACAAAATATTAATATCACTACTCAAACTACTTCATAAAAAATTCAATCCTCATAATGTTGATTCCATTTCTAAATTTCTCTATTTAATATTTCAGATTTTATATGTCCGTTCTTCTCTGCCTTGATAACCTAATTCAGTTCGACTACCAGAATCGTTCTTTACGCGGTCATTGCTTATTACTGCACGTCAACGCCAACGTGCTTAAATTTCACAGAGGGACTGATGACCTAGCTGTTTAGTCTCATCCACCCATCAACTAACCAATAAGCAACCTAATTTCACAGAGTGGCAAACAAACGAGTTACAGCGTTCTTTGCGGCAATCTGTGTCAACTCGGCCGCCATATTTACGGTGGTCAGTACACTTGAGAGGATTCTGTTTATCGTATGTTGCTGTTGTGCTTGAAGTGCTGTATTATACATCTACGTTCTAGATACTCTGGAAGTCACATTGAAATGCATGGCAAAGGGTACACCGAACCGCCTTCATGACATTTCTCTACTGTTCCGTTTACTAAGAGCTAGCGGTAAAAAAGGCAAACTTAAATATTTCTGTTTATCACGGTCATGTTTCCCTATGTAGGTGGGCACTAACGGTATGTTCGCATTCGGAAGAGAAAGATGATGAAAGAAACTTCTCAAATATATCTCGCAGCAACGAACAGCGCCTTTCTTTTAATGATTTCCACCCCAATTCGTGCATCATTTCCGTGACACTCTCTCCTCTGTATCGCGATAATACAAAAGAAGCTGCCATTCTCTGAAATTTCTCTACATCATACGTTAGTCCCACCTGGTGTGGTGTAGATCTCACAATGCGCAGCAGTACTGCAAACTAGGACGCACAATTGTAGTGTAGGAAGTTTCTTTAGAAGAACTGTTGCATCTTCTACGTGTTCTGCCAATGAAACGTAGCCTTTGGTTCGCCTTCCCTACAATATTTTCTACGTGTTATTTCGAATTTAAGTTGTTGTATTTGTATATTGTATTTAGTGTGTATTATCTGTAAATTTTTGCTGCTGAAATATGCCTAAAGTGTGTTCAGCGTTTAAATGCAATGAGTTTTGCTCTTCCTGTGTGCCATACGTTCACAAAAAAAGGTCAGAAAAAGGCTAAAATATAGTGTAGTTCAACCACAAGCTTAAAGTGTAGCTGTATGTTAAGATGTTAAGTACAAAGATGTTAAGTACAAAGATACCCCGATAGCGCTGACGTCCTTCCAGAAGCATGCGAACGGAAACTTTTACATTCTTGCATTTAAGAATACGTGCACAGTGTCATATTTTATTTCTTTGAATAGCAGCCTGCTTTTTAGCTTGTATTGTTGATTGTAAAGTGGTTGGATACGGCTGCGAAGTTGAGGTTCATACAGATGATCTTGAAGATTTCCTCATAGTTGGGTTTCTATTTCTTGAACATTCTTTAATTTTTGCGACATTTATATCTATATATTTTATCTTATATGATTTTTTAATAATAATGATTCATCAGATTAAAATTCTAAAACATTCAGTTTGACGTCCCTCCATGAAGAAAAGCAGTAATTCGAAACTAAAATTGTGATTGTGGACAAAATCACACGACCGTGTGCAGTCATATGAAGGTAATTAATAGCTTCTGAAAAAAATTAAACCAAGAATAAATTCATTGCATCTGGGTTAAAACTGGGGACTAAGCCTTTTTTTATTTTATTTTTTATTTATTTATTCATTTTTTCATAGAAACAATCGCGTTAAGACCGCCAGAGTTGCCTTTACGAAATTTGTTTGTGTTCAATTCTGAGATAAATAACTAGTAGTTATTACTTTTTAATATAGTCACAAACGTTTTTGTGAACTCGTACCGCAATTAACATTGTCCATTATTGTCCACCATCCAAATATCAATCACGTCAGAACAGTCTATAACACCGCACAGATTATACCAGCTCACTCTTCTTCGGAAAGACGCTTATTGCATTCCAAGAAACTTTTTCCCTTCTTGAGTGATACTAAACGAAAAATCACAGAAAGTTTACAGGTTTTTTTTGGTCGTACGTTATCTTGTTAAAGATTTCATGGAAAACATTATCTTCATATAACGACATAACGTACCGCAGCTTAGAAAGTCGGGAAGATATACATAAAGCAAACACAGGAGTGTCGCTCTAACCTTCTGGTTTTCGCCAGACAAAGAGAAAGTAGGAACTCTGTTTCTAAACAAACACGCACACACACGCACAGCACTAGGCTTCAGTACGGAAAGGCAAGTTATTCCCCCGACCCTGTACCTTGTGTGCAAAGAGGCTATCCCATCTCCGGTAAGCTGACCCAAACGCCGCCTCCCTCCCATATGGTCACCTACTGCCGTATGCCCCTTCCTTCCAACAATCTCCCTGAGAACGAACGGGGGAAAAAGGTGCCGTAAGCTGAGTATTTGCATTTTTATTGACGAAGCGGGCGAGGAGTTGTGAAATCGCTGTTGGCGATCCTCGGTGAAAATACAATTTGCATTTATATTACCGTTTATTTGTGCCTCTTTCACACTCTTCCGTTTACACATTCCGGAGTTGTTCACATCGGAAATCAGAGCAACACAAGGTAATATAGTGAACAGGGGTGACGAAGACGTTTGTACCATAAACTGAATTAGTAGTTGTAGTGAAAGTAGCTGAAATTTCACTTTTGGCAAGCAATTTGGAAGCTTTAGACGGTAGAAGTATTATGTTTTCAGTAGTCTGCCACGAAGAATAAATCAAAGTGATTTGAAACATTCTTGCCAGATTTATTATTATGATTCTGTATAAAAGTCAAATCTCAAGTAATTGCTATTTAAGCTGATAGTTTTCTGATTTTGTTTTCTATTCCACTGTTGGAATTAAAACAACAAGTGATAGCGATGCATACTTAACTGACTGTCGAGTCTTCATTTATACCCACACATAATTTCTTAATCAGAGAAAAGTTGCTTGGCCAGATATGCACTCGCCAAAGATACTACCTGGAAGTAAGGCATTCCAGTGATCAATAAAAATAATTCTAACGTAATGAAGAGTATATTATCATTATTGTTTCTTTCGTACATAGTTACAAAAGAAAATTAAATCATATGATGCCACAACCAATATTCAAGAAATTTTAAAATGCGTTTATAAGTGTAATTTTGGAATACTAGGATTGTGGATCACAATTTGTACTTGACAGTAAGCTGTGTCAGAATTACACAATACGAAGTCATTACGATGCAGTGGCTTACGAAATATTTTATAAAATTAGGTTAGTAATTTTTTTAGTCAGTTTCGGTGAAAACGTCGTTACTAGATAGTGTGCTTAATTTTATTCCGATTGTGATTTTGATTGTCACGAAAAATTTTATACAATTACGCGATTATATGAATGAAATTATATAACACAATTGTAACACAAAATACAGGTACAGCTTATTAATATAGATTCCTTTCTATGGAGAATATATAAAATTACAACACCGCATGCCTTAGTTCAATGCACAGATTGCCAGTAGCAGCTAATGTTCACTATCTCTTATTTAGTAAAATGAGTAGAATTTAATTATAATATTTAAATTATTCGTTGACGGTAAAGTGTGATGCTCATGCAGCGACATTTTTTCTATTTTAGTCCATATTTCTGCAATTCGAATTTGCATGCTATTTACCGATTTCACTGCTTCTCCAACAGAAGTTTATGAGACTGATAGTGTAATTATTGCTCGTGTTAAAAGACCTGAAAATATTTATTGTATTCTGTGAGGGAAGTTAATCGAAAATAGTACTCGTAAAAACTATTTGTATATTTAATGCAGCGATTTAAGCCACTGCAGAAATTGTTTTATTCTATGTAATTACACCGTTATTATTAAACTTGGAACTACTAAATTTGTCGATTACATCCATATATCACAAATGGAAAACAATGGCATGAGTAAACCGAACATATTTTTGGCGTAGAATTCAAATATGCAATGAAAATTGTGTTTGGAGTTTTAAAATACAAATATCATCCTGCCCCTGCAGGCGAGACTAGTTATAGTACTGTCCCCTTCGCTACTATCAACTTTTCAACCAGAATTGTTTTCGGCACAATACATCGTTTTTAAGTTATTTGGTTTTCTCACATTTCCTTTTCGAATATATCCACAGGAGAACGAATTTAATGTAAGAGGTTTCAAATCAGTTTGACGACATTCTCCCATAAAATATTTCCGGTTTACAAGCCGCGTCACGTCGGATAAAATTCTCGAGCTTTCGATGGCAAGCTCCGCCATTTTATCAATACTCAGAAGTTAATTACCGTGTAATATGAATGTTGAGTCCTCAATGACACTGCTGCTAACTTGTTGCATATGAATTTCATTCAACGGAAACACCTGAAAAATCAAACACTTCTTTGATAGGTCTCCTTCAGATTTCACGAGAAATGAAGCAGACGTTCATTCAATGATCTTGCCGCATACTATTTATGTTCGAAGTATAACAACTTGGAACACACTAAAGAAATTCCATTTTTCCACCTAACGATGTGGCGCAGTTCACTCATGCATCGTGCGTTTATCACAGCGATGTAAATTTCGCATCTTTAATATCGATTTTATTGGTAACTTCAAAAGTTTTCACTGTTTCAGGACTACAGACAGATGCAAATTGCGATAACGCCGTTTGCAAAAGTGATGCGCACTGTTCCAAAAACACTAACACTTAGCTATACCGTAGGTAAAACTCTCGTTGTGTACTTTACATTATTCTGTACAGCAGCAAGAAATCATTGTATACACTGCTACGAAGACTCGCCAATATATCTTGCGCACAGTTCACTTTTAGAGACAGGGGCATAAACCTCCTAAGGTGTAAGATAGTAAGATCTGTAAAATTCAACTGTATTCACAATGACAAGTTGCGGTTTACAACGAAGAAGTGTACTGTTTCTAGTGAAATGTATGTGGAGCACAGATTTATTTACAAACGCCATTTCCCTGTTTCCGAACATGTTTATGCGTTATCAAGAAACAGCCGAAAAACTACTAACTATGTCCTAAGAGACGTCGTTCAGGCCACTAAAAAACTTACCATGATATTTTAAGTAACCAACTTGACGAAACAATTTTACTTTTGTTAATCCTACAGTTATATACGTTCGTTGGATGAAGAATTGATTTTCTTTTCGTGGTTCGTCTCATTTACTGTACAACATCGGCTCATGATATGTTTTTTTTAGTGTTAACTATATTTATACTAATAATTAAATTGTAAATGTAGGTCTGTCGCTGTAAACTCCAGTTTTCTACATCTACACAATTACTCTGCAAATCACATTTAACTGGCCGACAGAGGACTTATCGAACCACTTTCATAATATTCCTCTACCGTTCCATTTTATAATAGCACGCGGGAAAAAAATGAGCATCTAAATTTTTCCGTTTTCAATCTGATTTATTTTATTATGATGATGGTGTGTGTGGGTGCTAATAAAAAATGTTCGTATTCGGAGGAGAAAGTTGGCGAATGAAATTTCGCAAATAGATCTCGCCGCAACAAATAACGACTTTCTCATAATGATTTCTGCCCCAACTCATGCATCATTTTCCGTGAAACTCTCTCCCATCTACCGCGATAATAAAAAAGGGCCTGAATTTTCTCTATATCCATCTCACTTGGTATGAATCCCACAATGCACAGAAATACTCCAAAATAGGACGGACAATTGTAATGTAAGTAATTTCTTTGGTACAACTGTTACGTCTTACAGCTGTTCTGCCAATGAAACGTAGGCTTTGGTTCGTCGTGCCTAAGATATTTCCGGCAAAAGTACTACATGAATTTTCATATGATTTTCACAGGAAACTTGAGTGAAGTTATTTTTCACAGATACTCATGATTTATTCAAAATCGGATCACGGTGCAAAACTACTTCATATATTGTGTAGGGTTTTCGAGGGAAATTTCAGCGTAACTAGGACCAACATATCGAGGTCGTTTCATAAAAACCGAATCACCGATACAAAAGATATCGCAAATTAAAATTAATTGTATCTTTCTTTTAAACACGTTAATCTCCAAAAGCGCTATAAGAGTTTTTAAATTATTTTCATAGGTAATTTGAGCGTGTCATGCGGTTATATAAGGGCTCAATTTTATCAAAACTGGATCAGAGTAAGTAAACAATCATAATTTAAAAAATTCTGTAGATGCAGTCAAGTGTGTCTATCTGCACACGTTAACCTCCAATCGTACTACATGAAATTTCATGGATTTTAAAGTGTAAATTTGGAGTAGCTTGGAAAACATACAGGCTTCTTTTCTTTCGAATCGAATAAGGAAGAGAAAACTTATTAGGTGTATGCTATGCTTGTAAGTACGGGGTAGCATAGCAAGGAAGTAATAGATGTGCTGTTATTTCGTAGTGCGCCAAAGTAACAATAGATAGTGTTGTTGCGTGTACAGCCTCAATAACCGATTTATTTTCATAAACGTACGTCAGATACGGAATTAAGTAACGCAGTCTTATCCGTAAGAATAGAAACTAACGTTACACAGCAACTTACTAATTTCGCTATATGTAAAATAACTTAACGATATTTCTCTGTTTCTTTCGACAGGTTTATTCGTATTTAAAGCATAACTAAGTATCTTCGCTTCTAACGTAAAATGTAAACTGGAGTAACTAAGTGACCAAACTGCTGAGGTCATTAGTCCGTAGACGTACACGCAACTTGTGCTAAGGACAACACGGCGACGACGGCACTCTAGAGTCGATCATGATGACGAATACCCAGGTTGCAGCATGAAACCCCAAAACACATTAATTACTCGAACGTCATTAACATTTGACCTCATGTAACTTAGTAACAAATGCTCAAATTTCCACGTATAAGATTGAAAATGTGATTTTTCGTCACCAACTTTGAATTTTTCAAAAACTACTGAGCCGCTAGCAAAACAATGAAACACGTGTCTGCTGATATTCAATATAGAACGTCCACACAAAATTTGCTCGAAATCAGTGACACACACATCAGACGTTCTCCTTTTCAGCCATCTAATAATTAGCATGGTTTGTGGTGCCTGGGGAGATATCATCATACAATGACTGAACCTGCAGAAGTGTGACAGTCAATAACGGCTATTGTATTTCTTTCGTGCTCCTAGCTGCACTAACAATGACCACAATTCGAAACCAAGATAATTTTTATATGAAGATACATTGTTCTCTGTTTTATAATTAGTTAATGTGTACAAACTAATTCATTTTGAGAGTGTCACTAGCTTCATGTTATAGAATATTTAATTTTATTTATTATAATACCAGACCCTACCAAATAAGTACAACCTCTAGGGTGAAGCTTATGTGACAAACACTCTCGGCCATTTGAAATTGAGGCAGTAGGGAACTTAGAACTGGAAAGTCTTCCTTGGCAGAAAGTTGAGAGGAAGGAAAGTTAACTGCTTTGCGTTTGTGGATGACTTTGCGATGCAATCAGAAAGTACGGGAGAAGCGACCATCCAAATGAATCTCTTGGATCAGATAGCCATCCAAACAGGACTCACGATCTAAGCTGAAAAGACCAAATTTATGACGAATGACACAGACCTATACTCCTCGAAACGGAGATACGATGGATTTCTATCAGAGAATGGAACGGTAGAGAAAGATTATGAAAGTGATTAATGAACCCTCTGCCAGGCACTTAAATATGATTTGCAGAGTATCTATGTAGAGGTAGACGTAGATGCTCTAGAGAGGACTAAGTTCCGGCGGGAGCGGCCGCGCATTCAGCGACATGGTATCCCAGACCGGGCGGTCATCCCCGCACGGTCACCTTTGTCGATAGGTTTCATTTACATAAGAATTCCTTGCAAGGACGGTCGACTTCATGAAGTTTGCTTTGTTATTTCGGTGTATACTAATTACATTTGGAATCCTTTTTGTCTAAGAATAACCATGCCTAGAAAACGGACGAGTATTTCGCAATCCACAAGAGTGGTTACAATTCTCAGAATTGTGTGGTCGCTTGGCTGAGACAACTAAGTTTATTGAAAAACGGATCCAACAAACATTCAATGTTTACTGGTCCGGGACATTTAAAAGTTATTGTATGCAGATGCCCTTCTTTAACATCTGTTGCGAAGCAAGGGCATATAGCCAGTAAAGAATAACGTTTCTTGTAGATTTTTTTTAATTTGCCAGTTGACCACTTAGGATCACGCTAGAACCTTACTTCCTGTTATTTGACTGAAGTTTTATCTGTCTACAGCGTTCACTGTCCCGTTTCTTTTGATCTTCTGCCCAAGTTCTGCTATTCCTCTTAGATCTTCCTTCAGCTTCAAATTCTTCCAAAAGTTGGACTGTGTTACTGAGTGTGCTTGTTTCTAACAATTAGGACTCTATGATGTTCGACTTTTCTGTATCTTACCTTTCTTCCTTAATCCTAGATGTACTGGTCTTTCCCTTCTAGAAACAGTTGAGTATCTGTTTTGTTAATCTCCTTCCACTGATTCTGTATGAGTGAGCAAGAAATGTCTGCCTTTCCTTCCGCGTACTCTCTGGCATTATTTCCACTTTCTGGTAGACTTTTCCGTTACTTCGCAGTTTCCATCCACCTTCAGTCCGATCTGCACCCATGATTCTTGTTAAAAATTTTCCTTTCCAAGATCTCTAGTTTCTGTCTTGACGACAGAGTTTTAGTGTCTCATTTTTGCATTATAAGGCATGCACTATAGACGTTTTTCGTCAACACACAGGCTCTTGAGATTTTTCCTTTTATACGAAGGGAGAGCAGAGTTGTGCAGGAAAGGGGAAAATAGAATGAGACATTAAAGATCTTTATTTTTCTACATAATTTACAAGCACATTATGACATTTGTCAAACCGCTTATAAGCTGCAAAAAGCCGTACAGGAGAAAATGAGGGCGTTGCATACGGAAGAAGCGTTGAACGGCTATGGCCGAAAGACGACACAGCAGGCTAACGCGCATGTGCAAGACACAGATACACTATTGTTTTATCACGTTACAGGAGAGGAAAGCCTCACGAAAATGTTGCACGATTTGTGGCTAGATCTATTTTGTGAAATTTCATTCACCGAATTTTACTTCTGAATATGAAAATGTTTTGCTATCACCCACCTACCTCGGGAGACAAGACCAACCCCATAAAATAAGAAAAATCAAATCGTAAACGGAACGATTTGGGTGTTCTTTCTTCCGCGCGCTATCAGAGAATGGAACGGTAGAGAAAGGTTATGAAAGTGGTTTACGAAACCTCTGCGAGGCCCTTCAACGTGATTTGCAGAGTATCTATGTAGAGGTATATGTGGATGTAGATCGACCGCTAACAAGCAAATGACTTTCTGTTTCGGATTGTGACGGGGGATGAAACGTAAGTCCACCATTTCACGCCCGAAACGAAGGCCTCATCCATGGAGTGGAAACATCCGTCATGATCTATCCGAAGAAAGTTAAAAAGCTCTCCGTCTGTAGTTAAACTCACCGTTTTCTGGGACGCCCGAGGAGTTTTGTTGCTGGATATTTTGGAGAATTCAAACTTCAATGCTGCGCGGCACTGTGCCACTCTGTCGAATTTGAAAGAAGTGATTGGAAAAGCGGCCTGGCCTTCTCAGATCTGGCGTTCTTCTGTTGGATGGCAATGCGAGACCACACTAGGGACGGCAAAGCAAAACCATACTGCAACTCGTGGTTGGGAGCGCCTACACCATCCGCAATTCAGTCCTGATCTCGCATCAAGTGACTTCCATCTGATTCCAGCTTTGGAGAAGACTCTCGGCGGCCAGCGCTTTGGAAGAAATGCTGACGTCAAACCGAGCGGTCTAAGGCGCCTCTCTGCGGAGCGCACGTTTGTTCGCCGTCTTAGGTTCAAGTCCTCCCTGGGGCATGGGTGTGTATGTGTGTGTTGTCCGTAGGTTAGTTTACCTTTGGTTAAGCTACGGACTGATGACCACGCAGATTGGTCCGAAAGATGTACAAGCATTTGAAGTTTTTGAATCACAGTTCAGCGCTTCTTCCGTATGCAACGCCCTGATTTTTTCCTGGAATGCTTTTTGAAGCTCATAAAACGGTATGAAAAATGTCTCAATGTACTTGAAGAGTATGTAGAAAAATAATGACATGTCTTTAATGACTTATTCTATCTTTTCAAACACAACTCTGCCGAGAGTCGACAGGGAAAACTTATTTTGCAAATCCTCCTCGTAGTTTCACCAAGGCACTTGAACTTTTTGACCTTTTAAACCAGTCGTAACTTCGTTTCGAGGAGTGTAGGTTCTGTCATTTGTCATAGATTTTGTCTTTTCAGCTGAGATCGTGAATCCTGTTTGGATGGCTATCTGATTCGAGAGATTCATTTGGATGATCGCTTCTCCCGTACTTTCTGATAGCATAGCAAACTCAACCACAAACGCCAGGCAGTTAACTTACCTTCCTCTCTACTTCATGCCAAGGAAGACTTTCCAGTGCTAAGGCCGGCCGCGGTGGCCGAGGGGAGTGAGGCGCTCCAGTCACGGTCTGCACGGCCACTACGGTCGGGTGTTCGAATCCCCCCTCGGGCATGGATATTTGTGCCGTCCTTAGGATAAGCTAGTTGATAAGTAGTTTGTAAGTTTAGGGACTGATGACCCCGTAGTTAACTCTCATAAGCTATACAGACATTTGAACATTTGAACCAGCGCTAAGTTCCAAATTATTACAATCTTCTCTAGGACACATCTGAATGGGAGTGGCGGAAGTCCATCACCCTGTCTCCCTACTGCTTTGATTTCAAAATTGCCAATTGCCGAGAGAGTTTGTCACATGAACTTCACCCTAGGTTGTATTTGATAGGTCTGGTATTATAATAAACAAAATTAAATTTTCTATAACATGAAGCTAGTAACACTCTCAAAATGAAATTAATTAGTTTTTACACATTAACTAATTATTAAACACATGACACTGTATCTTCATATAAAAATTAGCTTGGTTTCAAATCGTGGACATTGTTAGTGCAGCTTGGAGCACGAAAGAAATACAGTAGCAGTTGTTGACTGTCATGCTTCTGCTGTTTTAGTCATTGATCAATATTATCTTCCCAGGCACCACAAAGCATGCTAACTATTAGATGGCTGACAAGGAGGTCTCACATGTGTGTCACCGATTTCGAACAAATTTTGCATGTACGTACTATATTGAATATAAATAGTCACGTGTTTCGTTGTTTTGCTAGCGACTCAGTAGTTTTTGAAAAAATCAAGGTCAAAGTTGGTGACGAAAAATCGCATGGAAAGATGAGCATTTTTTACTAATTTACATGAGGTCAAGCTGGCCACAAAGGCCGAACGGTGTACGGCGCGCCAGTCACAGTCTGCACGGCCGCTACGGTCCGGAATCCTCTCCGGGGCATGGATGTTTGTCTCGTCTTTAGTATAAGTTAGTTCATAAGTAATTTGTAAGTTTAGGGACTAATGACCCGGTAGTTAAGTTCCTTAAGCTTAACAAACATTTGAACATTTTCATGAGGTCAAAAGTAATTGACGTTCGAGTAATTAATATGTTTTGGGTTTTCGTGCTGTAACTTAGGTATTCTCAATCATGAGCGACTCTACGAGTGCCTTCGCCGATCTAGTAGTTCAAGGTTTAGACTGTTAAACCGTGGGTCCAGGTTCGAATCGCATCGTGGCAATTTTTGTTAGATTTTTTCGATGTTATTGATAATATTCTCATATTCGTAACACGTTTTCTTGCCTTATTTTGAAGCAGAGCATCGTGAAGTGTGATTAATATTAATTTAAGTGTATTATCTTATTACAGCTGTGATACAAAGTGAAAAAAACAATAAATTTTGATTCTGGATTCATGGGGTGGCGAAACCGACATGACGCGCCACGACAGGACTTGTGTCGGTGATGATACTCAACCGACCTGCACTATTAAAGTGATAACGCCGAAATGCACCTTTCTTTGTCAACCTTGTCAAGTTTACTTGTTTCGACAGGTCAAGAACTTTATCGCAAGACTTGAAAATCGTGTCACAAAAATGTTCAAATGTTTGTATAGTCTATGGGACTTAACTACTGGGTCATCAGTCCCTAAACTTACAAACTACTTATGAACTACTTACGAACTAGGACGGCACAAATATCCATGCCCGAGGGGTATTCGAACCCCCGACCGTAGTGGCCATGCTGACCGTGACTGGAGCGCCTCAGTCCCCTCGGCCACCGCGGCCGGCAATCGTGTCACAATATACGACATCAGAGGAGATGCAATTAAAGTCCATTCCTTGTTCCATAATCAGTTGTGCACGGATGTCTTTCAAGATATGCTTTTATACTCTCGGTACACTTCGAAAGTAATATCGGATAAACTTGTTTCAGCAATATAAATCAGGTATGTGTTCCACGAACGATATCTAGGACAACATGTGAATGTGGCAATGTGCCGTTTGTGTGTTGCGTATGGCGTGTTTTGGTTGTCTTTATGATAAGTTTCACCCTACCGGCTCTGAGAACGCAGACGAATAAACAGCCAGTAATTGGAATTAGATAATAATATACTTTAGAAGTTTAATTTATTTTACTTGTTTTTCTTTCGTTTCTTTTCTTTTCACTGTGTATCACAAATAAAACAGCTTTAAACAGATCACACACTTCATAGAACATTAATCACACTTCCCGATGCTCTGCTTCATAATAAGGCAAGAAAAATAATTACAAATATGATAATAGTGTCACGTTGAAAACTGCTCTGTGACAAATTAATTGTGAAACATATATAATAGATTCGAATAAAAGAAATCATGTAATAATAATGCTGTCGTTGATAAAACTCTTCTGGGTATTAAACCGCATCGTCAATACATCAAATATTTCACCCACGTTTCGGCCGCTATCGCAAGCGCCCATCTTCTGGGTGTTACGTTTACTGCTGGATGAGGGAAAGCTCGTGTCTTAAATATTAAATGTTGCCAGTTATCTTGGTGGTTTCAGAGCTCTTATCATTGGTGTTTGCTTTATTTCTTCCTATTGGTGGAAAAGGAAGTCCATGGTTGGTGTTTATATTAATGTCTGCCATTGGTTAAAACTGGCGAATGAGGAGCGCTGGTAGCAATGACGTAGCTCTGATGCCGAGCGCCGGCTAGAGCGTGCTGTTTGCTCGTTGTACGCGCGGCCGCTGTTGTCTCCGGGCGGGCCCCTATGGACATCCAGAAGATGGGCGCTTGCAACAGCGGCCGAAACGTCGGTGAAATATTTGATATATTGACGATGCGGTCTAATACCCAGAAGAGTTTTATCAACAATGACAACGGCCGCGGAAGCCTTCGTTTACAATAATGCTGTCGTTTAATGGGCAACATAGATATTAAACATAGCGACGATATTACGAGAGCAGTCAGTTTCAGTGTTACCGCCGTAAAACTACGACATACTTTGTAACTTGTCACGACAGAAAGTGAAGGTGATAACCAATATGGTTCTTCCTTCCGTCTTGCCTTTGAAACTTTCGGAGAATTGTGCGTCGAGGGAGAGGGGAGAGGGATGGAGCGGCAAGGGGAGCCTCAATTTATGTCGGCCCGGGCCAGTAGGAAACCCCGATAGCCGGCCGCGGTTGCAGAGCGGTCTGCGGCGCACCACTCACGTTCTGCACTGCCATTACGGTCGGGGGGTTCGAATCTTACCTCGGGCATGTATATTTGTTCCGTCCTTAGTGTTAGCTAGTTCATAAGTAGTTTGTAAGTTTAGGGACATGACCCCGTTTTTAAGTCCCATAAGCTCAACAAACATTTGAACATTTGAAATCCCCCGATAGGAAACCCCACGACACCGGCAGGATTTGACCCGGGACTGCCAGCACAGCAATTTGCGATGCTAACCACTACACCACGCATTCCGTCAGTAGCCTAGCGGCAATTTTATCAAATACAACGCTAAACCAATGTAACAAAAAATTCCAATTTTTGTATAGCTTATGGGACTTATAGGTTATCAGTCCCTAGACTTACAAACTACTTATGAACTAGCTAACACTAAGGACGGCACAAATATCCATGCCCGAGGGGGGATCCGAACCCTTGACCGTAGTGGCCGTGCGGACCCTGACTGGCGCGCCGCAGAGCGCTCGGCCACCGCGGCCGGCTAAAACAATCTAACAAAAACTTTCAGTGATAGAGGTCGAATCTGGATCCACGGTTTGACGGGCTCGGAAAGTCGCCCATGTTTACGAATACCCAAATTACTGCATGAAAACATAGAAACGTTAATTACTCGAACATAATTAACTCTTTACCCCATATATCTTACAAGGAGACCACATGGTTATCGGATTTTAGAATTTCTCTATATTTATGGAACGTGAAGTTCAGAATTTAAATAACAATCAACCAAAGCTATTCGACGGAACTCTCAAAATTTCTCGAGAAAATGAAGTTTTCCAAGTACACGTGAGTACCAATAAATAAATCAACTGCGGCATCCGTTGGTGTAGCTCAACGCCATCTGTAATAAAACAGCTGAGTCAAAACAACATCGAACAATAACGAACAAGCGTTATCGGCGACTGCAAGGAAGCGAACTACATTTATAAAAGAAAGAAAGTGCTAGCACTCTGGTTTGCAACCATAAAGTCGAAGGTTCGAATCCTACTCAGAAAGATTCTTTTTTAATAATTTTTTTTAGGAATACTTGCTCAATTTTATATCTAATGGCAATTTTTAAGAAAATTGCCCGTTTACTTTGTTTATCCGTAATCTATATCTATAAATGTGAATGTCTGTTCGGTGTACGTTTATCACGTCTGAACCACAAGACATAAAGAGCTAAAAATTTGTACAGTTACTAATGTCTACCCGGGGAAGGCTTTAGGCTCGGTTTTATGGCGATCGGATAACTACTTATCTATATACATATTCGAAATATCCACGGGTGTTTTGCCGGTCTATAGTGTCTAACGGGCACAATATTTCGGCGATCATACATGTCGCCATCATCAGGTGAACTGACGGACTGAGCTCCTGGAAACGCGCCGGCACGGAGATCCGCACGCTGCGGCTGCTCGAAGGGAACTGGGTTCTAGCCCGGTACCCTCGGGCCGCGGAGCGACCCCTCCGCGGTCCGCGCCCCGCGCCGCGGCCGCGCAGTGGAACCGATTGCGCCGGCGTCTGAGATGACGTCGGTGTCAGGGCTCTGTCCGCCGTGGTCGTCACTTCGTTACGTTTGCTAGATTTACTCTTAATTAACCCAATCGCTGGTTCCCAAGCTTTGCTAAGATTATAGCCACAGTCACGGTTAATGAGGTCGTCACTTGTGCGAATTTCAATGGCCTCTCTAACGACGCAGTCCCAGTATCTCGACGTCTGTACCAGAATCCTAGTGCCTTCATAGTCCATCGCATGATTCTCCGACAAACAATGTTCAGCGACCGCCGACTTGCTCGAATACATCAATCGTGTGTGCCTCTGGTGTTCAACGCAACGATCCTCGACGGTACGCATCGTCTGTCCAATATATGACTTTCCACACTGACACGGAATCTGGTACACGCCGGCCTTCCTCAAACCGAGATCATCTTTGGCGCTCTCCACCAGTGCACGAATTTTATTCGGCGGACAAAAAACAGTTCCAACCTGGTGTTTTTTCAAAATGCGGGCGATCTTCCCCGAGAGTGCGCCGGTATATAGAACGAACGCAGTGTTTTCATCGATTTCCACAGGTTGTGATGTAGTGGTTGGGCGGAGAGCCCGCTGAATCTGCCACTCTGAGTACCCATTTTTTCGAAATACAGTTCTCAGGTGTTCCAATTCCTGAGGTAGACTCTCTGCGTCGGAGATAGTGCGCGCTCTATGTACTAGAGTTTTAAGTACTCCAATCCTCTGTGAAGGGTGGTGACAGCTGTCTGCGTGTAAATACAGATCAGTGTGCGTTGTATTCCGATATACACTATGACTCAGGGTGCCATCAGCTCTTCTCTTGACCAAGACGTCAAGGAACGGCAATTTACCCTCCGTTTCAGTCTCCATAGTGAATTTGATGTTGGGGTGTATGGAGTTCAGATGTGTAAGGAAGTCAAGGAATTTATCCATACCATGTGGCCAGATGACGAAAGTGTCGTCCACGTAACGGAAAAAGCAAGTAGGTTTCCATTGAGATGATGCCAGGGCTTCCTCCTCGAAATTCTCCATGTACAAATTTGCGACCACAGGGGAGAGTGGGCTACCCATGGCGACTCCCTCCGTCAGTCCGTCAGTTCACCTGATGATGGCGACATGTATGATCGCCGAAATATTGTGCCCGTTGGACACTATAGACCGGCAGTACACCCGTGGATATTTCGATTATCAAATACGTCGGGAGAAACTGAAGAATCATATATACATATGAATGTGAATGTCTGTTCGGTGTACGCTTATCACGTCCAAACGACAAGACGCAGAGACTTAAATATTTGTACAGGGTCCGCACAATGATGTTTTAGACTTAATCATTTTGACAAATTCACAATAGCTAACCATCTACACGTTAATAAACACAAACTAATTGACATCCACATTAACCTAACTGTACTCCACAAACAAATACGCTGCAAAAAACTTGATTTACTTGAACAGTTAGAAATATAGTTACATAAAGAAAAATATACTGGAAACATCTTAACTGAACAAACAGAATTTAGCAGCCACAGCTTTTCCAGTAATTTCAAAAGTTTATTTTTTCCTAGTAACACAAATCCCATCTGACGCATCAGTACACAAATAACGTCACAAAGCGCAACTTCGGTGGCACACTGCACCGTCACTACTGGCGTACCGGCAGGTCAAAGTGCAATGCGGCATGGCACACGCAGAGGCCTCTAATGAGCGACTGCAGAGTTTTGCAGATGCGGGAGTATCACTAGTGCAATAAGGGACCTTTACATTATCTATCTATTTTGGTGTATTTCTGTTTGTTCGAGCCTAAGTACTTTCCTTGTTAGTAATAGAGAAGTGGAACATCTTCATAGCTGTAAGTCTTTGTGTTGTTGCTATTCCACAATCTGTCTCAAGATTAGGAGTGTTTGTGTTAGTGATTGTTTATACATACAAATGTACTCCAATTATCATAATTAATCATAGAAGCACCTGATGATGTGCCCTCAAGGCTCGAAATGCATTGTATAAAATAAAACACAATTTGTGACTGGAGGCGAATACATTTTATTTTACTAAAAATGGCGGATGGGCATGCCCATATACATCCAGGTGCCTTAGTACTGCGAGGCCAACGAGAAAGACAGGCCGCGGCGCGCACGTCATGTCACGTAAGCAAGGCAGTCCTGAGCAGTGGCTGGCCGCTTTGAGGCAGTGGGCTGTGCCCCAGAGGCCAGTCAATTATCTAGCGATCGCGCCGGCTCAGGACTGCCTTGCGTACCTGACATGACGTGCGCGCCGCGACCTGTCTTTCTCGTTGGCCTCGCTAATACCACAGTCTATCACGGACAGTCGCGAAACTCAAGGAAAAAAATTGCAGCTGAAGCGATAGTAGCGCTCCAAGCGGCAGGTATGGAGTAACAGAGGAATTGTGTGATACAGACTAGTTGGTGTTTTTAATGCTGTTTCTTTCATATTTGCTAGTCACTGAACGTTGCATTGAACTTTCTAATACAAATATGGAAACATCATTAAAGTAATATCACTGCTTCTGTTAATGACAGAGTACAATAACGAATTGCCAGTGCAGTGTAATTAATAAGTTGACAATACCTAAGTTGTAATCATATTGTCCGATTTTTTTTGATTTTTTTTTTTTTTTTTTTTTTTTTTTTTTTTTTTTTTTTTTTTTTTTTTGAAAGCAGAAATAAATCGGAACCTGGTGTGCTCAAGTATAAAAGTAACTGATTATGATTATGTTCGCGTTCTTGGTGCATACTGAGATGTTACACGAGTTTTGTTTTAGTGGATTTAGGACATTGTAATATTTTCAAAACTATACACGAGACTAGACTCTACATCCTTTTTAAACCCTCTTTTCACCTTGTCCTTACTTCTGTGCCTTTCATCTGTCATAATTTTTTAGCTACTTGGTAGATATCAAACTGAATATCTTCATGAATGTGATCTGCTAATATTAACAGTTTATATAGGAACATATTATTTATTTGTAGCTACGCATTCACTTGATCAAACTAGTAGGCAACCGCCAATGTTGGTCTACAGGCTTACAATTTTTGTGAAACTGAGGTGCGAAACTTAGCAGCCTCTACTGAAATAGTTCACTGCTATTGGAAACATTTTGAAATAGTGATGATTTGTGACTCTGATTAAGAGCTGAAGTTTGAACGTGATTGAATTTCTAAAAATTTACTTCTATGCGTAAAAGTGTAAGTAGCCACCGTAAATGAACATTTGCTATCATAGTATTATTCTCTTACTTCTGAGTATCCTTTGAAAATGAGAGACATCCATATTACAATTTTGATAGTTGCTACAATTTATAACGCCACAAAAGATCATGAATACAAAGTTTTTTTAATGTACTGCCTCACTCCAGATATACATTCATTACTCAATAGATTTGCGGTATATTTTTCTGACCCAGAGCTTGGCAGCGCTGCAGTCGCGAAGTTGCAACAATTCAAATGTCTGTAAATCTACCGGACGAAACTGCGTGGTCATCAGTCCGTAGCTTACAAACTACTTAAACCTAGTAAACTAACCTACGGACAAACACACACACACCCATGCCCCAGGGAGGACTCGAACCTCCACGGCGAGCAACCGCGCGCTCCGCAGCGAGACGCTTTAGAGCGCTCGGCTACTCCACCGCGGATGAAACACTACAGCAAATGAATTGTACAGGGTTTTTCACTAAGTGTGTTTGCCTCTGTAACTTATAAAATATTAGGTGGCGGGAAATTTTAATGCGGTAGGTCAACACAAGAAATGTTGCACTTTCTGTGGAGCTATGAATATTTTATTGTATCATTTTCCAAAGAGTTACACCACAAAGATATAATTTTTAAATGGAACAATAGTTTTTTCTATCGTGCATTGGATTCGTTCAAACCAGCTGCGTCCAAATCAATTTAAACTACATTCCTATCACTGTTAGTTTGGGAGCTAGAATCCTTCAAAGTTTAGGGGGCGGAGGCTACGACAGCGTAGCTGACTGGCTGGTGGTGAGTCAGTGGGCCGTGCCCCAGGGGATAGCCACTCGGTCAGTCAGCTACGCTATCGCAGTCTCCGCCCCCGGAACTTTGAAGGGTTGTAGCTCCCCAACTACCAGTGAAAGGAATGTAGTTTAAATTGATTTGGCCGCAGCTGGTTTAAACGAATCCAATACACGATAGAAAAAACTATTGTTCCATTTAAAAAATTATATCTTTGTGCTGTAAATCTTTGGAAAATGATACAATGAACTATATAATATTCACAGAATACGAGACATCAACTGCGATTGGGCAAAGCTGAAAATGTATACCCAACCGGGATTCGAACCCGGGTCTCCTGCTTGCTAGGCAGTTGCGCTGACCCCTACACCACTGGGGACACAGTGATGTCCGCCCCTGCAAGGACTACCTAAGTATGCCTCCCGTCAGATACAAATTCCCAGCTTCGCCCTGCTCACAGTACTGAAACTCGTAGTTATGAAACTAATTCCCGTAAGAGTAAGGGCTTCAAATTTGCCCACCCCTACCCACTAACGATGGGATCATTGCCCGTCACCGGCATATTATATATATATACATGTGGCGTCTGTTGCGAAAGGACAGACGTCACTTCTGATCCTGCAGCTGTTATTATTTAATATTCACAGAATATATGACATCAACTGCGATTGGGCAAAGCTGAAAATGTGTACCCAGCCGAAAGGCGAAGCTGGGAATTTGTATCTGACGAGAGGCGTGCTTAGGTAGTCCTTGCAGGTGCGGTGATCACTTTGTCCCCAGTGGCTCCTTTCGGAACAGACGCCACATGTATATATACAATAAACTATGTTCATAGCTCCGCAGAAAGTGTAACATTTCTTGTGTTAACCTACCGCATTAAAATTTCCCGCCACCTATTATTTTATAAGTTACAGAAGCAAACACACTTAGTGAAACACCCTGTATAGGGACCTTACAGCTTGGACGTATGTTATGTGTTCGCGCAACGGGAAAAGGGGGAGGGGCGTAGTACAGCTACCCTCTGAACTGGTCGCACCGCAAACTGCGCATCATGTTGTGGTGGTCTTCAGTACCGCGTGTGACGTCACGTTTGCAAGAAGTCTCGTGAAATGCGTGCAGCACACCTGGCGGTCGACGAGAGGAGGACGGCGGGGCCGCTGCGGCCGGGGCGCGCTGCTGGAGCGCCGGCCACCAATCCTGGCCGGCCGTCAAATCCTCTTAGCCGCGGGCGCTTTCCCTCATTCTTGGCTCTTTTCGTGGCTTCGCGGGGCGAGCCGATCCCGCGCGGGAGCCGCACGAGCCCTAATCTGCGGCTTACCTGCCGTCTCGCAGTGCCCGCTGCCCGCTGCCCGCCTCTTGCGGAAATTTCTGAGCGCGCGCACGTCGCTAATAGCACAGACCAAGGCCCAGTGGTCGACAGAGGCTGGTCTCCTGTACTAAGCTGCCTAAAAATAGAACAGGAAGGCGCAACCTGTCTCGCTGTCTCTGAGACAAAAGACATTCCAGTAGCTTCGGAAGGCAGGCGCCGTCCACACAGTCTACAATCACAGTATAACACAGACGGTCAAGAAACCCTATAAGGGTAAAAGTGCAATTGATGCTAGCGCTTAAAGTAACTAGGGAATGGCGTAATACATATTGAGATGTTCTGCAAAAATTATTTATTTTTATCAATAATGAAAGGAGCAGCATTAGCCGTAAAATCTTTTGCTTTATTTAGGCAAATCGATTTCGGTTTCCAAGAAACCATCTTCAGTGCTGTCAGCAAGTTCAAAACTGCATACTAGTAAAACGTATAGTGACATTTACGTCTAACACATCCATTGACATAGTTAGATACATGTGATACTATCTGGTGTCATACAAAGCCAGCTCAGTTTGAGGTTGTATGACACCAGATAGTATCACATGTATCTAACTATGTCAATGGATTTCGGCTTCATAGGCCATCATCAGCTAACAACTGAATGACGCTAACATTTCTTCACAGATATGCCACTAACAAAGAAGTTATTAAATCACAGATGTTACAAATTCACATGATCACAGGAAAGCGTTACATTGTTACGGCAATCGAGCATCACAAGACATTGGACACATCATGAATATCAAGGGAACTGACACCAACTTCCTCAGAGACCCACCATCAATCCTTCAAGGATGGTCCATCTTCTATGCCAGCATCTGTAATGAAAAATTTCCACATTTCCACATTTCCTCAACCCACTGATGGACCAGGGATAACAGCAGAAGAAGTGATGGTGGCCATCAAAAAGATGAAGAATGGAAAGGCAACCGGTCCAGATGAGACCCCCGGAGAAATCTGGAAATTACAGGGAGATCAGGGAGCAGAATTTCTCGCTTCCCTGTTCAAAAAAGTTGTTACCACCAGTAAGCCTCCACAAGCATGAACCACTACCCCAACCGTGCCTATTTGAAACGGAAAAGGAGATTTCACTGAGTGTAACAACTCAAGACCGATACGTCTTGTTTGTCACACTATGAAGATATTTCAACAGGTACTGGACAAAAGGTCAGAGCGATAGTCTCTGTATATCCTAACCAGCGTGGGTTTGTCAAGAGCTGTGGCACTACGGATGCCCGCCTGCCTGCGGAAATTTCTGAGCGCGCGCACGTCGCTAATAGCACATACCACGGCTCAGCGGTCGACAGAGGCCGCGTCCTGTACTAAGCTGCCTAAAAATAGGAAGCTGCCCCCTGTCTCTGTAACAAAAGACATTCCTGTTGCTTCAGAAGGCAGGCGACGTCCACACGTGCCATAGCCAAACACAGACGCCAATAAACCCTATAAGGGTAAAAGTGTTATTGGTGCTAGCGCTCAAAGTAACTAAGGAATGGCGTAATACATATTGAGATGTTCTGCAAAAATTATTTATTTGGTCACAAACCGGCCTTCGGCTTCATAGGCCATCATCAGCTAACAACTGAATGTCGCTAACATTTGTGATATTCCTGGCCTATGGCCACTTTATATTTCTAGCCGCTGGCCGTTTCTTTGCTAACATCGTACGTGTCTTAAAAGCGGAAGAAAGATAGAAGTGTAGCAAATGTTGAAATGTGGGGTGAGGAGCAGTAGCATATGGCACAGAAGGTGCTGGTTCCCGTGGGAAAGCCCTCCTATGTTACTGGTACTCTCCTCGCATTGGCTGCTGCATTTCATGTCACGTGATTTCTTTTGAAATTAGTTTTGTTTACTATATACTAAATATTAATTATTCAGAGCTGAGAATTTGTGATAAATATCTCTCAAGGACAGGCTAGGTTTTGACAGTTTAAAAAGTTTAAGGTGCCTTCTCTTATTGTAACAAGAGAAAAGCGATTTTGCAGAAGGCGCACGATGGCCCTGTCTCGGCGCGAAACAGGGCGTCAGGTGCCATCTCGCAACGCGCCGCAGTAGCAGTCTCGAGCTGACCACCATACGCGCCGGACCGCGCTGGGCAAGAGTAAAGTTTTGTATAATTGTGATAACAGTCGAGGTCTCAACATGAACTACGGGCAGCATAGCCCGTGTCGGATTAACAAAAGTTGTACATATTTTATTCTTTAGTTAATAAATGGCATCCCTGACAATTAAAAATCTTGCGAGTCGCTTATTATGCTTCCATCCAACACATCTTATTTTAGCCTCACTTGTATGCTGTAGAAGAACCAACGACCTGTGTGCTGTCTTCTTCGCTGGGGACACAACTATAGAAGACAACAGGTCAGTCAGAACTCTATGCTTTCCATTAAGACTTGGACCGCAACTAAGGCACCTCGTACTTACTGTATGGCGGTACAAACGCACACCGCTACGCAACAGCATCCGCAAGGATGTGGAGATTTTAGGGCACTTGTGCGAGGAAGCAGTACTCACTTCTCCGTCCGCAAATAAAACCCTAGGAAGCTTGTACATTTCTTCACAGTTATGCCACTAACAAACAAGTTATTAAATTACAGATGTTACAAATTCACATGTTCACAGGAAAGCTTTATATTGTTATGGCAATCTAGCATCACAAGACATTGGACACGTCAAGAATGTCAAGGGAACTGATACCAATATCCTCAGAGACCCAACATCAATCCCTGAAGGATGGTCCAGCTTCTAAGCCCGCATCTGTAATGAAAAAATTCCACATTCACCAATATTATGTCCTCAACCCACTGATGGAAACTAAATATTCGTTTTTAATGAGGTTTTTTTTGGGGAGGGGGGGGGGAATTAACGTAGATTAAAAAGTTTTAAAGTTACGATTTGTGGTAAAAAGCACGTAATTAAGTAATTAAAAACTGATTGCCTCCAACAGGCGAATAAGAAGGGTCTCCTTTCTTCCAGGAGTGCTAGTTCTGCATGGTTCGCAGGAGAGCTTCCGTGAAGTTTGGAAAGTAGGAGGCGAGGTACTGGCGGAAGTAAAGTTGTGAGGCGGCATCGTGAGTCGTGTCGGGATACCACAGTCGGTAGTGCGCTTGCCCGCGAAAGGCAAAGGTCCCAGGTTCGAGTCCCGGTTCCGGCACACAATTTTAATCTGCCAGGAAGTTTCATATCAGCACACTCCGCTGCAGAGTGAAAGTTTCATTCAAGAAGGGTCTAATTTGGAGGTAAGACTCGTTGCCAGTGAGCTACAACATAGGTATGACGTAGGCTCGCAGAAGTTCGTGCATTTCAACATCGTAGTAGTTTCGAACATGGTTTACAAGTACGAGCCATATGAGCCATTGTAATTAGTAAAAGCAGTATGCATCTTTAAAAGTAATTAACACTGTTTTAGTCTGTATGTTGATGGTGTTCGTTGTCGCCAATATATGAAAAAATAACAGACGGTAACAAAAATTGTTGCGTCGGACCAGAGATAACAACAGAAGAAGGTTGGAAAGGCAACCGATCCAGTTCATACCCCCTTAGTGGGTCATGAGGGAACTGAATTTCTCGCTTCCCTGTTCAGCAAAGTTGTTACCACCAGTAAGCCTCCACAAGCATGAACCACTACCCAACGGCGCCTATTTGGAAAGGAAACGGAGATTTCATTGAATGTAACAACTACAGACCGATACGTCTTCTTTGTCACACTATGAAGATATTTCTGCGGATACTGGACAAAAGGTCAGAGCGATAGTGTCTGTATATCCTAACCAGCGTGGGTTTGTCAAGGGCTGTGGCACTACAGATGCCATCCACGCTGCACGTTTGATGCTGGACAAGTACTCTGAGAAGAGAAAGACTGCACACTTTGCATTTTTGGACTTTGAGAAAGCCTTCGACAGGATCCCATATAATCTGATGCTCTAGGACACGAAAGAGTAACCGGAAATGTACGTGAACTGGATCCAGCTTCACTATAGAGAAGTAACACGTGTAGTCCGGTGTCCTGCTGGAGTCTCTCCACCTTTTAAAATCACCGTTCTTGTTCATTAGGGTTCAACCCTCTCTCCAGTACTACTCATCCTTTGCAAGGACACAGTAACAGCCTATACACAGACCCCTCATCCCTGGACGCTTCTCTATGCCGACGACGTGGTACTGACTCAGAAAACCTGTAAGGAACTCCAAATCCAAGCATAGAATGACTGGCTAGCAGAGAACGACATGCGTCTTAATCTCCAGAAGACGACCTAAAAAAAAAAAAAAAAAAAAAAAAAAAAAAAAAAAAAAAAAAAAATAAAAATAAAAATAAAAAAACAAAGAGTTCAAATACCTTGGATCCATGATAACGTCTTCGAATGAATCCGTACTGGACACCCAGATGAGAGTAAATGTAGCATGTCTGAAGACAAGTCACTGGATGCCTGTACATCTGAAGGCAAAAATTTATAAATCAGTACTGCGTCCAATAGCCCTCTATGGGTCAGAATGCCGACCTTTGACGAGAATACAGGGTCAGGCTCTCCACACAATGGAGATGAAAATGCTACGATAGCCCCTTGGATTGACTCGCTACGAGCATGCAACAAATAGATGTGTCCGCCAAAGGCTTGGTGTAGTTACCATTATATAGAATGCGAGAAAGGCTCGTCTTCGGTGGTACGCCCACGTCATGAGGAAAGAATGCGATTCTGTGGCTGAAACAGCACTCTGATCCAGGAGGACTCCGACCCCGCGGTAGACCGCTCAAGAGGTGGATGGACAACATCAAGGATGACATGTGCGATGCGGATCTCAGTTCTGAAGACGTCCACAACAGAGCTCTGTGGAGGAGACGTAGCAGAAGAGCAGGCCACAAGTAACGGGAAAAATGTTAGGAAAGAAGAAGATGAATTACATATTTACTTGTCACCATATGTGGCGGTGAATTTTTTAATACAAATATGAAAACTTCACTAAAGTAATATACCTATAACAACAAAATGTCAGGGCAATGCAATACAAACGGTTCCACAATAGCAGAGATGTAACCGTATCGACCCAAAACTTCCTCAAAGCAGAAACTAATTGCAAGCTCAAATGCTCAACTTAAACAGGAACTGGAGATTTGCTATCGCTGAACTATGAGATAATCTTAATTAAATTTTCCGTCGGTGCTTAACAGAACATGATAATATTATGAAAAAGGAAAAATTCCTGATGTTCTGCAAAAATTATTTTTTTGGTTACAAACCGGTTTTCGGCTTCTTAGGCTATCATCCACTAACAACTGTATGTCGCTAACATTTCTTCACAGATATGCCACTTTCAAAGAAGTTATTAAAGTACAGATGTTACAGATTCACATGGTCACAGAAAAGTGTTACATTGTTATGTCACTAAATTACACTTATCAATAGATAAAAATATATAAAAAGGCTGATGTTATATATAGGGTTCTAAACAAAAACAGAGGGGGAGGAAGGAGCCACTAAACAATTAGATACATTTTTAAAACATTTAAATTCCCAATACAACACCTAATAGATGATAAACATACAGCTCCAAGTATTGATAAATTAGACATCCTGCACTTTGTAAATAAAAGAACTAAATGAACTTTATTGAAGAACTAGAAATATATAAGCAATCTAAATCACAAGACTGTACTCTATTGAATGAATAAACAGTTTTAAGATACAAGGTTTTTCTAGATTGTTTATCCACACTCTTGTAAGATCATTGAAAAGGTATGATGTACTCATACAGTATAACGGTTTTTTCTTATTTGTTATTTTCTATAAAACAGTGCAGGTATTACATGTTTCAACATGTTCACCTTTGCTCAGTTCTTTACTTACTCTGCTTTATATATAACTCACAAATTCTATCACTGTGTTTTCTCCAGTGTGCTGATTACTCAGACTGTCTTCACTTATCTGGAGTAGTTGCCTCCTAAAACCCCTCCCCTCCCTAATGTTTCGAGTCATAATACCTTTCACAGTAAACCTATTCCATAGATTGATAAAGATGTAATAATACAATTAAATTAATAGTTAATTTCACTGAATCACAAGCAAGGTATGATATACATGTACAGTTCCTCATTGACTGATTAGGTCTACTTCTTTGTATAAGTTACTGCAGTATTCATCATATTGCTTTACTTCAGCCTCCTTCACATACTACACATGTTTTACACCCTTAACGTTTCTGACTAACCCACCCTAATATTGCATATAATGCATACATACACACACACTCAACTGCTCACTTATGTTACTGCCTATCTTAAGATTGAAAGTGATAGCCACCCCACATTACAGCGATAGACCATATATAATTTTAACAACTGTCACAGAGATATACACTTGTGGTGCATTATGTATGGATTTGTCTTTCCACAATTTTTGCTACACCCCTCCCCCTATTATCAGCTATTACCCTTCTTCCATAAAACCCTCCCAAACTAATAACCATATACTTTGCTCACCCCCACACTCGTATCTTACATACCTTACATCCACAGTTACACCATCATATTCACCTATTACATACACACACACAACACACGCACACACACACACACACACACACACACACACACACACACACACACCACTCTCTACCTACTACCTGCTGTTTATTTTAATAGTAAACATTTCCCCCCCCCCTTACCCTCCCCCTGCCCCCCCTCACCAGCTACCTCACTTTCACAATATTATTCTTCCTGTGTGCCACAACTATATTAAAATCATCTCAGATTCTAATTTTTTTCAGTCCTACTCTTGTTTCTTTATATAACCCTACTCTGTTGTGCTTTACTACACAATGTAGTATACCACATCCTCTTCCGCCCCAATTACATCTCACTCCCACACCTGGCCATACATTTTAATGTCTATGTGCAGTTCCTCAAACTATCCTTGGTTGCTTCCTCTTTGTACTGGTTCCTTACCTCCATCCCCCAACCCCACTCCGTCGTCAACCACCTATCACTCTAACCCCTTCCCACCCCATAAATATTTGGATACATATTCATCTACATCTACATAGATACTCTGCAAATCACATTTAAGTGCCTGGCAGAGGGTTCATTAACCACTTTCATAACTTTTCTCTACCGTTCCATTCTCTAATAGCGCGCGGGAAGAAAGAACACCTAAATCGTTCCGTTTTCGATCTGATTTCTCTTATTTTATTCGAATGGTCATGTCTCCCTAAGTAGGTGGGTGCTAGCAAAATATTTTCACGTTCATAAGTAAAAGTCGGTGATTGAAACTTCGCAAACAGATCACGCCGCAATGAATAACGTCTTTCTTTTAATGATTTCCACCCCAATTCGTGCAACATTTCCGTGACGCTTTCCCCCCCGTAACGTGATAAAACAAAACGAGCTGCCCTTCTCCGAACCTTCTCAATATCTTCCGTCAGTCCCACCTGGTGAGGGTCCCACAAGGGGCAACAGTACTCAAGGAGAGGACGCACAAGTGTGATGTAGGCAGTCTCTTTGGTGGAGCTGGTGCATCTTCGAAGCGTTCTGCCAATGAAACGTAACCTTTGATTCGCCTTCCCCACAATATTTTCTATGTGTTCTCTCCAGTCAAAGTTGTTCGTAATTGTAACTCCTAGGTATTTGGTAGAATTTACGACCTTAATGTTTGACTGATTTATCGCGTAATTGAAGTTCAGCGGATTTCTTTTAGTGGTCATGTGTATTACTTCACACTTTTCTTTATTTAGTGTCAATTGCCAATTTTCGCACCAAGTAGAAATTTTGTCTAAATCGCTTTGCAGTTGCTTTTGATCCTTTGTTGACTTTACTAACCGATAAACGACAGCATTATCCGCGAACAGTCTAAGGGAGCTATTCAGATTGTCTCCTAAATCGATTATAAACACGAGGAAGAGTAGGAGACCTATAACGCTTCCCTGTGGAAAGCCAGATATCACTTCTGTTTTACTCGATGACTTACCGTCAATTATAACGAACTGTGTCGTTTCTGATAGGAAATCGTGAATCCAATCGCACAATTGGGAAGATATTCCATAAGCACGCAATTTCATTAGTAGCCGCTTGTGGGGTACAGTATCAAAAGCCTTCCGGAAATCCAGAAACATGGAATCGATTTGAGATCCCTTGTCGATGGCACTTAACACTTCATGTGAATAAAGGGCAAGCTGTGTTTCGCAAGAGCGATACTTTCTGAATCCGTGTTGACTATTGATTAAGAGGTCGTTCTCTTCGAGGTAGTTCGTAATATTCGAACAAAGTATATGTTCCAAAATCCTACTGCAAATCGACGTCAATGAGATAGGCCTGTAATTTTGGGGATCACTCCTACTGCCTTTCTTGAATATTGGAGTAACTTGGGCAACTTTCCAGTCTTTGGGTACAGATCTTTCGCTGAGTGATCGGTTGTAAATTATAGCTAAGTACGGAGCAATTGCATCAGCATACTCTGAGAGGAATCTAGTTGGTATACAATCCGGCCCGGAAGATTTGTTTTTGTTTAGTGACTTAAGTTGTTTTACTACTCCAGGAACATCTACTTCTAAGTTTCGCATGCTGGCATCTGTTCTTGGATTGAATACTGGAGTGTTCACTTCGTCTTCTTTGGTGAACGAATTTCGAAAAGTTGTGTTTAGTAATTCTGCCTTAGCAATACCGTCGTCGGTACTATTACCATTGCTATCGCATAGTGAAGGTATTGTTTGTGTTTTGCCGCTAGTGTACTTCACATATGACCAGAATTTCTTTGGGTTTTCTGCAAGATTACAAGACAGGATTTCGTTGTGGTAACTACTATAGGCTTCTCGCATTGATGTCCGCGCTAGGTTTCGTGTTTCAGTAAAAGATTGACAGTCTTGTGGATTCTGTGTCTTTTTAAATTTTGCATGCGTTTTTCTTTGTTTCTGCAACAGTGATCTGACCTGTTTTGTGTACCACGGGGGTCGGCCCCCTCTTTTATTAATTTATTTGGTATAAATCTCTCGATGGCTACTGATATTATGTCTTTGAAAGTAAGCCACAACTGATCTACACTCGCATTTTTAGTTTTGAAAGACTGGAGATTATCACTCAGGAAAGCGTGAAGCGAATTTTTATCTGCTTTATTGAATAGATATATTTTTCGTTTATTTTTTGTTCATTTGGGAATTTCGACATTTAGTTTCGCTACTACAACTCGATGTTCGCTAATCCCTGTATTTGTTTTGATGCTCTTTACTATCTCCGGATTATTTGTTGCTAGGGTATTTTCGCAACCACTTACTATTCTAGTGGGTTCATGAACTAACTGTTCGAAGTAGTTTTCAGAAAAAGCATTCGGAACTAGTTCTGACGATGTTTTATATTTGCCGCCGGTTTTGAATACGTAATTATGCCAACATATCGAGGGTAAATTAAAGTCGCCACCGATTATAACAGTATGCTTCGGATATCTATTTGAAATGTGATTTAAGCTTTCTTTGAACATTTCGGCAACCGCGTCGTCTGAGTCAGGGGGCCGATAAAAAGATCCAATTATTAATATATTCCGGTTGTCAGGTATAACCTCTACCCAGACCAACTCACAGGAAGTATCTGTCTCAATTTCGCTGCAGGATAAACCGTTTGTAACAGCAATAAACACACCACCCCCTTTTTTATTTATTCTATCCTTTCTGAAGACCATTTGGCCCTTTGAAAAAATTTCGGCCGAACTTATTTCAGGCGTCAGCCAGCTTTCAGAACCTATAACGATATGTGCCTCAGTACTTTCTATCAGCGCTTGGAGCTCTGGAACTTTCCCGATATAGCTGCGACAATTTACAATTGTTATACCACTGGTTTCTAGATCTGCTTTCTTCCTGTGTCTGACCTGCCCCCTTTGAGACTGAAACCCATTTTGTGTATTCCCGAGGCCCTCTAACCTAAAAAACCCGTGTATTCCAATTGTAATTTCTGGTAACTATCCCCCCCTCAAATTAATGATTGGTTATATTATGCCTCCAATTACTTAAACTGCATTATGTAATAATCACTACCATTGTGAAAATGACTTTTTTATTATTTTTAGGAAACCAGCCACCACTTGCTCTTTTTGTGTCTTAGAGCACCATGATCTGCTCTGCAGGATTGTCCTCTTTGGTATATTTCTAGCAAGTTGACTGTTGAACTTTCTTCAGTTGTCTGACTAGATGCACCTATTGTAACACTAGCTTAATATTATTGTAAGCATTCACATTTGTTTGTACATTAGTTCACACATCTTAACGCTTATAACCCGCATCCATAACTTAGTGGTCGTATGAGAATCGCTTCTCAGTTTAATCCCATTAATATTTCAAGCCATAGACGCAATGACACTTTGTTTATATTGACAGTTGCCCTGATAGCGGCATTGTAATCATCCTGCTAGTGTGTCAGCGGTCAGTTCCGAAATATTCCGCCTATGGTACCACTTATCATTGAACTTTTTATACTACTGAATATTAATCTGTAAAGCGTCTGATTTATCAGTCACCTGCTCCTCTTTTTACGCTTTTAATGTCAACTACATCGATTATTACTATTTTTTATCCCACGGCTTTTTTCCCTATTTATTTTTACCCTTTCTCTATGAGGCTCATCCATAGATTGTTAGCAGCTGATTGTTATTCCTTGCTTAATCTCTGCACTTAGTCTCCTGCTAGCATGCACATAAATTAAGCTACAATACTAAAATGAAAGTGTAAATTTCATACCTTTATATGAACATATCTTTTATTATAATCTACTTGTTTCAAAGCTGCATCACTCATTGTATTAGCTTTATAAACTAGGAGTTCTATCACCTGCTACGAGAGACCGCAAAGAAAGTGAACAAGAAAGATATCCTCATTTTTATGGGACATATGAATGCCAAGGTGGGAGACAACAATGAGGTGTTGGAACAGATAATGGGGGTACATGGCGTGGATGAAATGAATGAAAATGGGAAACGATTTAGTGACTTCTGCGCAAGCCATGACTTTGTAATTGGAGGGACCCTGTTTCCTCTTCGGAGATGTCATAAGATAACATGGGTATCCCCAGACCATACTACATAAAATCAAATTGACCACATTGTAGTATCGAGGAAGTTCAGGAGGAGCCTGGAAGATGTGCGGAATAGAAAAGGAGCAGACGCAAAAAGCGACCACCATCTTGTTATTGCCAATTTCCGGATGAAGATTGTAGCTTCCAAAAAGAAATTCGAACCAAGTAATAGAAGATTAGACGCAGGTAAACTGAAAGACCCACAGGTAGCTGAGGGTCTCCAGCTGGAACTCCGGAATAGATTCCAGGCACTGGAACTGGAGATGGCTGAGGATAAGGACATCGAGGAAATGTGGACAGAAGTAAAAATACTTTTGTGCAAGTGAGTGAAAGACAACTTGGCTTTAAAAACCACCTAAGGAAAGACTGGATGTCTGACCATACCTGAATGAAAATCACCTATAGAAAGGAGGCCAAGGGAAGAGTAAACCAGAGCAGGTCCAGGCAACAGAAAGCACAGGCACAAGCTGATTGCAGAGCAGCATTTAAGGAAGTGAAAAGTAGTGTGAGAAGAGACCACAGAAGATAGACAGATGAACAGGCTGATAGAGCAGAGCAGGCAGTGTGAAGGCGGGGGATGCGAAAGAACTTTATGAAATCACTGAGACGATCTCAAAGAAAAGCTCCCAGAGACACCGACCAGTAAGGAACAAATAACGGGTAATACTCACTACACATGATGAACAATTACGTAGGTGGAAGGATCACTGTAACGAAGTCAAAATAGAGACCTTGGTGGTGAGGCAGAAGAACAAGAACGA
The DNA here is from genome assembly GCA_026315105.1 of Locusta migratoria. NCBI lineage: Eukaryota > Metazoa > Arthropoda > Insecta > Orthoptera > Acrididae > Locusta > Locusta migratoria. The sequence goes on from CM048746.1 coordinate 349,478,364, forward strand.
ACTGAATACCGTGATCGTAGCCCCAGCATCGGTGTAAATGCACCCACGAAAGCTGAAATACGGATAGCACTGAAGTAGATAATAAATGGGAAGACCAAAGGAGCAGATAATATAACATCTGAGATGTTGAAAACAGACTTGGACACCACTGTTGAGTTATTGTACATCCTCATAGGGAAGATATGGAAAGAGGAGAAACTGCCAACAGAGTGGAAACTAGGTATTATCGTGAAAATACCCAGAAAAGGAGATGTTACTAACTGTAACAACTTGCGGGGCATTACCCTATTGTCAGTACCGAGTAAGGTACTTTAAACCGCATTTAGGATTCTGTGGAAAAGCAACTGAGGAGAGAGGAGGCGGGTTTTACAAAATCTTATCTCCGAATTATTCTGGAACAAAGTGCAGAGTGGCAACACACTCTCTACCTAACCTTGAAAAGGCTTTTGTCAATCGGAAAGTCATGTGAGATACACTTGCAAAGTACGACATCCCAACGAAGATCATCAGTCCCTGAACTTACAAACAACTTATGAACCAGCTAACGCTAAGGAAGACACAAATATCCATGCCCAGAGGGGGATTCGAACTCCTGACCATATTGGCAGTGCAGACCGTGACTGACGCGCCTCAGTTCCCTCGGCCACCGCGGCCGGCAGTTTAATGTAAGCCAGTGGCTCTGTGCCACATTGCTCACAGAGGACGAAGATGTTTGGATAGACGATTACCTTGGCGATTGATGGGACGTTTTTGATTCATGTCGATCGCCAGCACATAGTCCTGATTTAAGTCAACTGTATTTTTACTTTTGAAGCCTTATGGTGAAATGTTTTTATGCTCATCAAGTAAATTATGTGGACGAACTTACGCAGAGGATTTTCGATGCTGCCATTACCGTAAAGGGAAATATGTATGTCTGTGAAGGGGTGCGGCGAAAATGGGTTCACCTTCGTGAAGTATGTATAGAATCGAATGGTGGGCATTTTGAACACTTATTGTGTTATTAGTAAGACAAAACAAAGTAATTTGGGTCTTATTTTCGTTACTGTACTGTTCTACCAAAGGAAAATAATATCAATTTCATTTTCGTTATGGTTGTGGTGTAAAAAGATGAAATATTTGCTTGTAAGTAATTATTTGGTAATTGGTTAATTTTGTACCCAGGATAACACATTCATTTCGGTAGTTTTCCTTCACTACCATGGTATTGTTGTGAAACAGAAAACATCGAATTACACTTTATTCATTGTTTACGAAAAACAAAATACCGCCGCGATAAAGTGGCCGAGCGCTCTAAAGCGTCTTCCTGCGGAGCGTGCAGTTGCTCACCGTCAGAGGTTCGAGTCCTCCCTCTGGGAAGGTGTGTGTTTGTGTTTGTCCTTAGGTTAGTTTAAGTAGTTTGTAAGCCTAGGGGCTGAGACCCAGAGTTGTTCTCATAACTTTACAAGCATCTGAACATTATTTAATTAAAACATTTTTTTTAATATTATTATGTTTTGAACATATTTAACGCCGAAAATTACGCACGCCTCTGTAATCCATTTGGATGGTGTAACGGAATGTAACTCGTGCGCTCTAAGGCGCTCGCCGTCGGAGGTTCAAGACCTCCGTCGGGCATGGGTCTGTGTGTAGCCCTTAGCATGAGTTAGTTTAAGCCTAGGGATTAATTACCGCAGTAGTTAAGTTCCTTATATTTACAAACATTTGATTTTTTTAACTCGCTGTTTAATTAAATAACTATCTCCATCTTCCGTAGTGAAATCCTCGGTCATATGTGTAACTGCCTTGAGAAAGAGCCGATTCTTTAACGATAACCAATGACCTGTGATCGGATTTTCGTTGCTGCGATAATAATTGTAAACATAACTACAATAGTAGCGTTAGCAAATGAAACGACATTGTTAATCCACTTATCCATACGTATTATCTCAAGACTTTGACTTTCTATGTTTTATTTTTGGAATATTCGCAATGACATTTTTGTTTTAAGTTCATAGCTATAGCATTTATATCAAATACATAGTTAACAGAGAGCAGTGCGCCATGTAGGCACAAAACTTGCGAACAATTTTTGTCAGCAGACGTAGTACGGTAGTCCTCTGGCTAAAATAACGAACGGGTCTTTTACGCTCCTCACATTCGACGAATGTCTATCTGAAATTGATCAGTACCACACAAAAAAATAACAGTAACAGTATAAAATGGATGAAAGACAAAATCGCAAGGTGAGACGACCACTTAGGATGAAAAGCTGCCTGAAATTCAAACAAAAGGTAAGTCTTTTAGTGCCAAGGTAGAGTGGCCGAGCGCCCTAGGGCGCCTTACTCCGGAGCGCGCGTTGCTAGCCGTCGGATATTCTAGTTATGCCTCGGGCATGTGTGTGTGTGTGTGTGTGTTGTCCTTAGCATAAGTTTAAGTAGTTTGTAACCTTATGGACTGGTAACCGCAGCAGTTATGTCGCTTAGATTTACAAATATTTGAAATCTTGTGGTGTGGGGTGAAGGTTTGGCATCTCGCCGCGGCAGAATAGCCGTGAGCACTGAGGCGCCCTGCTGCGGCGCGTGAGGCCGTTCGCCATCGGTGGTTCGAGTCCTCCCTCAGGAATGGATGTTTGTGCTGTTCTTAGTATAAGTTACTTTAAGTTATTGTAAATAGTTCGTAAGCCGAGAGACTTATGACCAATGAAGTTAAGGCCCTCAGATTTATAAACATTTGAACATTTTGTTTGACATCTCCGGCTGCTGTCACGTGAAGTGGGATGGGCTGATTGCTGTCCTTGTCTCTCGCATGGACTTCAGTAGTAGCTGTCGATCCTAAAGTAATTCTGTAGTACCGTACAGCATTTCAATATGTGAACGCTCCGGGAGGAAGAGAACACTTTCCTGTAGTCCTGCAGTTACCTTACAGAATCACAAACTTAGCATCTGGAAAAATACCCTTCATGAAGTGTGTATTTCCCCCCAAGGGCTTGGTGACACTAGATGTTTTAGAAATGAAAGCCTTCAGGTTTCATTCGTTAAAACTCGTGAATTTTCATTCACTTTAAGGCATGTTGACTGATTCTCCCGTCGGTTCTTGGTAGAACAAATTCATTATGAAAATTAAAAACACAGTTTTGTGTATTATCTTTAGGTTTGTTTATTATGTGAATTGATTTTCGGCTTCTTAGGCCATCAACAGACATTTACTGAAGTTTAATCAAGGAACAAGCGTTCGGAACAAACCGGAAGATGTGTTACATGCAAAGATACAAATTAGCATCTTTAATGCAGCAGTTACAATGTAAATAAATATTTAAAAGAAATTTGTAAATTAATAGTAGTCCCAGGAGTAAACATTAACTCTATACCTTGACAAACAGTGCATACATAATCGTTTCAGGCCAACAATAACTACAGTGAATAAAATTGATGACGGGCTGTTCAAAACACAAAGTGACACAAAACCTGAGAAATGTAGAATAAATATTAGGAACATGGAACACTATCGTAATTAAAGAAACAAATATACAAAAATGGAGGAATGGGATGGGAGAGTGTAGGTGGGATGCATTGGAGAATTGTGAAGATTAACAAATCGGAGAGATGCACTCGAACTGAAAAACTGTGAAAATAAACATATTCAGTTGTAGTGATTATAATTAAATACAGAAATAATGTAGCTGCTCGCCTCTGAACCGCCTCTATGTCTTCCTTTAAACTGATCTGCTGCGGGTTCCAAACACTTGAGCAAAACTCAAGACGTGGTCGTACAAGCGTTTTAAACGCGGTCTCCTTTACAGGTGAAGTACATCTTCCCAAAATTCTCCCAATAAACCGAAGTCGGCTGTCTGCCTTACTCACAACTGTCCTTAAATATTCGTCCTATTTCATATCGCTGTGAAATGTTACGCCTAGATATTTGAACGACGCGACAGCATCAAGAAGCTCACTACTAATGCTGTATTCGAACATTATGCGATTGTTTTTCCTACTAATGTGCATCACCTAACATTCTTGCTAGATAGTGAGCTAGCTGCCATTGTTTGCACCAACTAGAAACTTTGTCTAAGTCATCTTATTGCTATTACAGTCATTTAAAGACGATACCCTCCCATACACCACAGCATCATCACCAAACAGCCGCAAATTACAAGTTACTCTGTGCATCAGATCATTTATATAGATAGAAAATAGTAGCGGTCCTATCACACTCCCCTGAAGCACGCCTGACGATACACTCGTCTCTGATGAACACTCGCCGTTGAGATCGACGTACTGCGTTCTATTACTTAGGAAGTCTTCCAGCTAGTCACAAACCTGTGAACCTATTCCATAAGCTCGTATCTTCGTTAGCAGTTTGCAGTGTGGCACCGCGTCGAACGCCTTTTTGAAGTCGAGACAAACACGATCCGACTGTTTCCCTTCATCCATGGTTCCCAAGATGTCATGTGAGAAAAGAGCAAGCTGAGTTTCACATGAACGATGTTTTCTAGACCCGTGCTGATTCATAGAAAGAAGCTTTTGAGTCTCAAGGAAATTTACTATATTCGAACTGAGAATATGCTCCAAAATCCTACATGAAACTGATGTCAACGATATTGGCCTGTAATTGTGTGGGTCAGTTCTCTTTCCTTTCTTATAAACGGGAGTCACCTGCGATTTTTTCCAATCACCAGGAACTTAGCGCTGAATTAAATATTCGCAATAAATGCAAGCTAAGTAGGGTGCCAATGCCGCAGAATACTCTTTGTAAAACCGAACTGGTATTCTATCCGGACCAGCAGACTTTCACGTATTTAGCTCTCTCAGCTGCTTCTCTACACCGGAAATACCTATTACTATGTCCTCCATTTCGGAATTAGTACGCTGATCAAACGATGATAAATTTTTGCGGTCCTCCTGCGTGAAAGATTCCTTAAAGGTTAAATTTAGAACTTCTGCTTTCCGTTTGGTTTCTTCTATTACTGCCCCGGAATGATCAACGAGTGACTGGACAGTGGGCTTTGACCCGCTTATCGATTTTACATGGGACCAGAATTTTGTAGGGTTCTCGGAAAGATCTTTTGGTAAGATATGGCTGTGGTAATTATTGTATGCTTCGCGCATCGATCTTTCTATAGACGCACGAATCTCTACTAACTTTTGCCTGTCACCATTTGCGTGTTCTTCTTTGAATCGAGAGTGCAACAGTCTTTGCTTTCTCAGCAGCTTTCTAACATTATTATTATACCATGGTGGATCTTTTCCATCCTTAATCGTCTTTACTGGCACATATTTCTCTAACCCTTTATTTACAATGCACTTAAATTTAGTCCACAATTCCTCTACTTCTATAGTCCCGGAATTAAACGATGCCCAGTCATTTTCTAAGTGCGATCCTAACATTTGCTTATCGGCTCTTCCCAACAAAAACACGCTCCTAGCCTTCTTGACTGGTTTATGAACTTTGGTCACAATCGATGCTATGACGATATCATGATCACTAATTCCTGTCTCTACACAGACATCGTTAATAAGGTCAGGTCTGTTCGTGGCTATGAGGTCTAAAATATTTCCATAGCGCGTGGGTTGCCGGTTTAACTGCTCAAAACAGTTTTCGGATTCTAAAACTGCTGTAGCAGCATTGGGGGGGGGCGGTAAAAACAACCACCTATTAACTTTTTAGACCTGTTATACGTACCCAGATAACTTCACAGTTACTTTCAACTTCTATCTCAATAGAAACAATATCTTTCTCCTCCTCCAGTTGTATCCAATCTATCTTTCCGATATACATCCCACGACTCGCTAAATATTTCTGCACTTGCCACATCATGATTTAGCCATCTTTCGGTGCCTAAAACTATCTGAGCACAATAATTTACATGCAGTGGGGCAAATTCGGGAACTTTGTTTCTAATACTTTGTAAGTTCGCGGCTAATATTTCGATATTCGAATTTTTGAGCCTAACGTGGCCTGAATTCGCTGTTTGAATGATGACAGGCGAGTGCTCATCAGAGTTAGCGCCTAGACTAAAAAAAAAAAACACCATTTGCACTCCACAAGTACTCTGCTACCCGAGTAGCTGCTTCCTGATCTATCCAGGGGCACCCTACAATTCCCCACCCGAAAACGCAGATCCAGAAATCTGCAGCCATGACTGTCACAGAGTCGGCGAAGCCTCTGGTTCAGACTCTCCACTCGGCTCCAAAGCAAAGGACCCCGATCAAACCTGGGAACAATGCTACAAATCGACAGCTCTGCTTGCATCCCGCGTGCGAGGGCAGCAGCCTCACCAATACCGCCAGCCGCTCATAGGACCTGAGGATGTCCTCAGAACCCAAGCGACAAGCGTCACTGGTGCCGACGTGAGACACGACTTACAGTCGACCGCACCCCGCACCCTGGATAGCCGCCGGCAAGGCCGTCTCCCCATCTCGGATGAGGCCCCCCGGCAGACACACCGAGTGCACGTTGAACTTCTTTTCGGATCTCGACGCTATCTGCGTCCATCTCGCGCCTAACATTGGAGCTCCCAATAACTAATAATCCCCTCCCCCCGTGCACTTGCTCGGACCCTGCTGAAGGAGTGGCCACACTTTCACTCACAGGACGAACGGACGGACGTCCAGCCTCCACATTGGCCTTTCGCGTCGAGCGACGCGAACGCCGTACAACCCGTCACTCCACTTGCGGAGAGGGCGGCTCGACCATGTCCGGTGCACCTGAAGGTGCCTCGGTAGCAGGGACAGAGAGCGAAGCATGAGACACCTGAGGTGTCCCACTCGACGCACCAGACTCCCCTCCATCGCTGCTCCCCGAGACATCAGCCTGAAGACGGCTGATCGCAGCCAACAGAACGCTCAGCTGTTCGCGAACTGCGGCCAACTCCTCCTGCGTCTGCACATAGCAGGCACACATCCTATCACAGAGTAACATATACAGAGACGCAGCCCCCTCTAAACCACTGTCCTACGCTTCCCTCGTAGTTCCGTAAGATGCTAGCAGGTGTCAGGCGGATCGCTTGCTTAGGGTGCCTCTGGCACGTCAGAGGGTAGCGTGGAGGGGAGGGTGAGGGGAGAACTCGTGCCGCCTGCCACGAGGCCACGGCTGTGTCCGGCGTGCCGGCGCTTGAGGGGAGGTGGTGGTGGGGGCAGCCGCTACCTGCCGCCTGCTCTGGCGGCTGCTTCTGACCTCAGCGCCATCATGGGACATCTTACGGAACTGCTGAAAACCCTCCCTCCCCGCACCCCTGAGCGTAGGACCGGGCCCTTACGGAGGTTTCCCGTCTGTATATATTTGTCTGTGATCCTATCCATCCTATCGATACAATTAATTGTAGAAAGTAGAAAACTAAATAACCAACTTTTAAGTAGCCTAGTACTTTAATAAAGGAGGCTGGCAGCTGACTGAACTGTGGTCAGTGGTAAGTACCCTGTCAAAACAACGAAACTGAGTCCGGCAGTTTTCAAAATAAATAAGAATATCTGTGAAATACACCGTTATCAAACGCGCGGGGATATAAGCTTTCTCAAAGCTGAACACGAAATAAGGAAGTGACAATATGGCCGGCCGCGGTGGCCGAGGGGACTGAGGCGCTTTAGTCACGGTCTGCACGGCCACTACGGTTGGGGGTTCGAATCCCCCCTCGGGCATGGATATTTGTGCTTGTTGTTGTTGTTGGTTGTTTTAAGGGGACTAAACAGCAAGATCATCAGTCCCCTGTTCCTAGCTAAGAGAGCACGTAAAAATATGCCACGTCCAATGCATGAGACGTTCAAGGTGAGAATACATGCGAAGACAACATTTAAAGGTAAAAATCAGTAAAGCAAAGGACCAAAGAGACAATAACAGTAAAAGAGCACAGCAGAAGATTGTGGCTGGCCGATCACAGAGATAATGGAGGATGAGCCAGCCATTCTGCACACACTAAAATGCCAGTCATCCATGGGACTGACAGGATGAAAGTTAAAACAGATTAAAACGGGTGAAATGGCAGGTGCCTGAAATATCAGGTTTAGGGACCCACTATTAAATCACATGATAAAAACCAGCAGAGCGAATAAAATCTAAAACACGTTCGACCATAGCAGCATCGTCTCCTAACATAAAAGAAAGCGCATCTGGTAGATTAAAAGATTGGCGCAAGGCAACTAAAAGTGGACAGTCCACCAGAATGTGGACCACTGTCAAGGGGGCGCCACAGTCACACTGTGGTGCGTCCTCCCGCCGAAGAAGGTGGCCATGCGTCATCCATGTGTGGCCGATTCGTAGGCGACAGAGAACAACCGATTCCCTACGAGACGACCGCAGTGAGGACTTCCATGCAACTGTAGAGAGCTTCACTGCTCGAAGCTTGTTGGGTTGAGCGGAGTCAGCCCACTCGGAATACCACAGGCCAAGGATCCTCCGACGGAACTCCAGTCGGAGATCGCTCTCCGGAAGACCAATAGCCAATGCACTGGAGGAAGTAGCCTGCATAGCCAGCTGATCCACACGTTCATTTCCGGGAATGCCGACGTGGCCTGGGGTCCAAACAAAGACCACCGAGCGACCAGACCGAACAAGCCTGGAAACAGACTCCTGTATGGATTGCACTAAAGGGTGTTTCGGGAAACATTGGGCGAGGGCTTGCAAGCCACTAAGGGAGTCGGAACAGATGACGAGAGACTCCCCAGGGCACCCTCTGAGGTGTTCAAGTGCCCGATAGATGGCAACTAGTTCCGCTGTGAACACGCTACTTCCACAGGGCAGTGAATGTTGCTCGATATGCTCACCATGGACGTATGCGTAGCCAGTACGGCCGTCAACCACAGAACCATCCGTGTACACTATTTCGGCGCCACAGAACGACTCTAAAACTGCCTGAAACTGGCGACAGAGACTCAGTGGCGCTACAGATGCTTTCGAGACATGCGCCAAGTCCAGCCGAAACTGTGGACGTGAAAGTGACCAAGGAGCAATGCGGTAAGGCCAGTGAAAAGCAGGAGGGATAGGAAGGGACTCAAGAGACGACAGGACGGAACGAACACGGACCGCGATCGGAAGACCCGACCGCGGTCGTTGTTGTGGAGATGGAAGTGCAGCAGTTGGAAAAAGAAGCCTGCGATTCAGATGGTGCTGTGTCGCATGAACATGGGCAGCATAGGAGGCCAACAGCTGCCGCCGCCGAAATCGCAGGGGAAGGGCTCCAGCTTCAGCAAGTAAGCTTGCCACTGGGCTTGTCCGAAAGGCCCCTGTCGCTAAACGGACGCCACTGTGGAGTACTGGGTCCAAGACCTGCAATGCAGATGGGGCTCCCCTCAGGGGCTCGGCATTAATTTGCTGAGTACGGGCTTGGCGAACCCGGGGTCCTGAGCTGTGAGCTGTGTCGCGCCAACAGTCCGCTACACCGTAAGCTCTGTGCGTGCTTCAACGACCATCGTTCGGCGCGACGGTGGAACGTTGTACGTTTCAGAGCCCGGGGATCTTGGCTTAATCGCCCGGGTCGCGAGGACGGTACAAACCTCTATAAAAACCCCTCAATCTCAAGGTGTGCTACGTGCCGAGGAGATGCATGGCTGTTGAGGTTGAACAGCCGCTAGCGAGCAACCTCTGAGGAACCTGCCGCACCTCAGTTGTACAAGGCTTACCCAGGCAAGCGGGGCTCTGCCTGGGTGGACCTTATTTCCCTAGCTGCTCGTGGGACAGAAATGAAACGAGCCATAAACAGCGTGGGCGGGCGCAAAACCGCCGTCTCTAAGAGAGGAAGAAATGAATTTAATGGTGCGCAGTATGACCCCAGGTCGTTCCCTTCCCTGGCCACACCTTGGGAAGAACGTCAGGCCCTCAACAGATCTGAGCCTTACTCACCCCAGTACTTAGTCTGTACTCGGGCTGATGGGGAATCCTTTACTAATACTAAGCCGCAATTTTTTGTTGAAACCATCGAAAATAGATTTGGCGAAGTCGCATCATTTTCTAAAATGAGAAGCGGGTCTGTCTTAATACAAGCGGCATCCCCTGCACAGTCAAAGGCTTTACTCGCCTGTGACATGCTAGGAGACGTCGCCGTAAGTTTCACGCCGCATAAGACGCTCAACATGATCCAGGGCTTAATATTCCACCGTGATCCTCTGTCACAGACTGACGACGAATTGCGCGCTGATTTAGAGCGGAGAGGAGTTCACTACGTCCGGCGCATCTACAGGGGACCGAAAGATCGCAGGGTTGCCACCGGTGCATTTATCTTGGCCTTCGAGGGCGATGTACTGCCTGAGAAGGTCAAGATAATGATATACCGGTGTGAAGTAAAACCGTAGATCCCTCCCCCTATGCGATGCTTTCGGTGCTGGAAGTTCGGGCATATGTCCTCCCGATGCACTTCCAGCCCCACCTGTAGGGACTGTGGGCGTCCATCACACCCGGACGCGCCATGTACACCTCCTCCTGTGTGTGTGAATTGTGGGCTGCAACACCCACCTTGCTCGCCGACCTGTAGTGTGCTACATAAAGAACGCAAGATCATGGAATTCAAAACCCTGGATAGATTACCGTACTCAGAGGCCAGACGAAAATATGAGCGTCTTCATCCCGTTCGGATGTCGTCATCCTTTGCTGCCATTGCGTCGTCTCCGACCGCTATGGGGACGTCAGCCTCCCATGTCACGCCACCTTCTGTGGCCCCTGTGGGCCGAAAACATCAAACTGCCCCCTTGACGGTTGGGGGCCCTTCCTCTGTTGCCCCCCCACCACCTCTTGTGGGGGCAACTGCCCCACACCCGTTGGGGACTCCGGAGAAGCAGCAGCCTTCTCCGGCACCTCTCGCCAGGAAGGGGTCCCTGGGCTCCCTTCCTCCTATGGTTTCTCCCACTGATAATGTGGGTACCAGTGAGTGGCTGACACAGCCACTTACTTTGACTCGTGGTCGTAGGGCTTCAAGGTCCTCCTCAGTCCCTGAGGCTGAGGTCGAGGCCCTAAAGCCCTCCCAGCAAGAGAAACCAAAAAAGGAGCGAGAGAAGAAAAAGTCGAAGGCTGCTAAGCAAACGCCTTCCACGGTGGACACTGTGCCGCCGCCGCCGCCACCACCACCACCACCACCACCACCACCACCACCACCTCACACATCTGAGGACGTGGTGGAACTCCTCGCCTCACCAGAGGACTTGGCTATCACCAAGACTTTGGAGGCGATGGATGTAGAGGCCCTGCCTCCACCGACGGCGACGACCGGTGATTCTGTGGAACCAACAGCACCGTCGATACTGCCATGCCTCAGCAATCAAGAAGTAGCATGATCTTGCAATGGAACTGTGGCGGCTTTTTCCGCCACTTACCCGAGCTGCAGCAATTACTGTGCCGCTATCCTGCTTTCTGTGTAGCCCTACAGGAAACATGGTTTCCTGTCCAGCGGACCCCAGCCCTCCGTGGCTATCGGGGCTACTATAACAACCGCGCTGACTACAACAGGGTATCTGGAGGTGTCTACATTTATGTCGTCGCCACTGTTCCTAGTGCTGCCGTGCCTCTTAACACGGCTCTCGAGGCAGTGGCTGTTAGACTCAGAACAATGCAGGACATAACTGTCTGCTCTCTATACCTCCCACCAGATGAGGTCGTTTCCCTTGCTGACCTCACTGCCTTGGTCGCGCAGCTACCCCCACCATTTATCCTTTTGGGGGACTTCAACGCCCACCATCCTCTCTGGGGTGGTATACAGCCCTCGGGACGTGGTAGAGACGTTGAAACGTTACTGACACAGCAGGACATATGCCTCTTAAACACCGGTGCACCCACACATTTTAGTATAGCACATGGCACATATTCTGCTATTGACCTATCTGTATGTAGCCCAGGCCTGCTCCCACATTTGAGTTGGAGGGTCCATGACGACCTTTGCGGGAGTGACCATTTCCCCATTCTTCTGTCACTCCAGCACTTTGAACCTGCAGGTTACCCATCCAGATGGTATCTACATCGAGCAGACTGGCAGCGTTACACCTCGGCTGCTGTGGCTTCTGTTCCATTACCAAATGATATTGATACGGCAGTCCAACAGGTCACAGCTATTATAGTCTCAGCTGCAGAGGAGACCGTTCCGATCACCACTGGTTCCCCTCGGCGCAAGGTCCTGCCCTGGTGGACGCCAGAGATTGCTGAGGCTATACGGGACCGTCGGCGAGCACTACAATGCCACCGGCGCCGCCCTACACTTGAGAATCTGATAGCTTTTAAAAGGCTCAGGGCCCGAGCCCGACGACTTATCAGGCAAAGTAAACAGGACTGTTGGGAGCGGTACGTCGCCTCTATAGGCTCTCGTGCCTCCCATTCTCGCGTCTGGTCTCAGGTACAGCGCCTCTATGGATACCGCCCACCAGCGGGAATCCCATCTCTGACCGTCGATGGAACACTCTGTACTGACCCGGCCGTAATTTCTGAGTGCATGGCAGAGCATTATGCAAGATGCTCCGCGACAGCAAATTATAGTGCCTCCTTCCGCTCCCTTAAACAACGGGTGGAGCGAAATCCTCTATCTTTCCACACTCGCCGCCGGGAACTGTACAATGCTCCATTTACGGAATGGGAGTTTACCACTGCTCTTGCTGCATGTCCCGATACCTCTCCGGGACCAGACCGCATACATGGCCAGTTCATCCGTTACCTGTCAGCGGACTTCCATCAGAAATTGCTCGCCTTATTTAATAGGATCTGGACAGGGGGTGTTTTCCCATCCCATTGGCGGGATAGTATTATTATCCCTGTTATGAAACCGGGAGCAGATCCGCTGGCAGTTGACAGTTACCGCCCCATCAGCTTAACAAATGTCCTGTGTAAGTTGCTTGAGCTTATGGTGAGTCGCCGTCTTATGTGGATCCTTGAAGATCGGAGTCTACTGGCCCCACAACAGGGGGGTTTCCGCCAGGGTCGCTCCACTATCGACAATTTAGTGTCTTTGGAGTCGGCCATCCGTACAGCCTTCTCTAGACGTGAGCACTTAGTTGCGGTCTTTTTTGACCTCCGGTGGGCGTATGACACGACATGGCGCCACCATATTCTCGCTACACTGTATGATTGGGGCTTACGGGGTCCACTCCCAATTTTTATCAAGAATTTCCTCTCGTTACGCACTTTTAGGGTGAGAGTTGGTACCTCCTTCAGCTCACGCCGAGTGCTGGAGAACGGAGTCCCACAGGGCTCTGTTCTCAGCGTACCGCTCTTTTTAATAGCGATAAACGGTCTTGCTGCGGCAGTGGGGTCATCGGTTTGTTGTTCTTTATTCGCCGATGACTTCTGCTTATACTACAGCTCTCCTAGCATTGGTGTTGTTGAAAGGCGTCTTCAGGGAGCCATCCGAAGGGCACAGTCATGGGCCACGACGCATGGCTTTACTTTTTCAGCTTCTAAAACCCGGGTGATGCACTTTTGTCGTCATCGGGCTGTTCACCCTGACCCAGAACTGTACCTAGCTGCTGACCAGCTTCATGTTGCAGAAACCCATCGGTTTCTCGGCTTGCTGTTTGACAACCGACTGACTTGGGGGCCACACTTTCGTCAGCTGAAGCAGAAGTGCTGGCGGCACCTAAATATATTGCGATGTCTCAGCCATACTGTCTAGGGAGCTCACCGTCGAACCCTCATGCACCTCTTTCAGGTGCTCATCCAATCACGCCTGGATTATGGGAGCCAAGTATATGACTCTGCATCACCTTCAGCACTGAGGATCTTGGATCCCATTCTACATAGTGGTGTCCGTTTAGCAACAGGGGCATTCCGCACCAGCCCTGTGCCTAGCCTCCTTGCCGAAGCTGGCATCCCTCCCTTGAGGTACGGTCGGCAACAGTTGCTGGCCTCCTACATTGTCCATGTCCACGCTACGCCTCACCATCCAAATCGTAGGTTATTGTTTGCAAATACCGACCTTCCCTCTCCGCAACGTCGACCCAGATCGGGTCTTCCAGTTGCGGTCCGTGTACATTCTCTTCTTTCTTCCCTAGAGTCTTTTCCTCTCCGTCCTGCATTCTCTTGCCTATCTAATATTCCTCCTTGGACCATCCCACGCCTCCAGCTTCACCTGCAACTGTCCGGCAGTCCAAAGGCATCGATTTCACCACAATTACTTCGACACCAGTTCCTGGACATACTTAACATATTCCGTGATGCAGACGTCATATACACTGATGGCTCCCAGGTAGACGGCAGAGTGGGTTACGCCTATGTTCATGGCTACCACACCGAACAGCGCTCCCTGCCCTCTGGCTGTACTGTCTTTACGGCAGAGCTAATCGCAATAACCCGTGCACTCGACCATCTCAGAGCATGCCCCAGGAAGTCATATCTTACCTGTAGTGACTCTCTGAGTGCCTTGCACGCTCTAGACCACTGCTTCCCCAGACACCACTTGGTGCGATCCATCCAAGTCACGGTATTTAGTCTTGGCAAGTCAGGCCGTTCTGTGGCTTTCATATGGACCCCAGGCCACATTGGAATTCCAGGGAATGAACGCGCTGATCAGCTGGCCAAGCAGGCCATCACATGCCAGCGCCTGGATATCGGTACCCCAGAAGGCGATATCCGCTTGGGTCTCCACCGAAAGATCTTTGAGGCTTGGAATTCGGAATGGGCAACAATGAGTATGCCCAATAAGCTCCGTGGAATCAAGCCCACGATAGCAGCTTGGAAGACTTCCCTAAGGCCTTCTCGAAGGGACTCAGTCGTTCTCTGTCGCCTGCGTATCGGCCATACGTGGCTAACGCACGGCCACCTCTTACGCCGAGAGGAACCGCCAGAATGTCATTGTGGAGCTGTATTGACTGTAGTCCACATCTTGTTGGACTGTCCACTTTTAGCCGCATTGCGGCAGTCTTTTAAGCTGCCTCCTGCACTCCCTTTGATTTTAGCTGATGACGCCTCTATGGCTGACTGTGTTTTAGGTTTTATTCGCGCAGCGGGCTTTTATCACAAGCTTTAACGGTGGGTTCGTATGCATGATCTTCAGACATACACCGCTTATAGTTTTAATCTGTTGTCACTTTTGTCTTGTCAGACCCTTTTCCGACTGACAGTTGTATAGTATGTGCAGAATGGCTGGCTCATCCATTATTATCCTAGTGATCAGCCAGCCAACAACATCTGCTGTGATTTTTAGTTGATTATTAGTCCCACCACTACAGTGGTTCCCTTTCGCTTTTTATGTTGCAAATATGACCAACACTGTCTTCATGTACGTCTTCTGTTCTAGTTGCAGGGTGCTTATTTTAATCATCCATGAAACCCTGTGATCTCTTAGCTGGGAACAGGGGACTGATGACCAAGCAGTTTAGTCCCCTTTAAACCCCCAACACCAACCAACCAACCAAGCAGATGGGGCTGCCGAACCATATACAAAGCTCCCGTATTCCAATCGCAACTGAATCAGCGCCCTGTAGAGCTCCCCAACTAGTGTGGCTGAGGCAGCGGAGGATATTGAGGTACCTCACGCACTTCTGCTTGAGCTGGCGAAGATGTGAGCCGGTTGTCGAAGAGCATGCCAAGAAATCGGTGAGTCTCTTCGACACGAAGAAGTTCATCATATAAATATAGCTCTGGGTCCAAATGGACAGCTCGACGGCGGCAGAAGTGCATAACCCGGGTTTCCACTGGAGGAAACTGAAACCCATGGGTTGAGGCCCACGACTGCGCCTTTCGAATGGCTCCCTGTAGACGCCTTTCAGCTACCCCAATGCTAGCTGAGCTGAAATATAGGCAGAAGTCATCAGCGAACAAAGAGGAAGAAACCGATGACCCCACTGCCTCAGCAAGTCGATTGATGGCAATTAAAAATAGGGGTACACTAAGTACAGAGCCCTGTGGGACACCGTTCTCCTGGACGCGAGAGGAGCTGTGGGAAGTACCAACCCGTACCCGAAAAGATCGGAAAGAAAGAAAGTTTTGAATAAAAAGTGGGAGCAGGCCTCTCAAGCCCCAAGCGTGCAGTGTAGCCAGAATGTGGTAGCGCCAAGTGGTGTCGTACGCCTTTCTGAGGTCGAAAAAGACGGCAACAAGATGCTCACGCCTGCTAAATGCCGTACGAATGGCAGACTCCAGGGCCATTAAGTTATCAACAGTGGAGCGGCCGTGGCGGAAACCGCCCTGTTGCGAGGACAACAGACCTCTATGTTCAAGTATCCACATAAGCCGCCGGCTCACCATACGTTCGAATAGTTTGCACAGAACGTTGGTGAGGCTGATTGGGCGGTAACTATCAGCCACCTGTGGGTCAGCACCAGGTTTGATCACCGGAATAATGATGCTTTCCCGCCATTGTGACGGGAAAGCCCCCTCCACCCATAAACGGTTAAATAGGGCGAGAAACTGGTGTTGAAACTCCACGGAAAGGTGCCGGATGAACTGGCTGTGGATTCTGTCCGGTCCTGGAGAGGTATCGGGGCATGCGGCAAGGGCAGTTTCGAATTCCCATTCACTGAAAGTGGAGTTGTACACTTCGGCGCGACGCGTGTGAAAGGACAGCCGTCTCTGTTCAACACGCTCCTTCAGTGCACGGAAGTCCGCACTGTATTTGCATGTTGCAGAGGTGCGAGCATAATGCTCGGCCATGTGTTCTGCGATGGAAGTCGGGTCGGTGCATAGGGTACCCTGGATGCGTAGGCTGGGAATCGCCGCCGGTGGACGGTACCCAAATAGGCGCCGAACCTGCAACCACACCCGAGATGCTGAGGCGCGACGGCCGATGCTGGCGACATACGTCTCCCAACAGTCCCGTTTACCCTGCCTGATGAGCTGTCGAGCCCGGGCCCAGAGCCATTTAAAATCTATTAGGTTTTCTAAGGTGGGGTGTCGACGATGCCGCTGGAGCGCCCGACGATGATCCCGAATGGCCTCAGCGATTTCCGGCGTCCACCAGGGCACAGACTTACGCCGTGGGGAGCCAGAACTGGTGGGAATGGTTGACTCAGCGGCTGAGACTATCGTGCTGGTTACCTGGTCAATCGCCATGTCCACGTCAGCTGGCAGTGGAACAGGAACCGTTGTAACTGAGGTGTAGCGTTGCCAATCAGCTCGACGGAGAGACCATCGAGATGGGCAGCCCGGAGGTTGAAAATCCAGGAGCAACACGAGGATGGGAAAATGGTCGCTGTTGCAAAGGTCATCATGGACCCTCCACCGGAAATGCGGGAGCAGGCTCGGGGTACAAACGGAGAGATCTATAGCTGAGTAGGTGCCTCGTGCCATGCAAAAATGCGTGGGTGAACCAGTGTTTAACAGGCAGACGTCTTGCTGCGATAAGAGCGTCTCTATGTCCCTACCGCGGGCTGTTGTCTGCGCTCCACCCCACAAGGGATGGTGAGCATTGAAGTCCCCCGAATCAGAAATGGTGGGGGAAGTTGTACCACCAGGGTAGCAAGGTCAGTAAATGAAATCATCTCATCTGGAGGAAGGTAAAGTGAACAGATCATCAGTTCCTGCATAGCCCGGATTCGAACAGCCACCACCTCAAGAGTCGTGTGTAGAGGCACAGCGGCACTGGGGACTGTGGCAAGGACGTAGATACAGACACCTCCAGAGACCCTGTCATATACGAGACGATTTTTGTAATAGCCGCGATACCCACGAAGGGCTGGGGTCCTATTAGCAGGAAACCAGGTTTCCTGCAGGGCTACACAAAACGCTGGGAAGCGGCACAACAAGTGCTGTAACTCTGGCAGATGGCGGAAAAATCCGCCACAGTTCCACTGGAGGATCAGAGAGCCTCCCGGTCGCTGGGGCATGCTGAATTTGGCGGCGCGGTAGGGGTCGCAGTATCTTCTGCCGTCGCCGATTTCTGAGGCAGAGCCTCAACGTCCATGACTTCCGCAGACTCGGCAATTGCCAAGTCTTTGGGGGACGCGAGGATCTCTATCTCGTCCTCAGAAGAAGAGGAGGGGGTGGTGGCTAGGTTGCCACCGGGGAATCCTTATCCTTGGGCGGTTTCTTGTCCTTCCTCTTCTTGGTTTCGCGCTTCTCTTTAGGTTTCTCATGCTGGGAGGGCGCTGCCAGCTCAGTCCCCAGGACTGAGGAGCGGCATGCAGCCCTACGACCAGCTGGCAGTACTTTCTGCCGTCCACTGGCATCCGCTGATTCAGCGGGAGAAACCTTAGAGGGAAGGGATCCGAGCGACCCCTTCCTAGCGCGAGGAGCCAGAGCAGGCTGTTGTTGCTCTGGCTCTGGGGTGGGGACCAATGTCCCCTTTGGTGTGGTGGTTACCGCTCTTGGGGGCGGTGGAATTTGAGGTGCCCCCAGTAGTTAGGGGGGCAGAGGTAGATGGTTGGGCCTGGGTGCCCACTAGGACCGACTGTACACATGGTAATTCTATAGATGAAGATGCGGCTGCAGCAAAGGATGTCTTCATACTGATGGGATGCAGTTTTTCGTATTTCCTCTTTGCCTCCGAGTAAGACAGCCTATCCATGGTTTTATATTCCATTATCTTCCTCTCTCTATGCAGAATAGAGCAGATGGGCGAGCAAGGGGAGTGGTGTTGTCCATAGTTCACACAAAGTGGAGGAGGTGCACAAGGGACGTTAGGGTGTTCCGCACGTCCACACTCTCGACAGGTGGAGTTGGCAGTGCACCTGGAGGACATGTGCCCAAACCTCCAGCACTTAAAACAGCGCATAGGGGGAGGAACGTAGGGCTTCACGTCAATCCGGTAAATCATCACCTTGACCTTCTCAGGCAACGTGTCACCCTCGAGGCCAAGATGAATGCGACCCTGTTGCCCTTCGGACCCCTATGCACTCGCCGTATAAAATGAACTCCTCTCTGCTCCAAGTTCTTACGTAGCTCGTCATCGGTCTGCAACAGAAGATCTTTATGGAAGATTATACCCTGTACCATGTTGAGGCTCTTATGAGGAGTGATCGTCACGGGAACTTCACCCAGCTTGTCACAGGCAAGCAGTGCTTGTCACTGTGCTGGGGATGACGTCGTAATAAGGACAGAGCCGGATCGCATCTTTGACATGCCTTCCACCTCGCAGAATTTATCCTCAACGTGTTCAACAAAAAACAGGGGCTTTGTGTTGGTGAACGACTCACCGTCAGTCCGGGAACATACTAAGTATCGGGGGGCATAGGCCTCACCTCGATTTCTTGTCCTACGTTCCTCCCATGGCGTTGCCAAGGCAGGGAACAACTGAGGGTCATATTTCTCAGCATTGTACTCAACCTTTCCTCTCTTAGAGACGGTGGTTAAACGCCCACCAGCGTTACTTTGGGTTCTTTTCATCGTGGTCCCACGAGCAGCTAGGGAAATAAGAGTCCACCCAGGCAGAGCCCCGCTTGCCTGGGGCAAGCCTTATACAACTGAGGTGCGGCAGGTTCCTCAGAGGTTGCTCGCTAATGACTGTTCTACCTCAACAGCCATGCATCTCCTCGGCACGTAGCACACCTTGAGATTGAGGTTTTTTTTTTTTTTTTATAGAGGTTTGTACCGTCCTCGCGACCCGGGCGATTAAGCCAAGATCCCCGGGCTCTGAAACGTACAACGTTCCATCGTCGCGCCGAACGATGGTCGTTGAAGCACGCACAGAGCTTACGGTGTAGCGGACTGTTGGCGCGACAAAGCCCACAGCTCAGGACCCCGGGTTCGCCAAGCCCGTACCCAGCAAACTAATGCTGAGCCCCTGAGGGGGATATTTGTGCCATCCTTTGGGATTAGGTAGTTCATAAGTAGTTTGTAAATTTAGGGACTGATGACCCCGTAGTTAAGTCCTATAAGCTATACAAACATTTGAACATTTTTTTAGTGACAATATGGCACGTAGCTTACAGCAGACGAAAACTATACACATGGTATTTATCAAAATACGCGAGAATAAATTCTTAAAGCAGTATCACAAACGAAATGTGTCAAGTTGGTGAAAAGAAACCTCTTAAAAACAGAAACACTAACGAAAATTAAGAAATAACTTGCAACGAAATTTCACGCAATTATTATTATGATACTTAGCGCTCTGGGTGTTGGGGCAGCGACAACAGCTGGCACTGAACTGACTGCTAACAAACTGAATGCTAATATGTCAAGTAAGCGGGAATAAACCTCTTCAAACAGAAGTACTAACGAAACTGAAGAACTAGACTGGTAAGTTAAATTTCACACAAATTAAATTAAGATACTTAGCGCTGTTCACGATGTGACGCTGGCAGCAGCTGGCACTGGACATTTACCGTCCTGCTTACAACCTCTCTGTAATATTTCGAGCTTTGGCAGTCGTTATATTCGACCATATATTCAGATATATTTTCAGCTGTATTAAAGCATCTCTCAGTTGCGGGCTATCGTTCACATATTTCAAAAACGCTAATAACCAGCAGAGTTATCTCCGCATCTATAAACCGAGTGTGGCGGAGGGTGCTTTATGTACCAGTCACATCCTCATTTTCCTCTTCCAGCAGCGTATGTTACCCAGGAAAAACAACTGCCGATCATAACCACACCACGCGGGGGTCCGTCCGCCGGGTACGGAACTATATCTCGTGAAGCAGAGATATCGTTGTACTCTCAATTGTCAATAAACTTTAGATATCGCCTCTGCGTTCCGCACGCTGTTATGTATGAGCTAAATTAACCACACGTAAAGTATAAACAATGCGTTTTAGCTCTTTTAATTCTTTATAGTATTTTTTCTAAATATTTTAAACCTGACTGTGCCTCAGCAAATGGTTACAGTATAGCAAATTAATAACGTAAAGCTTTTGGTCACACATGTACACTCCTGGAAAATGACAAACGGAGACATGAATTCTTCGACCCTGAAGAGGGAAATTTTATCGACAGATTCTTGACGATGCATACAACACACGATACCTTGGAGAGAGCCGTACGCAAGTGATCACAAAACAACGCAAGCGGCAATTCTCCCGTTGAGACGTTCGTAGAACTGCCGAATGTAGTCTTGCGGAATGGCCTGCCACGCAGTTTCCACGCGGTGCCTCAGCTGGGTTAGATTTCGTGCCGGACGTGCAGACCGCGCAAGATGACATTTCATCCGGTCCCAAACATGCTAAATGGGAGACAGATCTCGGGATCGTTTCGGCCAGGAAAGTGGACCTACACTTTAAAGATCAAGCTGAGTGATACGGGATACATGTGGACGTGTATTGTCCAATTGGAAAATCATATCGCCTTGTTGGTACATTAACGGTAACAAGACGGGTTGAACGATGGTTTCAATATACCGTGCACTGTTCCGGTTCCCTAGACGATCATAACGACTGGAGTAGATTATGGCTCCCTACATGATCCCAAGTAGTGCCTCTGTTGTGTACATTGGGTAAAAGTCTTCAACGAAGGTCGACAAACTGTGGAAGACATGCATCGAGCAAGTCGTCGTAGTATCTTTGAAGAAGTGCATATATTTGCTGCGTCAGTGGACAGTGATCGATGCCAGACGCTTCGTAAGCTCACCCACGAAACCGGACTAGTACAAACTATGGCTGCTCTTTTCGGTCGATGGGACTGAGAAGCCTGTAGCATCCACCATACTCCCCGGACTTAAGGCCTTGTGTCTTTGATTTGATTCCGAAGATGAAGGAACCGCTTCCTCGCATTCGCTTTCAGAACTGTTCGAGAGATTCGACAGGCAGTAGACCGCTCCATTCGTACCATCAACAGAACAGGCTTTCCTAATGGTATACTACGCCATCGCTGACAACGGGTTCTACACAACGCTGGTAAGGTTAGTAACAGGTGCAAACAAGTATCGCTTTTGTATAGGTTGTAAAAATATAGTTGCCACTATTTAAGTTCCAACCCTCGTCGTATAGCGCATCAGAATCAGAACGTCCTGTTACATATAGCGAGTTTGAAGTCACGTCTGTATTGTTTGAATATTGTCGTATACATGAAACACGATGGTGAAGAGCTACACAGCGTTTAACTGCACAAATCGATTTTAGAAAGGAATAATAAGAACGAATACTGTCTTCCCATTTAATTCTCAGGAGTACAAGTAGCCCAACCACTTGTGTTCAGAGGTAGTTTACTCTTGCTTAACAGGCTGTTAGTAAGGACAATGGTAAGAATTTGAATGAAATAAATAACAGGCTTTTACAACACTGATAGCTCTTAAAATTAGCTACTGTAGGCATTACTGATGGACAAGAAATAAAAAAAGTTTCATTTTCTGATTGTGTAAAATAACTATTCGGGACAAGAGATAAGTTGCCTCACTGCAGTTCTAATTTTTGTTTATATTAGAAATTTGTAACACAGAATCTGCTTTACATATGGGTAGAACAGCTAAAAGGGGTTTGCAGAACTGTGTATAATTCCACATATGAATGACACCCACGCAGAATGCATATTGTGACGTTGAACCCTTTGACGACAGTTGCTGACTTTTCAGCAGGTCATACTACTGTAAGGTATTTGGCTTACAGCATTGAAAATGCTAATATTCAAGCTAGATACTCTAAAGCTAAAAATGCTATAAAGTGCTATAAAATATCTAAATATTGGAGAATACAGCAGGCACTCCAGCAAAGACGTAAGTGTTCTGAAAGCTTCACCATCGTAGAATAAACTGAGAAAGTACCAGAAATCATGTCTAACGATAAATTCCGTTCATTTGCTGTACTTAGAATTTTAAAAAACTAAATTACGAAGAAGAAACGCTGTTGGCCGATTTCTACCCATATGTGAAATAAAATTTAAACAAAACCGATAGTTTCTGTATTTTCAAAGAGTCTGAAGCTCTTCTGTAGTTATATATTTAAATTAGATGCAGTTTTGGCGACTTGAATGAATTCACACTCTAATCAAAAGAGTCTTACGCACATTTAAAGCTCTTCAATTTGCCCGCTGTTCGCACTCGGCCGCTTACGAGATTGTGGGGGCTCGGCAAAAAGAAAAGGGGAGTTGGCTGTTTGCCCAGAGAGAAAGAGGCCGTCAGCACGTGGAGCTTATCACGCCACGTCGGAGCGTGTTGTGCACGATACGCCTGTTCTCCACGTCGAAGTGTCTCGCAGCAACGGTTCATCTCCAGGCGCAGTTCTATCACCGAGTTAAATAGTCGTACCACGTGCTTCTTGTGCAAGAACTTTTCGTGCGATAGATTTGTTCGCCTTGGCTGCCGTTGTGAATTAGAATTTTCTGTTGCGGTGTGTGTGCACTTGGATTCCCTTGTCGGGTTTCGAGTGCTGGTTTAACATTTGATGTTTTCTAATTGAAGACCTAACATTCTAAATGTGCTAAGTACCATTTTTTTTCAAAATTGGTTTTATTCGCTCTAAAGGTGCTAAATAAATGCAAGAATATTATACCAAAAGTGATTTGTCATAGGAGAAATGTAAGAGGTTCTCACAGTCACTGACAGATGGCACTGGTCTTAACTACACAGCCTTCTTCCTTCTAAATGTGTTCGATAATCAACTTCTGTGTTCATGCTCGTGACATCAGAGAAGTAATAATGTGTTTATGGCATAAGGGTGAAAGGTCTCGAGGAGCTAACAGCATATCAACATGTCTGTTCCATGTCTTGAATTGCACTAAAAGTATTGTCAGCGTAACTGGTAAAAAAAGGAAACTTGTGATTTGGAGTGACAAGTACTGTGGACAAAATAAAAATGTTTGCAGTGGCTTGTGGTCTATTTGTATAGTGCATAGGTATCTGGTTTCAGGCCACAGTTTCCTATCTTGTGATAAAATTTTGCCTTAATACAAAAGCGCAAGAAAGTAGTTAAATGTTCTGTACCTGATGATTTACAAGAAGTAATTACTTCAACACGCCCTTCTCTCCCATTCAGAACACTCAGAATGGAAAATAAAATGACTTTATTGACTTCGATCTGCTGCTGATAAAGTGATCATTACAACGAAGCTACACATCAGTTCTGCTGCACAAATTAAAGTCACGTCACCTGCAATAGTGTACATCAAAAGGACATTCAGTGAAATTGAACAGTGGGAAAGTGGAAACATCCTGAAAAAAGGGAAAACAGACGATTTCATTTATACACTACTTTCAGTGTTTCCACATGTTCCACGACTGTCTACTGAAAAAAAAAAAAAAATAAATAAATAAAAGAAAAGGCTTGCTTGCTAGGGTACCCTTTATACCACATCTTCATAGTCAGTTTTTGGTTGAATTGTGTAATGATGCTGCAAACTGAAGATATTTATCTGACATTGTTTCATTTCCTATTTATAGATATGTTTCGTCAAGCACTACAGGTTGATATCTCTGTTGGACTTGGCCCATTTAGTCTGAATAACGCAATGTGTAAGACACCTTCTGCTTTCATGTTTTTAATTTTCTTCTTCTCACCAGTTCTATGCAATTTTCTCTTGAGTTGCTCTATAGTTTGTATTAACTGGATATTAATAAACGGTATAATACTGTAAATTGTGTATATTAATTTCGTACGATAAACAATACAGTTTTTTTGCTGTATCTCAGAAGTTTATTTTTGGTCCTTAGCACATTTAGAATGTTAGGTCTTCAATTGTAACCGGCGCTTTCTTCTCCTTTGGAACCGCTCGCGTGTCATTTACCTGCCCGGCGAGTGGAAGTAATTCAGCAGTTTGTTTGGTTCCGTGTCTGATGAACTTTATGTATCCCTTGTCTGTATTAGTGCTTCCTTTGTCTACCTTTATCTGATCAGTACCGGTCTGCAGGTTCGTTGCCCGACCAAGCAGCAGACGAAATAGGTAGTAAGGCACTTTCCTTCAGTGTCCTCTTTTCTGGTGTCTAGGAAGTGGTCTTACTTTGCAGTTATTGTTATTATTTATTTATTTAGCCTAATCAGATTAGGGCCATCGGACCAGGGTTTTACACATACAGTATTTCTTTACACGTGAGTTACCTATAACACATGATTTTTACAGATAAACAATTAATAACATAATTTATACAGGTTGATTCCATGTAAAAGAATGTAAATAATAGGTATATTTTGTATCCCATCCTCGTCGCCACTTTTGTGTCTCGTTTTCGCCGGTTATCCTAGGTGTCGGTGGCCGAGTAGCAAGAGACCGACAGGAAAATAAGACGCACGCGTGTGCAGGTACGGAGGTGACCAACCAGCGGGACAGCAGAAACTAGAAATACTAAGCTAGATTAGTATAAGAGATATATTACATAGAAATAATACAATACGTAACTTGGAGAGTAGCAGACTAGTGGAATGTTCATACATAGTTTAGATAGAGGCCAAGTCTTAACTGGTGCCCATCTGATTCCCAGGCCCTCCTCCCTGTACCGTCGCCGTGGCCCTCAGTCCTACGCCACGTAGTAGCGACATATCTTGGTTGAGACTGTTGCCCCTGCACTTTATTGTTGTTGTTTAAAAGGTTCTTTACCAATGCCATTGAGGGGTTCGTATTTTCGAATTTAATCAAATTGCACGTAAAAGCCAGCAGGCAATATTTAAAAGTTCGTTGCACTCCGAACTGTGGTGTAAATATATCTTTCAAGGTTTACGTTAATTAAGTGTTGTACCGTTCTGTTGGTTATTGGAATTTACTTAAACTGTACTGTTAGACCAGCCGGCAATATCTGAAAGTTTATTGCAGTCTTATCTGTCATGTACAGTACATATTTCTTTCAATTTTTTTTTTAACTACGAGGTATTGTATCTTGCCTCCTACCTTGTTATTTTAAACTGATTAGGTTAATTTGATGAAGGTGTAATAAAAAGATGTTCTACTAAATAGTAATTGGTTCACGTAAATCTTACTTTGCCTTGCCTTTTCCACTACTTGATTGTTGTTGTTGTCGTCATCGTCTCCTCCCCCATTTTAAAGTCACACTAACTTTAAATTGATCTTTTGCTCGTTCTTTGTACTGTTCTGATTTCAGAACCAACACAGTAAACAAGCACTTCGCCCAACAAGTCTAACAAGAAACATAGACGATGCTGAACTGAATTACGGTGGGGATGGATTGTCAACAGCAGCCACTCGCCAATCTACAATTCTGACTTCAGTTATCGTACTTTTTTGTCAGACGCTGTAAAAAGGAGGAATTAAATGGAAAACGTAAAGATTTATGCTTTTCTTTTTTCTGCGTGCTTTTATAGATAGTAACGGTAGAGAAATATTTTAAAAGCGGTTGGATCAACCCCCTGCCATACATTTCAATTTGGTTTGCTATTCTAGAGCGCCGGCCGTGGTGGCCGAGGGGACTGAGGCGCTCCAGTCGCGGTCTGCACGGCCACTACGGTGGGGGGTTCGAATCCCCCCTCAGGCATGGATATTTGTGCCGTCCTTAGTATAAGGTAGTTGATAAGTAGTTAGTAAGTTTAGGAACTGATGACCCCGTAGTTAAGTCCCATAAGCTTAACAAACATTTGAACATCTGAACATTTATTCTAGAGCGCTCATGAACTAATTAAAAGGTTGCTTGAAATTTCCGATACCAGACACAACTATGATTTAAGTGTTAAGAAATATTTAATAGCGACATTTTTCGAGGCTGTGCGTCATCATCATCATCAGGCATACAAAATACATTGCTAAATGTGTAAATTAATCTATATTGGCAACATCTTGATGTAAGTGGCAATGAAGCTGCGAAAACAGAAAATTGACGTATGTAAGGTTATGTCTCTTTATGGGCTGAGACACAAACCTTTTAATTATAGTCATAGTCGACGCAAAGTTAGCATGGCTTTAAATTGCATGAACTAATCGCTCGAAATAATTTTCGGAGAATACGTTCAGTACAATTTTGGACGAAGGCGTTTGTCTGGAGCGTAGCATAGTACGGTAGCGAAACGTGGACGATAAGGAGTTCAGACAAAAAGATGGTAGAAGCTTTTGAAATTTGGTACTACCGGCTAATATTGAAGATTTAAGAGGTGCTGCACAGAAATGGACAGAATACAAATTTCTACCATAACTTAACTAAGAGAGGGAATCGATTGGTGGGACCCATTCTGAGACATCATGGAAACTTCCACTTGGAGGGAATAGTATGGGGTAAAATCGCTGAGGAAGCCCAAGAGATAGATACATTGATCAGACATGTGGATGTGGCTTGCAGTTGTTATGAAATGAAGAGGCTTATACAGAATAGATTAGGGTGGAGAGCTGCATCAAATCAGTCTCCGGACTGAAGACCACAACAACAACAAACTGTAAAAAGTAGTCAGCAATACAATACAGAGGTCAGTTCCTAAGGCGTGTGTGTTTTAAGCGCATCTAAGGCTATACATTAAAGTATGTGGCAATGAAGCTGCGAAAACAGAAAACTGACTTACGTAAGGTTATGTCTCTTTATGGGCTGAGACACAAACCTTTTAATTATAGTCATGGTCGACACAAAGTCAGCATGGCTTTCAATTGCATGAACTAATCGCTGGAAATAATTTTCGGAGAATACGTTCAGTACAATTTTGGACGAAGGCGTTTGTCTGGAGCGTAGCATAGTATGGTAGCGAAACGTGGACGATAAGGAGATCAGACAAAAAGATGGTAGAAGCTTTTGAAATTTGCTACTACCGACTAATATTGAAGATTTAAGAGGTGCTACACAGAACTGGGCAGAATACAAATTTCTACCATAACTTAACTAAGAGAGGGAATCGATTGGTGGGACCCATTCTGAGACATCATGGAAACTTCCACTTGGAGGGAATAGTGTGGCGTAAAAATCGCTGAGGAAGCCCAAGAGACAGATACATTGAGCAGACATGTGGATGTGGCTTGCAGTTGTTATGAGATGAAGAGGCTTATACAGAATAGATTAGGGTGGAGAGCTGCATCAAATCAGTCTCCGGACTGAAGACCACAACAACAACAAACTGTAAAAAGTAGTCAGCAAGACAATACTGAGGTCAGTTCCTAAGGCGTGTGTGTTTTAAGCGCTTCTAAGGCTATACATTAAAGTCCCTTATCCAGCATCAACCATTTTGTTTCTGGTCTGTAACTGGAGCTGAATTCCTGCAGCTCGAAAAATGGATGCTGCAAGCAGAAGAGCAAACCCATTCGTCGCCTTTATGGCGTATCGAATCCCACGGTAAGCTGGCGGAGACATTCGATATCTGCGACGACCTTTTGATTAAATCCCGCAGGGGCAGAGGTCGATAATGTACAGGTCCGAAATGAAATGGCGATTTATTGCTGGTCTTTTTTATAGTTTCCTTTATCGGTAAGCCATTGATCACGCAGTGCGGGAAGGAGGCGTCGCATAACACTGCCTTATTCACTGCAAGTTTCCATCGAGCAGCAAGGCGAATGTCGTGGTTTCGAACTAGGCTGCACTGTCGAGATCTCTACTGTCTTATATTGTTATTGTCAAATGCGAAAAACTATGTTACCGCGGATAACATCCCCTCTAAAATTTTGATGTTGATTTGCTATTTTCCTTCTTTCTTAAACATTTCTTCTACTGGCAGCTGCTCTTATCTCGTACTTGACGCCACGCTTAAATCAGCGTCTTCTGAAAATATAAAAAAAAAATTCAAATGTTTGTATAGTCTATGGGACTTAACTACGGGGTCGTCAGTCCCTAAACTTACAAACTACTTATGAACTACTTACGAACTAGGACGGCACAAATATCCATGCCCGAGGGGGGATTCGAACCCCCGACCGTAGTGGCCGTGCAGACCGTGACTGGAGCGCCTTAGTCCCCTCGGCCACCACGGCCGGCCTGAAAATACAAGCCATAGATAATTTTCTGTTTTGGAGGACTGTTTTTTCTGCGTTTCATTCTGATCTTCTATAAATGTCATACTCGACTCCTTTACGTAGCCAACTCTTTTTAAATATATAATATAGAACACGTAAGATGTCGAAAATTCTTACGCAATTTAATCAACTAAAACATATGTAACAAAATTACAAAATTAAAGTGAATTACTCTTTTTAGTTGTACTTTTCACATACCTTTAGTGGTAATAAGATCACTTTTATTCTTTTTTTTTTTTTTTTTTTTTTTTTTTTTTTTTTTTTTTTTTTTTTTTTTTTTTTTTTTTAGGGCGCACAAGTACTAAGGTTCTTTTAATTACATTTCTTGCCTTATAAAAGGTACATTTAATTCATTGTCCTGTATCCCGCGTCCTCTATAGCTGTTGTGAGTTAATGCATAATTCTTAAACATCGGTGATTTTATTATCACACACTCCTGGCCGTTAAAATTGCTACATCTCGTAGGTTACCTGCTACAGACGCTAAATTTAACCGACAGGAAGATGATGTTGTGATATGCAAATGATTAGCTTTTCAGAGCATTCACACAAAGTTGGCGCCGGTGGGGACACCTACAACGTGCTGACATGAGGAAAGTTTCCAACCGATTTCTCGTACACAAACAGGAGTTGACCGGAGTTGCCTGGTGAAACGTTGTTATGATGTCTCGTGTAAGGAGGAGAAATGCGTACCATCACGTTTCCGAATTTGATAAAGGTCGAATTGTAGCCTATCGCGATTGGCTGTTTATCGTATCGCGACATTGTTGCTCTTGTTGGTCGTGATCTAATGACTGTTAGCAGAATATGGAATCGGTGGGTTCAGGAGGGCAATACGGAACGCCGTGCTGGATCCCAACGGCCTCGTATCACTAGCAGTCTAGATGGCAGGCATCGTATTCGCATGGCTGTAACGGATCGTGCAGCCACGTCTCGATCCCTGAGTCAACAAATGCGGACGTTTGTAAGACAACAACCATCTGAAAGGACAGTTCGACGACGTTTGCAGCAGCATGGACTATCAGCTCGGAGACCATGGCTGCATCAGAGACAGGAGCGCCCGCGATGGTGTACGCAACGACGAACCTGGGTGCACGAATGGCAAAACGTCATTTTTTTCGGATGAATCCAGGTTCTGTTTACAGCATCATGATGGTCGCATCCGTGTTTGGCGACATCATGGTGAACGCACATTGGAAGCGTGTATTCGTCATCGCCATACTGGCGTATCACCCGGCGTGATGGTATGTGGTGCCATTGGTTACACGTCTCGGTCACCTCTAGTTCTCATTGACGGCACTTTGAACAATGGGCGTTACATTTCAGATGTGTTGACCCATGGCTCTACCTTTCATTTGATCCCTACGAAACCCTACATTTCAGCAGGATAATGCACGACCGCATGTTGCAAGTCCTATACGGGCCTTTCTGGACACGGAAAATGTTCGACTGCTGCCATGGCCAACACATTCTCCAGATCTCTCACCAATTGAAACGTCTGGTCAATGGTTGCTCGTCACAATACGCCAGTCACTAATCTTGATGAACTGTGGTATCGTGTTGAAGCTTCATAGGCATCTGTACCTGTACACGCCATCCTAGCACATTCTCCAGATCTCTCACGAACTGAAAACGTCTGGTCAATGGTGGCTGAGCAACTGGCTCGTCACAAAACGCCAGTCACTACTCCTGATAAACTGTGGTATCGCGTTGAAGCTGCAGGGGCATCTGTACCTGTATACACCATTCAAGTTCTGTTTGACTCAATGCCCAGGCGTATCAAGGCCGTTATTGCGGCCAGAGGTGATCGTTCTGGGTACTGATTTCTCAGGATCTATGTACCCAAATATCGTGAAAATGTAATCACATATCAGTACTATTTTTCCAATGAATAACCGTTTATCATCTGCATTTCTTCTTGGTGTAACAATTTAAATGGCCAGTAGTGTATATAGGTGCCCATTTCAGGACTATCTGATGTTCTATTTGATATTATTCCATTTTAAGTGGTTCCATTAATTAGTTCCTGTGTTGCTTTTACCCATCATTTACCTTTCCACAATAATGAGATTCACTTTCTAAAATATTTTAATACCATTAGCAACTACATTAAATACCTCCGCTGCAATATTATTCGACAATATTTTTATGTTAACAAAATATTGGCAATTTTATTGGACCTACACTTCCTCCCTACCAAGACAAAGATTTTTTTACCTGTTTTCTGCTAATTTCCTTGTCTGGTGCTGTACTGAACGTGGAAGTGATTCGTCTTATTTATTGCTAACATTACGAACTTCATAACGTGTTTTCTGTTATTTGCAATACCTTGGTGTTGATTTTCATCTGGAATGATTGTCATAAAGAGCAGTTGTCTCTAATGAGTTCATTTTGAATAACTGAATGACCATACCGCGAAGCCATTAGAATACCCGCGAGACAGGCGGAACGCAATTCAAGTCGTTTGGATATTTTTGTGCATGATAATACATTCAGCGGTATATGAGCACACTGTCGGCAAATATATAGCGGACAGTTATTAATAAAAAAAAGTCGTAAATCGAAATCTAAGCGTGATGGGGGGTTTTTCATGAAGCTAACTGTTTTACCTCATATCACATAAACTATCAGTAGCACTGTGATATAATATATAATATTAGAAGTAATATATGGTAACGTCATTCTGAATGGCGCAGATTTTTTGAGTGAACAATGGGAAAGAAGTAAACGATAAGCTTTTTTCTTTCATCATTTTCTTTCTGTTGTCAGAGATAGAGAGTTTCGTAAAGGTTTTTAATTATGTGTAAAGTTCGGTAAAAGTCGCGAAGTGCTCTCAATCAGTGGATCAAAGATTTTATCGCATAATAGTGTGTTGTTCCCCTACATATTTAACATACCTTATTATGGGTTTTCTAAATTTTAATTTACAAGATACGGTAGGACGCGGTTACAAGTTTCGGCTGGATCGATGCGGCAGCAACAGATGGTCAGGTAACCGTAGAAAGTTGCCGATAGCCAGGCATTGCAAGCAGAGTGGGGGCTTCACCGTGTTTCTATATGGCAGGATCAGCCACACTTCATATCTTAACTAACTGTAAACCCGGCGTTGGCCGGGTGTATTTATCCTACACTCTTGTAGTCCACATCCCCTTCCCCACTCTCTCTGCATCCACCTCTTTCTCTTCCATCTCTCTGTTCGTTTCTACCTTTACCTCTCTCGGCAAAATTTTCTGCAACATACCCTCTGGGTTTAAAGGATATGTGTGCAAAACGTCATAAAAATTGGAGCAAAACTACGCATTATGTAAAATTCCGTAAGTTAAGTACCCTTCACCACGCACCGAACTTTTATACAGACAGTGATATTCCTCTTGTTTTTAAGGTAGAGTGTGCCAAATTTCATCAATATCTGAACAAAACTATAGATTTCTATGCAATAGAAACACAGGGTCACATTGAAAAACGCACTTTGCTGTTCTCAAATATTCCAGTTTTATTTCATACAACCCTTATTCTGAGAATAACGGAAACAACAAAAAATGGATCTGTCAAATCGGTCGAGCCGTTCTCAAATTATGGCGCGACCAAGGTATTTATGGGTCCATTTTTATGTTGCAAAGTACCTCTCCCATGCACCGTAAGAAAATTAAGGAAGACGGTGACCTTTCTCGTGTTTTTAAGGTCAAGCGTGCGTAATTTCGTGAAGATCGGAATGAAACTGCAGATTTCGTGAGTCTGTAGGAGACGTATGCTCCGCGATGCACCTATCACAAAATACTTTCTTATCTGACGTTTTTCTACCTAGAAACGACATTCCTAGCAAATTTCAGCTTCATAGGTGAAGTAGTTTTCGAGATTTCGTGTTTAGTCAGTGAGTAAGTGAGTGTCCTTTCGCTTTTATATAGATTAAGAGATCACTTAATTTTGGATGCAAGAGAATTAAGGGAGACTTGCAAACAAAAATAAATAGTAACATGTAAATGTGTAATGTTAACTTTATTTGATACAGGTCATGCCTGATGCGGCAGTTTTATGGCATCTACAGCGAAACTGTGCTGAGTGGCAGACTTCGTTCATTATTTTGTAAGGGAGGGGGTGAGTTACAAAACGCTTAATAAACGTCCGAAATTACATGCAGGTCCATAACTACTCCCATTTTCTAATAATTGATTCATAAATCTGCGTATTGTCACGCGGTGGCCTCTCATATTTTAAATGTCATATCTCCTGAGCTATGTGTCGTACCCTTTTGTTTTTGGGTCACGAACCTTCGTGGGCGTAAGGTGAACAGGTCACCTACGTTTCATTACAATCGAATGAATGGTTTATGATCACATAGAGGACATACAGACAAACATCCATTTGTGAATCTGGCAGCACAGGAAACTGCTATTCTGAAAAATAAACCAAAAAGTGTTTCTTAAAAAAACACCATTGTTTCCAAGCAGGCAAAACCATTCCTTGATTGACATATTTTAACAACTGATATTGCGATTTGCACATCGATAGAGCCCACAACGTGAGGAGTTTCCAATGGGACATAAAAAAATAGAGGTAAGCAACACTGTTACTGTATATTGAGTGACTGAGAGGGGATGGGCACACCACACTGATAAGTGGAAAGAAATAGTCGTTTGGTGTGTGCATTTGTTTGTGTGTGTGTGTGTGTGTGTGTGTGTGTGTGTGTGTCCGCAATGCAACGAATTCTGGCGAGTTTTTAAGTCCTATACACTAAAGTGACATTAATAATAAACCGCTCTATATGTGAGACTCGGTATTTAATTAAACCATCAAACAAAAGGTCAAATCAAGTGTCGGAATGTTGTAATGGGGCAATTTGTGTATTACTCTCATCATTTCTCACACCATATCTCCTGAACTACACAACGTCGGTGAATTTTACAACAATAGCGACTGTTTTATTACGGTAAAGAATATTTGTACTAAATCTGGTTGAAATCGGTAGATTAGTTTAGGAGTAGATGGGAAAATTGTCTCTTGATATTGCAGTTATTCGCCAAATTTGTTATTTATTACGTCGTAGCTCCGGAACTATCAGTCGTAGGCGGAACTCTACGTCACAGAAATTGTTGTCTGATAGTAAAAAACGTGTGAACTAACTTTGGTTATAACCGGTCTAGTAGTTTGAGATGTGGGACAATATTCGAATGTTTGTTAAGCTTATGGGACTTAACTGAGGGGTCATCAGTCCCTAAACGGACAAACTACTTACGAACTACTTTATACTAAAGACAACACAAACATCCATGCCCGAGAAGGGATTCGAACCCCCGACGGGGAACGGCGTCGCGCATCGCAGTATTGCGCCTCGATGCGCTCGGCCACTGCCTTCGTGATGAATACAGGCCTTAGGATAGAACTGGCGGGAACTCGATCAGCTGTTTCATTGAGGCGGTGGACGGAGCATTCGAGCGTTTGTTTATTTTTAGTTTCATGGTGTTTTTTATTTGTATAATGCCTAGAAATT
This sequence comes from Locusta migratoria, assembly GCA_026315105.1. Classification (NCBI taxonomy): domain Eukaryota; kingdom Metazoa; phylum Arthropoda; class Insecta; order Orthoptera; family Acrididae; genus Locusta; species Locusta migratoria. The sequence continues at coordinate 349,512,462 of CM048746.1, forward strand.
GCTGTGTCCGCGGTTGCCGGTCTAATTACTATGAAGGGAAATATGTTCCAGGGGTTTCTTTTCGTTCTGATGAAGTGAAGGGGAAAATTTAGATTAACAAAATTCCGAGAGAAAGGATGATAGTGCCAAAGAACACAGGAGTCTCCATCCAGCATTTCCATGATAATCAAATTATTCGTGAAACCAGAGCAACTCGACCTGAAGGTAAGTAATCATTAATAGATTACTCTTTTATGGGGTGCAATTAGCGTGGTTATTGTTTTGTAGGTTTCTTAATACTCGTTCCACGTAAAAAGTTGGTTTTGGAAAGTGATGCTGTCTCGTGTTTATTTCCGAATCTAGCATCATATTTGTCCTCTCCTAATGTTTCACAACGCACTCACTCAGACGTCAGAAGAAAGACTCACGAAAAACGAGAAATGGACAAATATACAGAGTGGCTCTCTGAAGACATTAACAATTTAGAAGGCATTACGAATAATGTAGACAGATTTACAAATGTTCAAATGTTTGTATAGTTCATGGGACTTAACTACGGGGTCATCAGTCCCTAAACTTACAAGCTATTTATGAACTACTTACAAACTAGGACGGTACAAATATCCATGCCCGAGGGGGGATTCGAACCCCCGACCGTAGTGGCCGTGCAGACCGTGACTGAAGCGCCTCAGTCCCATCGGACACCGCGGCCGGCAGACAGATTTACCCACAACGACTGGCTAGTTACAAAGCATGACAAACAAGTGTATTTAATAAGAATAGAATTTAAGGAATGCTCTTCTATTAGAAAAGTTTTGACATTATAAATAATTGTGAAATTTCCGTAGTGTGTGATGATGTAAACATAGAAGCTTGAAAGAAGGTTTGATTGGATTTTAGAACCAAAACTTGTGTTTTACACATATTCTAAATTTCAAAATTTATTAAATGCTGTAAAAAATATAGAGGGTAAAGAAATTACAGTTCAGGAAACCATGAGTAAAATTCAGATACTATTAACTGAATGTATGGATAAAAGTGGAGATGATGATCTAATATTAGGACTTAATTTCATAAATGAACAGCTGCTGCTTCTCACATTCAGACATCTGAAGTTTTGAATCAATACCCTACAAAGCTACAAAAAGTGTTCGTTGTGATGTAGCTGCACGAAAGTCTTCAATATTTACGTAACTTGTGTAGTTAGAAATTATTCACTGTAAGTAGTCATTTACTGGTGCTGTCATACTATTAGGGGAGACACGAAAAGTAAAAGTTTGGTTGACCTTAAATGAAAAGTGTTTGCAATGTTATAGAGGGCACAATATAGATTTGAAATGTTTATTAGTGACGGATTAATTCTCGTAACTTTCACCATAAATCAAGATAAATCGATCAAATGTGAAGGCCGTAAACTCCACAAAATACCTAGGAACTATTACTTCAGACTTAAATTGGAAAGAGCACGTAGATATCGTGGGAAAGGCGAACCAGAGACTGCGTTTTATTGGCAGAACCCTTAAAACATGCAACAGAACTACAAAAGAAACTGCATACACTACGCTTGTCCGTCCATTTTTGGAGTATTGCAGCCCAGTGTGGGATCCTTATCAGGTGGGTTTGACGGAGGACATCGAAAGAATCCAAAGAAGGGTAGCTCGTTTCGTATTGTCACGATACAGGGGAGAAAGCGTTATGGAAATGATACAGGATCTGGGATGGGAATCATTACAACAACGGCGCTTATCGCTGCGGCGTGGGCTACTTGCGAAACTCCAATCGCCAACATTCTCCTCCGAATGCGAAAATATATTGTTGACTCCCACTTACATAGGTAGAAATGATCATCAGAATAAAATACTAGAAATCAGAGCTCGAACAGAGAGATTCAGGTGTTCATTCTTCGCACGCGCTATTCGAGAGTGGAATGGGAGATAAATAGTATAATTGTGTTTCGATGAACCCTCTGCCAGGCACTTAAATGTGATTTGCAGAGCATCCCATGTAGTTGTAGATATTTTGTCATGGACATTTCCCCGTTTCTTTATAATGTATGTATTTCTGTATATTCCCAGTATTAATTCCTACACTAACAAGGATATTAGGTACCACGCAGTTTAACGTAGTGAATGTACATTATCATAAACATGACAAAGTGAGGTACAGGAGTCGTCTTTACGTACGTCTGCATACGAATCGGCCGCCTCAGCGCCGCCTCAATGCGTGACGTCATCAAGCCGGCCGCGGTGGCCGAGGGGACTGAGGCGCGTCAGTCACGGTCTGGACGGCCACTACGGTCGGGGGTTCGAATCCCCCATCGGGAATGGATGTTTGTGCCGTCCTTAGCTAGTTCATAAGTAGTTTGTAAGTTAGGGACTGATGACCCCGTAGTTAAGTCTCATAAGCTGTAAAAACATTTGAACATTTTTTGACGTCATCTAAGCTATGCTACGGCCTGTATTTATCACGAAGGCAGTGGCTCGGCCGCTCCGCCGCGGCGATGTGAGACAAACACAAACGCAAACATAAATTCACTGAAGAAACAAAGAAACTAGTAGACCTGGCTCATAGCGTGCAGGGGCCCCGCAGACACGCAGAAAATCCGCGATATGACGTGGCGTGGACTCAACTGACATCTGAAGTAGTGCTGGAGGGAACAGTCACCATACAACTTGCAGGTCGGTAAGAGCACGAGGGGGCGAGACCTCTTCTGAACAGCACGTTGCGAGGCATCCCAGATATGCTCGGTAATGTTCATATCTGGGGAATTTAGTCACCGGCGGAGTTGTTTAAAGCCAGAAGAGTGTTCCTGGAGCCACTAGGTATCAATTCTGGGCAAGCGGGGTTTCGAATTATTCTGCCGGAATTGCCCACGTGCCGGCCGCGGTGGCCGAGGGGACTGAGGCGCTCCAGTCACGGTCTGCACGGCCACTACGGTCGGGGGTTCGAATCCCCCGTCGGGCATGGATATTTGTGCCGTCCTTAGTATAAGGTAGTAGATAAGTAGTTTGTAAGTTTAGGGACTGATGAACCCGTAGTTAAGTCCCATAAGATTAACAAACATTTGAACATTTGAATTGCCCACGTCAGTCGAAATGCACAACGGAGATGATGGATGAGTACGTACGCGTCATTGGTCAGTCGTACCTAAACTTATCAGTGTTTCCCTATCACTCCAACTTGTAATTTATCTGGCCCAGAAAATCTCGTTTCTTTATAATAATGAAGTAAAGGATACCTTCTTTAACCAAGCCTTTATCTACGTATATTGATGTGATTTGTATAAAATGTGATAATATGTTGTAAAACTGTTTTATTACAACAATGACAATATTCATTTAGTTTTTTGTTAAAACTGTATGTGTTCAAAACCTGATAGCGGTATTGCACAAGATTGTAATTTTAACAAAAATGTCGTTACTAACATTATCTGATGTCTTCCGTAATCTAATGACCTTAATGTAATACTTTGCTGACTGTAAAACTGCACATTTAACTTAATTTAACCATTTAAATAATGTAAACAAACCTGCTACTGCTCTAATTGTAATTTACTTACGATCTTTTGTTTTGTTTTATTTTGATACGAAAATCCTATCATTGCATTTGTCATAATTTTGTGTATCTTTACTTGAGGCAAGATTTATTTATCTTCCACAGACAAATTATTAAATAATTGTAATATTAATTTCCGTGTTCTAGAATGTTCTCGAAAATAGGAATGTATTAATACGCGCGAATTGGCGCGCAGGCATTCAGTCATGGAGCAGTTTTAGGACAGTCAACAAGCAGTCTTCCTTTAATCATTATGTAGAACACAGTGAGTCTAAGGCAGTATAACAGATGTACAGGATACAGTCAATTATATGAAAACACTAGCTGAAAACCCGGCGTTGCCCAGGTATGTATTTATTTATTTATTCGAACCCTGAGTTAGTACTTTTCCTATCCACTCTCTCTCTCTCTGTCCATCTCCTTTTTCTAAAAACATGTTACATTTATCAGAGAATATATAAGAAATCAGAGGTAAAAACGCACTCGTTTAGAAGAATGCAAACACTAAATTCTACAATAATGATTGTAATAATATCACAGATGGATCACTTGATATAATGCGCGAAACGTCAAATCGATTTTTTTAGAGAGATGTATTAAAGGAAATTTCTTTTTTACTGCTTTATTTATTTATTCTTATATTTCCTTATTCGTATGCGTATCCTTACAGAGAAAGACCTGAAGACATTGTAGCACACATAGACCAAAGATATGGTCTATGGCATCAAGTTTCGCTGTATGTAACCTCCTTACTATAGAGTCGCAAACGTCAACGCTGGCCTTCAGTCCGATTTTTTTAAATTTTTTTTTATTTTTTAATAATTTGACGCCTTTCAACCACCACGTCTTCCACCCCTTATAGCTATCGGCATGGAACTACTATGGTGTACAACGGGAGACTTCGGACAATTATACACAGACCATTCTTTTGCGTTCTGTAGTTTTCGCTGCAGAGCGAAATATTAACACACACACACACACATGTAGAATTTTATATACACCGATATCTTTCCATCCCAATATACTCCACCCTTTTATCATTATCAATCCTCAAGCAACAATGCAATCAATAAAACCATTTTCAAAGAGTAAATATAATTTTCAAAGAATCATTATTGTTCCGCATTTCGTGTTATATTCTTCAAATTACTAAATATCTATCAGATCGCTATAAAACCGTTCCTAAAACCTTACTCAGGTATAAATTAGTAACTGTACAAATATTTAAGTCTCTGCGTCTTGTTGTTTGGACGTGATAAGCGTTCACCGAGCAGACATTCACATTAATATGTATAGATAAATAGCTATCCGATCGCCATAAAACCGTGTCTAAAGCTTTCCCCGGGTAGACATTAGGAACTGTACAAAATTTTAGCTCTTTATGTCCTGTGGTTCAGACGTGATAAACATACACCGGCCGTAACTTTAAAGCCAAACGGCAGTCAGCAGCTGACTGCCGAATGGAACGGAGCGCAGCTAACGCACAGTCCGGCTACACAACTACCTGCGCAGCAGAGTCCACCCGCCAAGTTACGTGGCGCGCGCTCTAGTGATTGGGAAAAAGCGCAGGTGACTCCCGTTTATAATAAAGGAAAGAGAACTGACCCACATAATTACAGGCCAACATCGTTGACATTAGTTTCCTGTAGAATTTTGGAGCATATTCTCAGTTCGAATATAGTAAATTTCCTTGAGACGGAAAGCTTCTTTCCATGAATCAGCACGGGTTTAGGAAACATCATGTGAAACTCAGCTTGCCCTTTTCTCACATGACGTCTTGCGAGCCATGGATGGATTGTGTTTTTCTCGACTTCAAAAAGGTGTTTGACGCGATGTCACACTGCAGACTGCTAACGAATATACGACCTTAAGGAATAGGTTCACAGATATGTCACTGGATAGAAGACTTCCTTAGTAATAGAACGCAGTACGTTGTTCTCGACGGCGCGTGTTCATCAGAGACGAGTGTATCGTCAGGCATGCCCCAAGGGAGTGTGATAGGACCGCTATTATTTTCGATCTATATAAATGATCTGATGGACAGAGTAACTTGTAATTTGTGGTTGTTTGCTGATGATTCTGTCTTTAACTGTAATAGCATGCAGGATGACTTAGACAAAATTTCTAGTTGATGCAAAGAATGGCAGCTAGCTCTCAATGTAGAAAAAATGTAAGTAGCAAAAACAAACACAAAATGTTCGAATACAGCATTAATAGTGAGCTTTTTGGTGCAGCCGCGTCGTTCACATATCTAGGCGTAACACTGTAGAGCGATTTGAAATATAACAAACATGTAATTTCAGTTTTAAGTCGGACAGCTGACTTCGGTATATTGGGAGAATTTTGGGTAGATGTTTCTTCAACTGTAAAGGAGATCGCATATAAAACGTTTGTACGACCACGTTTTGAGTATTGCTCAAGTGGTTGAGACCCGCAGCAGATCAGTTTAAAGGAAGACATAGAAGCAGTTCAAAGGCGAGCAGCTGGATTCATTACTGGTAGGTTCGACCAATGCGCGAGTGTCACGGAAATGCTCCGGGAACTCAAATGGGGATCGCTGGAGGAAATACGACGTTCTTTTCGAGAAATTCTGTTGAGGGAATATAGAGGGCCGGAATTTGAAGCTGAATGTAGAACGATCTTCCTGCCGCCTACTTGCATTTCGCGTAGTGATCACAATTGACAAGGTAAGAGAAATTATGGTTCGTACGGAGGCACGTAGGCATTCTTTTTTTCCCTCGTTCTATTTGGTAGTGGAATAGGAAAGGAAATGCCTAGTAGTGGTACAGTGTACCGTCCGCCACGCACCTTACGATGGATTGCGGAGTATGTATGTAGATAGATGTAATAGTTTGATATACTTTGCGAACGAATTAGTCTCTTCAGTAGAATTTCTTTGGTACCTTATTGGTGAAAGTAGTCTAGTTTTTTTTTCTTGTCTCTAATAAAAGAAATGTACAGTGAATCTAGAATAGGGGAAGCCTATGTCTTAACTTCTCCATCGAGACTGGATAAGATGGTGTTAAGTGTTAAAACTTATCTCACGAAAGTACTTGTTAGTTATGCTTGTGAAGAATTTTGTAAAAACTAATTAAATGAAAGTAAATACGCTGTCTGTTGCTTGATATTAAGTCCGAGAGGTATAAAAGTATGCAAAAACTATTAAGTTTGTTGCTGTACTCATAATGCTGTATTTACGTAGCTCTGTTGCCAATCATTATTGATACTTTTCCACATTTTGGCGTAATAAATTTCCTTTTACTGTTCTGATTCACGTAATGTAATGTAAACACTAATCTTAACACAACAGAGATTGAAAGTACTGACTTTAAATGAAAGAACTAAAACACCAGAAATTAGTGAACATAATTACTCATAATTTTCTGAACTGTAAAAAGTAAACGCATCTGACTTTGTAGAGTCATGATTTTTTACTCAGTACAACGGCCTCAGACTGATTCAGTTCCTAACAATAAGGAAACTGAGCAGAAAAGAGGCACAAACAATTTTTTATGTAATTGGACTTTAGAAATTAGCTGGCCTAATCTGACTGCGTAATGAATTCATTTCGCAAATCTATCCAACAACCTTTACTCGTGGCACCTGTGCGCAAAAGACAACTTACCTCGTCTTGAAAATACATCAGCGCCAAGGCGTAATAATAATTTGCATCTGAAATTGCGATTTGCAACGCAAATTCAGATGAATAGCTGTGGCTTTCTGATATTGTAAGTAAAATACGGAACATTCAAAGTGAAATGCAGGTTCCTGACTAAGATAAATTATTGAAATCATTCCCGTTTGAAAAATTACTCAACTTCAAAGAAACCTGCGGAAGAACAAGGCTCCTCTTCTCATTTACTGTAAACTCATTATTATAAAAGCAAAGTTCACTTTCAACAATCAAGGCTGAATAATAATTTCCTGTATTCAAAGTTTCTTAATCAGAATTGTTAATTAACAAGAAAGTCTTTTCTCATAGACTGCATCCATATTCTTATTTTCTTAAAAAAATTCCTTTGACGACTATTGTAGCGTCCCCTGGAGAAACCATATTAATAGGTCATAGATAAAGTGTTATTTAGGTCGTCAATGAACTGTTTTTTTTTTTTTCTCTTAATAAAGAAATTTTCATATTGTCGTGAATGTGATATCAGCTCTTTGTTCGAGTACTACTTAAACAATTGTACAATGTATAATCTGTCTTTTCTTGTTCCTGTACGTGTCATGTCGTGATCTGAAAGGACGATATTATTATAATTTTGCGAGAGTCGCTGTTAAATTTTTTTTGTTCTCAACAATAGTAATCGAGGTCTGTTAAAAGATTGTAAAATATCAGAAATTTTGAACAGTATACAGTATTTTTCATAGTAACAGCACCCATTCAAATATTTTAAGTATTTTCAGGATTTTAGCTCCAGTTTCAGCATCTTCAACATCGGCCGCTGAAATGCAGGCACCGTCCGCCATTTCATAGTTAATTCTATTTAACAGTTATTAAACGATTCAGTGACAGGTGTTGAAATAAAACAGGCCTTTTAAGAATTATTTTTCAGCGTGGATAATGATCCAGGACGGCGGTGGAATAATTATAATGATTCAAATCTTAATGAAATTTGCATAACTAGTTCTACGGACCAAACTGAAGGGATTCATAGAAGGGTTTTTTTTCTGAATTGTGACGTGTAAAGATCTTGAGCTAACAGTTATAATACTGATAGGCAATTTTCCCAGCCCCACAAACCACAGACATTGCCGAGGTGGGGTGGCTTGCGTGCCTCAATGATGCAGATAGCCGTACCATAGGTGCAACCACAGTGGAGGGTTATCTGTGGAGAGGCCAGAAAAAAGTGTGTTTCCTGAAGAGGGGCAGCAGCCTTTTCAGTAGTTACAGGGGCAACAGTCTGGATGATTGATTGAGCTTGTCTTGTAACATCAGCTGACATGGCTTTGCCATGCAGTTACTGCGAACGGCTGAAAGCAAGGGGAAACTACAGTCGTTACTTCTCCCGAGGACATGCAGCTCTACTGTATGACTATATGATGATGGCGTCTTCTTCGGTAAAATATTCCGGAGGTAAAATAGTTCCCCATTCGGATCTCCGGGAGGGGACTACTCAGGAGGATGTCGTCATCAAGAAAAATAAAACAGGCATTCTACGGGTCGGAGCGTGTAATGTTCTAACCCTTAATCGCGTAGGTAAGCAAGAAAATTTGAAAAGAGAAATGGATAGGTTAAAGTTAGATATGGTAGGGATTAGTGAAATTCGGTGGCAGGATGAACAGGATTTCTGATCAGGTGAGTACATGATTATAAATACAAAGAAGGCTGTATACGTGGAAGAGACCAGGAGACACTTGAAGGTACCAGATTGACTTTATAATGGTAAGGAATAGAAACCAGGTTCTAAACTGTAAGACGTAACCAGGGGCAGATATATACTATGACCATAACTTATTGGTTATTAACTGCAGATTAAAACTTAAGAGACCGCAGAATGGTAGAAAAGTTAGGAGATGGCACCTGGACAAATTGAAGGAACCAGAGGTGGATGAGAGTTTCAGAGGGAGCATTAGGCAATGATTGGCTGAAACGGGGAAAAGTAATACAGTAGAAGAAGAATGGGTAGCTCTGAGAGATAGGGTAGTGAAGGCAACACAGAACCATATAGGCAGAAGGACAAGGCCTAATCGAAATCCCTGGATAACACGGGATACACTGAACTTAACTGATGAGAGGAGAAAATATAAAAATTCAGCAAGTGAAACAAAAAGGGAGTACAAACGTCTCAAAAATGAGACTGACAGGAAGTGCAGACTGGCTAAGCAGGAGTGGCTAGAGGAGAAATGCAGAATTGTAGAAGAATGCATAACTAGGGGAAAGATAGATACCGCCTACAGGAAAATAAAAGAGATATTTGGAGACAAGAAAAGCAGCTGTGTGAATATCAAGAACTCAGGGAAAACCAGTACTAAGCAAAGAGGGGAAAGCTGAACTGTGGAAAGAATATATGGAGGGCCTATACAAAGGAAATAAACTTGAAGGCAATATTCTAGAAATGGAAGACGAAGTGGAGGAAAATGAGATAGGAGATATGATACTGCGAGAAGAATTTGACAGAGCGCTGAAGGACTTGAGTCGAAACAAGGCCCCTGGAGTAGATGATATTCCGTCTGAACTGCTGATATCGTTAGGAGAACCAGTCGTGAAAAAATTGTATCAGCTGGTATGCAAGATGTATGAGACAGGGGAAATACCCTCCGACTTCAAAAAGAATATCGTAATTCCAATTCCGAAGAAAGCAAGTGCAGACAAGTGTGAAAATTACAGAACTATCAGTTTAATAAGTCATGGTTGCAAAATACTAACACGAATTGTTTACAGACGAATGGGAAAACTTGTGGAAACCGATCTCGGGGAAGATCAGTTTGGATTTAGGAGAAATGTAGGAACCGGGAGGCAATACTCACATTACGACTTATCTTAGAAGATAGGCTAAGGAAAGGGAAACCTACGTTTTTAGCGTTTGTCGATTTGGAGAAAGCTTTTGACAATGTCGACTGGAATACACTCTTCCAAATTCTGAAGGTAGCAGGGGTAAAATATAGGGAGCGAAGAGTTAAATTCAACCTATACAAAAACCAGACAGCGGTTATTAGAGTCGAAGGGCAAGAAAGGGACGCAGAGGTTGGGAAGGGAGTAAGACAGGGTTGTAGCCTTTCCCCAAGGTTGTTCAAACTGTACATTGAACAGGCAGTTAAGGAATGGAAGGAGAAATTTGGAGAGGGCATTAAAGTGCAGGGTGAAGAAATAAAAAACCTTGCGTTTTGCTGATAACATTGTAACTCTGTCAAAACAAAGGACCTGGAGGAGCAGTTGAACGGAATGTACGGTGTGTTGAAAGGTGCGTATAAGATGAACATTAACAAAACAAGGGTAATGTAGTGCAGTCTAAGAAAATCAGGCGATGCTGAATATATTAGATTAGGTAACGAAAGTATAAATGTTGTACACGTGTTTTGTTATTTGGGCAGTAAAATAACTTGAAATGGTCGCAGTACAGAGGATATAAAATGCCGAATGTCAAGGGTTTGAAAAGCGTTTTTGAAAAAGAGAAATTTGCTAAGATCAATTATTAATGTTCTAATGTTTGTAGAGCTTATGAGAGTTAACTACGGGGTCATCAGTCCCTAAACTTACAAAGTACTTATGAACTAGCTAACACTAAGGACGGCACAAATATCCATGCCCGAGGGGGCATTCGAACTCCCGACCGTAGTGGTCGTGCAGACCATGACTGGCGCGCCTCAGTTCCCTCGGCCACCGCGGCCGGCTCAAATATTTATTCAAGTGCAAGGAAGTCTTTTCTGAAGGCATTTGTGTGGAGTGTTGCCTTGTACGGGAGTGAAACTTGGACGATAAACAGTATGGACAGGAAGAGGGTAGAGGCTTTTGAATTTTGATGCCACAGAAGAATGCTGAAGATCAAGTCGGTGGATAGCGTAACTAATGAGGAGGTACTGAATTGGGGAGAAAAGGACTTTCTGGCATACCTTGACTAAAAGAAGGAAAGCGATTGGTAGGACACATCAAAGAAACGTGAATTTAGTTTTGGAGGGAAGTGTGTGGGTTAAAAATCAGAAAGGGTGACCAAGAGATGAATACAGTAAGCAGATTCAAATTGATTGGGTTGCCGTTCTCATGAGGAGATAAAGATGCTTCCTCATGATAGAGTAGGGTGGAGAGCTGCATCACAACAACAACAACAACAGGATGTATTTTCTCACAAGATGGGAACATAGTGTAGGAACTGCAATAGAGGTGCAGCAAAGCTAATGCACTAAGTGCCCATGTACGATCTACTCTCTTCTGTAAGAAGGAAATCAGTACTAAGACTAAGTAAGCAATGTACCTGTCTTTCAACCAACATTGTTGTATGGGAGTGAATACTGGGCGGATACAGGAGTGAAAACTGGGTGGATACAGGATTTCTTATTAATAAGGTTGAGGTTACAGATGTGAAAGTAGTAAGGATGACTGCAGGTACTCACAAATGGGGATAAAAGCAGGAGGGTGTCCATAATGGGCAAATGAAAGAAAAACTGGAAATGAACACCGTAGATGAAGCTGAGATGGTGGGGTCATGTTACACGCATAGGAGGAGCAAGATTTCCTAAGAGAGTCACGGGTTCAGCTGAAGAGGGTAACGATTCCAGGTAGACCAAGGAGAAAGTACTTGAATTCAGTCAAGAACGATTTTGAAGTGACAGGCTTATCATATGAGACATCATTAATAGCACTGAAAAGGGGATAATGGAGGAATGTTATTAAGGGCACTATGCTCCAGACTGAAAGGGATAATCTGATGGTGACGATTAATTGTGAACAAATAAATAAACTGTGACGAAATTATAACCAAATTTGCTATCGGGCAACGGCTATTCTTCATTTCGTTTATGCCTATTTTACGAATTTTTTAAAATCATATCTGCATGAATATTGTGCTATTTGTTTTTGTATATAAATCCTAAAGCTGGTTATAACATTAATTTCTTATGGACCGTACCCTTTTTCATTACGTTTTGCGACATTTTGTTCATAATTCTTGCAAGAGTCGTTAACTAAAACACAACTTGAAAGAAATGCTTTTTCATAATTCATTATTAACTTCTTCAAGCAATGATATAAATTTATGGATGAATCTCATGTAAAAATATTTCGTATATTGAAACATTTCCGTTATGAATTTATCTCGTTGCTCTACTAACGCAGTTTAGTCCGTAGTGCAGCCGAAACAGCTTTTTCCTTTCTCCATCTATACATTTCAACACTTGTGATGTGTTTGTCTTTAACTTCCATTTCGTAACCAATGGGCGGTAAGGTGCTCTCGACCCCTGTTTCCCTTCTTTTTCCTTTTTCGTTGGCAGCTGCTCGGGAGCTAAGGGAAAATCCGTGTACCGGAAGCCAATCTGTCTCAGAGCCTTTTCCGCTAGAGCTCAATAATGTGAACGAAGTCGTAGCCAAGATTCAAAGGGAGACTTTCTTTCCCTGTTGTATATTCCCAACTGATATGACAAGATCACCTCAACAGTATTCGCAGAAATTCCGAAAATGAGTAGTCAGCATGTAAATATGATGATTCGACCGTTACTGATTACACACAATAAAAAGTAGAAATACATTACTGGCATCGTATATTTGAGACTTAATCTAAATCGATCACCGCAGGAGCGTGCCCTATTCACAACTGTATCATGTCTCCCTACCTAGGGTGTAAATGATATCTGTTTACCGCGTAAAACATTGGTCTAGAGGAAGCCAAATCGATCGATCTGATATAGGACACTCTTGGTTTATCAAGTGGGGAAACTACAACGGATAGACCTATAAAAATTACTTTAGCTACACTCCATGAGCGTCACGCGAGCTTTTAAATCTATATCTATAAAAGTTAATGTCTGTTCGGTGTACTTTATCACGTCTGAACCACAAAACATAAAGAGCTAAAAATTTGTACAGTTACTAATGTCTATCCGGGGAAGGCATTAGGCCCGGTTTTATGGCGATCGGATAGCTATGTATCTATATATATTAATGTGAATGTCTGTTCGGTGTATGCTTATCATGTCCGAGCGACAAGACGCAGAGACTTAAATATTTGTACAGTTAATAATTTATACCTGAGGAAGGTTTTAGGCACGGTTTTATAGCGATGTCGTAGATATTTAGCAATCTGAAGAATGTAATGCGAAATACGGAACAATAATTACTCTTTGAAAATGGTTTTATTGCTTGCATTGTTGCTTGAGGGTTGATAATGATAAAAGGGTGGAGTATATTGGGATGGAAAGTTATCGGTGTATATAAAATTCTACGTTTGTGTGTGTGTTAATATTTCGCTCTGCAGCGAAAACTACAGAACGCAAACGAATGGTCTGTGTATAATTGTTGTCCGAAGTCTACCGTTGTACACCATAGTAGTTCCATGCCGATAGCTATAAGGGGGTGGAAGATATGGTGGTTGAAAGTCGTCAAATTATAAAAAAATTCGGACTGAAGGCCAGCGATGACGTTTGCGACTCTATAGCAAGGAGGTTACATACAGCGAAACGTGATGCCACAGACCATAGTTTTGGTCTATGCGTGCTACAATGTCTTCAGCTCTTTCTCTGTAAGGATAAGCATACGAATAAGGAAATATAAGAAAAAATAAATAAAGCAGTAAAAAAGAAATTTCTTTTAATACATCTCTATAAAAAAATCGATTTGACGTTTCGTGCATTACATCAAGTGATCGATCTGTGATATTATTACAATCATTATTCTTGAATTTCGTGATTGGATTCTTCGAAACGAGTGCATTTTTACGTGTGATTTAATCTACTCTACTTACTTTCCTAATAAACGGTAAGTGCATAGACTTCTGCAATCTGATAGGAATATTTTTCAGTTCCGCTTTATCAGCGACATTTCGTCAAAAATTATTGAAATTACTTACATTAATTTAATTGTTATTTAAACTTCGTTTCTTACATATTCTCGAATAATGTTTTCAGAAAGAAGGAACTGGACAGAGAAAAGGCATACGAGAAGTACTAGCTCAAGGCAGGAACAAATAAATAAATACCCGGGCAACGCCGGGTTTTCAGCTACTATGATATATTCGTCGTCATGCAATATATTAGTTCTACAGAAACAATGGATGAATTTTTTTTTTTTTTTTTTTTTTTTTTTTTTTTTTTTTTTTTTTTTTTTTTTTTTGTAGGAAGTTGAGCGTAGTTTATTATGGTACCATATATATATTTTTTGCTATAGGTTTCCGTTTTCTAGTTATCCAGGAACATGTATAATGGTGACGTTCAAACGTAACCCTCCCCCTACACACACACACACACACACATCACCGTTAAGATTTCTTGTACCTTTCTATATAGCGTATCCCTCCAACCAGTGGCGTTTCATAGGGCTAGGCGGCGCAGTGCCCCGGGGCCCCCGAGCTCCAGGGGCCCCGCGGCCTTCGTGACCGACGGTCGAAAAAAGTTAGTGTCGAATTTTTTATTTAATTTTTTTTACTCTCCCACCCTATCGTCCATCATATTTCCTTCCCCTCAAACCAGGTTTTCCACAGTAGCCGCCTGGACCACCGGCTGGCGGAACAATGCTTCTAATTGGGCCTTCACACGACGCCACTATGTGGCCCTGCTGACAGGCGAAGCTGTCAGTCAATGTGTCCAACAATCTTAGGCTTACCAGTTGTCCATTTTCAGAAAAGAGGACATTTCTAGAGTCATAAAAGAACCTCTCTCTCTCTCTCTCTCTCTCGTACTAACAAATCAAGTACTACTGATGTCTGTACTGTGTTATGAGTCTTGTTTGTAATGCATCTTACGAAATTTGTTCACCTTCTTACAAATTGAGAAACATGAAATCCATGCTTATAAGATGCCGATCACTCCCCCCCCCCCCCCTGCCGTTTTTACCTGAATTTTTTACGATGCTTCATTTACGCAAACCATAGTACTGTTGACTGTAAAATCGTGACGAATAAAGTTATTGTAAAAATTATTTAAGCGTTCCTTGATGTAGCTATGCTCTCATTTCGGATTAGACCGACGTGACTATATACATTACTAACATCTAGATTCTAGTGAGTGAATGGAATATGAAAGGCCCAGGTGAAAAAAGCAATAAATAAAATAAACTTTGTATTTACCGTACAAAGGCTCGCAATTAATTATTTAATGCTACTCAGGTTTTTGGACAAAAGGTTTAAATAGATTGTTTCAAAACACTGTTTATGTAGTTACGTCTCTTTGGTCATCAACAGACTGTGGCATCTGACCTTATTTGTATGAAGTTTTGAGCAAGGTTTTAACTTATGTATAACATTCCACTAGCGTTTGATCTTAAAGTGGTATGTGTCATTGACAGATAACACACAGAACTCAGAGTCCCAGCACGACAGACTGAACGTCTTATTTTTGGGAGTAACACAACACTTCCACCAGAGAAAGGGGGTGAGATTTTCATATTATACTGTGTGTATTGCACTGGGTCTTGCATTGTTGCAGACGTATGTTTTTAATTGGTCGCCTCGAAGCTCGTACTCCGCGACAGTTGCCCCGCCAATTATTTTTTTTCCCCAAGTAGCTTGACCTCAGAGCAGCGGCGGCACAGAAACGAGAAAATTAAAAACACTGTTTCAAGAAATGTTAAATTCTCTAGAGTTAGTGATTGTCACAGTTCAGAGAGTTGTATTTACGCACTTTCAAGTTGAATCTGTTGCACAACGCAAAAAAGGACATTTCCCAATTTCGCTAAAAACCTGGCCGGGCCATTTTTAGGGTCCAAAAAACAGGACATGTCCGGGTAAAAGAGGACGTCTGCTAACCCTAAACAATCGGCAGAAGTAGCGGCAGCATCACAGCTGCTCACAGCAACAGCGGCGTCTTCCAAGTGTTGCGGCGTGCATGTGAAGGATCGCGCTCCTCCAAATACAATATAAATACATTTACTGTACAGTACTTTTTATTGGCAAATAGAAGTGTACAGTTCGAATATCCGAATAAACCGGTTTTCGAAATATCCATGTCCCCCAAATTACTTCGGATAATAGACGTTATACTGTATATAATATTTTAGTCGAATGAAGGAATTTCGACTTTTAATTTCTCCTGCCGAAATTGACCCCACATGGACAGTTCAAAAATTATGTAAGGAAATTATAACAAAATATTCATTATTATAATGTGAGGTTGCCGCGGTGGAGTAGCCGAGCGGTCTAAGGCGCCTCGCTGCGGAGCGCGCGGTTGCTCGCCGTCGGAGGTTCAAGTCCTCCCTGGGGCATGGGTGTGTGTGTGTTTGTACTTAGGTTAGTTTACCTTAGTTTAAGTAGTTTGTAAGCTACGGACTGATGACCACGCAGTTTGGTCCGATAGATTTACATTTGAATGTGAGGTTGCGGAAGTACTTACCGCAGTTTTATTCCTCCGCAGCAGCCGAAAGGTCGTTTAGCAAATTAAAAATTAAGTTCGTGATACACAGTGAGGCGCGAAAACTAATTATTTTTTTTTTTTGTCAAGGACTAACAGTATTCGTGTTACAAGAAATAGAAAAATTGCCAACTTTTAGAAAACAATGTTTAACACATTGAATGCCAAGTGAGTTAAATATAAGTCACAGGAAGTCTTCTCTTCGGGCTACGTGAAGTAAATACAACTCACGGACATTTTTCCATCTAAAGCTCCGTGGTGCACTTGTAACAGTAGCGTGCTGTGACTTAGTGTTACAGTACGTTATGGCCCCAGGAATTAATCATATTCGTCGCCTCCAGTTTTCAAGAGCTCAAGAGTAGTTATTGACACTTGAAATCGTGGATTATATATAACTCACATGGCCCAGTCATACTGGAGTTTCCTTGTTTTTATAATTTATTATTTGGTATTACATATTACTTATTCAGTAGATTGTATATCACACAGTTTTAATTACATTCTATAACTCTAATGGCAACAACAATGAAACAGACGGAAAAAAATGGATAATTCCACTTTGTATCTCTAACACCTGCATGCAGTGTGCTTTATGAAGAAACACTCATCGCAAAAATGTGTCAATATTTCTTACATTTCCATGTAGTTTGTTGGCATTTCTTGACAGTTTGCTCTCGTCCAAATTCATTCTTCATTTTTTCGTAGCATCCGTACACCTATGACTTACTGCTCCAATGTTCACAAGAGCACAATCTGCAAGCAGCTCGGTGGCTACGGTGAGAGATTTCTCAGGGGCATCGGCATCTTCTGCATGGAGTAGTCTCAAAGTCACTTCCTCTTTGAATTCTGTGATTGAGATGATCTTGTTGATGTATCGGTAAATCACAAGAGCATTTACCAGTGCTGACCTTGTCAACAGTTCAATTGCAAGCTTCCTGTACCATTTCACACCCCGCCTTCATTTGGCGAGAGAGATCTATAAATGACTGATTATAGTCAGTTATCATTGCTAGTTTTTTCTTTGTGCCTCTTTGGTTTGAACTTGAGCTTCTTCCTCTCCATGAGCAGTACTCAGCATCAACACATTCCTCTTATTTTTCCATGTCAGTAGTCTCATCTTCTTCACTTATGTCCATAACTTCATCTAAAAGCTTCTGTACATGCCTTTGTTCATCTACATAACTTCTACGAAACACTTTCTCCTGCTACAACATCACTGTTACGGAACAAAAACAACACTGTATAAAGACTATAGTAACAATGCAGAAAACAATAATCGAACTGTACGCAAATAATGTTGTGGAATGAAAAACTTACAGGAGTGCCAACCCAAAATTATTAGCGACATAGCAAATGACACACCTGGCACTTTACTCTGGCGCCTTATGTCATATGTAACCCACACAAAAAAACATAAACTAAGGTACTAAATTGCAATATTTTCACCTTATTTGTACTTGAATAGCTTACTTCAAGCAAACTAAAGCAGAATATGGAAAAAAAAAAGTAAATGGTCCCCGGGGATCGGTCACTCAAGTATACCTTTGGTAGCCAATTTGTTAACATAATTATTGTTAAACAGAATGGACTAAGACAAAATATTAAATCTATACAGCATATTCAAGTACAGTAAAACAGTATTTAGCATTTGATTTGTTGTGGGGATATGACAGGTGACAGCAGGAGGTGGCGGGGAGGGAGGATGGAGGGCAGAAGGTGCGGGAAAGGACAGACCGCTGGAATGGTCAGGCTTTGCCGTTCGTTTTGCGCCTGCAAAACGAATAGCGAGAAAGCGAGTTCCCACTCTGTCTACCCCATTACGTCGCAAAAGGAAATTACAAGGTGTTTTAGAAAGTTATACCGACCCTTCGACAGTGCACCTCATAAACCACAGATGACGTACTGTGCAGACAGACCTGGAGAGTGCGCATTTTCCACAAAGTGCGTTGCGCCAGGAAACAGGCATGTTTATTTTCCACAAATGCGTTAATACTGAAAGGAATACCGAACAGAATCGACATATATTTCTACACACTACCTTGCAATGGTAGGCGGGAAATGGATTTGGCATTCTGTGGCTTTTTTCTGGGAACGGCGCCTTCCCATACCATAAGAACTATTCGCTCTTCAATTTACGTTCATACTAACACTATACTCTCCGCCGCATTCTTCTCAGTTCTTCTATGTGAAAAACAAACAACTTCACTGTCTTTTAAAGTAATGGTGAGAATTCAACACTTCACGCGGTCTTTAAGGTACGTTTGTACACCGCACACTATTTGTTTATTCTGCCATTTAAAGGTTTAATTACATTAACGGATCAGAAGTTACATGTAATAATTACTTGTCTCAATAGTGAATTGTGCATCAAGACGCTGACCACTACCCCACTGTCACGATAATAAGCAAAGACATCGACTTAGTTATTTTACTTATTACTTTTTCCTGGCTAGACACCAACTCAATCCAAAGTGTTTCATCAAACAAAATCCGGCAACTTACTTTTGCTGAAACCATGCTACACGAATATTTCCCCTATTTTCCTTCTTTGACTGGGCTATCCACGAAATGAGGTAACAGCGCAGTAGTTTAGCGAGAGTGAGTTGTCGGCACTGACAACAGTCCGCCTGCTGTCACCGCTGACGAAAAATATCCCATGGGGCATTTTCATATGTATGTCCTACCCAGGTCCAACTCCATCCCTCTGCAAAATTTCATCCAAATCACCTAGTAATTTTTGCATGACAGCATAACAAACAAACAAACTTTCACAATTATATTAGAGAGTACGATTAAATATTATCTGCTGCGTGACACATAATTTAATTAGTAGTATTTTGGTTTGCCTTATGTCTTCCAGTGGGCGGTAAAGAGCTGATGATGAAGTAGTTTTGCATCTGTACAGTATTGGTGTAAAGAGGGCCCCAATGTCATTTTTGCCCCGGGGCCCTTGGTGACATAGCTACGCCACTGCCTCCAACCATTGTAAGAAAAATCTGTGACAATTTGCCTATTACTTGTTTTCAAGTTAGTCCTTTATTGGTCTTCATCGGCAGGCTGCAAGGACCCCTCCTAGTCCTATACTGGAGTTGTATGCGTACTTAGGAGTCTGTAGAAGATGGTGTAGGGGGCGTGCGGATTTACCGGCCCACACTTCCCATCCAGGATCTGCAAAAGAAGCTGACCCACCTTCTAGTCAGACTCGTGAGCCGACGTGTAGGAGTTACGAGTAGGTATTTCTTCTGAATAAAATTCGGGTTGCCAATTATGGGGCTTTATTGCTAGGCTCTCCATCATACAATGTTGAACATTTTTAATTTTACTGCGGATACTGAGAGCATATTCCTACTTGTCCGGTATGGATTAAGTCCTAGCGCCGACTGACTACAGGGGCGAGCAGCCGAGACCTCCTACCGAATTTCGTGTGTCGTCGTACATGTTCGGAAGTGTTCGTCAAAGATCTAGTCATTCATTTATTTAGTTATCTGAAGAATATTAAACAAAGTAACATTACCAGCACCGACTTTTGATGACCCCTAGGCTGCTACTACAGCCTGTATGCCATTAAACATGGTTAAATAATAGTAAATTAAAAAATGATAACTTCGCGCCATAGTTTTGGGACTTCCCCGGTTTATAGGCGCAGTTGCAGCAAAGGAACATCTGACGGCAGCAGCGATCTGGAGCTTCCGTTACCCCACCTCCTCGTCTGACGCCATATGGTGCGTCTCGGCCGTGGGAAACTATAACGGCTCTTGCTGTCGGCGAGCTGCCCAGCCGTGCCTTAGTAAGTATTTGTCGCCGGCTCGCGCACAAAATCTGTCTAATAATTAATTAAATAAAATGAAATAAAAATTATACCTCCATATAGAACCCTCACAAGGGATATTACGCCACCAGAATATAGCGAAATGTTTGTATAGTTTATGAGACTTAACTACGGGGTCATCAGTTCCTAAACTTACAAACTAGCTATGGACTACTTACGAACTAGGACGGCACAAATATCCATGCCCGAGGAGGGATTCGAACCCCCGACCGTAGTGGCCGTGCAGACCGTGACTGGCGCGCCGTAGTCCCCTCGGCCAACGCGGCCAGCCAGAATATAGCGTATTTCGTTAACGTTACTAATCTAAACTGTTACGTGAGAGTAAAAAGGAAAGAAAAAATTTGTGAATGTTATGCACGTCTAAATATACTGGCACAATAGATTCGTACTAAGAGGTACAGACAGGCAAAACTATTTAATTTTATGCGATTAAAAAATCTCAAAAGTGCTAGGTAAAAATCACACATACGCCAAGTTTACAATTTGAACAAGTCCTTAATACCCTTGATTGCCAATAGTAGCTGTACCCCTCTGTTTAATTTATCAGAATATTAATTTCTAAAAGAATTTAAATTTATGCATTTTATAAAAGACAAAATTACACACTCCCTGCCAGAATTCGTATTAACAAACGTAAGATATTTCTTCACGAATTCGATCCAAGAACAACCGCCAACATGCTTAATGCGTAATTTAGAAGTAGATATACCCGAAGTATTAAAACAACTTAAGTCACTTTGCAAATGTAAATCTCCAGGGCCAGATTGTATACCAATAAGGTTCCTTTCAGAGTATGTTGGTGTAATAGCTCCATACCTAGCTATCACATAAAAACGCTCGCACAGCGAAAGTTCCGTACCGAAAGATTGCTCGTCACTCCAATATTCACGGAAGGCGATAGGAATTATCTACAAAATTACAGGACTGTATCACTGACGTCGGTTTGCAGCAGGCTTTTAGAACATACACTTTCCTAAAACATTATGAACTACCTCGGAGTGAAAGAATTATTAACCCATAGCATAATAGAAGTGATATCTGGCTTACCCCAGGGAAGTGTTATATGGCGCCTTCTGTTCCTTGTCTTTAAAAACGATTTAGGAGATAATCTGAGCAGCTCTCTAAGAATCTTCGCGGATAATTCTGTCTTTTATGGGATAGTAAAGTCAGCAGAAGATCAAAAGCAGCTATTAAGGGATTTAGATATCTGTAAGGTGCAAAACTTCGCAATTAATCCTTAATAATAAGAGTGAAGTCATATGACCACTAAAAGAAATCCGTTAAACTTCATTTACACCAGAAATCGGTCAAATCTAAAGGCCGCAAATTGAACTAAATGCCTAGCAATTACAATTACGAATAACTTAAATTGGAAAGTACACAGAAAATATTGTACAAGACGAACCGAAGGCTACGTTTCGTTAGCAGAACGCTTAGAAGAGGCAACGGTTCTAATAAAGAAAATGCCTACACTACACTTGTGCTTCCTAGATTGCTGCTGCCTATTGTGGGATCCACACCAAGTGGCACTAAAAGATGATATAGAGAAAGTTCAGAGAAGGGCAGCTCGCTTTGTACTATCGCATTATAAAGGAGAGAGTGTGACGGACACGATGCACGAGTTGTGGTGGAAATCATTAAAAGAAAGGTGTTATTTGTTGTGGCGAGATCTATTTGCGAAATTCCTTTCACCAACTTTCTCTTCCGAATACACAAATATTTTGGTAACGAAATCAGAACGAAAACGGAAAGATTCAAAGGCTCCTTTTTTCCCGCGCGCTATTATATAATGAAACGGTATAGAAATATCATAAAATCTGTTCGAAGAACCCTCAGCCATACACTTAACTGTAATTAGCGGAGTATTTATGTAGAAGTAAATCGTCCGTATTCAAAAAATAACTACTAATGCTGCCTCATGATTCATCAACACGGTACTTAGATTGAAAAGCTTAGAAGGGTGTTGTGCTACGAAAAAACTGTTTAGAAAAAAAATCTATACGTTGCGTCGTTGTTGACTGAATTGGCATTGAAGTTAATCAGTCCAGCCGTTGCAAGCTTACTATCTTGGAGTCTGCCAGAAACAGTGTGGCTATATTTAGCTATAACTAAATAAGAAAAGCAAGTGCAAGTGCTCAGTTTTTCCGTTTGAGGAAACAAAACGAAGAACACTTTTGGCAGTACTGTCACTGGCAGGCTGGACATGAATCTGCGCATATAGTGATCCGATTAGCCAACTTCAATCCTAGTTAAATCGCAAGCAGCAAATCAGTTATTTTCTTAGAAAGTTATTTATCAGCACATCTTACTCAGCAACGATCTTTACAAGCGTGTCAGGCTGTTACTGACAATATTGTAAATTTATAGGCATACAGGGTTTTAAAGAACGGTGCTGACAGACTTCGAACCCGTATTGAGAAACGTTTCCCGATGGCAATCCAAGCATCGAAGTTGACGCGTCGGTGCCTGCCACTGAAACCTCTAGTCAGGCATAAAATTTGAGTTTTTAGTTCAAGGGACTGGAAGCGGAAAATCCCGCAATATGACTGTTATTCAGTGATCACTGTTGATTGCCACGACGCCAGGGGAAATTATAGGTTTTCACATTTCTAATTAAAATACAGGTGTTTTTCGTTGTAGCAAAACACAACTAGCTCTTTACTCACAAGGGTTTGCAAATCGATTCCGTATTTATTGATTTCCATAAGGCTTTTGACACTGTACCTCACAAACGGCTATCAATCAAATCGCCCCAAATTTGCGATTGGATAGGGAATTACCTGTCAGAGAGGACACAAAACTGAGGTGATATCGGGCGTTCCACATGGTAGTATTATTGGTCCTCTGCTGTTCCCTTTTTACATAAACGATTTAGGGTAAAATCTAAGTAGCTCTCTTAGGATGTTTGCAGATGACGCCGTCATTTACCATCTAGTGAAATCATATGAAGATCAAAACCAACTGCAGAACGATCCGAATAAGATATGACTATGGCGTAAAAATTGGCAGTTGGCTCTAAATAATGAGAAGTGTGAAATTGTCCACTTGAGTACGAAAAGAAATCCATTAAATTTTGTTTACAAGATAAATCAATCAAAAGTGAAGGCCGTAAACTCCACAAAATACCTAGGAATTACTATTACTTTGGACTTACATAGGAAAGAACACGTAGATAATGTCGTGGGAAAGGCGAACCAGAGACTGCGTTTTATTGGCAGAACCCTTAAAAAATGCAACAGAACTACAAAAGAAACTGCATACACTACGCTTGTCCGTCCATTTTTGTAGTATTGCTGGCCAGTGTGGTATCCTTATGAGGTGGGTTTGACAGAGGACATCGAAAGATTCCAAAGAAGGGCAGCTCGTTTCATATTGTCACGATGCAGGGGAGACAGCGTTATGGAAATGGTACAGGATCTGGGATGGGAATCATTACAATAACGGCGCTTGTCGCTGCGGCGTGGGCTACTTACGAAACTCAAATCGCGAACATTCTCCCCCGAATGCGAAAATATATTGTTGACTTCCACTTAAATAGGTAGAAATTATCATCAGAATAAAATGCGTGAAATCAGAGCTCGAACGGAGAGATTCATGTGTTCTTTCTTCCCGCGCGCTATTCGAAAATGGAATGGGAGTTGTGGTTCGATGAACCCTCTGCCAGGCACTTAAATGTGGTTGGCAGAGTATCCCATGTAGATGTAGAAGACCTTTACATGAAATTTCTAACCTTCTAGGGAGCCGAAACACACTGCTCGAAATAATTACGGGTTCAGGTGACATTATCATACACAATATACATATTTTAGCGTATTTTATTCAGATATTGGTTACAGTTGTAATTTTTGTGTGATACTATAAAATATTTTGCTGCCTCAACTTTTTACTTGAGGTCTACATGGAGGTCTTAGAGCAAGGCACCATGGGGCTACCATAATAGTGAAAAAGTCATTCTCGTTTATTTGGCCATTCTTCCATGAGTGCAATATCCAGCTCTGCAACCGCTGAGGGAAGTGCTGGTCTGGCTACAAAGCGTCTGCCAAACGCATTCCAGACGTTCAATTCTCTTAGCTTCAAGCATGATGTGCGCCAGTGGAGATTTGTGAAGATCGTCCACCAGAATGAACCCATCTCCTATGGCACCAGCGTAGGGCACAACAGAGGGTAGAAGGATCTCGTCTCTATACCTCTGAGCAGTCAGTGCCATTCTGAACGCCAGTACTGACTGCTGCGCACACCATTCGTCCACAACCATGATATCACCATATTATGGTTGTGGACGAATGGTGTGCGCAGCAGTCAGTACTGGCGTTCAGAATGGCACTGACTGCTCAGAGGTATAGAGACGAGATCCTTCTACCCTCTGTTGTGCCCTACGCTGGTGCCATAGGAGATGGGTTCATTCTGGTGAACGATCTTCACAAATCTCCACTGGCGCACATCATGCTTTCTTGTACATAAACAGGGTTGTTCGATATTCGACGTCTAGATGGCTTTCTCTGGCTAGAAACAAAATCGTGACTCATTGTGAATCAAACCCGGCGCCTTTCGTTACGTATCAAACGTGATGTTCCTCCGCCCAGATTCTAAAAGTGTCGTGGTTTTAATGGGACACACGCAACAGGGCTCTGTGCGTAGAGGTCACAGTCCCGAAGGCGATTTCGGGCTGTTTGTGTTGATATTGCACATTCCTTTGCTGCCTGGAGGGTGCGATGCAGCTGGTTTGCATTCTGCCTCCTGACTCGAAAGGCTGTTAATGGTCATATCTTGTTGATGTTACTTGTTTGAAATCGCGTGCAGGTCCTGGAAATTACAGTTTGGGACACTCCAACAGCTGCAGCCATCTCCCTCTGTGCCCGTCCTGTTTCTAACTTTGCTATGACTCTCCATGCCGTAGCTTCTGGCAAGTCACGTTGTTGTTGTATTGGACTACGTGCTCAGTCCACTATCTGAAGCCAACTGCTTGTGTAATTGGTTTGGTAAACAGAAGTGAACGGCAATCCCCTCAGCAGCAACTATCTGTTATTACCACCAACTCGGTTGCCGTACTGTTGTTGCCTCCACTCCGCAGAATCTACAGAAAGAAGACGAACCATTATAGTTCATTCTGCCGGTAAAAATATTTCAAAATCCTAGATATCTCAACTGATCCCCTAATTGTTCTGACCAGTGTTATTTTGTTGGCACCAACCTAGGTACAGATAAACAGTCATTGTAACAAAATACACTGCCGTAAATAAAAATTAGTACATTCTATTAGAGTTTTCACTTAAGGTGTATTTTTAACCAGTTAACAAGGAGTAAATGACATTATTACACTTACAGATCATTAACTCGACACTGAAGTACCAGGTATCGAGCAATGCTAATGCAACCATATTAGCATGTAATGCAGCTTCCACAAGCAGCAATTCAGGCCTCTATTTGGCATCCATTCAATCGTACATTTGGAAAACTCTGCCATGGGATTCCCTATCCCACGCACGCTTGACCTATCCACGTAGTTACGTAACATTTGTAGGCTAACGACATGCGCGTGTCGGATGTCTCCCATCATATCCCACACGTGCTCGACTGCGGAAATGATGCAGGTCAGGGAAGTTGCTGCACGACCTGCAGTGCACGTTAAGTTTCGTGTACAGTGTGTAGCCGTGCATTATCCTGTTGGAACAAAACACCATCTTCCTGTTGTAGGAATGACAAAATATCAAGCACATTCTGCACGTATCGAGTGCTGTTCAACGTTCCCTCGACGACCAACAAAGATGAACGAGAGTTTTTGTTAATCGAATCCCATGCCGTAAGGCTCTGGGACGGGGTCAGTCTGCCTTGGACGAATGCACCCTTCGAGACGGCTCTCGACAGTTATAGATCACAAGCATGCTGGCAGAATCTGCTCTGCCGCGGTAGAATAGCACTAAGGCGCCCAGCAGCAGTGCGCGTGGCCGTTCGCCTTCGGGGGTTCGAGACCTCCCTCGGACATGGATGTTTGAGTCCTTAGCATGTTACTTTAAGTTAGTGTAAGTAGTTTGTAAGCTTAGGCAGTAATGACCACCGTAGTTAAGTCCTTTGGATTTACAAATACTTTTTTTTAATCTGCTTTCATCGCTGAAGACCACGACGCACCATTCCAAATGCTCCTCTGACGGCACCAATCCAGCCAATATTGCGCCATGAATGAAAGATGGATTAGAGGCATGGGCGCCCGTTGTTGCATTGCTGGTAACAGTTTGGCACCCGTGTTGACACTTCTGAGCTTATAAACCCTCTTATCCCATCTTCCACTACTGCACTTACAATGCGATGATATTTGCGTAAGTCAGTGCTGCCACAACCTCACACCACCGGAGTAAGAGAAATGTTTACGTGACATTACAACCAGCATCGTTGCACAAATGTAGCAGCACATCCAAATTGTGTAGCGATTCTCCGATAGGACCGCCCCGCTATTCAAATGCCACAATTTGAGCCCTTGTAAATCGCTCATTTGGCAGCAAACATGTTTCTCCAAGGAATGGCGCCTATTTCCTTTACACGTTGATATGACACTGAGCCTTATAACTGTAACGCATTCCCTATTCAAGGGAATGTCACTCTGTTACGTCACTGCGCTATTTTGGCGGACGACGAAAAACATTATCATTATATCTACTATAGGGGTATCTGCCGTCTTCGGATCAAATTCGACGTTCTGAGTGGAAAGATACAGAAACAATAAGAAAGTGTGATTCAATTTTTTTTATTCATAACAACAGCCGAAAGTTTTGATTGAATCTTTTCTTATTTTGCTACCAACCTCCACAATACAGTAATGTCATCCTCAGTCCCAAGGAAAATATTTCAATTATTTCAAATATCTTATTAAATGGGCATTTCATTTGGGTTTTATGAATGAGCATTGTTATGTTAATTTTTTGTTGATGTTCTTTCGGAGTGAAATTTTCCTATGTCCAGCCGACTGGACACTGGGACTCAAATTTACTATTAATGATATATGGCTATTCAAGACAGAAGACAAGTATAAGTTTTACATTATTTCTTTATCATTAAAAACATTACTTGCAGAGTGCTACAAAATTATGACACTAGTAAAGCAGGTTTGTGAAAGATATTTCTGTAATTCTAGTAATCCATCACAATTGATTGTGAGAGTCAAAGATACATTTTCTGTCATTAATAATCCATTTATAATTGGCATTCTGAGCATATGAACTTGGTTTTAGCCTTGCAAACAGTTTTTCGGCATCAGTTCCATTTATTTTTGTTTAATTGGGCAGAGAGGTAAATTTCAGTCTCTGTGAGTCGTTCATTCACACCTCAAATAAGTGCGACGAAAAAATAGTTGTGAACCTTTAATTACTAAATGATAATTAGGAAAGAATTAAAATTTTCAGTGCACAAGTATCAGACATATTAATCAATGATCAACTACAGGAACAGCAACCATCTGTCCAACCCACTGGACATTATTACTTACTCTTTGAAATAATAAAAACTACCAGTTGTAGGTTATTAAACAGATTGTAATATAATTTTTTGATGTATTAACAACAACAACAATGATAAATAATAATGGAAAAGTGAGTACGTTTCTTTCTGGAAGACATCGCAGAGGTATTGTCAGAAGCTGCGGCCATGACGCACTGATCAGAACCTCTCATTGTAGCCAACAGCAGAAACTAAATTACAAGAAAAATATTCCGGAAAAAACTTAACTGTCCAGAGTACTGGGCATGTGGTTACAGTACCGAAAAAACTGTAACTTCTCTTAAACAAAAATAGGAAAGTGGCGTCCAGCTCGCTGGACATGGGGACCGAAGAGGTAAATACAATTACAAAAGTAGTCATACACATTATGCTCTACATTATGTCATATTTAATGTGAAGAATAGGAAGTACATATCAAACAAGTAATTGGTACTGAAGTAAGATAAATGGTATAAAAATTTGTAAAATTGAAGATACAATGACTTGGAGAGTTGTGTGTATCGTGAAAATAATATATTAAATCCACATCACGCCATGGAAATAAAGCATATTGCTCGTGGCTAGTATACGTCTATGTTCCTTTAGACTGACATAGTTTCCGTGCAATTCGTCCACATATTCTTCAGTGACTGTCTTAATAGAGAAGACATACTACCTAGTATTTCCTTCTATTCTTTGTTTGATGTGAAATGCTGCATTCTATCAGGAGAATGAAATTTTTAATAAGCATGATTCAGATTTCCGTCTTTGTTAATATTTTAGTGAATTTTTCGAATAAGTCACTTGTGATTGGACAAATAATCGCAAATTTCCCCATTATCTAAGGACGCATGAAATTTTGCAGAATGTATACACGCCCATTCCTGGTCTTGTATTTGCGTTTCTCACATTTTCGCCTTACTTTAGGCCAAGTTATACTCTACGCTGACATTACAGCTTAGATTCTTCTGATTATAGACTCCTTTTTCTCGATTCATATTCCCTAAATAGTTCTATCGTATGACTGATTGCGATCACCGACGTTATGTTTATAAGCCCTGATTAGGGGTTCTACGTCTTAAAATTAATTGATCCACTATTTCCTGACCAATTAGCCTATCATATGTACTAATTAATCCAAGCTTGACTGTAGTAAGTGCTTTGTTTCCATTGCGTGATCTGGATTTAATGTATTACTTTCACGATACACACGACTATCCAAGTCCTCCTTGTATCTTCAATTTCAGATTGTGCACGCACATTTTCTTTTAGGCCAAAAAAAACTGCTTTCATTTCTCCACTTAAATTGTCAATCAAGTCTTGTAGAGTGGTTCTCTCTACCAGATTTTTACGAAATTTACCTGTATCTTTTTTCACATTTTCATTTTTCTTCATTTTATCACTTCATATATGGTTTTATCTCTAATATCTCACGATACTCATTCATATTATTACTTATTACTATCGATAGTATTTCTTAGATGACATTAACTGAGATCGCTCACTAAACGCTTCGTACAGAGACATTGTTGACCATTATTGAATGTTAATACTCCCTTCATAAACATGAACCTTCATTTACTATAATTCTTCGTTAGACAACTTGACGAACTGTGGCTTTACAGTGCTTTCGCCATTCTGCTGACTGATGTATACAACATGACCCTTCCAAAATTTTCTCTCGATTGTTTACCCAGTATTTGGTTATAAGTCTTATTATTATTACTATTGACATTCGTTATCCACCAACGAACATCTGGTAACCAAAAAATGAAGATACTAAAATGACAACTTATTAGACGAATACATTTTAATGCCCTAAAGAGTTGTATTTTATCGTTTATTTCACGTATTCATCAAGTCAGTGCCAATCTCCTACAGTATTATTTTAAATATTTCTGCTTACTATTTCACTTTTACTTTTTTATGGCACCTGTTACATCTTAGGTTTGCAGTAAGGGTTATTGACAGTACGGAAATCAACGCCACGGATTTGAGAAGTAATATTTTCTGTAAAGTTATTCAAATTGTTATATATTTACAGTATACCATTCAGAAGACCACATTACTTCAGTACAAATCATTTTATTTTTACGATGTGTATTTCTTATTTTTCACATTATGTACGACACAATGGAGAATATGGTGTATATGACCACTTATTTGTAATTGTATTTATATAAGACCTTAAGATGACACTGCTGTAATGTCGAAACTGGTAGAAATATAAAATAAAATTTTTAAAAAACTTACGGACATTGGTATGTCACCAGGGCTAACGTCTGCCTATGCTCCAGCTATCGCAGACTATTTTGTTGCAATTCGTGGGAATCAGTTACGGTCAATGAATTACGGTACAGTTTTCCAGATTTTAGAGCCATTCTTAAATATGAATAAAAAGAAACATTAATGCATAGAATTTAGGAGAAAATATTATTCACTGTAACAGACAACAGAAAACAAGTTTCAGTGAACGAACATTTTGTATTGTTATGTAGGCTATGAGTCGGGAATGTCAGGCAATAGGCTGTGGTTAGCTTCCGTTGAAGTAAGACATCTAAAAAAATTGGTGAATTCGTTGGTCAGTGGCAAGGCTTCTCGAATTCACAGGGTAACGCTGACTCCAGTCAACCGGGTGATTAAACCTTACATTTCAAAATGTGTGGTAATCTCTTCAGGTAATCACATCTTAAAATTCAGAAAAAATATTTATTGTATCTAATGATGATTTATCTTTTAATTTTTCAAGTGATTTATCCCCAAAAAATTTAGTTTCAGTATCAAATACTACCTCTAGAATGAATCTCATATTCAGAATGTTTGGGTTCAGGCCAGTATTTACACCTCAGTGTCTCTTTAAAATGTATATTGTGAGTAAAAGTCAACACTCAAACATGATTTGTTTTAAATGTTTGGAGATAGTCATGAAGTGCTTCTTATCTTTGTTACACACATTGTAGAAAATGGATGTGTGGGTTCCCACTAGATCATCGAAGTTAATGAATGTCGGGTGCCTCCTGATAGTAGCTGTTGCAACTGAAATGTCAAAAACTTCTGTATAAATGCAAGCAGTGGCCACAACACATCATGTCCTTTTGATATTCGTTTTTTCAAGAAGAAAGCTTGCAGGGTAAGCTATGCAAGTACCTAGGACGAAGAAGAAAAGAATAAGAGATATCAGAACCCTAACGGAAAGTTGAACATGCAGCTTTGGATGTTTATAAGCTTAAATGTGTCGACTGTCCATCTGGATATGTGGTACAGACGGGGAGGACATTCAAAATACGTTTCACTGAATATCTGTTAACAAAAAAGGGCCATTCTGGGCATCAAGCACCCACCCTAGATAATTTAGAAATTTTGCATTACACCCAGAAAGGACGAAAGTTAAACGTCCTAGAAGAATTCGCGGTATCTAAGCGGGTTTATTTTAAACACCCGAGAATTCTAAACGATCACTTGACCTAAGAAGAACAAACTTTTTTCGATAATTTTATGGAAATTTTTAAATAATACTAGTTGCCACGGTGAACTTCTTATCACTTACCCCTTAATATAAACCATATTAATTTAAATCATATGTATTTTAGACCCAGTAGCTTTATAAAGGCATCATCAGATAGTCTAAGTATCGGTGAACGTGAAATGTGCAAAATTTTATCGCAATCGTACGAATGATATTGATATCCTAAAGAAAATAACTGTTTCAATCTTCCACAAATTTTCCTATTTTCTGGTCAACTATTCCAAACTTTTACTTCACTCAAACCTACCTCTCACTTTGAACGTCGAATGTGCAAAATTTGATCGCTATCAGATGAATGGAATTGTTATTTCACAGAAAAATCTTTTTCTAGTTTCTCAGAATTTACCAATTTTCCGGGAAACATATCCAAATTTTTATTTCATAAGAACGTTACTCTTGCTTTGAACGTCAAATAGGCAAGATTTTATCGCAATCAGACGAATGATATTGATATCGCATTGAAATAAATTCTTTCAGTTTCTCGCGAATTTCCAAATTTTCCAGGTAACTTTCCCAAATTTTTAGTTCATACGAACGATCATCTCGTTTTGAACGTCAATTTATCAAAATTTTATCGCAATCGAATGAGCGGTTCTCAACTTATTGTGTTGAGTACATTTAGAAACACATTGAAAAGGAACTTGGTTCGAATTTTTCGACTTTCCGTTTTAACTGTCCCTATTTATTATTTTCTGAAAACTTTTCCACGACCATAATAAACAAAACAAAAATAAAAAAATAAACAAGTAAAAAATACCACTTTCCGTCGTGCGAGTAATCTGTTATAGTGATGAATATAATCAAGAACATATTGAAAGACGCACTTTCAGTTTTTTCAAATTTTCAGATTTTGCGATATATTTTCCAAAAAAATTATTTTATACAAACCTTGTCCTGTCGATCCGTACTCAAGTGATGCTCTTACAACCATGTGGCAATTGATTTTTATTCATAGAAAAAATCGCTTTCGGTGTTTCCTAAATTTTTCTAGTTTCCGAGCGACTTTTCCAAATTTTTATTTGATGCGAACCTTCCTCTTGCTTTAAACATTAAGTATACAGAATTTTATCGCAATTGGACGAACGGTATTGATAACTCACTGGGAAAGCTGCTTCAGTTTTTTTCCCGATTTTCGTCTTTTCCGGACAACATTACCATATTTTATATCCGTTTAAACCTTCCTTGGAGTTACACAAATATTTCAAGACTAAAATTTGCTAAATCGGTTCAGCCTTTCTCGAGTTTTAGGGAGACTAACGAACAGCAATTCAATATATATATATATACTTTGACATGTTTTCAAAATTATTTCACGTGATATTGCTTATTATATGAAAATTGTGCCATATTTGAATTTATGCAACTTAGTGTTGTGGAGCACTACATTTCATTGGCCGTTACTGGCAGTACACATTTAAACGCTGCCGCAGGCCTGTCGTGTAAAAAAGTTGAAACGAAGACCTAATCTACTTTACGGAGGCATCAAGATAGGAAACTGTTGTAATAACAGTCTATTTCAATACCCCGTTCAGTTTAACACAGTATCTGTTTTTAACGGTCAATGCTACCGCAGCTCCAGAGATTTCATTATTATTGTCTCTGTATGATATTCCTCTATCACAGAGTAAGCCAAACTTTATTACCATAGATTACTACAATCCCTTTGTACCGATTTCAAAGTTGTTTTGTAGCTGAAGAAAATTAAGTACTGTCTTGTATGTACCAGATCTCCTTTCTTAGATAGAAACCTGAAGATGCCCTAACGGGGCGAAAAGCGTCATATTTGAATAAAGCAGATTTTGCAATCAATACAGTATTTTAATCAAGAACTTACACTTCTTACGTTGCTTTCCACAGCACAACAATGGAAGGGGAAGATTTAGAAGACTGTCTTCCTGCTCGCTATTCCAGAGTGGAACAGTAGAAAATAAAGAGTGCAAATGGTCATTTGAGCCGCCGGCCGCGGTGGCCGAGGGGACTGCGCCGCGCCAGTCACGGTCTGCACGGCCACTACGGTCGGGGGTTCGAATCCCCCTTCGGGCATGGATATTTGTGCCGTCCTTAGTATTAGCTAGTTCATAAGTAGTTTGTAAGTTTAGGGACTGATGACCCCGTAGTTAAGTCCCATAAGCTCTACAAACATTTTATTTTATCATTTGAGCCTCTGATGGGCATTAAAGCCCCAAGTAGAGAGCAGTCATTTAGACGTATACTCCGTTCACCGAAACGAGAGACTGGCTGTAAACAGACCCGGGCACCTGACCAGGGATGGACAGAAACGGGGTGCTCGCTCAATGTCGCCACATCTGTATCTGGTGTAAAGCGGTTTTGTGTTTCGTTACGTAGCAGAGATATTAGACGCCAAACATATTTAAAACTAATTTCTCCTAATAATCCATATAATATCTGAAAATTGTCCAAATTTCCATTTTCGTTTACGACAATAAGAACTTTTTCAACAAAACAACAATTACGTACTTTCTCATTTCTGTGAAAGTCATCAGCATTTTCTGTAAGCTTCAGTCGTGATGTTTCTTTGGAGATTTCAAAGAGTGTGTGGCCTTGGAATCACCATACAATAAACTGAGGAACGGACGACAGTGGTAGATGCAGCTGTTTTCGTAACAATATCTGTCATTGTGATTCTTCAGTTTCTCCCGGCGTATTTGATGATCAAAATATCCACGGGTGTACTGCCGGTCTATAGTGTCCAACGGGCACAATATTTCGGCGATCATACATGTCGCCATCATCAGGTGAACTGACGGACTGAGCTCCTGGAAACGCGCCGGCACGGAGATCCGCACGCTACGGCTGCTCGAAGGGAACTGGGTTCTAGCCCGGTAGCGGGCCATTTAAATACCCTCCGCGGTCCGCGCCCCGCGCCGCGGCCGCGCAGTGGACCCGATTGCGCCGGCGTCTGAGAAGACGTCGGTGTGAGGGCTCTGTCCGCCGTGGTCGTCACTTCGTTACGTTTGCTAGATTTACTCTTAATTAACCCAATCGCTGGTTCCCAAGCTTTGCTAAGATTATAGCCAGAGTCACGGTTTATGAGGTCGTCACTTGTGCGAATTTCAATGGCCTCTCTAACGACGCAATCCCAGTATCTCGACGTCTGTACCAGAATCCTAGTGTGTTCATACTCCATGGCGTGATTCTCCGACAAACAATGTTCAGCGACCGTCGACTTGCTCGAATACATCAATCGTGTGTGCCTCTGGTGTTCAACGCATCGATCCTCGACGGTACGCATCGTCTGTCCAATATATGACATTCCACACTGACACGGAATCTGGTACACGCCCGCCTTCCTCAAACCGAGATCATCTTTAGCGCTCCCCACCAGTGCACGAATTTTATTCGGCGGACAAAAAACAGTTCCAACCTGGTGTTTTCTCAAAATACGGGCGATCTTCCCTGAGAGTGCGGCGGTATATGGATCGAATGCAGTGCCTACATCCTCCCTTGCGTTTTCATCCGTTTCCACAGGTTGTGTTGTAGTGGTTGGGCGGAGAGCCCGCTGAATATGCCACTCTGAGTACCCATTTTTTCGAAATACAGTTCTCAGGTGTACCAATTCCTGGGGTAGACTCTCTGCGTCGGAGATAGTGCGCGCCCTATGTACTAGAGTTTTAAGTACCCCATTCCTCTGTGAAGGTTGGTGACAGCTGTCTGCGTGTAAATACAGATCAGTGTGCGTTGTCTACCGATATACACTATGACCCAGGGTGCCATCAGCTCTTCTCTTGACCAAGACGTCAAGGAACGGCAATTTACCGTCCGTTTCAGTCTCCATAGTGAATTTGATGTTGGGGTGTATGGAGTTCAGATGTGTAAGGAAGTCAAGGAGTTTATCCATACCATGTGGCCAGATGACGAAAGTGTCGTCCACATAACGGAAAAAGCAAGTGGGTTTCCATTCAGATGATGCCAGGGCTTCCTCCTCGAAATTCTCCATATACAAATTTGCGACCACAGGGGAGAGTGGGCTACCCATGGCGACTCCCTCCGTTTGTTCGTAGTATTCGCCATTGAAAAGAAAATACGTGGAGGTCAAGACATGCCTAAAAAGTTCGGTGGTCTTCTCGTCAAATTTCTGACCAATCAAATCTAGTGACTCTCGAAGGGGCACCCTCGGTAAACAACGAAACGACGTCAAAACTCACCATGATATCTGACTCATCCAGCCTGAAGTTGTTAAGGCGTTTCACAAAATCCACGGAATTACGGATGTGATGAGGGCATTTACCCACATAAGGACTTAATATTCCCGTCAAGTATTTGGCCAACAAATATGTAGGTACTCTGATGTTACTGACAGTTGGACGTAACGGCACCCCTTCTTTGTGAACCTTAGGGAGTCCATAAAGTCTTGGCGGTACCGGACCTTGAGGTAGCAGTTTCTTGGCGACACCCTCCGGTAAACCCGCATCCTTGAGAAGCGCCCTCGTCTTGTTTTCCACCTTCTTTGTGGGGTCAACGCTGATCTTCCGGTAGGAATCGTCATTTAGCAGGCTCTGCATCTTTTCAGTGTAGTCCTTATGGGAGACAACAACCGTAGCATTGCCTTTGTCAGCCGGTAAGACAACAATATCAGGGCGCTCCCTCAGGTCACGAATGGCCGCCCTCTCTTTACTAGTGATGTTCGACTTCATGGGCTTGGATTTCGTCAACGCACGACAAGTTTCACGACGTATTTCCTCAGCTGAATCAGGCGGAAGTCGAGCTTCAACCTGTTCAACAGCACTAATAATTTCTGCGACCGGTGTGAACTTGGGGGTAGGGGCAAAGTTGAGTCCTTTCTCTAAAACTGAGACCGCATCATCACTCAACTCCATGCCACTCAGATTGATGACGGTCTTGCACGGAACCTGCAGAGATGGCTTGTCAAGGAGGCGTGAGAACTTAGCTGTTTGACGTCCCGTTGCCTTCTTATGGGCGGAATCGGCTGCAACCGAAGTAACACCATCAATCAGTCATTGACAGTCATTGACTCTTCTAGACACAATAGCTCCGTTTTATACACATTAAGAACTGAATTTTCTTCTTTGATCGCTTCTTGGGTGGATTAAAAATGTAGGACGACATGATGGTTTCACACTTGCGCGTTACAGATAAAAATGAGAAAAAGAGAATATGAATGTTTAATACTGATGCTGCTATTCAGCAACTGAAGATGAAATTTCTAGACAGCTTCTAATATTACCCGTCATAGCACACACAAACGCTATACACCTGAAACGAATACTCTGACATTGCGTGAGTGCCCCCGTTTTGCGTCGTTATGATATATCACCCCAAATTTGCAACTGGATAGGGGATTTCCTGTCAGAGAGGACACAGTTTGTAGTAATCAATGGTAAAGCATCGACTAAAACGGAGGTGATATCGAGCGTTCCCCAGGGTAGTGTTATTGGTCCTCTGCTGTTCCTTATTTACATAAACGATTTGGGAGAAAATGTAAGTAGCTCTCTTAGGTTGTTTACAGGTGACACCGTCATTTACCGTCTAGTAGAATCATCTGAAGACCAAAACGAACTGCAGAACGAAATAAATAAGATATCACTATGGTGTAAAAATTGGCAGTTGACTCTAAATAATGAGAAGTGTGAAGTCGTCTACATGAGTACGAAAAGAAATCCGTTAAACTTTGTTTACGGGATAAATCAATCGAAAGTGAATGCCGTAAACTCCACAAAATACCTGGGAATTACTATTACTTCAGACTTAAACTGGAAATAACACGTAGATAATGTCGTG
This sequence comes from Locusta migratoria, assembly GCA_026315105.1. Taxonomy (NCBI): domain Eukaryota; kingdom Metazoa; phylum Arthropoda; class Insecta; order Orthoptera; family Acrididae; genus Locusta; species Locusta migratoria. Next base: position 349,549,571 of record CM048746.1, read on the forward strand.
GGAAGGGCGAACCAGAGACTGCGTTTTATTGATGCAGCAGAACTACTAAAGAAACTGCATACATTACGCTTGTCGGACCTTTTGTGGAGTATTGCTGCCCAGTGTGGGGTCCTTATCAGCTGGATTTGACGGAGGACATCGAAGACTCTAAAGAAGGACAGCTCGTTATGTATTGTCACGATACAGGGGAGACAGCATTGCGGAAATGATACAGGATCTGGGATGGGAATCATTACAACAGCGGCGCTTATCATCGCTGCGGCGTGGGCTTCTTACGAAATTCCAATCGCCAACATTCTCCTCCGAATGCGAAAATATATTGTTGACTCCCACTTACATAGATATAAATGATCATCAGAATAAAATACGAGAAATCAGAGCTCGAACGGAGAGATTCAGGTGTTCTTTCTTCCCGTGCGCTATTCTAGAATGGAATAGGTGATAAATAGTATAAAGGTGGTTCGATGAACCCTCTGCCAGGCACTTAAGTGTGATTTGCAGAGCATCCAATGTAGATGCAGATGTCCAGCCCTGATCAAGCGTCTCAGCGTGTTTACAGTCCGTCTCTCGTTCCGTGAACGGAGTATAGACGTATTGTCTATCATGAGCAAAACACACTCTTTGGTATTCCGCGAACCAAAGAGGGAAATTGTCACTTCTTCACATCGCTACGATATATTTCCCTATCAGTGTCAAGCCATTTGCCTCCCCAGCTATAAAATCAGCTCTGAGGGAAATATCCATCGCATACGAGCGAGATGTGCGAAAGCAGAGGAAAAAAGTGAAATTTTGATGGATGAGGCTGTTCTCCTTCAAAGTACACATAATGCGCTTAACGAGTTAAATGGAAATGAAATCCAGACTAAACATCCTCGGCAACATGTTCAAAGACGCCCCGGTTCACTAACCGCGCCCAAAGGGGGAATGAGCAACGAAATTTCGGCGCTGCTGTGAGCCGCCACCCCGGCAGCTGCTGGCGCCCCCTTACTCTTCCCCTACTACTTTTTTCCCTCTTTTTTTTTTTATCGGGCACCTTTTGCGTGTTAGTGGGCCGCAGCCGCTGCAGCCGGCCAGAAGCGCTCTTTAATCAAGGGCCGCGGCGCTAACGACCCCTGCCGCCTGCCGCCTGCTCCTGCCGCGCCCCCACAAAGCGCCCCTCTTTGTCCGCCAGCAGCCGGTGGCGCGCCGCGGTTTTTCCGCGATGAAATTTCTGGCTAATTACGACGCGCAAGGCGCCACAATGCGCCAGTTTCCGCGGAAGCCTCGCGATATAGCGGACGCCAACGATCGCGTGTGCTACCGCCGAGCGAACAGCCAGCGGATACCTCCTGCACCTAGCGGCAGCAAACACGTGCCGACCAGAGATCGTACACTAATGGGGTGTAAATACCGCGCTAAAAATGTGAGATTTCTCTTCATATCCTAGCCGAAAATAGCAATATAATATTACCAGGATGAAACTTTCACTCTGCGGCGGAGTGTGCGCTGATATGTAACTTCTTGGCAGATTAAAATTGTGTGCCGGAACCGGGACTCGAACCTGGGACCTTTGCCTTTCGCGGGCAAGGAAGTTTCATATCAGCGCACACTTCGCTGCAGAGTGAAAGTTTCATTCTGGAAACATCCCTTAGGCTGGGCTAAGCCATGTCTCCACCATATATTTTCTTCCAGGAGTGCTAGTCTTGCATGGTTCGCAAGTTTGGAAAGTAGGAGGCGAGGTACTGGCGGAAGTAAAGTTGTGAGGCGGCATCGTGAGTCTTGTCGGGATAGCACAGTCGGTAGTGCGCTTGCCCGCGAAAGGCAAAGGTCCCAGGTTCGAGTCCCGGTTCCGGCACACAACTTTAATCTGCCAGGAAGTTTCATATCAGCGCACACTCCGCTGCAGAGTGAAAGTTTCCTTCTGGAAACATCCCTTAGGCTATGGCTAAGCCATGTCTCCACCATATCCTTTCTTCCAGGAGTGCTAGTCTTGCATGGTCCGCAGGAGAGCTTCTGTGAAGTTTGGAAAGTAGGAGGCGAGGTACTGGCGGAAGTAAAGTTGTGGAGACGGCATCGTGAGTCGTGTCGGGATAGCACAGTCGGTAGTGCGCTTGCCCGCGAAAGGCAAAGGTCCCAGGTTCGAGTCCCGGTTCCGGCACATAATTTTAATCTGCCAGGAAGCTTCAATATAATATTACGCCATATATCTTCGAATACATCCAGTGACGTAGCCACGATATTGTCAAAAGGAGGGGGGGGGGGTCCGAATTGTGGTATCGCACAAGTCTAAAGTGCGCGCCACGTACTTACGCCGCTTGCCGCCATGCACGCGCGGCGCGGCGTTCTTACGACGCCGGCCACGAGCGCCCTCTGCTGCAACTCTGCTCGTGGCCACTACTGCTGCATCGGCCATTTGGGACTGAGATCAGGGCCGGCGCAAGGCACGTGCGAAACGTGCGGCCGCACGGGGCGGCACTTTCAGAGGGGCGGCAACTCTGCGCCGCCCCCTTTTTTAATTTTTTTTTAAGCACAAACTCAACATGCATGCCCATGAGGGGATTCGAAACCAAACGGAGAGAGCGGCTTCGGGAAGTGTGGCATGGCGACTCGAATACCAGCCGGCCGCCCCTTTAGAACAAGGAGAGGGAGGAGGACTGATTTCTTGCTCGCCACTGTGGCAGCGCCGTCGTGTGTAAGCCGTAGGAACGGAGAGGAGGAAGCAGTCTGGCGCACACGCCGCCGCCAGTATGAGTATTCTTATGAGTGGAGCGCTACCAGCCTGTACCGCGCCATGCGTCTACTCACGACTAATTTTGCAGAAGACGAAATCTAATTTGGAAATTCGAACGCAGTGTTCGATACTGCGATTGTGTTAAGCCTGAAGCAATTTTGCTAAGCCCTTCAATGGCAGTTTCCAGATGTTTTATTCATCAAGCATTATAGAAAAAAATCGTTGAACATTATTTCCGTCAAATACGTCCAACACCTACAATGACTAGAAGTATTCCGAATGGGTAAATACGCTGCGAGTAATTACAAGGGACAAAGACATTGCTAGTAAGCCTGGTATAAGTTGTGTTTCGATGTATTTTTCAAAATTTTTGCCATCCGTTTCTGAGTGATAGTCGGACATTTTTGTTTTTAAGCCAGGAAAAACCTGTCTGCGTCTGCATGAACAACAATTAAACTCTGACCGGCACTTCTGTTTGACAAAACTATTAGCAAAAAATGTTCAAATGTTTGTTAAGCTTATGGGACTTAACTACGGGGTCATCAGTCCCTGAACTTACAAACTGCTTATGAACTACTTACGAACTAGGACGGCACAAATATCCATGCCCGAGGGGGGATTCGAACCCTCGACCGTAGTGGCAACTATTAGCACACTATCACTTTACCGACACTTATTTTCTGTATACTGTTTTCCGTTGAATACATTATTTATTGGCAACCATTAGCAAATGTTTATTTACGTCAACTGTAAGTTCATGGCGCGCGGGATTAGCCGAGCGGTCTAAGGCGCTGCAGTTATGGACTGTGCGGTTGGTCCCGGCGGAGGTTCGAGTCCTCCCTCTGGCATGGGTGTGTGTGTGTGTGTTTGTCCTTAGGATAACTTAGGTTGAGTAGTGTGTAAGCTTAGGGGCTGATGACCTCATCAGTTAAGTCCCATAAGATTTCACACTCATTTGAACATATTTGTAAATTGACAAGGCTTATTAAAATTAGCTAAATTTCTTCAATCAGGTTTGACTTCAGTTTTGAGCTGGTGCCCAACGACTGTTTTGTACAAATCAGTAGAGAACGTCACCAATCAGTCGCAATTTTTCCTTTTATCTTCCAGATCGACATAGATTTCGGGCACTGTGTGGCCATTCTCAACGCTTTGAGTTATATTTACGTCTATTCCGTCATGCTGAACGTAACTGTCAACATGACGGTTTAGATGTAAGCACATATTAAAAGCTTTGAGACTAGCCACTCAGTGACCGAAACCTAAGTAGATCTGAAAAGTAAAAAAATTGCGACTGATTTCCTACGGATTTGTTTAAATAAAATTCCACAAACGTTTTGAAAAAGAATGGGGGGCGGCAGTTTAGCAGCTCGCACGGGGCGGCATTTGAACTTGCGCCGGCCCTGCTGAGATAGGAACCAGTTAACACTTGGGAATCAGATAGGCACCAGTTAAGATTTGGCTATCGGATAAGCACTGGGAATCATCAGTAGGCAGGCCTCTATCTAATCTATGTATCAGCATTCTGCAGTCAAGAACTATGCAAAAGTTAAGTATTACTAAGTCTCTATGAAATATATATCTCGTTCTAATTTACTCTAGTGTTTCTAGTTCTGCTGTCCCACTGGCTGGTCACCTCCATAGCGCACAAGCGTGCATCCTTTATTCCTGTGTCGGTCTCTACTCGGCCACCGACACCTACGACAACCGGCGGACGAGACACAAAAGCGGCGACGAGGCTGGGACACAAAACGAATGATTAAAGAGAAATTTACAAATGCTCATTTTTTTTTTTTTTCATTTATTCAGAAAACAAACTTAGACTAACATATTTTTATATTTTATGCACATAGTTTGCGTTTGTAAGACCTTCTTATAAATACTTAATATTTTACATACAAAATTGAGGGAAACATTTCTTAAAAATTGTTTCAATATACGCCACCAGAACTTTCAGTTGTTATTTCAAACGAAGTCAGATTATCAGAATGAGAAGTGTTTCTTTGTATTTGAACAGTGCCAACGACACGGTTGCATGTCACCAAGCTCGCTGCCTGTCAGCCACGACTGTATAAATAAATGTGTTTGTATAGCTTATGGGAGTTAACTACGGGGTCATCAGTCCCCAAACTTACAAACTACTTATGAACTAACTAAGACGAAGGACGGCACAAATATCCATGCCCGAGGGGGGATTCGAACCCCGACCGTAGTGGCCTTGCAGACCATGACTGGCGCGCCTCAGTCCCCTCGACCACCGTGGCCGGCAGCCACGACAGCAGCTTGGTGTTTCGCAAAATTTGCATTCATTTTTGCATCGCTATAAATACCTTGCATTTTGATTTTGGAAGCGTAAGTCTATAATTTTTTTTTCCAAGATTATTGGTTCTTTTACTCTTATTGGCATTGCAATGTATCCATCCTCTAGATAAAATATTACTCTTAAACCTAACTTTAAAAAGTATTACACATACTGAATAAGGTGCCTTATGATATACTGAAATATTGCCACTCCCAATAACGACTCCACTGTTGTAAATAGATAAATAAGCTATTATAGTAGTACATATTTTAACTTACCATAACGCTAGTCGACAAATGAAAGTCGGTTTTCCTCTTTTTTCTTGTTATGAACTTGCTCATAATTGGAAACTTATCTTAACAGCACAAAAGAAATAAACGGCAGCGGCAGCATTCCACTGTAATGCTTAACATAGCAATAATGGAGTAAGGCCAAAAATGGACAACGGCTAAAGGACTGGGCAACAGCCGATGCTGTTATCGATGTATCGATAATTAAAATCTATGGATAGCTTTGTTCACTGTCGATAGTGCGTATCCCTTTTTCGGCGTATGACTGACAACATCATTCCGTTTCACTACACGGTAGCTAGGTTGTGTCTTATTTCATTTAGTCCCTTCAGAGGTTCAAGTGCACCATCGAGCATGGGTGTGTGTGTGTGTGTGTGTGTGTTGTCGTTAGCATGATAGGTGATAGATGATAAGGGGGGGGGGATCCGCACCGCCCCTTTGGGTACGTCGTTGATACATCGCTACCTTCGAAGAAAACCGGCACGAAGCGAAAAAAGCCGATTTTTCGCTCATGCCAACTCCAAAACGAGGGAGTGGAATAGTTTTATGTGGAAGAGTGTCACAGACGTAACTGGCGTATTCGGCCACTAGAGAGCAGTTACGTCAGTGTTGCATTAAGAAAATCCTGTTCTAACAATTGAAAAAAGAGTGTCATTGTCAGTAGGGATGGGACATCGAAAGAAAAATATCGGTACAACCAATAACTCGAATAAAACATATCGATATTTAGATATATCGGTGCAAAAAACTACTTTTGAAATTCACTTTAAAACTTGTATCACATGTTATTTGAAACATTGAGGTGTGGGTTTCATGAATTCATAAAAAAATTAAAAGACATCAGTTTTAATTACACATTATTTTTCAAATACAGGTCTTACAATCTTGTAATGCAGCACTATCAGGGGGTGATTTCAACACTGTTTTCTTCGTTGATTCGATACCCACGCGTCCATGTTCTAAAATATTTGTGGTGTTACCTGAAGTGCGGAGTATCTTCCCACAATAACTACACTTAGCACTTTTACTATCATGTGATTTAAATTGCTTCCACGCATCACTTTTAAGAAGCATTTCTGTTTCGTCTTCACACCAACAAGTCAACAAAATAAAGACAGAACGATCGAAGAACAACAGTACAACACCAACAAAAGAGGTTTCTAGAATTACCAGTGATCTGACAACTACATTTGAAAGAACTCTACGAACTGTACTTTAGAGTGAGAGGAAATTACAAAATACACAGCTGACAACAATCAAAATTTGTAAAGAATCTAAATTAAAAAGTAGTAGGTTGTGTTGTGAAAACTTAAAAATTAAAGCAAAATTTCAGTCGAGATTTCTCTATTTTGAGTTGCAAAATAATGATAACAACAAAAATAAAATTTCCGATTATATCGCCACAAAATGTCGATATTACCGATGTACCGGCTAGGTGAATATCGATTAATAATGTCGCACAACTGAGTACGATATATCGATATTTCGATATATCACTGTCCAATGTCCCAACCCTAATTGTCAGTTGTGCAGCAGCGTTCGGACAGTGCTCATGTGTATTTTGCGCGAAGACTGTTCCATTTCAAAAAAAACAACACACAATCATTTAATCTGTTCGAGTAAAAAATAAATTAATGAATTTAAATTAAAATTAAGATAGAAAATCCTTAAAATATTGAGTGTCATTTATAGACACCGTTCACTAAACTGACACGTTTCATTATCATTGCTAAATGTCATATCTATATCTATATATAAAAGTCTTGTGTGTGTACGTGCTGACAGACTTTTCTTCATGACCACATACTGCCGCCCACTCGTGGTTGTGGTGGTGGATAGCCCTTGGTCTAATGATATTAGTAAGGGAGTTTGGTCGCGGTGCGTGGCAATTTGCAAAATATGCAATAAATACTCTTAGGAAAAGCTATATACTCTGTGACTTACGAACTTTACGGTACGAGTCAAAATCTGTTTATTCTTTTAATCGTCAGACAATGCGGTCCTTTCAGACTTTAATAACGTCGAGGAATATCAAATACGCATTTTTTAAAAATAGATCACATGTTTCCGTCAACCACACATTACCGACTATGAACAGAGACACAAAACAAAGATAAAAATCCAGATTGACTCAAAGATAAAAAATACTCGTGGAATATTGCTCACTGTCGTGGAAGCTTGGTGGAAACACAGACATACATTAATGATATAGCCGCGACACTCTCTGCTGTGAAAGGTGTTATCGTTTGACATCTGGGTCAAGAAAAACTATGCGACGTAGTCCTACTCATATCCCGGCGGCCTCCTGTGGTAATGTTGGCAACAGATGTCGAATAACGAGAATCATGTGACATCGTCATAAGCCAATCGCGTGACACGCAAATATTTTGTCGTGAAATCAAGCATACAGCAGGTATAGCAGTATTTATCTACACTCTATGTGGTTCGGTCAGCTTTGCAACGATTTTATATCGTGTTATTGACGTTGCCAACATAAAAACACGAGGCCGCCAGGATAGAAAGTAAAATTTGACCGAATCAGATACATCCGTTGTTGTCACATCTCATTATGACCAGCACTTTCACGCGAAACTTTTGTATAGAGTCTCATGATTCACACAGTCTTACAATTCATTCCAAATTCCTATTCAAGAAGATATTTGTGAAAACTTTACAAATCAATATTCGCACTTATCCAACATCGTTTTCAGAAATTTAATTTGCCACCCGCTTTCGGCGCTGCTGTTGCAATGTGTAACGTTATGAACACAACCTAACATTGAATTTACATTGTTCCGAAGCACGGACTTAAATTAATTTCACTCTTAGTATGAAAAACTTTATGAACATTCATCGTTTTCGACAATGACTTCTACTTAAATTTGACATCTTGGCTAGGAGAACTGAGTTTATTGACAGAGAGATCCAACAAGGATTGTGTTTTTGCTGACCTACGTCCGGAATCCAAAGAACCATGATATACACAGGACCTTCTTTAACAACCGTTGCGAAGCACGGGCATATAAGCTAGTATATGATATATGGAACAAGTATTAATATCATCATAAAACAACTCGATCAGAAACATCAGAAACTGCCACGCAGAAAGTTTCTGGTAAAAGCCTGTACTGCTAAGAAAGGTGTATCAGATGCTAAAAAGGCTGGACTGTTGCAGTTAATAAATAAAAATATAGTTCCAAAATTTTATTTTGATTTTTTAAGTAACTTGTAGCTTAATTTTTCTGTGCTAACTATTTTATGTAAAATGTAAAACAAACCAAAAATCTGAGTTGATTAATTTCTTGATTTGATTCAAATAATTTGTGCAGTGTTATGTTGTAATTTTTTATATAAATAAATATTTTCTTAAAATTCTTACTTTATTACATTATCTGTTTCATACCCTTTACAGATTAAGAGCAGAAATTTATATTTTTATGTGTCACAAGTCAAAGCCCTTTAACTGAAATTGAAGTTTTCTTTGTAGGAAAGTGTCACATATCGAAGTCCTTAGGGTTAATGTATCACTCAAATTAAATAAAAACTATGTAAAAGCTACCTCTGAGTAAGTACTACTTACAAAGAAAAAGACAGGGCTGGTGTGATTTCATGGAGATAAGTAATGTTGAGTGAAACTTTGGCTGTTATCTTTGATTGGAGTTTTCTCTGAACTAGCGATTTTAGAGATGTGCCAGTTTTCCTCCAAGGTAGCGACATGTTAGTATAACCGGAAATAAACCTGTATTGAAATGCTCCTTCTGAGGCAATTAGAAACCAAAGGATAGATTGCTGAGATGGATTTCAGCTCAGTGCAGGGGGAGGGGGCGCCCAGGGCGGCAGATTTTTGGGGACCGAAAATTCCTGAATTTTTATTAGTTCCGATAGGTTAAATTAAACAAGACTGTGAAAAGTGGAAGTATCTTGCATAATTGTAGGAATGTGAAAATAAGTTGTTAATACAAATTCTTACATTGATACAGACAACAGTGATATGTCATATCCTACAAGCAAAAGAAACATCCAAGGCTACAACCTTACTTAATTGATATTTGATATTTTGATTTTGATATTTTGAGAGAATGACGATGTTGAGATTGTGAAACCTAACCAGAGATTGTCGTTGCAATTCCACTAAGGCTTAAACCCACTTAAATGTATCTCTAAGTATGGTCCTTGTGCTTAACGTCCTCCAAAAATTCCTTCTCCTAGTGTTAGTGCTTTAGCCAAGTTCTTGAATACTATGTAATTCGTATACATCATTACCAATATACGTTACTCCCTACGGCCTTCTCACGATAAACTATTTACTTGATACATTTTCTGTTTACAACAAACACCTTACATCTATACTACCTTACTCTTATGTAATGGTATCCTAGGTTATGTAATGGTATCCTAGGTTTCCCTTGCCTGAACGAGACACACTCACTGAACTTACCGTCGTCATGTCCTTTCCTATGACTAAAACTAAAATGTGTGTCTTAGTGCATAGAGCATAGTGACCGGATAAATTACAATGCCGGCATATTACACGAGTTAACGGTTCAGCCCTCTGTCTCTTACAGACTCTTCCACAGGATTTAATCTCCGCAGGCCAAAAAAAAGGGAAAACAAAAGATGTAGAGAATTCCATATACGAAAATTAAAGTTCAGGCTGCTGCTGCTTACTTCGCTTGGAGTCACAGTTCAATCTACAGACCTCTGTCTCGATACATCGAATCCCCTCCTCTTTTGGGAAGGTGCTTCCACGGAATCAAGAAGTAGGTGATCTGATCTTTTAGCTGGAAACCTTCTCCATCTACATCTACATACATACTTCGCAATCCACCGTAAGGTGCGTGTCAGAGGGTACACCGTACCACTATTAGGCATTTCCTTTCCTATTCCAGTTCCAAATAAAACGAGGGGGAAAATGTCTTTACGCCTCTGTAAGAGCTCTAATCTCTCTTATCTTGTTTGAGATCTTTAGGCGAAATGTGAATAGGCGGCAGAAAGATCGTTCTACAGTCAACTTCATATTCCGACCCTCTAAATCTCCTGAACAGAATTTCTAGAAAAGAACGTAGTCTTGCCGTCAGCGATTCCTATTTCAGTTGCCGGAGCTCTTCTGTGACACTTGCGCATTGGTCGAACCTACCAGTAACAAACCTAGCTGCTCGTTTCTGAACTGCTTCCATGTCTTCCTTTGAACTGATCTGCTGCGGGTCCGATACACTTTAGCATTACTCAAGCGTTTTATACGCGGTTTTCTTTGCAGATGAAGTACATCTTCCCAAAATTCTCCCAATAAAGCGAAGTCGGTCCGTCTTACTCACAACGGTCCTTACATGTTCGTTCCATTTCATATCGCTCTGCAATGTTGCGCCTAGATATTTGAATGACGCGACTGCATCAAGAAGCTCACTACTAATGCAGCATTCGAACATTATGGAATTGTTTTTCCTACTAATGCGCATCACCTTACATTCCAATTAGAGGTAGCTGCCAATCTTCACACCAACTAGAAATTTTGTTTAAGTCACAGTAAAAATGCTATTACAGTAAATTAAAGACGACACCCTCCCATACAACACAGTACCATCCGCAAACAGTCGCAAATTACAAGTTACTCTGTCCATCAGATAATTTATATAGTTAGAAAATAATAGCGGTCCTCTCATACTGCCCTAGGCCCGCCTGACAAGACACTCGTCGCTGATGAACAACGTGTTGCGTTATATTACTTAGGACGTATTCCAGCCAGTCACAAATCTGTGAACCTATTGCATATGCTCGTATTTTCGTTAGCAGTCTGCAGTGTGGCACCGCTTCAAATGCCTTTTTGAAATCGAGAAAAACACACTCTGCCTGTAGCCCTTCACCTATGGCTCGCAAGATGTCATGTGAGAAATGGGCAAGCTGAGTTTCACATGAACGATGTTTCGTAAACCCGTGTTGATTCATAGAAAGAATCTTTTCCGTCTGAGTGAAATTTACTATATTCGAACTGAGAATATGCGCCAAAATTCTACATAAACTGATTTAAACGATATTGGCCTTTAATTATGTAAGTTAGTTCTCTTTCTTATAAACGGGAGTCACCTGCGCTTTTTTTCTAATCACTAGGAAGTTTGCGCTGAATTAAAGATTCGAGATAAATGCAAGCTAAGTAAGGCGCCAATGCTACAGTATACTCTTTGTAAAACCGAAATGGTATTCGGACCTGGAGACATTTTTCTATTCGGCTCTCTCAGCTGCTTCTCTACACCGGAAAAACCTATTACTGTGTCTCTGTATATCCATCTTAGACGGATGATGGGACGACGGCGATGAATTAATTTGATAAATGAAAAACTTTTAGCCCTTATTACATGTTTCGAGAATACATTATTCTCATCTCGGCTACATCTTAGAGTGAGAGGGTGTAATGCAGTATTAGAATGGACGGCTAGTTTGGCAATACTGCATGGATCTTATTATGGTCTGAAGATGGGAATAAAAAATGTTTGTGTATCTATGGGACTCAACAGCTTCGTTATTAGTCCCTAGCTTACAAAATAACTTACGGTAAACTAAACTAAGGACAGCTCCAACACCCATTCCCGAGGGGGGAATGGAACCCCCGACGGCGGACGGCCGCGCGCACCGCAACACGGCGCTCCAAGACGCGCGGCTAATCCGCCGCGGCGATGAGAATAATGTATTCTCGAAACATGTGATTAAAATTCCAAAAAATAACGGCTGAAGGTTTTTCATTTGTCAAATTATTACTGTATCCTCCATTTGGGAGTTAGTGAGTTGATCAAATGATGGTACGTTTGTGCGGTCCTCCTGCGTGAAAGATTTCTTAAAGGTTAAATTTAGAACTTCAGCTTTCCGTTTCCTTCCATCTATTACAACCCCGGGATAATCAACGAGCGACTGGTTAGTGGCCTTTGACCTGCTTATCGATTTTTCATAGGACTAGAATTCGTTCTGGTGCTCGGAAAGATCTTTTGCTAGGGTCTGGCTGTGGTAATTATTGCATGCTTCGCGCATCGATCTTCTTATAGACGCAGGAATCTATACTAACTTTTGCCTGTGATCATTTGCGTGATCTTTTTTAAACCGAAAGTGCAACAGCCTTTCCTTTCTAACATTATTATTATATCACGGTGGATCTTTTCAATCCTTAATCAACTTTATGGGCACATATTTCTCTAACCCTTAGAAGATTTGAAATTCTGCCACAACAAGCATTTTTACGTTGCTTCTGGTACTTCACCTATTATTATAGTTCATGAAATGAATATACATTGCTTAATATACCCCGGTTTCTTTCTGTTCTTTACATATTGCATTCTATAAAAACTGAAAACAGCAGAGTTTCTGCATTCAATTTCTACGACAAAACGACTGTAATTTAATTATTGGTGTCAATATAGCATAGAGAGAGGTGAATATAACAGCTCGTAGCATCTAAGTACCAGTAAAAGGTCTTTAATCAGTGTGTTCTCCAAACTTGTTTCTTTGGCCTCATGAATTACATGCTTTACTAAATAGCAGACTTTTGCTATACAATCCTCCAACTCAGGAACAAACAGACAATGTTCTTGGAAATTATTTATACGAAAATCCAACACCGTCGCTGCTCTGAAGCAGCCTCGGTTGCTCGACTACATAGAGCCCCACTCTCATCAAAACTTGACACCAACTTCACTTTGCAACTGTTTGCAACTGAGCTGTAACAAGCTGCTTACCTAACGAATTAACCTTTTTAATCATAATAAACTATGCCTTCCGCGCAAATCCATACAAAATGTGACCATACTAACGTGAACAAGATTAGCCGAAATACTGTACAGTGACGACGCTACTTTAAATTCCGCGCAGTACCCGGATATATATCACCACTTCGTGCGCCGTGGCGGAATACTGGCTGAAATATTAATGTCTAAGCAAAGTAGGTCACTTGCCACGGATTCAACGAAGGACCAGAATAGCTCATTGCTCTTCGTACTACGTATATTAGCGTATAATTTATTTATTTCACTAGACATACTCTCGCATGTTCAACATATACATGACAAACAAAAGGAGAGGCATGACAATTCAAGCTCTTTAACAATTAAATAATATAATAATAATAATCACAAAATAACCAACAAAGGTCATCCATATTCAGCCTTTTTAGATTTACCATTTTTATACAATCAAATCCATTATAACACACTTTACTTTGAACAAACAATCTGAACCGCCCTGTTGCTGACAGTTGTGAAGAGCACAGGTAGCAATAAAAACTCAAACTGAACTTGTTCAACAAAATATACCATAAATCAAGCCATCGATCATCTGACATAGTTCATGATGTGCGAAGTAATTCACTGGTATTAATTGCTAACCCTATTATGTATCAACACTCTCGACCAATAACGTATTTGTCAAGCAATCTTGATATCTTAGGACTGTAGAAACAAGATTGCCGTTCTTCACAATCCACCAACTCCCTAGGAAATAAAACTAACGAAGTTAACTGCTAGTCAAGTACAAAAAATAATTTACAATAAACATAACATCATAATTAGCAACAACAAAAAATGTGGGTTTGCGTTCCTATCAGTGTATTAAAAAGCGCTTGCTGAAGAAAGTAGTTTCCGGATTCGTGTGGCGCTTTTTAATGTTTGATGTTTCTAAATAACAGTATTCAAACATTCATTTACTCACTTAAAATCACCAGTGCTGCTTTCGTAGAATATTATTTTATGGTTTGTGGATGTCAGGCGAGTACAGGAGAAAAGTAAATGAATCTCGACAAACTGAAGGAACCAGAGGTAGTTGAGAGTTTCAGAAGGAGTACTAGTCAAGAATTGTCTGAAACGGGGTAAAGTAATACAATAGAAGAAGAATGGGTAGCGATGAGAGATAGAGTACTGAGGCTCGCAATGGATCATATAGGCAGATGGACAGGACCTAATAGAAACCCATGAATAAAGCAGGAGGTACTGAACTTAATTGATGAATGGAGAAAATATAAAAATGCATCAAGTGAAGCAGCAAAGGGAATACAGACGTCTAAAACATGAGGTTGACAGGAAGTGTAGACTGGCTAAGCAGGAGTGGCTAGAGGAGAAACGCAAGACAGTAGAATAATGTATAACTGATGTAAAGATAGATACCACCTACAGAAAAATAAGAGATATTTGGAGACAAGAAAAACAGCTGTATGAATATCAAGAACTCAGACGGCAAATCAGTACTAAGCAAAAAGGGGAATATGTAGAGCGCCTGTACAAAGAAAATAAACTTGAAGGCAGTAATCTAGAAATGAAAGACTAAGAAGAGGAAGATGAGATAGAAGATACTATACTGCGAGAAGAATTTGACAGAGCACTAAAGTATTTGAGTAGGAACAAGGCCCCTGGAATAGATGATACTCCGTCTGAACTGCTGATATCGTTGGGAGAGCCAGTCATGAAGAAATTGTTCCATCTGGTATGCAAGCTGTATGAGACAGTGGAAATATCCTCAGACTACAAGAAGAATATATTAATTCCAATTCGTAAAAAAGCAAGTGTAGACAAATGTGAAAATTATGGAGCTATCAGTTTAATAAGTAATGGATTCAAAATACTAACACGAATTATTTTCGGACCAATGGAGAAACTGGTGGAATCCGACCTTGGAGTAGATCAGTTTGAATTTAGGGGAAATTTAGAATTATTCGAGGTAATACATTACGACTTGTCTTAGGTTACGGAAAGTGAAACCTACATTTTTACCATTTGCAGATTTGGAGAAAGCATTTGACAATGTTGACTGGAATACACTTTTTCAAATTCTGACGGTAGCAGCGGTAAAATGAAGGG
This sequence comes from Locusta migratoria, assembly GCA_026315105.1. NCBI lineage: Eukaryota > Metazoa > Arthropoda > Insecta > Orthoptera > Acrididae > Locusta > Locusta migratoria. The sequence goes on from CM048746.1 coordinate 349,564,700, forward strand.
AGCGAAGAATTCAACTTGCAGAAAAACCAGACAGCAGTTATCAGAGTCGTAGGGCTTGAAAGCGTCGCAGTGGTTGGGTTGTAACCTTTCCCCAATGTTGTTCAGTCTGTACATTGAGCAATGTGTGAAGGAATACAAGGAAAAATTTGGAGAAGGAATTAATATTCAAGGAGAAGAAATAAAAACTCTGCGGTTTGCTGATGTCATATTAATTCTGCTAGAGACAACAAACGACCTGGAAGAGCAATTAAACGGAATGGACAGTGTCTTGAAAGGAAGGTATAAGATGAACAAGGTTAACTGAATGTAGTGTCAGAAAATCAGGCGATGCTGAAGGAAGTAGAGTAGATAATAAAACAAGAAACACAGTATATGAGTTTTGTTATCTGGGTAGCAAAATAACTTGGCCGAAGTAAGAAGATATAAAATGCAGAATGGCTATGGGAAGAATTGAAATTTGTTTACATCCAATATTAACTTAGATGTGAGGAATTTCTTTCTGAAAGTATTTGTCTGGTGTGTAGCATTGTATAGGAGTGAAACGTGGACGATAAGGAGTTCAGTCAAAAAGATGATAGAAGCTTTTGAAATGTGGTGCTACAGACAAAGATTAAATGGGCAAATCACGCAACTAATGAGGAGAAGCTTAACGGAATTGGGGAGGAAAGGAGTTTCTGGGATAACCTCACTAAGAGTAGGATTAGATTCGTGGGACATATTCTGGGACATCAATGAATCGTCAAGTTAGCATTATAAGGAAATGTGTTGGATAAACATCATAGAGGGAGACTGAGGGATGAATACAGTAAGCAGATTCAAAAGGATGTAGTTTCCCGTAAGTATTCCCAGATGAAGAGACTTGCACAGGACAGGGTAGCGTGGAGAGCTGCATCCAACCAGTCTGTGGACTGAAGACCGCAACAACAACAACAACAACTGTAAAAATACGAAATTCATTAGTGTTGTTGAAGAAAGAAGATTGGGGATAGTAAGTTATTTTAAATTACCTTTAATTCATGTAGCTACAAATTTTCATATGGTCTGAGATGCCTTGGATAGGCTAGGGAAGGAAATAATCTGTTGGGTGGTTCCTTGACCACATGTTCCTTGCCCAAAAATTAATTAATAAATTTCTCGTGATCTACGTAATACTGTCGAAGTTTCAAAAACTAAAGCAATGTATGAGTTGGTGGAAATAAAACAGGAATATATGCTGGGGTATATATTCATGACAGAGAATCACCTAAAAATGTTATATGTGTTTTTCTGTAGGTGGGACCTGGTTGAAAATGGAGCGTCGCGGTGGAGTAGCCGAGCGGTCTAAAGCGTCTCGCTGCGGAGCGCGCGGTTGTTCGCCTCTAGGTTCGAGTCCTTCCTGGGGCATGGATGTGTGTGTTTGTCCGTAGGTTTGTTTACCTAGGTTTAAGTAGTTTGTAAGCTACGGACTGATGACCACGCAGTTTACAAACATTTGCACATTTTTTGAAAAGGGAGCACACATCTCCATAAGGTGCTGCATTTGTAAATGGTATGGACTTAAAGTGTTAGATTTGTAAATTGTGTCTTAATACTGCCACCAAGAAAAATAAATAACAATGAAGATAATGAGAAACTGTGACAAGAAAACCATGCAGTTATCTGTTCTAAGTATTTAGTGGCTCAAATGGGAGCCTGGATGGCTCAGTTTTTCTCCCTATCTCATGACCAATATGGAGTTAAACATACTAAATTTGGTGATGGGGATTACTCTTCATTTAAAGCTGTAAAAGATGAAAACCAAAAAATGCTACAATAGAGAAGTTGGAATGTGTTTGGCACATCTTGCTCGTAGGTTTCATCGCTTGCAGAAGGAGAAGAAAGGTGCAGTAATTGCGGATGTAAAACCGCAAGAAGAAAAATGCAGTATTATTATGCAAGAAACCGATTCTCTTCAGTTATTTTACTTGACTGCTACAAGAAAAAAATAGAGGCAATGAAGCCTACTCTGTTGGCAGTAGTTTTCCCCAAACTATCCACAGAGTAAACACCAATGCATAATCTGTTTCCTAAAGACGACTGGTTTAAGTATAATAAAGGAAATTAGACTAATCACATAAACCTGTTATGTCTACAATTAAACTCACACTCATGTTTGTTACAAACCCTGATTTACTGAGGCAGTGCCTTCATGGGAAAACAATAATGCATATGAGAGCCTCTTTTAATTTGAACAAGACTCTCAGAAAGGATGTCATAGGCACTTGAAGTACTCTAAATAGGTGTCTACAGTGAAGTTTTACCGTTTAATGACGGAAATAATTGCAAAATTGCGCTGTTAATGTCAGTTGGTGTTCTTACAACAAAATCATTCTACACCATCGTTAATAGCTGGGACAAGAAAGCAGACAGATCACTGTTTTAGCTACAAATTCAGGCCAGACAGATTCGAAAGGGAGGGAAGAGAAACCGGGAGAGTGAGAAGTATCAGTATGGAGGGTTTTAATATTGACGTAAACTTATTACAAGTAGAAGTATAAGAATAAAATATTTGAACCCCAGTATTTTGGAATCCTGTTTCTTACATTATTCTAAACCTTTTCTCAAATAGTTTATGCGCTAATGCTGTTCGAAACATATTGTTGTCTCATTGGAACTAAAACATTTGATAATGGATGTGTAAAATTCAAAACCCTGTCAGTAATATATTTGCTACCATAAATTAATGATAAGAATTCTTATAAGCTTCTTATGGCATAACAGTAAAATTTCAAAATACTTTGCAGGAATACAATTTGAGTTATAGCTTTTAATAAGAAATTTAAATAAAACGAAAATTGAATTTTCTAATAAATTATTAATCCTGCGACTTTTATTATATTCTTTTATTAGAATACAGCTTTTTACTTTGTACATGCAAAATTGTGATCTGTATATTAATAAGAGTGATATAACTAAAGTTAAACCAGTCTGACAAATTCAGTCGCGACACTCACTGCTGTTAAAGTTGTTACCAACTGACAGTTGCAACGACACTAGCGCTCATAGCGGTGGGCAAGCTGTCGAAGTAGAGATGTTTGTTTATAATTATTTTTGTACATAATTAACGAAATAGTTCGTATAATTTTTGCGCTGCAAGCATTAGTAAAATATCAATAGACATATGTGATAAGGAAATTAATATTAATACAGCCGTTTTTAACTGATTCACTGATATAAAGAACAACTTCGTCTTGAACAAATACTTACGAATATGTGTGTATTTCAAGCTTATTCCGCTGAAAGTAAGTAGACTATAAACATACGATAATAATAAAGTTCTATTATGCTCTTTTTTTTAATATGATAGTTTTCTGGCGTATATCTATTCCGTGTGGAGTCTGATGATTTGCACATATTTACACCCCACATTTCTTTCTTAAACGTTCATTTTCTGTTGAGTGTAATTACTTTAGCTTAAAAAGCCAATGTTTTGATTACTCTTGCAACAATTGTGGAATTGGCTTCTTCTCTGTTGGAAAACAGATTCACTGCTGTTTTCTTTTTATTGCCGCATTTGTGACGTTTTACCTTCAGCTACAACTGTTGTAGCTGATTTGGCACGTTAAATACTGTATTCATTGCATTCTATAAATGTTTGCTGCTTTCAACACTCACTGATTCGACTGCAGTTGCTGGGAAAAATCCTTAACGTTCCTGAGTAGGAAAGCGACGTCTTGCTGCCAAAGGGAACATCTTCTGGTGTGGCCTAGCCATTTTTATTAATTTAATAGAAAATGAAATTATTTAGCAAAAGCCTGTAGGTTACAAGATAACCGTAAATAAACTGTCCTGTAATGTACCGTTTCGTACTTTGTCAGGGATCTTAGGAAACTTGTGGAGGTATTGTTTAGTTGTTATCTATTTTTATGGGATTACATACGTTTCGTAATGTAAAAAGTATGTTAAAATCAATGTAGACGAACTATTCGCACTCATCCAATATCGGCTTCAGAAATCTAGTTTACCGACCGCTTGGAGCGCTACTGTCTCAGTGTATGACACAAATCGGCGCTAGCGTCGTGACTGTATATGTTAGATTGTGGTTAAACTTTCAAAACGCTGTAAAGTAACATCACTGGTCAGAGAAGTCACACGGATTAAGATCAGGTGATCGGGACGGTAAGACTGTAGGGATATGGCAACTGATAATCCTAGTATTTCCGAAACGGCACTTCAGCAGCTGCTTAAATGGATTTGCAATGTGCGGAAGTGCGCCATCTTGCATAAAAACGATCTCATTCACATATCCACGCTGTTGGAGAGCTGGAATGATGTAGATGCGCAAAATACACTCATAGCGCGTACCAGTGACGGTACAGCTAACAACCGGAAGCACCTGTCGCTTCGAAAAAATATATGGCGCTATGATAAATGATACCGTAAACCCGCACTACACAGTGAGTTTTCAGAAGGAAGTGATACTCAATTTGACGTCATTCTGACCAGTGGCATTATTTTTACAGCGTTTTGAAAGTTTAACTTTAATTATAAACATCCTGTATACATCTTTTTTCTGTTACCTTCTATAAAAAAAGGTAAATCAGTCACCAATCCGAAGATTGGTTAGAACACCACAGTGCTTTACTAGGCATGGTCCTGTTTGGAGGTGGTATACCGCTGCCATCCTCCGACCTTCGAACTGACTTACCCAGCTAGTTATAGAGGGACCTACAGTTTCACGTGGGTTCCTAACCACGGTGCTACTCGATATTTTTCACATCAGTAACAGTGCGAGAGATGAAAGAAGTGGAAAGTGACAGATAAAAATTCTAGTATCTGGCTTCTATATCAGGAATTAAAATCTACAAAAATGAAACCACAATATCGGAAACTGAAGTGCTATGAACTTCTGACCGGCGCGGCGTGCCAATTGGATGCCAGGATAGAAATGACACAAAAGCAAGTTCACTTCGTGAAATTATATTCTATGGTAGTTCATGTGTAAAGCGTTCATTTGCAGTAACAAACGCGAACCAGACTGCTACAATGTCACAAATGCTAGGTCGCTTATATTGCTAGATTTGGCTGTGCTGCAGTAAGTGTTTAATATTTAAATTTTTGGCGTGTACTGTAGGATAGCTGTAGTAATATACATTCATCTGACAGGTAGCCGACGATTATCCAAAATACTTGACTCCTTATCTCTGCGATCAATACCATCCGAGATACGGGCTTCTGAACACTCGCATTTTGCACGCGGTATTTTTGAACATATTACTACCGGGCACGATATGACGTATGGATAAAATTATATGTAAGGTTATCTGTTCATTCGGACTATATAACTATCCCGGTTTTTAGAAAAGAATTTTTATTTACTACTAGCTTATATGCCCGTGCTTCGCAACGGTTGTTAGAGGGACCTGTGTATATCATGGTTCTTTGGGTTCAAAATACTTCTGTTATTGGGGGAATACGGACACACGATCATGAATTGTTTCTTTGCAGTACTACAAAACCAACAATTCTTAGTAAATGAATTTTTTTGTGTCGTACCTGGGTTAAATTTTACTTGGAGTGGCAGCGGTTTACTATGTTAACGTTGGCAACGAAATATTCGCTTTAGTGAGATCACTAATTTACTGATCGGAACAACATTAATTATTTCATTATCAATACAACGAATTATTCCCCCCATTGTACATGACTGATTTTTCAAAAAGGATTCAACGGCCGTTGCCAACATGAATACACTACACTGCTGTTGTAAGAAAAGTCGTAGCCGTTGTTTCAGTGTATTACACCTTAGTTTTGTGAATAGAAAACGCAGCATCGACAAAGATCTTTGGTCTATTTATACTATGTAACAGCGCCTCTAGCGGATCTTTGCAATACTACGCTGCAATTCAAGCGTAGCACACACCAGAAACTACAAATTACGATATCTTTTCTTCCCCTGATCCGATTTTGATGAAATGAAGCTTATATGTTGCGCCAAAGTACTCTCAGTTGACCTATGAAACCCCATGATAGTTCGTGTAGTACTCTTGGAGATTTGCTGTACTACACCATACTTAAAAGCATAATATAAACAAAAACTTCAAATTGCTATATCTTTCCTTCCTCTGTTCCGATTTTGATGAAACTAAGCCTATGTTACTCTCCAAACTATTCTCAATTTACCTGTGGAAACCCATGAAAGTTCGTGTAGTACTTTTGGAGATTACCTTCAACAAATAGACATATACGATGGCTTATAAGCAAATGATTAAATTATATCTTTATTTTCTGTGATCCGATTTTAATTATTGAAGCCTTTATGTAATCGCACGATGTTCTAAAGCTACGTGTGAAAACCCCATGAAAATTCGTTAATTACGATTGGAAATATACATGTTCAAAGAGACAGACATAACGGTCGTAAATAAAGAAATTGAAATTACGATATTTTTTTTTTCTTTTTTTTTTTCGTAATCCAACTTTTATGAAACGAATTATATATATTGTCCAGTTAAGCTGAAATTCCCTGTGAAAACCCCATGCACATTCGTAAAGTAGTTTTGGAGGTAGGAGGTTGTTAATAGTTGAAAAAACAGACACGACGCTTACTGAAAACACTTAAAATTGCGATATCTTTTTTTTTTTTTTTTTTTCTTTCGTGATCCTATTTTGATAAAATTATGCCTATATGTTGACCCAAACTTTTCTCATAGTTCCTGTGAAAACCGCATGAAGATTCGTCCAGTAGTTTTGAAGATTGAAGGGAACAGCGACAGGCCTACATTTACAGATTTATTATTAGTATAGATTACGTGTTTTAAGAGCACTAAGATGTGAAAGTATTTGGGAGTTAGTTTAGGAACAGAGTTTTAGTCGCTAACAGGTATACTTTTCATTATTTCATTTCGGTGCATGCACTCTATATCTAATCCCCAGTTACATTTTGTTATTCTCCTTGTATGTTAAAACTTGTATTTAGGATAGGCTCTGATATGAAATTAATTAAAAGCCTGCTTTGAGCATTATGCGGCTAAGACTAAAATACTCCCAGTGCTGTGGATTCCATCTGCCGTAATTAAAAATGTTAATAAAAGGTTACTTCGACTTGCCATTAGTTGAAAGTCTCTACCCATATATAAAAGAGTAATGTACAAACTAAAAGTCATCGGTGTGATAAATGAAACTGTTATCAGAGCACGGTGTACTGTGTAAGACTTAAGGGGAGTCGGAATGCCTTATCTCGCCAATGTTAAATTGGTTACGTTTATGTACCTTTTTGTCTAGAACTCTTATATAAAGAACTTTGAAATATTGACAGTTATTTTCAGTATATGTGGTAAGCTCAATGACCTGAAACCAATGCTTTCTGTTTGTTGGTATAACATTTATGAATTTTTTACCGGTAAGCCATTTTATCTGAAAAATATTAACATAAATTTCCCTGGTTCAGAGAATAAGCCAAATTTTTTCCTTGATTGTAGTTCAGTGGCTTCTTCTTAACATTTCTGAAAATTGGAATATTATTGGTTTAGTCGTTTGTGAGACTATATGTCACACTAAAAATGTCAAATGTCAGAAAATGCGTTAAAGTAATTTATTATGAAAATTCACAAATATCTCCTTTTATCATATCCAGCAGAGTAATCAGGATCATCTTGTAGTTTTTCTTCTTCACCACTGTTTGTAAGAATTGTGTGGGAAGTTTTTGTACAAACACTGCATACATCGAACTCGACGTAAGCTTGGACGGTGACCTCGCCGATGAGGAAGATGAGCATAAACCTGATGAGGAACTTCGGGACGAGGCCGTTGAGCAGAAAGAGACTGACGATGACCATCGTGAGTCAGCACATAACGCCAATCACTCTGAGGAAGAAGACTGTGAATCCGGATTATCAAAACGACAAAAATTGTAAATATTTCATCTACGTTATAATTGTAAGTACTCTAATAAACAGGTGTACCTACTAACACTAACGTGGGAATGGAGAAAAGATAAGTAAACTTTGATGTACTTTAAGATGTAAATACAATAATGTTTTTAAGTACCGGAACTTAACTACCTCTTTCCCGATTACTTTTTCATATCACGTACCTATAACTATATAAAATATCTAATATATTTAGAAAAGGAACATGAAACCAGCTGTACATGTAGATTTTAAGTGTTAGAAACAGGTGAAAATATAAGAAAGTAAAATTTTTAAAATTTTCATAAAATTCCATTAAAATATTTTGGAAAGCATTTAGTAGGCATAAAACAGCACTTAATGAACTTGGTATTGATTCCCGTACTTGTTGTTGTTTGTTGTTGTGGTCTTCAGTCCAGAGACTGGTTTGATGCAGCTCTCCACCCTACTGTATCCTGAGCAAGGCTTTTCATCGCCTCCTAAGAATGCCAACCCACATCCATTTGAATCTGCTTACTATATGCGTCTCTCGGTCTCCCTCTGCGATTTTTCCCCGCACACTTTCCTCCAATGGTAAACTTACGATACCTCGATCTCTAAGAATGTGTCCTACCAAGCGATCCCTTCTTTTAGTCAAGGTATGCAAATAATTCATTTTCTCCTCAATTCTGTTCAGTACCTCTTCATTAATAAACATAACAGTCTAGTTCGCAATGCAATTTATTAACACTGGCGACCGGTTTCGATCTAAGTGCTAGATCATCTTCAGACCTATGAACATAAAATAAAAAGAGATAGAGGGAAACAGGTACACTATTAGTTACTAAAATAAATTTACAACCAAGTTTTAAAAAAGTTACCTGAAACAGTATATCTCGCTACGGAAGTTCAGGCGGTGATCGTGTGGCGACTGCAAACCAGCGAGAGACTGCTGTGTGTTATAAAGGCAAAGCCCCGCCCACCGCCTGAAGCAACAACACTTCTTAAACCAGTGAGGAACGTCATACAGTAAGAAATAAGATGGGAGATGTTTATATATATACATAGATAATCCATGATGGATATAAAATGCATTTTGTTAACAATAAACACCTTGTTAATTTACTGTTTTGATTGGTTACCATTCAATTAAATTGAACACTGTTAACACTTGCTACATATGGCATCGACGACGTTTGGGGTATCTCCCCGCTATACGTGCTAGCACCGATCCTCGTCCCTATCATGGCCTGTCTCCACGGTGACGGACGGCGTCCCCTGGCCGTTACATCTGTGACGCGCCGTCTGCTTTGCTGCTGTACGTGCCAACACCGGTCGCCTTTGCTACCGCGGCCTGTTTCCATGGCGACCGACCGCGTCCCTGGCAGCTACATCTATGACTCGTCGTCTGCTGCGACTACTTATCGATGTCTGCACGACGCCGTATCCACGGAAACCATCTGCGTCGCTGTAATTTATCTTTGACCCACTCTGTGTTCGATTTGAAACTGCCAATAGATGCCAGATATTTCCTAGACAGATAACTTCTTTTTATTGTCTAATGTTTTAATTATTTTTTATTTTAGACATGCCAACTACATTTTATTGTTTACAAAATGCATTTTATATCCATCATGGATTATCTATGTATATATATACATCTCCCATCTTATTTCTTACTGTATGACGTTCCTCATTGGTTTAAGAAGTGTTGTTGCTTCAGGCGGTGGGCGGGGCTTTGCCTTTATAACGCACAGCAGTCTCTCGCTGGTTTGCAGTCGCCACACGATCACCGCCTGAACTTCCGTAGCGAGGTATACTGTTTCAGGTAACTTTTTTAAAACTTGGTTGTAAATTTAGTTTAGTAACTAATAGTGTACCTGTTTCCCTCTATCTCTTTTTATTTTATGTTCATAGGTCTGAAGATGATCTAGCACTTAGAGCGAAACCGGTCGCCAGTGTTAATAAATTGCATTGCGAACTAGACTGTTATTTTTATTATTAAACAATAAGTTCGCTGTTCATTCCAAGAAAGGAAACAATGTTTTCCAAATTGATTAACCTCTTCATTAGTTTTACGATCTACCCACCTAATCATCAGCATTCTTCTGTAGCACCACATTTCAAAAGCCTCTACCCTCTTCCTGTCTGAACTATTTATCGTCAAAGTTTCACTCCTGACGTACAAGGCAATACGCCACACAAATGCCTTCAGAAAAAACTTCCTTACACTTTAATAAATATTTGATGTAATAAATTTCTTATGTACTTGTATAAATAAAATATTGCGAAAACCAGATGGTGTGAAATGAACGTTCTCCTCGCTTTTGTTTCACGAGTTAAAATTGCACCATTGGCACAAACTGGAAAAATTCTTGCTCACGGATTGATGCCGTACAACCTTTAATCATGGGAATTTCATAAAATTTGATGCTGGGAAGTTGCACATTAAAAATGGGTAAAACACAGTTTTTGGCAAAGTTGGAAAAAAATCGCTGTTTTTGAATCTCCATAAAAACACAGGTCGACATGGATTCTGGGGTTTGGAAAGTAAGTGGTGTTCTTTACTAAATTTGCACCCCTGAATATGAAAATCATATCAGTTTTCTTCCATCACCCTCAGTTTTTTCTGCACAGCTACCCCCCTCCAAACCTACCATTGGCTGATAAATCTATGTTATGCAGTGTCCACAACTACAGAAATGTGGAAACGCTGCATTTTTTGTGTGAAGGTGAGGCAGAGGGGGCTAATGAGCTTGGAGCTGAGGTTCCATTATCGCCACAGAAATCAGTGAGTGAGTGCTACAGTGCTTTCGCGCTTTTGATTGGTGGTATTTCACTGAAGGTGTGTTAAAAATGTCAGGAAGGCAGTGTGTGAATAGCCCAGATACATTTTGTTATATCTGTGGAAATTATGTGGTATGTGCAAGACATCGACAAATAACAAAATTTGTGCAGAAGTAATATTTTGCATATTTCGGCATGAAGCTCGGCGATCAGGACAAGTCATTTGCTCCACACATTGTGTGCCACACATGTGTGGAGCAATTAAGGAAATGGAGTGAAGGTAAAATCAAGTGCTTGAACTACGCAATTCCTATGGTATGGCATGAACAGAAGACTCATGTTGATGACTGTTACTGCTGTATGACGAATGTAACGGGATACAACAGAAGAAACATGAAAAACATAACGTATCCAAACTTAGATTCGGCAATTAGACCTGTTCCTCATGGCCCAGGGCTACCAATCCCCTCTCCACCAAAATCAGTGGATTCTCTTGAATTCTCTGAACCAGATGGAAGTCAAGAAAGCAGTGAATCTGGTTATTCTGAGTGTGGTACCGATAGTAGCCCAAAACCTCTTACTCAAACAGAACTTGACAATTTGGTGAAAGACTTAGGACTCTCAAAAGATGCAGCACAACTACTGGGATCACGTCTCAGTGAAAATAACTTACTTGCACACGGTACCTCATATTCATTGTACAGAAATCGTGATAAAGATTTCAGGGAATTTTTTGTTGAAGATGGTTTAATGGTGTTCTGCAAAGACATCGCCGGATTAGTGATGAAAATGGGAGCTCAGAAGTATGAGAGTAAGGAATTGAGATTGTTTATAGATTCTTCAAAGCGGAGTTTGAAAGCAGTGATGCTACATATTGGAAATGACCTAGGATCAATTCCAATTGCGTATTCAGCATATTTAAAAGAGACATACAATACCATGAAAATACTTCTACAAAATGTGAAGAACGAAGAACACCAGTGGCTTGTGTGTGGTGACTTTAAAGTGATTGGCATTCTTCTCGGTCAGCAAGCAGGGTACACTAAGATGCCTTGCTATATGTGTGAATGGGACAGTAGAGCATATCATGAGCGTTGGAGTAGGAGAGAGTGGCCTAAGAGGCAAAATCTGACAGTGGGATCAAAGAAAATAGTAAATGAACATTTGGTTCATCGAGGTCATATTTTACTGCCTCCACTGCACATCAAATTAGGACTCATGAAGCAGTATGTTAAAGCAATGGACAAAACAGGAAACTGTTTCCAATACCTGTGTCGGCAATTCCCAAATCTATTGGCTGCAAAGTTGAAAGAAGGACCAGATATAAGGAAGTTGATGTCTGATGAGCACTTTGACAGTTCTATGACGGAAACAGAACTTCAAGCTTGGAGAAGTTTAAAAAATGTTGTGCATCGTTTCCTTGGCCAGAATAAGCAGCCTGATTACAAGGAAATAGTGGAAGACATGCTACAGTCCTTTAAACAGTTAGGATGCAAGGTCTCTCTAAAACTACATTTTCTAATGTCACACTTAGAGAGTTTTCAAGAAAATTTGGCTGACACATCAGAGGAACATGGTGAACGATTTCATCAGGAACTTAAAACTATGGAACATCTTTATCAAGGTCGTTGGGGAATAAACATGATGGCTGACTACTGTTGGTGCATCACACGTGAAGGAAGTAATACCTCTACCTGGTAAGTGCCAACCATAATATTTGCTTCTTATAATTCATATGCCTTTCTTCCAATTGTTTTTAACCACCTTACTCTTCCATTTCGTTTCCTTTGTCCCATAAATGCTTACCAATTTCATTGGGCGCAGAGTTAGACAATGGTGAATATGATGATGATAGTGGTGGTGAAAAACCTGACGTGCTACGGAGAAACAGGCTGCAGATTTGTGATCAGCAGGGTCAATTTAGTCAGAAATTCATATTTTCATGCAAACCCCAGACAAAAAGTCAAAATTTGTCGACCTGTGAAATCGAACTAAGGGTTCGATTTTCTATTTTTTACTTTAATCTGCGCGGGTTTTTGTCCTCTTATTTCCAAAATATGGACCGTTCTCGACTATTAAGCTAAAAACTGGAAAACGAAAATTTCGAAGTTTTTCGGCCACCAAATATTGTCCCTCCTACTTTTGAGGTCTAAAACTTAGATATGAAATACTGGCACCAGGCTAAACAATCCTAGAAAAAAATATCTTTTGCCGCAATTTACCAGAGGGGCCAACGAATACACATGACTTCTCGAAAAGTTATGTTTCCAGAAATTCCTTCCTATATTTCAAAATCGAGTTCCATGACTACGCCTCTAGAAATTACATTGTCAGCAAAAATTACTTTTCACCCACTTGAGGAATCAGTTTGTCGAGCACGATGGAGAGCTTAAGTGTGCCAAATATAACTAAACACTGACATACAGTCTCAGTCATACTAGTAGAACAGATAACACGATTTGTGTCACTGGCAGAATTTTTGGTCATTTTCAGTCGTGTAGAAACCATCACAGACAGGAATAACAGGAGATTCACAAAGGACAGCATGTATGGTCACATAGTCACAGTATATTTTACTCATAAGAAAGCGTCATAGAAATGCAGAATAAACTCAATTAGCAGCATCTTGGAAATGAACATAGGCCTTCCCTTGAAAGTCTAATCGTGATGTTCCAAGAACCGTAGTGACGTGAGATGACTGCAACATGTTAGTCCGGTTGGAATTGAGAAGACGAGAATGATGGCACTGTCCGTAGAAGCATCAAAGCAACCATTCTTCCTGCGTTTCACATGCGTCAATAACGGTTTGACACTCTAACATGTGATAGAACAGAACCCTTTGCATTTCACTTCACAGTTCATGATTGACTATAGAGGCAGGTGTAGATGTAGTAACAAAACAACGCTTGTGTGCGTGCGTGTGTGTGTGTGTGTGTGTGTGTGTGTGTACGCTACTACGTTGTGCGTCCTATCCCTATTGTCGATCTAGTGTCCACTGCCTCTTATACTCCATTAAAACTGCCCCGATTACTTATTTATTATATTATTTGAAATATAATTGCTGACTTTGAGTAAGACATTCTGTGTGTCCGTTTCTCTGTACGATGGATGAGTACCCCAGCTGTTCGTTAATAACTTTTCATTTCAGATTTTTTTTTTCTTTTTTTTTTTTTTTTTTTTTTTTTTTAGGCGATTTGGTTTCATCATCTTAACATCTTGTGTAAAGCAAGACTAATGAAAGCATAATCACAACATAGATTGAGGCTAGCGTAAGATCTAAGAGGTTAATTATATAGAGAGCATCACCATGTAAAAGCAACACAAGAAAAGGAACGACAGGTGTGATATTAAAGGCGTTGAAGGGTAACACTTCTGACTGGAAGGTAGTATGGTTCTTAATGTTTAAGTGTAAATGCAGTAGCACACAGCTGAAAATTTGCAGAACGTGGAGTGAATGTAGGAGTATGCTAACGTGCAGAACCGCGGGGAAATTTTGAGACAGAATCTATGGGCGAGGATATGACTTGATTTGTTAAAATACTATCGAGTGGCTTTGCATATAAAACATAAATTTGCAATGTTTAATCTCAAAGACAAAAAAGATCAAACTGAAAGTGTGTAGCAGTACGGAAATTCTGGGCAAAGGAAGCTTCCACTTGATAGACCTAGTTGTCATGGAATAAATGGCGTCAGAAACCTGAGAAGATCAGTGAGGATGTATTAATGAATCATCTGATTAAATAATCATCATATTCATTATGTTCCTTGATATAAAATGTTTGTACAGAAAATATGATTACCTCCCATGTTCAAGGATTGTGCCCCCACGACTGTACAAATTTCACACTTGGTAGATGGCAGCATCACTCACCGTTGATTTAAAACCTTTGTTTCAGCAGATCCAGATTTCGATTAGTGGCTAGCCTTTATCAATGCAAGCATTTCACAAAAAGACGTTACGTATTTCGTTTAGGCCATAGACATGTTCATAGACGTATGTCACAGATCAATATCTGAACTAATTGTGACATGTTTGTATAAACATATCATTTGCTTAAACGAAAGACGTAACATCTTTTTGTGAAAACCTTGTATAGATAAAGGCTAGATACTAATCAAAATCTGAATCTGCTTAAATAAAGGTTTTAAATCAATGACGACTCACAGCTGTCAACTACAAAGTTTGTACAAGAAATCATACTTCCTAAATTTTGATATCTTAGCAGTTGAAATTAGCAGTTAAGAATCTGTGAAATGGTGTAAGCATCTGACTCAAAGTGTTAAGTGATAATACCTTTGTTACTGTCCCCTGGGTCCTAGAAAAAGAAATTTACAGCAAAGACGTAAATAAACACAGTAATGAAATTGTTAAATAACTCGATTAAAATACACACTAAAAAACGTAGTTTCTGTACAGAGTTATATACCGTTACATATCCTCACTGACAAGACCACTAAATGAACCTCTTCAAACTTTAGAAAAATGTAATATCTGTATGTGACCATAATGCAGCCGATCATAGCAGCAAGCATTCTAAACGTGTCTTACGAAAAACAGGTTAATGCAGTAGAAATTCTTCAAGTCATCAGAAACCGTAAGAAGCTACACTGTACAATGCCTTTGAAAACTTTGTATATAACCCGTTTCGTTCTAGCGTGTATATCGCAATATAAGCACCAGCAGCAGTCGACGAGAAGGGTGGTTTGATGTTAGATGTTGCCACTGTATTGTCAGCATTGCAAGACCCTTCCTACCAGCTACGAGACATGTAAAACCCCTCTACAGACACACAGATAATGAAAGTTAATAGCATGCGCGTACGTTCCACATACCTTCAGTCTGTTTGTAATCACACCACAGTGAATCCTCTCCAAACGTTGCATCTAAAACGCAGAGAATGTAACGTGCACAGCAATCCGTTATCTGTAATTGCCTATTCATAACGGGATGGGGTGAACTGGCAATTTACAGTCACTGATTGCGACGAATATTGTACGCACAATCTAAGTCAATTCCCACTGTTATAACTGCACTGCGAACGTTCTAAATTATGCCATACGACTTACCGGATACAGCACGTGTACGGTTTATCGTTATCTTCGCGTCCATGGTGAGGTTATACATATTTCCTAATAACTCAAAAGGTGAACCGTCATTTTTTCCATTATACATTATAAGTAACAGTTCTCCTCTCATAAAAATTGCAGGAATGAACCTATTATATTACACGCAGCAACAAATGAACATCGCTCAGCAATAACAACACGTGAACTGGTGCAGAAGTTCTGTGTTTGAATAACAACTCGTGTAAAATGCGTGTGCAATAAATAATAACAGCTTAAGGGACTTAACTGCGGGGTCATTAGTCCCTAAACTTGCAAACTACTTATGAACTACCTTATACTAAAGACGACACAAACATCCATGCCCGAGGGGGGATTCGAACCCCCGACCGTAGCGGCCGTGCACACTGTGACTGGCGCGCAGCAGACCGATCCGCCACTGCGGCCGGCAACAGCGTAAGAAATAAGTGAGGTAATTAGCAAGGGAACAAACGCCACACTGTTGGGAAACGTAAGAAATAATTTGATATCCCAATATAGACTAACTGAAAATAAAGAGAGAAGTAAAACAACGTTATCTTGTTTCGATATGACAAACAGTAGATCAACTATCAGTGTTAATGCTACTGGTAAGCTGCGGCGGAGCGGCAGAGCGCATTGAGGCGCTATGCTCCGATGCACGAGGCCGTTCTCCGTCGGGAGTTCAAATCCCCCCTCGGGCATGTATGTTTGTGCTGTCTTTAGTTTAAATTAGTTCAGAAGTAGTTTGTAAGTTTGGGGACTGATGATTCCGCAGTTAAATCCCATAAGCTCTACAAACATTTGAACATTTGCTACTGGTATAAACAAACAATAGCTTCATGTGAGGTACGTCATCAAATGTATACATCCACCTTATTTCTAAATTTGCTTATACTAAATAAAAAACACATAATGCCTTAAGTCAGCGAAACATACGAGGCGCGTCCAGAAAGTAATTTCCGTTTGGTTATATAAAACGAACGGGTACAGATACAGAAAAAAATATTGATTGCACAAAAATCTACAACTGTTAAACTACTTTTCTACATAGCTTCCGAAATTTTGTAGGCAAATTGTCACAGCATGGCACAAGGTTTTGTGTGCCTTTTTCATATAATGTTGCCGCCTGTGTATTCAACCATGTGGTAACAAGTTCTTTCAGATCGTCATCATCGTTGAAGTGTTGTCCACCAAGGACAGATTTTAGGTGTAAGAAGAGTATTACTGTCAAAAGATTTTTTTTTCACGATAATGCCTGACCTCACACACCGAATGTGACCAAACAATTCTTACGGAAATTTCAATGCGACCTGTTTGATCATCCTCCATACAGCTCGGACCTCTCTCCTAGCGACTTTCATCTCTTCTTACACCTAAAATCTGTCCTTGGTGGTCAACACTTCAACGATGATAAAGAGTTGTTATCACATGGTTAAATACACGGGCGGAAACCTTCTGTGAAGGATACATTCAAAAAATTGTGGCACGCTCTGACAAGTGCCTACAAAATGTCGGCAGTTATGTGGAAAAGTAGTTTAAGAGTTGTAGAATTTTGTGCAATAAAAATTTCTTCTGTATCTATGTACAATTTCATTTTATTACCAAACGGAACTTACTTTCTGGACGCGCCTCGTATATCAGCTCTATATTGTACCCAAACTAATGCAAACTATTTGACAATTTTACAAATAGACGCATCGGAAAACGTTTCTGTGTAGTAATCATCTTGTTGAAATTATTTTAACTTTTGTACTGGGTAGGATGAATTGGTGAAGAATTGCGCCCTGTGGAAAACACAATTTTGCAGACATTTCATTCCATTCTATGTGGTGGTGGCGGCGGCTGGTGCAGCAACAGTGTAGAATAATTAAATAATTCTCAGTCTCTGTTGCAACAGAGACTGAGAATTATTTAACCATTTCGCAGGTTTGGTTTCATCCAGACTTGAATCTGCACTTCAAGAAGACATTCCCAGAAGATGTTTCCAGAAAGCAAGTGATCATATAAACCCAATGCAGATAGCAAAAGTACTGCAGAAACAAGTCTGCAGGAAACGAAACCTGCAAAACAGGTTTTCCATAGGGCGTAATGCCTCGCCACATCATCGTACGAAATACGAAAGTAAATATAATTTCAACAAGATGCATACTACACAGAAACGTTTAGTATTGCGACCATTCGTTAATGTGATAAACTGAGAAAGTAAGACAAACTTGGCATTTGTGATCGTCATGCAAGAAGGCTCGCAGAAGGTAAATGCGCCCTGTGCAGCGCACCACAAAAATCCTGCGAATATTTCTTAGCACGTGGTGACTCTTGAAGAATACTACTAATCACTCACAACTCATCTGTATCCTTACTTTCACATGATGTACCACAAGGAAATATGAATCACACATCCATCTCCAATAATAGTTACATAGAATGAAATTCAAAATAAGTACAGCGTTTACATAATTAGGCGGTCAAAACAATTAGGGTATCAGTTGAGATATCTAGGAACTGACATATTTTCATCGGGAGAATGAACTAAAATGGTTCGACGTCTTTATGTCGGTTCTACGGAGTGGAGACAACAACATTACGGCAACAGTAATAGTGGAAATAAAAGATGCTGCAGAGGGGTTGGTGTGCACTTCGCAGATGCATTGCAGGCAGACCAGCACGTCTCACAACGGTTGCAGAGCTGGATATTACACTCGCGGAAGAACGGGCAAATATCCCCCAAGAGCTGATTGATAACCTCGTACTGTCCAGGACTCCTAGGTGTGGCAACAAGAATAACTGTTTCACTATTACGGTGACCCCCATACTGCCTGGTTCTAAGTGAACGTCATGTAAACCTCAAGTAAAGACTTGAGACAGAGAAAAATCGTACTGCATCACACACAAATTACAATTGTAACCAATATCTGAATAAAATATGTCATGATTCGTATATTGTGTATAGAGCCTCACCTCAACTGATCTCCTAACTGTACTGTGCCATGTATTTAATATGTAATTAAATACTGTGGAAAAAAGTTACGGAACAATCCCTAACATCAAACCACGTCCACATACAAAGACTGTTCAAAAATTTTTGATCCTGCATTTATTATCTATTCTGTGTATGGAACTCGTGGTTAGTAGGGGGCAATCTAAATCAGTTTGTACAGGTTTAGAGCCAAAATCGTGTTTTTATTTTTTAGGATGACCAATTCCAACGTTACTCAGACGTAATCTTCTGATCTCCTGTATCTCACAATGTCATATCTATATGTACAGCTTTCCAGCCATATAGATATGACATTGTGAGATACAGGAGATCAGAAGATTACGTCTGAGTAACGTCGAAACCGGTCATCCTAAAAAACAAAAACGCGATCTTGGCTGTAAACCTGTACATTTATTTGTTCACATTCGCGAAATATATGGCATTAACTGCAAATAGGTAAAGTTGAAAATGTGTACTCAGGCGAGATTAGAAAACGGATCTCCTGTCAGCTAGGCAGATCCTGGGCACACACCGAGCACCACAACTGCACGGGCTGCTCATGCACGCCTCCTGAAAGATACAAATTATCAACTTTTCTCTTGTAACGTCTCCCCTGAAAGCTTAATATTCTCTTTCCGTCGTCTTCCGCCTATAGCCGTCCAACGTTTCTTCCGTATGCAACGCCCTGATTTTTTTCCTGGGCGGGTTTTTGAAGCGTATAAAGCGTTTTGACAAATGTCTCAATGTACTTGGAAATTAATGTCTATTTTTTCCTTTCATATAAAACTCCGCCCACATTCAACAGGGGAAACCTTTTGCCTGAGGTAAAGAAGATGTAAAAAAAGGTAAAGCAGTCAACAATCCGAAGATTAGTTTGATCACCACAGTGCTTTACTAGGCATGGTCCTGTTTGGAGGCAGTATGCCGTTGCCTTTCTCCGACCTTCGAACTGAATCACCTAACCACGGTGCTACTCGGTATTTTTCACGTGAGCAATACTGCCAGAGGGGAAAGAAGTGGAAAGTGACAGATAAAAATCCTAGGACCTGGCCTGGAGCGAACCTTCGGATTCACTGTACAACCGAGGGGCACAACATTCAAAATTCATTGAGGCAATGATACAATATGTATTCATCTTATGTATAATACTGGTTGTAAGGAATGTAATTACGTATTTCTCGGTTTGTTTTTTGAGAGGTATGGTCATATTTGATAACGAACGATCTATTCAATCGATGATACATTATTGTATTAATGAAGAATAGCGGAGACCTGTATTATATGTAAAGGTGTAATGATATTACGTACTCGTCAGAAAGATATTTATAACGCCTTTTATTACGTATTTATATTTATCACAGGTATGAGAATTTTCAGAATATTTCACAGTCAACAATAAAAGAACAATCGATGTGGTTGGTGAGCCGCTCTTTCGTGCACACGTGGCCAATTCCAGACCGACAGCATTCACAAAAGCTATATTGATTGAAATAATGATATTTAAACTGCTTTAATAAATTTTATTTCACAGACTTAAATAAACAATAACATATCAGGAACCCTAGAAACTGATTAGCTACGCACTGGAGACTGTGAGGATACATGAACAAATCATTACATGTGTTATAAGAATAATAGGAATCTTTTGTGGGTAACATTTGTAATGTTTTCTGGCTGGAGTGTGAAACATGTATGTGTATAAGAAAGAATTTCGTGTTACCTAAAACGGAGTGCTGGGCATTTTCGCTTATGAAGGACATAAATCAGTTAATATTACGCTCTATGTTGGCACTTGGTTTTCAATTCAAGACATCTTATTTTTAACAGTAATTAATAGTTTATGAACAATTGACTGCAATAATCAAAGAACAACTCATGTATGTAACCATGTGCACTTACAGAGTTTCACAAAGTGTACAGGAATTAAAATATGGTAGTTCTCGTAGTAGGCGATAACTATGTTTTGAGCAGTGAATGTGTAATAAGTGTCACACGCTAAATACACCACTTGCTATCCAGACAATAATTATTGCCCAATACTAAACAAATTCACTTTTTTCAGTCATTACTTCCACGTTTACATATATCCAATTACAACACACATGCACCTGGCTAGGATACATTACACCCTGCCCACTGTTACTCAAACTCACGGTGTAATATTTCTGGCTTAAAGCCATCATATTAAGATCGAAGTGTTGCTTCAGTGCAGCCGGTTAGGACCAGTTGGCGACAGATGGTAGAAGCTGGTGAGAACCACGACAGGTGGTACAATAGGTCGGGTTCTCATGGGAAGGAGCACTGGCAAATTTCCCCGAATTCTTGGGAAGTCCCCGAGCGGCAGGCACTGGGCGCCGATTGGCTGTAGCACTGGCGGTCACACGCCAAAACGCAATCATAATTTTATTAATATTTAATAAACTAATAATATATTCAAACTCAATTTAGAAATGCCCCTCAAAGCCAAGCTATGCCCTAAGTAGGTAAAACAATTGCTAAAAACTTAAATAAAACAGTTAATATAAGACGGACGATGCACGGCGGCCATTTTTACGCGCCAAATTGCCGAACGAGGGTAGCCTTGCATCGAGCCGCCACACTTCAGTTTAGAGATGGGAAAACTGAAACATCTGACGGTTTCGAAACAAATGAAACCGTACCATCTGTGGTTTCGAAACACTGTATCGAAACCATGAAACCGCGAAGCAATGTGTGTTTTGTCATGAAATCTTCGTTCTACGAGGGCAATATTTTTCACTATGTGGACAAGGGTACATACGAAAACCTGTCAACCATAGAGTATATATTTACTTCTTGGTCTGTACAAAACATATTGATAAAGATCTTGGTTGATCTTGCCAACATAGTCACACGAGGCCGCCGGTATGGTAGGTAAAAGTTTTCCCCGTTAGAAACTCACAAACTGCAATATGTAACACATATTACAGTGATGGATCATAAATGCTACTTTCTATACATACTAAATAAATTATAGGGAATAAAGGGCACATTAAATAATCACAAATAATGCTATGGAATTACAAAAATAATAAAATAAGAGACAAGTTCACCACTTGTACGTCTTAACCGTTACACCACCACCGCCGAAATTCCTTTAACATGAGTGTCGAAAAATGATAACGACAGTAGGTAACTTCGTTTTCGCTCGTAAGAAACTAACTCTTTAACACGATATTAAATATGCGATCTACCCTTGTAAGTATAAAAAATGTCATTTCAGGGTTCATGTTGTATCTTATTTTAAAAACTGTAGTTTCACTCGTGTGTTTTTAATATGGTAGATATACCTAGAATTTAAGTGGTTATTTCAATGCAAATAGTGAACGTTGTTTTAATTGTTCTTTTACATTTATAAAGCAGACATTGTCATTTCGGAATACAGCAGTCTCTTGCAAACGAATCTTGAATCTTGATTTCAGTAATCATAAGCTGCAGACTCAAGAGTGTCAACTACTATTTGACACTCTCCAAATGGTTTATATACTAGTAAGTTATATGTGTATCTGTGTGGAGCTTCAGTAAAATGAAACACCACATTTCGATACCATTAGTCTGTTCCGCCTTTCTACATTAGTGGTTTGAAACACCGGTGTTGTGAAACCGACACGATACCGTGAAACCAACAGGAAGAAACGGTTTCAGTGTATCGACAATCGACCGTGAATGTGATCCGAAACAGAAGGGAATGAAACCGCGTGGTTTCGAAACCGTGAAACATGCCGGTTTTGAAACACTGAAACTGTTGTGTGTATCGAAACCTGGTTTCGAAACCATGAAACCGTAGCCAACTCTAGTTCAGTTTAGAACAGGCACTCGGAAGAGTAACATGTGACTTCAGTACACGCACTCAGAGGAGTAACATGCATACGTAGGCGGTCATAAGACTAAGTTTAATCATCTTAGATCAAGGCTAAATAACTTTATATTTACATTCAGTTAAGAAAATGTGTCTCAAGTGGTTATTATTACGCAATTTACTGGTTTTCTGCTTACTTTAAATAAAACCAGTTGGCATTCCGAACTACCACAATTTTATTTCGTAATTAGATCAGTTCCTGCCAATAGTGTAGCAATTTCAGCCTCATTCAAGAACTCCGAACTGCGTGCTATCATCTGCGTGTGGACATCTATAGAAGACGTCAGGTTGGTGAACTTTTAGAGTTTCTATTCGTCACAGTGCACTGGGGAGTATTACAACCCTCGCATACACTGTCATAGCGGTACAAACGCGAACTGTTGCACGTCCTCCATGGCAACATGGAGAAGGAAAGGAAATTATATAGGACAGTTTTAAGCACAACCCCCTGTAGTCGTTTTTTGGCCCACTTTAGGTTACGATAGTAACACCAAAAGTGTGCCTTTGCGGTCGTCTTTTGACAGCTCGAAATTTAAATGAAAATAACGGCTGAACTATTCATGTCACACGAAATGTGAATAACCGAATTTGTAGATGAGAAAATTCTCTACAACTTTTCTCTCTTTGGTTTTTTTTTTCATATCTCGTGTCATTTCAGAGATATTTGTAAAAATAACGGCGATGTTGATATGTATGTCTGTCTTTCCGTAACGTGTTCCCATTTTTAAGACGACCCGTTCAATCGATCAGCACCAAATTTTACAGACATAATTATAGACCGCCAGACACCAGAACCTCCCTTTTTCAAATTTTTCGGACCAAAAACTACGGTAGTAATACCAAAAAAGCCGTTTTAATGTGTCATTGCAAACGAACCGTTCATCTGACACGAAAATTGAATAACCTAATTGGTAGAAGGGAAAATTCTCTAAAACTTCGCTCTATTATTTATTTATTTATTTATTTTTCATATCTTGTATCGTTTCAGAGATACTTGCAAAAATAACGACGATTTGACGATGTCTGTCTGTCTATAACGTGTTCCCACTTTTTTAGGTCGAACCGTTCAACCGTTCGGCACAAAATTTTACGGACATAATTGTTGGCTACCAGAACCTAGCTTTTTTCAAATATTTCGGACAATAAATACGTTAGTAATACAATAAAGCCGTTTGTAATGTAATTTTAATTGCAAATAATCCGTTCATCTAACGCGAAAATTGAATAACCGAATTTGTAGAGGAGAAAATTCTCTACAACTTTTCTCCCTTATTTTTCTTTTTTTTTTTTTTCGTATCTTATATCGTTTGAGAGGTATTTGCAAAAATAACGGAGATTTGATACCCTCCACTGAATTAACAAAAACCAGCCGATCGGAGATGTAACGTGACATTCCTCGCCCAGAACTCTCTCTGGCATACGCCATCTTGCGTTGCGTATTTGATGATTTGCTTATTGTAACTTACACGTTGTTATTTCAAAGCAATGGCGCACTGTAGAATTAACAAAAACACGTCGTTCTTCGTACGATAAATGATAGTGTCTAAAAATGTCTTATTAGTATTAGTTAATAACTGCCATCAATAATACGAGATAAAGGACCGCAATTTCCAATTGTTGGCCGTAGCGTAGTGGGTAGCGCGTTCGTCTGTGATGCTGAAGATTGTGATATTCCCGGCCTATGGCCACTTCATATTTCTGGCCGCTGGCCGTTTCTTTTCTAACATCGTACGTGTCTTAAACGCGGGAGAAAGACAGAAGTGCAGCATATGTTGAAATGTAGGGTGGGAAGCAGTAGCATATGGCACAGTAGGTGCTGGTTCCCGTGGGAAAGTCCGCCTATGTTATTGGTACTCTCCTCGCATTGGCTGCTGCATTTCACGTCACGTGATTTCTTTTGAAATCAGTTTTGTTTATTATATACTAAATATTAATTATTCAGAGCTGAGAATTTGTAATAAATATCTCTCAAGGACAGGCTAGGTTTTGACAATTTAAAGTTTAAGGTGCCTTCTCTTATTGTAATAAGAGAAGAGCGATTTTGCAGAAGGCGCGCGACGACCCTGTTTTGGCGCGAAATAGAGCGTCAGGTGCCCTCTAGTCTCGCAACGCGCCGCAGTTTCAGTCTCGAGCTGACCACTATACGCGCCGGACCGCGCCGGTCATGAGTAAAGATTTTTGTAATGGTGAAAACAGTCGAGGTTTCAACATGAGCTATGGGCAGCATAGGCCGTGTCGTATTAACAAAAGTTGTTCATATTTAATTGTTTATTTAATAAATGGCATCCCTGACAATTAAAAATCTCGCGACTCGCTTCTTATGCTTAAATTCTACAGTACTTATTTTAGCCTCACTTGTATGCTGTACAAAAACCAACGACCTGTGTGCTGTCTTCTGCACTGGGGACACAACTATAGAAGACAACAGGTCAGTCAGAACTCTATGCTTTCCATACAGACTTGGACAGCAACTACGGCACCTCGTGCGTACTGTAGGGCGGTACAAACGCACACTGCTACGCACCCGTATCCGCAAGGATGTGGAGGTTTTAGGGGACTTGTGGGAGGAAGCAGTACTAACTTCTCCGTCCGCAAATAAAACCCTAGGAAGCTTGTAAGATCAGTAGTTCGTAACCCGCCACTACCTAAAAGGGTTTCAGACACTCTTATTAATTAAATAGAGCTATGTTCTTCAATGTTTACAATTGTGCATATGTAAGAATGCTCCCTATAAAATGTGTGTTTGTTCTATTTCGTGACCATGCCGTGAAATACGTAACAATGAATTGAACAATGGTCTTCTGAAGCATATGCACGTAAACTGGGAGAATACTGTAATAATGAACATTCTACACAAAGTGCTGATTCAGGTAGTTTCGTATGTAAAGGAAGTCCCAGATTTCTGTGCAAATGTACTTCCTTAATCAAACAGAAGGGAAGTGTATACATTGCAACAAATTACCTTGTTTATTTCTAAGCGTTTATTCATTATTTGTGGAATAATTTGAAAGTCATTAATTAGAATCATTGCATCTACTACAATATTTGTCTTTGACATGGTAGCTATGGGCGCTTTTAACGTAGATGGTATTACCTTTCCTGTAGTTCAGATATGACTTCGTCCATGTTACACTGTTCTGCGCTAAAATAAAGAGCAAATATTCTATTTCAAACTGTGATTACGTTTTCTTTTACAGCTAAAATCACAAACCGAATACGTGTGGTAATACTGAATTCCACATACCTCTAGTACTCAATATATTTATATACAAAGTCAGTACTATCAATACGTCATTTACAATAGTCATTGTAACAGTATCTCCCCATTTTATGTACATGTGTTAAAGAAGTCTATGTTAACAATTCGTTGCTATGTATTTCATGGCATGTTCTCGAAACAGAACAAATGCGCTTTTCAGAGAAAGTGCTGTTACCTTTGAACAACTCAGAATCTTGCAGAATACAGTTGCGTTCAGTTAACAAGAGTGTGGGAAAACCTTTTAGGAAGCAAGAGCAAAAATAAAGTGGGGCAAAAAAATTGACAGTAGTGGCGCACAGCCCACCGCCTCACAGCGGCCAGCCAGTGAGCTACGCGATCGCGACCTACTCTGTGTGATGTGACGTGGCACGGCAGTGCACAGGCCTTCTCTTCAGATTGTGTTAGGTGAACCGTCTTTCATTTTCTCTCTTTTGACTGGTTCCTCGGTATGAACGGGTACTTTGTGAACGTTGGTTTGTTTTGTCCTATTTTTATCGTTTCGGATAACTCAGTTCTCTCGTTACAGAGTGTGTCGAGCTATCATGCCTGCAACTCTCTAACCGAGCGAGCTGAGCAACCGCGGCCTAGCAAGTTCCGAACCACCGTCTAACATGTTCGTACATCACAAACTAATTCCGCGCCAATTACGCTATAGCGAACAGCTGCAAGAGTAATCCGTGATTCTCGAACTATCGATGGCAGTTGTTAACTAACTAACCAACATTAGATTATAATTCACTGTGCTAAGAACGACGTATTTTTGATAATTTTCAGTGCGCCATTGATTTGAAATGACAACGCTTGAGTTATAATAAGAAAATCATCAAGTAGGGAAGATTGCATACACAAAAGAGATTTTAGGGCGAGGGATGTCTCGTGACTGATTTACGAACGTGTCAAATGTACGCTGTGTTCCATCCAGGCTATAGTCACTCGTCTGAACTCCAAATGTACGCTACGTTCGTTCCAACCTATATTCTTTCGTAAACAGTACAGGCAAAGAAAATAAACTTAGAACTATCGAGGCAAGACAGGTGATAATATTTCAACGGAAAAATATAATAAAAATGTGGGAGAGATATTAAAATGATAGTTCAAGAGGTAAAAGTTCAAAAAAGAGTATGTTTGTCAAAGCTTCAAATATCATATAATTTTGGCTGTTTGTTAAAATACGGTCGGAAAAAGTATTACGTGTTGGGTGCATAGATATTACCACAATAGTAGAGTCGTAATCTTATCACCATAATTTTTTCTTCTTTCTTTCTTCGTTTCGGCCATCTAAGGACGACGCACCAATTTCAATGTTTCATCCTTTGTTCTTCTTTCTTTTTCCTCCAGTATTCTTCATCTTTTCATTATGCATCCTTTTTCTCTTCTTAGACCACTTTACTCTTCTTCTCCCCCCCTGCCTTGGAATCCTTCCATTTTTAACACTTTCTTCTTAAAAGTTTCTCTTTCTGTTGCATCTTTTTCATTTATATTATTCCTCTGCAAATCTTTCATAACTTCTAGAATCCATGCTATTATTGACTTCTTGTCCCAGTTGCTGTTCATTCGGTATAAATGTTCAAAAAATAGCAATCGCCTCTTCTGTAGTGTTTCGGCTATGTTAATGTTGCGATAAACTTCTGCATTACTTCTTAGTTTCCATACCTCTGTATTTCTTAGTGGATCGAGTATTTTTCGAATGATTTTTCTTTCTAGGACTTCAAGTTTATGTAATTTGTAATTCAGTACTAAACATTCACTTGCATAAAGACATTCTGGCTTTACTACTGTGTTGTAGTGCTGTATTTTCAGATTTTTAGACAGAGACCTTTTGCTGTAAATGTTCCTGGTTATACCATATGCTCTCTCCATTTTATGTACTCTTTCTTCTACAGCAAATTTTTCTAAGCCATTTTCCTGAATCATTTCTCCCAAATATTTAAATTTATTTACCCTCTTTATCGGCCCAATATCTGTTAGTAGGATTTCTGGAGTATTTTCTATGGATTGCTGCATTTGTTAGGTTTCAGAAAGAATGGCAAAATCATCGGCAAATGCTAGACAGTGAATTTCAATACCTTTGTGTTTAGTCCCCAGTCTGATTGGTGATAGCTTACGATCTTTTAGTTTTTTCCCATTCTCTTACTATTTTCTCTAGGACGCAGACAGGCCATCACCTTGCCTTACACCTGTTTTGATGTTGAATACCTTGGAAATTTCACCCTGAAGCTTTACTTTTGATTTGGTGTCTGTGAGTGTTTCACAAATAAGGTTTGCTAATTTAGATTTAATTCCAAATTCTCGGATCACTTTATCTAGTGTTTGCCTATCAAATGCCTTTTTAAAATCTGTAAATGTTACAGTGATGTCTTTGGAGTTTGTAAGTCTGTGACGGATTATGGACTTTAGGTTGAAAATCTGTTCTGAGCAAGATCTGCCTTTTCTAGATCCACTCCGATATTGTCCCAATTGGCTATCAAGTATTGCTTCCACATTGTTTAGTATAATTGTTGAAAATATTTTATATCCCACTGGTAACAGACATACCTCTATAGTTATTTACATCTTGTTTGTCGCCTTTCTTGTGTAAAGGGTGGATAAGAGCTACTTTCCAATCTTCTGGAATCTTTTCAGTTTCCCATATTTCTTCAAACATGAGCTGATTTTTTTATTATTTTGGTCCAAAATGTTTGCGAAAACTTATAAAACCAGAAATCTGAAGTGGGCCGTAGAACACGTCAGTGCGATTTTTTATTTTTCCGGTTGTACATGGCATCCCTTGTGGGGAAATACACTTCCAATATGTACATTGAATACGTGAGGCTTGAAATTTGCGGGAACTGTGAACAGTGAATGAATGAAAAAGTGACCGACCTGCTTAGGTATTTACGGTGTTGCCAGTGAACTATGTGCATAGTAACGAATCGTAGAGAAAGTGATATGAAAAACAAAGTGCTAACAGTGTGTGCGTGGAGCATGGGATTACGTCACATCTGTACGAGCGCGACCAACGGGATATACAGGCCTGAGCGCGCACATCATGCGACTTAAACAAGGTGGTTCCGAGCCGGAGCGATCGCTAGCTCAGTGGCTACCCGCTACGACGCAGTGGGCAGTGCCCCGGCGGCCAGCCAATCGGCTAGCGATCGCGCCGGCTCGGAACTACCTTGCTTACGTAGCATGATGTGCGCGCTCAGGCCTGTATTTCTCGCCGGCCACGTGTATGAGAACGGCGCGGCGTAAGCTGTAACCAGACGGCGCAACTAACAGCAGCCACGCGCACCGCGGCACGGAGTGGATATATGGGGCATCATCCGGCGGAGCAGCTACGACTGGCTGAACAGCGGTAGCCTGAAGCATCAGCTGGCTACCTAGCAACGGGACGGCGAGGCGCTCAAACCAGCAGGCGAGGCGGGCAGCAGATCCAGCAGCGGTGTCAACAGAGCAGCAGCTGTCGAAGGCGTGGCGGGGATCGGCAGCCAAAACAAAGCAACGGCAGAGCGGAGAGCTGTATAGCTGTATCCGCGAGAGAATACGACCGCTCACAACAAGGCGAATGGGGCAGAGTCTGGCGCAACAGATGAGCGGGTAACCTGTCCAGTACAGCAGCAGTGGCACACCTCGGCTACAAAACAACGAGAGCGCGGTGTCTACAATCAGCGGCCGAATAGCAGCAGCAGCAGGCAGAGGTCAGCGACCGCCGAAATAAACAAACAGCAGTGGTCATGGAGCGGCGTTCTCAAGCAGTTAGGAGAGCCACGCATAGCTGACATCGAAAGCAATAAAGAGTACACCAGCAGTACAACGATCTACAGCAATGCCCACGAGAAACGTAGGATGCACACACGCAACGGAAGAAAAGTTAGCGTGAGTGTTGTACTTAGAGGTTTTGTAAAATTAACAAATAAAATATCTAAATTATTCTGTAAAACTAACTATGTGATTAAGAGTGCGATTGGATTCACGATTTCCTATCAGAAAGGACACAGTTCGTTTTAATTGACGGTAAATCATCGAGTAAAACAGAAGTGATATCTGGCGTTCCACAGGGAAACGTTATAGGTCCCGTACTCTTCCTCGTGTTTATAAACGATTTAGGAGACAAGCTGAATAGCTCCCTTAGACTGTTCGCGGATGATGCTGTCGTTTACTGGTTAGTGAAGTCAACAGAGGATCAAAAGCAACTGCAAAGCGATTTAGACAAAATTTCTACGTGGTGCGAAAATTGGCAATTGACACTAAATAAAGAAAAGTGTGAAGTAATACACAGGACCACTAAAAGAAATCCGCTGAACTTCAATTACGCGATAAATAAGTCAAACCTTAAGCTCGTAAATTCTACCAAATACCTAGCACTTACAATTACGAACAACTTTGACTGGAGAGAACACATAGAAAATATTGTGGGGAAGGCGAACCAAAGGTTACGTTTCATTGGCAGAACGCTTCGAACATGCACCAGCTCCACCAAAGACACTGCCTACATCACACTTGTGCGTCCTCTTTGGAGTACTGTTGCCCCTTTTGGGACCCTCACCAGGTGGGACTGACGGGAGACATTGAGAAGGTTCAGAGAAGGGCAGCTCGTTTTGTTTTATCACAAGGTAGTAGTTGACAGTATACTAAGCAATTTAAGTTCAGTAAAAACTAATGAAACAAAAGTATTAATGGAACATATTCCGGAGTGCAAGGATGTCAAGATATTGATAAACATTCCTGCTTCTGGAAGGTTCAGTTAGTAGAGAATTCTCATGAATATTTTTCATTCGTCTGTGAGCGACGAAAGTATCAATTCAGGTTCTTTGATGGAGGAACAATCAAAGGAATGTACAAAACAGTGGACATAATAAAACATCATATACGAATGAAAATACCTCCGGGGGCGATCATTTTCTTTACATCGCTAGGTAGCTGACGCGTACCAGGAACCCGAGTTAACTAACAGTTTACTTCCTTTCTTTTCATGCTGTTATTTCTTCCTTCTTCATCATTCTGAACTATTATCTATCGTCTTTCAATTTCTTCCATATCACACTAACTGGATAATAAAACAAAAACAACCGACGGTGACATAAGATTAAAAGATAAAAATCAACAAAAATTAGTACCACATTGAAAATTAAACACAGGCTCAAGCTTAAGACAAAGTATACAAGTATAACACCTACACATAGATCAAAAGCCAGTACAGAACAACAAAAACTACTAACAGACACCAGGTAAAAAGTTAAGCAGCAAATGGTATTTGAAACTTTATAATTCATGGTACATTAATAATAATAATTAGCAGTGAAGCTGAGGAAGAAGAGATTTTGTGAACGAGGTAAGTGGATACATAAACGAAGTATGGTCTTAGTAATTGAAAAGACAGATGGTCTGCTCTTTGTGTGAGATGTTAAGGAGCAAGGGATCATTAGATGTAACGGAATATAAGAGAATTTATAAGACGAGAATAAGCCGGAAAATTTACATAAGAAAGGTAGTAGTAATTAGGTATTTACGGCGACTATAAGTCGACCAATTATGTGAAGTAGGTAGCTGTCTTGAGTTGAAGTTTTCTGGCGACAAGAAGTCGACCAATTTAAATTAATGAAGTGAGAGTAGAGGTAGTAGTGAAGAAGGTACTGAGAATCTTAAAGCGACGGTAAGTCGACCAAACTTGCAAGAAATAATGGTGGAATAATTAAGGCGACGTAAGCGTCGATCCTAAAAAGATGCTATGATGTGGATCCCCTTATTGAGAAACAAGAAACCTGG
Organism: Locusta migratoria; assembly: GCA_026315105.1. Taxonomy (NCBI): domain Eukaryota; kingdom Metazoa; phylum Arthropoda; class Insecta; order Orthoptera; family Acrididae; genus Locusta; species Locusta migratoria. The sequence goes on from CM048746.1 coordinate 349,596,277, forward strand.
GTGTCGAATAGAGCAGCTGGCTGTCCATTTCCTATATGTGCTGAGTACTACTGATTTTTTTTTGGTATTAACATTAAATCTTTCGCATTCTCGCAATATATGATGAAATGTGTTTGTATGCCTGTATTACAATAAGATCTTAGAACTATAATATAGTCAAGTAACCTGATGTGAATCATTCTTGCGTACAGTAAATGAAACAGCAGTACGCTAATATTTCATTAGGTTGGGCCACAGCGCCAGCTGACGATGTAAACATGGTACGGTGGAAGGGGTAGAGCAGGTGGTGCCTGTAGCCGAGTAGGTTAATGGCTGGAGCTCACTGACTCAGACCACAACATAAACAAAGATAGTAAACAAACTTAAGTACCTGGAGAGCACTGACCCTGACAACACAAACAAAAACAAAATCACTGATATGGCAACAAACGTAAATAAATTGTCCAATTAGTCAACATTTGTCTCCTATTATATACATATATTGTATTTCATTCGCGATTCAACATTTAAGGCATACTATAAATTTTTGGTACTTTAAGTCAACACTTAAGTATTTAAGCTTATACAGTTAAAGATGACTGATTACGTACCCATGCGTTTTATGAATGTAATAATATCCAAACTAATTTGACGTCATTTATGCATTATTGTGTGTTTTCTGTATTTCATGTATCTATGACATGGTGATTTTATATATAGGTATTATGATAAAATTTTGTAATATTTGACTTGATGTAACATATGTATATTATTATATGTAACGCAACAATTCTAGCACTGTGAAACGGTAGACAGATTAGGACTGTCTAACCTACATGATCAATGCGAAGTCAGTATTGTGCAGCGAGTGTTTGTTAAACGAATGGCATAGAAAGCCAAGTGATAGAGAAAATTCTCTTATTTGAAATAAGTGATGTAGGGCATTCTCTAAAATTTGAACGTCCTAGTGCTGAATGTAGTGGTTTAAAGTATTAATATGTTGTGGACGGCAAAGTGCCTAATTTTAGTGGTGTTTACCAGAATAAAATTGTTACGGACGGCTATGTGCCGAAATAAGTGTAATTATAAAGAGTGTACCGAAAGTTTTATGCGGACGACGTATCGTCGAGCAAATGCATTTGAGAGTCATGTGACTCTGGTAATAAAATAATTATCTTAAAAATTCACAGGTTATGTGGCATTATAACCGAGAGACAGCCATGTGCTAACAATTATCTGTGTATATATGTGTACAAATTATGTTTACCTATGTATATTGAAAATTGTGTACTTATGTATGTAAAATATGTTTGTATGTACTAACGTAAACAATATTTCTTTCTTTTCAGGATAGTAGTTAGTAATTTTAACAACTAAACAGCTAGAAATTTTCATATTTTTTGCAGAGGTAAAAACAAATTAAATTCACTGGTTAAAAGGACATAGCAAGACATTTGAGGGATTTTAAAAATTCTATAAATTTGAGATAAAATTTTTGATTTTTCCAAATTGTTAGTTGTCTTTGAGAACCTCCAATTTTGGAAAAATATAGAAGGAAGCGGATGTGTAATATTTCTGACTTAAAACCATCATATTACGGTCGAAGTATTGCTTCAGTGCAGCCGGTTAGGACCAGTAGGCGACAGATGGTAAAAGCTGGTGATAACCACGACAGGTGGTCCAATTGATCGGGTTCTTATGGGAAAGAGCACTGGCAAATCTCCCCGAATTCTTGGGAAGTCCCCGAGCGGCAGGCATTGGACACCGATTGGCTGTAGCACTGGCAGTCACGCGCCAAAACGCAATCATAATTTTATTAATATTTAATAAACTAATAATATATTCAAACTCAATTTAGAAATACCCCTCGAAGCCAAGCTATGCCCTGAGTAGGTAGAACATTAACAATTGCTAAAAACATAAACAAATAAGTTAATATAAAACGGACGATGCACGGCGGCCATGTTTACGCCCCAAATTGCGGAACGAGGGCAGCCTTGCATCGAGCCGCCACACTTCAGAACAGTAGGGATGGGCTAAACTGTGATTTTCCGATATCAGTGTTTTCTGTGTCTGCTACTTTTAGATATCTGCGATTCTTAGTTGCGATTCGTCACTGTTTACAATCACAGTGTACAAATCCTCGACATGTATCCCTCCGCATTGAAACTGCGATTTCGGTGACTCTCGATGCTACTTCTGTGATTTCTGCTACTGATATTGCTACTTTTGCGATTTGTGCTACTTCTGCTACTGATATTGCTACTTCTGCGATTTTGCTACTTTTGTGATTTCTGCTCCTTCCGTGACTTAGGCGCTGTGTGTGGCAAATGCAATACATATCATCCATAACAGATTCCTCGTCCTATATGTAAATATATACAAAAAAGAATACTGATGCTCCATTTGCGTGTAATGTCCGGATTATTTACATATCGAGAAATGTCAATTAGTCTTCTAAAAGCTATTTCAGTGTTTGGTATGTAATGTATAGTTAAAAGTGAGGTTATTCGCAAGTAATGTGTAACAGAAATTGGCAAATAGGCATATAGTCTACCTTAACAGAATGTTTGGGCAGATTCGGCATACAGCAACTGTGTCAGTACAACGAAAGTGCTATGTTCTTACCTGTAGAATGTATGAACAGATTTTTTTAACATTATGTGATATAAGTCATTTACCAATTTGAAAGAGATTATAAGTAAATGTGAAATACACCGTGAGTAACTTCTGAAAATTCATTTTTCCCTTTAAAACCTTTCGGTATCACTACATATTCTGCCTAATAACTATATATAAAAGCTTGCGTTATTTTTTACTAATCGACTTGCGACCTAGTGTGCTAATTTTGGTAATTAAATCTTCATTTTATAAGAATTTTGATTGTACATGGTTACACACAATAAACCTTACAACCACAGAGTAAGAATAACATTAATTATTTATTTTTTTATAAAATATTATTTCCATCATCTGTGTGATTTAGATTTCTAGGGTCAGTAAACAAAAGTTTTAATAATATTGAAGGATCCGATACCACCCATCTGGTTTCACTCATGTCATAACAGGACGGAATGTACAAAAAGGAAAAAGACGGGAAACAACATTCCTAAACCTAAAACAAATCTGATAAAATAAAACTTTCCATTACGCGAAAAACTTGTTTATTTTCAAGTGTAATATTTTTATAGAATCCTCTAAGATACAAGTTTACTCTTATATCGCAGTACGTAACATAGTCCACGCAGAAAATGAAGTTGTCCTACTATTAAACATTCCGTAAAATTACTTACTTGACCACTTGATACCAACACCCTTGGAATTTTTATTTTATGTACGATGTATAATGCATGCAAAAATATTCGTCGAAACCCGATTTGCAATGTAAGATACGAATTCTGAATTAGCATAATAGTTGTAGGTTCTATGACGAAAAATGATTTTAAACAGGGATCAAGTCCATAATACAACATTTATTTGGCATTCACACTTGTTGTCTTTACCAACTATAACCTAAAAACATACATGCCAGGCTTTGCTTCACAACATGTAAATACTGCCGGCAGGTAAAATAGTGCCACTAAGTGTGGACATTTACATAAAGAACATTATTTTCTTGCTTATTAATACGACAACGTCCCTAAAAACCACACGAGTGAAAGTACGACAGTTGGCCAACAAATAGCACAAGGCGGAATATTAAATTCTATTCTCAGTTGCTACTTGCGACTCTTAATTGCGACTTTTCACTGAAATCGCAGTTTGGACCAGTCAGGACGTTCGACCAACACATATACACAAAAATCCACACATACACGAGGCAGACGACATGAAGCTAGAAGTACCAATCTCGCCCAACAGATGGCAGACGGCAAAGTCTAAACTGCGCCTCTTAATTGCTACTTGAGACTCTTAAACACGATTTGTCACTAAAATCGCAGGTAGGCTCTATAGCCTGCCCAATGCAAAGATATTAGTTCAAACTTCGACCGACAGATGGCAGAGTGCAGACTGCTTCTTCCTACTCTTAATTGCGACTTGCTACTTTTGGTTGCTACTGAAATCGCAGTCAGATTACGTCAAGTTGCGACTGTGAAAAACGCTACTTCTCAATCACGGTGCCTCTTAAGAGATACGTGATTTTCGACCCATCCCTACAGAACAGGCACTCGGAAGAGTAACATGTGACTTCAGTACACGTACTCTGAGGAGTAACATGCATACGTAGGCGGTCATAAGACTTTGTTTAATCAACTTAGATCAAGGCTAAATAACTTTATATTTACATTCAGTTAAGAAAATGTGTCTCAAGTGGTTGTTATTATGCAGTTTACTGGTTTTCTGCTTACTTTAAATAAAATCAGTTGGCATTCCGAATTACCACAGTTTTATTTCGTAATTAGATCAATTCCTGCCAATAGTTTAGCAATTTCAGCCTCATTCAAGAACTCCGAACTGCGGGTTATCATCTGCGTGGGGACATCTATAGAAGACGTTAGGTTGGTGAACTTTTAGAGTTTCTACTCTTCACACAGTGCAGTGGGGAGTTAAAACAACTCTCGCGTACACTGTCATTGCGGTACAAACGCGAACTGTTATGCGTCATCCATGGCAACATGGAGGAGGAAAGGAAATGATATAGGATCGGTTTAAACACATACCCCCTGTAGATATTTTCCCGGTTGTAACGGTTTTATTCTTACTTTTTTTTTAAAAACTGATTCCCGTACGAGTAAGCACTTAGGAGTGCCTCTGCACTCAAGAAATGATCATTGCCCGTCATAGGTTATTGTTAATCTTTGTTTATTTGTGTTTTTTTCGTATTTTATGCACGACCGTACTGTACATACGATTGCACTCACTCTTAGGTTATAGGCATACTAAAATCGTATGGTGCATGGCGTATGTTGCATTACAATTAGTTAATTAGTTTCTTACGCCTTCAAGCTGAAATGACTGGACGGATATGAGTGAAATTTGGAACAGAGGTAGCTTATACCTTGATTAATACATGGGCTACCTTTCGTAAGCCACTGTATGGTGCGTAGCGGAGCATACCTTACAAGGTGTTAATACGTTTGTTCCTCTTCAAGTTGAAACAACTAAATGTATTTGATTCAAATTTGGAATGCAGATAGCTTATACCAGATACCTTAACGCATGAGCTTGCTTTAGGAAGCCACCACACAGTGCATGGTGGAGGATTCTTTGCAGTTATTTAACACCTTTGTTATTCTTCTCGCTGAAGAGGCTGGATGGAATTGAATGCAATTTGGAATGAATAAATGGGCTACCCAAATTAATAAATGGGCTACCTTTCGTAAAACTTTGTAGGTGCATGGCGGAGAGTACTTTACAAAAACATCCAAATTGATTGACTGGTCGTCACAAAAGTCTCACGTAAATATATGTTTTCATGAAAGAGATTTTTATAATCTGCAAGGCAGTGAATTTAGTATGGTGAGACTCTGACACCGTTTGAGCAGCCACATGAAACTTGGCGCATATGTTTTCATGTATGGAAGAAAGAGAAGTAGGCGGAGGAGGAAACGGACAGAGAGAAAGTAGAGGAGCAGACTGACAGAGAGAGGGGAACGAGAGGAGAATGAGAGACAGGAGATGGCGACAGGTGAAAGGAGATGAACAGAGGAAATGGGAGAGGAAATGGACAGAGAAAAGAACAGGAGGAGACGAAAGCGAACAGAGACAGAGAAGAGATGAGATTAACAGGAAGAGAAAGTGAGAGTGTAGGAGGGAAGGAGAGAGAAGAAAACAGAAGGTCATCAGAAAGAGAGAGAAGAGAAAGTTGTTGAAGATGCTGTGATCTGCAAATGATTATCTTTTCAGAGCATTCAAACAAGGTTGGCGCCGGTGGCGACACCTACAACGTGCTGACATGAGGATAGTTTCAAACCGATTTCTCAAAAATGTTCAAATGTTTGTAGAACTTATGGGACTTAACTACGGGGTCATCAGTCCCTAAGCTTACAAACTACTTATGAACTAGCTAAGGACTGCTCAAATATCCATGCCCGAGGGAGGATTCGAACCCCCGACCGTAGTGACCGTGCAGACCGTGACTGGAGCACCTCAGTCCCCTCGGCCACCGCGGCCGGCAACCGATTTCTCATACACAAACAGCAGTTGACCGGCGTTGCCTGGTGAAACGTAGTTGTGATGTCTCGTGTAAGGAGGAGAAATGTGTACCGTTTCCGACTTTGATGAAGGTCGGATTGTAGCCTATTGCGATTGCGGTTTATTGTATCGCGACATTGCTGCTCGCGTTGGTCGTGATCTGATGACTGCTGGCAGAATGTGGAATCAGTGGGTTCAGGAGGGCAATATGGAACGCTGTGCTGGATCCCAACGGCCTCGTATCACTAGCAGTCCTAATGACAGGCATCTTATCTACATGGCTGTAACTGATCGTGTAGCCACGTCTCGATCCCTGAGTCAACAGATGGGGACGTTTGCAAGACAACAACCATTTACACGAGCAGTTCGACGAATATTGCAGCAGCATGTACTATCAGCTCAGAGACCATGACTGCAGTTATCCTTGAAGCAGCATCACAGACAGCAGTGCCTGCGACGGTGTACGCAATGACGAACCTGGGTGCACAAATGTCAAAAAGTGATGTTTTCGGATGAATTCACGTTCTGATTACAGCATAATGATGGTCACATCCATGTTTGGAGACATTGCGGTGAACGCACATTCGTCATCGCCATACTGGCGTATCACCTGGCTTGATGGTATGGGGTGTCATTGGTTACACATCTTGGTCACCTCTTGTTTGCATCAACGGCTCTTTCAACAGTGGCCGTTACTTTTCAGATGTTTGCCTCCACCCCTCATTCGATCCCTACATTTCAGCAGGATAATGCACGACCGCATGTTGCAGGTCCTGTACGGGCCTTTCTGGAAACGGAAAATGTTCGACTGCTGCCCTGGCCAGCACATTCTCCAGATCTCTCGACAACTGAAAACGTCTGGTCAATGGTGGCTGAGCAACTGGCTCGTCAGAATAGGCCAGTCACTACTCTTAATGAACTGTGGTATCGTGTTGAAGCTGCATGGGCATCTGTACCTGAACACGCCATCCAAGCTGTGTTTGACTCTATGCCCAGTAGAGATGGGTAGGGTCCTTGGACCCGCATCAGCTGCGCTAGTGATGGATGTAAATTCGAGTGCAGGTCGGACACGCATCCTCGGACACGCATCGGTTTTGAGTCCAGGCCAGCAAACAGGTCAGATGCGGTCGGAGTTGGAAAGGCAGTGGCGGAGTGGGAGGGAGACAGTTGTAAAGCCCACGCCGGATGCGGAGCCTGCCATAAACACAGCAGGGTGGTCAGGCCGAGGCGATCTGCTACCTGCTCGCCGAATTCCGCAAGCTCTGTATGACCACAGAGTAACATATACATTGAGGAAGCCTCCCCTAAACCACTGTCCTACACTCCCCTCGTAGTTCCGTAAGATGCTAGCAGGTGTCAGGCGGTTCCCCGGCTTAGTACCAGTCGACCACACTAGAGGCGCTTCTGAGGGTAGCGTGGAGGGGGGGCTGAGGGGAGAGCTCGTTCCGCCTTCCACGAGGCCACGGCTGTGTTCGGTGTGCCGGCGTTTGAGGGGAAGTGGTGGTGGGGGTCAGCCGCTGTCTGCCGTCTGCTCTGGACAGTTTTAAAGGGTTGCTTCTGACCTCAGCGCCATCATGGGACATCTTACGGAACTGCTGGTAACCCTCCCTCCCCGCACCCCTGAGCGTGTGACCGGGCCCTTACGGAGGTTTCAGATCTGTATATATTTGTCTATGGTATGACCACAGAGTAACACTAGAGGCGCTGTGGTGTGACGCTGGCCTGGCAGTGCGCTGCACAACAGGCGAGGCTGCCACACAGGCGTACTTTTTCTGTCCGAGACTGAACTGGCCTTGGGCTGCATCCTCCAACAGGTGTCGCATTACTAACAGATGTGTGGCTGAAACAGTGCAACATACTTAGCGATTTTGTTCCATTTCCCGAATTTGTGTTGCCATTCACTGCACAACTGTTCAACGGAAGGTTATTCCCAATAACACTACTGATTGTGACCCCCAAAAAAAGTTGGTAGTAACATATGAGTTCACGGTTATTGTGTATTTTATGGTATGGTTTTAAAGCGTGTCAACAAGGAATGGACAATACACTCATGTCTGTCAAGCAAACATTGCAAGTAGATTTTGACAATTGCATACGATATTATGGACACTAATCTTGGTCCAGTGATTTACTTACCGAATGAATTAAGCTTTTTAATGATACACACATGAATGTGTGCCCATGCTGGCCAGGTGTCATAGAACAGTTTTTTCTTGTTTTCGTAGATTTCATTATTCCACCACCAAAGAACAGTGAAGTTTGGTATCAATTTACAGTCCAAGATAATAAAGCTAAATTCCGATATTGCTATCTGGATCTTTCGTACAATCCAAGAACTCGAACAGGAAATCTCGTTAGATATATGAAGAGAAAAAACCCTTGAACACGTGAAATAAATTTACCTAGCAATGAAGAATTTACCAATAGCAGTAGGAATTCTAATAAAATTAATCACAATTGTTTACCTCAACCTGTGCCATTCAGTTCGGAACAAATTTTACCGTCCACTTCAGCATTCAAGCCCTTTATCAGATCACATTTCATTACAATCCATCGTTCCAAGCAAATTGATAATCAGTGACTAAAAATTATTTTAAAAGAATACCATCCATTTAAAATTGTAGAAGATCCAGAGATCCGAAAATTAATGAATTTACTTTGTCCATCATATAAGTTACTAACTAGAAAATCAGTATCTTGCAGGTGGTTGCCTGCCATCCACAACGAATTGAAAGAGGAAACTCGAAATTTATTGAGCGAGGAACAGATGTCTTTTAACTGCTGATGGATGGGCGTCACTAAATAATCAGAATAATTTCTATTAAAAGACAGCTCATTTCATTGATGAAAACACAATCTTGCAAAATGTTTTACAGTAAGAGCTTAGTACATAAGCATTATAGTTTCCTACAAATAATTAGAAAAATACTGTCATCTGGGTGACACGTACAGCAAATGACTGTGATTTTATAATGCGAAAATGTTCGTAATTTTCTGGCAATAAAACATTTTTATCACAGTTAACTTGGTCTATCTTTTACATCATTACTAAATATTAATAAATTTCTACATATTCCTGTGTAACGCAACTGCAATCCTCCTCGGTTAGACAAGATTCGCTCGATAGATACGCTTCGGCCGCTGGCTGTGCAGTTGTACCAGTGTAGGTCCAGTGAACGCGGTTTCATTTCACAGATACGCTCCGTCCGGTCGGCCGGATCCAGCGGACACGGAACCTGGATGCAGATCCGCAGAGGTGGATGCAGATCCGGACCCGACTCCTTTAATATCTCGGACCTACCTATCTCTAATGCCCAGGCGTATCAAGACCGTTATTACGGCCAGAGGTTCTGGGTACTGATTTCTCAGGATCTATGCACCCAAATTGCTTGAAAATGTAATCACACGTCAGTTCTTGTATATATGTCCAATGAATACCCGTTTATCACATGCATTTCTTCTTGGTGTAGCAATTTTAATGGCCAGTAGTCTATATAAAGGAGATTTTCAGCTAATATACACTGGGTGGTTCATCGATAGTGACCATGCAAAATATCTCACAAACTGAGTATCAAACGCAAAAACTACAAAGGACAAAGCTTTTCTGGTTTGAAGGGGGGAAACAGATGGTTGGCCCGCTAGAATGTGCTGCCATAGGTAAAACAGATATCAACTGCATTTTTTTTAAATAGATACTCCCATGTTATTACATATTCGTTTCATTTGGAAGACTTTTTTCGCTTTGTGATAGATGGCGCTGTAATAGTCACAAACGTATAAGTACATAGTATCGCGTAATATTTCGTCAGTGCAGATGGTATATGCTTCGTGATACATTACTCGTGTTAAAATTTTCCGTTTACCAACTGCAGAAAAAGGCCACATGGTATTTATGTGTTGCTATTGCGCCTCGGTTGCTCAGTGGTAGAGTGCCAAACTACAAATCCAAAGGTCGCGGGTTCGATCCCCGCCAGGTCCTAGGATTTTTATCTGTCACTTTCCTACTTCTTTCACCTCTGACAGTATTGCTCATGTGAAAAATACCGAGTAGCACCGTGGTTCGGAACCCACGTTAAACTGTAGGTCCCCCTATAACTGGCTGGGTAAATCAGTTCGAAGGTCGAAGGAAGGCAACGGCATACCAACTCCAAACAGGACCATGCCTAGTAAACCACTGTGGTGTTCAAACCAATCTTCGGATTGTTGACTGCTTTACCTTTTATTGTGATCAAAATGCCCAACGGACCTGTGCTATGTATGTTGATCGTTATCCTAGAAGACATAATCCATGTGTCCGGACCTATCGTCTTATTTAAAGAGGCAGGAAGTGTTCAGCCACAAGTGAAACGTCAACCACGACCTGCAACAAATGATGATGCCCAAGTAAGTGTTTTAGCTGCAGTTGCGGCTAATCCGCACATCAGTAGCAGGCAAACTGAGCGAGAATCGGGAATCTAAAAAACGTGGGTACTGAGAATTCGACATCAATATTAATGTCACCCGTACCATGTTTATATGCACCAAGATTTGCATGGAGGAGTCTATGAACGTTTTGTACAGTTTTGCCACTGGGCACAAAATAAATTACGGACGATAACAGATATTTTTTTACGCTTTCTGTTTAGTGACGAAGCGTCATTCACAAGCATAGGTAACGTAAACCGGCATAATATGCACTAATGGGCAACGGAAAGTCCACGATGGCTGCCACAAGTGGATTATCAGCGACCTTAATGTATGGTGCGACACTACGGGAGAAACGATAATTGGCCCCTGTTTTATCGGTGGCAGGCTAAATGGTGCAATGCATGCTGATTTCTTACGTAATGTTCTACCGATTTTACTGCAAGATGTTTCACTGCATGACAGAATAGCGATGAAGTTGAAGAACATCTTTTTGGGCATTTATTGAAGTCATGAGGTAATTACAGGTAATAACGCATTCTCATAATGTATGATCATTTCACAAAAGTACATGTATCACATTGGAACAACTGAAATAAAGTTCAAACCTACCTACGTTCTGTGTTTTAATTTAAAATACCTACCTGTTACCCATTGTTCGCCTAAAATAGTGAGCAAGATGTTTTTGAATATTACAGCACCATCTATCACAACGCGAAAATAGTGTTGCAAATAAAACTTTCATATTTATTTACGTACTAGACGAATATGTAATAAAAATGGGGGTACCTATTTAAAAAAATATGCAGTTGATATCCGTTTGACCTAGTGGGCCAACCATAACGCCGGCCGCGGTGGGCGACAGGACTGTGGCGCGCCAATCCCGGACAGCACGGCCACTACGGTCGGTGGTTCGAATCCCCCCTCGGGCATGGATATTTGTGCCGTTCTTAGTAGTAGCTAGTTCATAAGTAGTTTGTAAGATTAGGGACTGATGACCCCGTAGTTAAGTCCCATAATCTATACAAACATTTGAACATTTTTTGCCAACCTTAACGCCATCTGTTTTCCTCCTTCAACCAAGAAAAGTTTTGTTCTTTGTAGTTCTTTCGTTTGATGCTTATTTCGGGAGATATTTGGCCCAGTCACTGTCAATGGACCACCCTATATCGTTCACATGTCTGGGCAAGGAAAGATTATGAATTTGTAACTGGCGGGAGACGAGATACTTTATTATCCCTCCCTCCCTTCAGCTCCAGACTCTCCACGTCCTCTCCGAGGGTAACTTCCGTCAACTTCCTCTCCCGGATGACACCCTCTGTCCTGACCTATACCCCTCATTTCAATCTTAGTCCATCCCCGTATTTGTACGTCTCCCTTCCTTCTCCTCTCTCATCCCTGTCCACCTCCTCGCTTGGCCCTCCTCTCCCCGCTCCTCCCTACGATGAGTCCTTGCGTTTTCCCCCCTCCTCCCTCTCCCTCTCCCGTCCCGTCCTTCTTCCACTGTGTTTCCCCTTCCTCCCCTTTTACCACTCTGGGCCCCCGTTTCGACGTATTGTAACATTGCGCCGTGTGGTGTAGTGCCAGTGTTTGTGCTTCGTGCCCAAGTCGTATTTTAATACTTATGCAGCCGCCAACCAGGCTGAATATTAGTGTTGCCATGTGTTTTAAACAGTGTCTTCATCATCGTGTAGTGTGCTCCACCAATGTGATTTTTAACTACCCTGGATTTTTAACTTCTATCTCTGTGTGATTTTAACCACCGTGGCAGTTTTAATTCTGAGTATGTTTTCTTTCAACTTCTTTACTTTACGTCTGTTCTCTTCATTTTAATCTCCATTGTAGTGTTTAAATTCATCACATTTTACCACCTTTCTGTGTTTTTATCACCTTGTCAAGTATGTAAATACGCTCGGCTGAAGAGAAGCAATTAAACTTCTGCCAGCCTGCCACCTCCGGTGGCTTTAAAATACCAATAAAGGGAAAAAAGCGGGCCGCGGTGGCCGAGGAGACTGAGGCGCTCCAGTCACGGTCTGCACGGCCAATACGGTCGGGGGTTCGAATCCCCCCCTCGGGCATGGATATTTGTGCCGTCTTAGTTCGTAAGTAGTTCATAAGTAGTTTGTAAGTTTAGGGACTGATGACCCCATAGTTAAGTCCTATAAGCTGTACAAACATTTGAATATTTGAAAGGGAAAAAAACGGGAGGCGACCTACAGAAGTCCATGCAGTTGTGACGATCGCTGTTCCCCCTGTGGTGTAGGGGTCCGCGCAACTGTCTAGCAAGGGCAAGACCCATTTACGAATTATGGCTGGGTACACATTTCAAATCAAAATGTTCAAATGTTTGTAGAGCTTATGGGACTTAACTACGGGGTCATCAGTCCCTAAACTAACAAATTACTTATGAACTAGCTTATACTAAAGGCGGCACAACATCCATGCCCGAGGGAGCATTCGAACCCCCGACCGCAGCGACCGTGCAGACCGTGACTGGCACGCCGCAGACCGCTCAGTTACTGCGGCCGGCAGTACACATTTCCAACTTTACTCATTCGCAGTTAACAGATTTTTCGTACTTGATTATCTGCAAGATATTACGCAGGTCCTGGGCTGATCCAGTCGGTATTGTCGTGAATCGCGGGAATTCAGTTTCGTATCTCGAGCACCATGACCAGTGGAGGACGCGCTCTCGTTCGCAACCGCGCCTACGCCGGACGTGTCACACCTTTATGGACGGGCACATTTCTCTCGGGCCCAACTTGTTCTCGCATACCGCGTCGCGGAGAGCCCCGTGTTCGCCGGCCGTGTCAGCGCCACACCTCGCATTCCGTAAAATATATTTCCGCACGCGGCGGCCGTGTCGGTGAATAGCTCGCCGTTTCCCGTGCTCGCGACCATCCATCAAGGCGTTCGGCCGGCGTGACTAGCAGGTGCCGGATTCCACCATTCGTCAACGTCCCCCCGCCTCGCACTCGTCTACACAAAACGAAGAGCTAGATGTGTTGCCGCCCGCACGGCTATGCATGATTCCGCAACAACTAATGGCAGATACCCAACACCACCGCTGTGTCTGGCCTCAAGAAGAATTCAGTGGTAGTACTAACTACAAAATAATAATAATAATAATACTTCTTTTCATTCTCCACTCCGAGGAGTGCAGCGGACTGTTTGAGATCCGGCCCATAAAGAGTCGCGGTTCTATTCAGCCAATTATCAGACAAGCTGATAGTGGGGCAACGGGGGGATCCCAATTGGGAATAAGTGGGAGGGGCTTACCAGATCCGGCATATGCCTTACAACCAAGGTAAACCTCCCGAAAACCTCGGTAGGAACTGGGGGATTGGGACCAATTTAATTTATCCCTGGGACGTTGCCCCAGACTACAAATGGATTATCGGGAGAGCACGAGTGCACTCACGACAATCAAGGATCGGACGCCCGAGCTACTTTCGTGAACTCGTAGAGATCAGCTCGACCAACAGTGGACAAGCATCCCCCTAAAGGAACCGCACCCGTGAGCACAGTATCCTCTGCGTCTGGATCGGACGCCCGAGTTACTTTCGTAAACTCGTACAGATCAGCTCGACCAACAGTAGACAAGCATCCCCCTAAATGAACCGCACCCGTGGATACGGTATCTTCTGCGTCTGCAACTACGAAATGGAGGACAGAGTAATATGTATTTCCGGTGTAGAGAACAGCTGAGAGAACTAAATACAAAAAAGCTCCTGGTCCGGATGGAATACCAGTTCGGTTTTACATAGAGTATTCTGTGGCATTGGCCCCTTACTTAGCTTGCATTTATCGCGAATCTTTAATTCAGCGCAAACTTCCTAGTGATTGAAAAAAAGCACAGGTGACTCACATTTATAAGAACTGAAAGAGAACTAACCCGCATAATTACACGCCAATATTGTTGACAATAGTTTCCTGTAGAATTTTGGAACATATTCTCAGTTCGAATATAGTAAATTTCCTTGAGTCGGAAAAGCTGCTTTCCATGAATCAGCACGGTTTAGGAAACATCGTTCATGTAAAACTCAGCTTGTCCTTTTCTCACATGACATCTTGTGAGCCATGGATGAAGGGCAACAGGCAGATTGTGTTTTTCTCTATTTCAAAAAGGCGTTTGACGTGGTGCCACACTGCAGACTGCTAACGAAGATACGAGCGAATGGAATAGGTTCACAGATTTGTGACTGGCTGGAAGACTTCCTAAGTAATAGAACGCAGTACGTTGTTCTCGACGGCGAGTGTACATCAGAGACGAGTGTATCGTCAGGTGTGCCCCAGGGGAGGGTCATAGAAACGCTATTATTTTCTATCTACATAAATGATCTGATGGACAGACTAACTTGTAATTTGCGGCTGTTTGCTGATGATGCTGTGTTGTATGGGAGGGTGTCGTCTATAATTTACTGTAACAGCATGCAGGATGGCAGACAAAATTTCTGGTTGGTGCAAAGAATGGCAGCTAGCTCTCAATGTAGAAAAATGTAAGGTGGTACACGTTAGTAGGATAAACAATCGCATAATGTTCGAATACAGCATTAGTAGTGAGCTTTTTGACGCAATCGCGTCGTTCAAATATCTAGGCGTAACACTGCAGAGCGATAAGAAATATAACGAACATGTAATTTCAGTTGTAAGGCGGACAGCCGACTTCGGTTTATTGGAAGAATTTTGGGAAGATGTACTTCAACTGTAAAGGAGACGGCGTATAAATCGCTTGTACGACCACGTCTTGAGTATTGCTCAAGTGTTTGGGACCCGCAGCGGATCAGTTTAAAGGAAGACATAGCAGTGCAGAGGCGAGCAGCTAGATTCGTTACGGTACTGGTAGGTTTGACCAATGCGCGAGTGTCACGGAAATGCTTCGGGAACTCAAATGGGATCGCTGGAGGAAATACGACGTTCTTTTCGAGAAGTTCTATTTAGGAAATATAGAGGACCGGAATTTGAAGCTGAGTGTAGAACGATCTTGCTGCCGCCTACTTACATTTCACGTAATAATCACAAAGACGAGGTAATAGAAATTAGGGCTCGTACGGAGGCATATAGGCATTCTTTTTTGTCCTTGTTCTATTTGGGAGTGGAATAGGAAAGGAAACGCCTAGTAGAGGTACAGTGTACCCTCCGCCACGCATCTTACAGTGGATTGCGGAATATATATATATATATATATATATATATATATATATATATATATATATATATATATATATATATATATATACTTAAACGACAAAATAAAGTTTAGCGCCAGCCCTATTTTACACCAATAAACTCTTTCTGAGTCGTAGGCTACCTGAACAACTGGTGGCAACGAGTCGTGTGTGTGTCGGAGAAGTCTTCACAGGTGCTCTCTGGATCCCCAGGGTTCAGTCCTCGAGCTTTTGCTTCCGTTTGATTGTGTAAAACAAATGTGTTCAGATACAGAAAAAAATTGTTGTACAAAAATCTACAACTGTTAAACTACTTGTAGACACTGATCATAGCGTGGCACACGTTTTTGTATGCCTTCTTCATAGAAGGTTGCCGCCTGTGTATTCAACCATGTGGTAACATGTTCTTTCACCTCGTCATCATCGTTGCACTGTTGACCACTACGGACAGAGTTTAGATGTAATAAGAGATGAAAGTCGCTGGGAGCGAAGTCCGGGCTATACAGAGGACGATCAAACTCGTCCCAGCGAAATTCCCGTAAGAGTTGTTTCGTCATATTCACCGTGTGAAGTCCGGCATGGAAAAACAAAACCTTTTATCAGTAATCCTCACCGCTTTTCTGTATTGTGCGGTGCAACTAGATTGATTGGCCTCGTGGTATGAAATCAATCAGCGACGTAAAATGCTTTTACTGTCCCAAAAAACGGTGCACATGACTTTTTCTTAGGCTTAACCTTTGTTGCCTCCATTCCATTGATTGCCGTCTTGTTTCAGGGGCGTCGTACGATACTCAAGTTTCATCTCCCGTGACTATCCAAGAAAGAAAACCATCTCCTTCTTCATTGTAAGCGTGTCAAAAACTGAAGAGCACTGTCGAACCGTCTATTTTTATGTTGATCAGTAACACTTTTGGGTACGCAACGCAAGCAAAGTTTTCGAAATTTCAGTTTTTCGGTAACAATTTCATGAATTAATGATCATGAGATTTGGGGAACTTCCATAATAAGTGTAAACTTCAAAAGATGTTCAAATGTTTATTAAGCTTATGGGATTTGGTCATCAGTCCTTAAACTTACAAACTATTTATAAATTAACTTATACTAAAGACTGCACAAACATCCATGCCCGAAGGAAGATTCGAACCCCCGACGGGGAACGGCCTCGCGCATCGGAGCATAGCGCCTCAATGCGCTCGGCCACTCCACCGCGACAGTAAACTAACGGTTGTGCTTAATCTTCTCTTCAATTCTGCGAACCAGTTCAAATGTTTCTCCTGTGATCGACCTGCACCCTTTAAGACTGCCCATTTTGTTTTTCCCCGAAGACCTCTATGCTTAAAAACCGCCCAGTCCACGCCACACAGCCCCCGTGTAGCCGGTTCCTGCGTGTGTCACCTTTAGCAATGCACTGCCCTAGTATACTTCGTGCACGATATTGCCTCCATCTACATCTGTGTCTGTTGCTAATTCCATGACTTTTGTCACCCTCATGTATCTCTCGGCTTCTTTGAGATGCTTTGACAGATATACGTTTGAAGGATCTTGTAGCTTTTTCCTCTCCTTTGTGTAGTGTGGTTGACAGAGAAATTCATACCCAGGGACGATTTTCTTGATTATAATATTCCAGTTCCATTTTCGGTACTGCAGACTGAAGGTAGAAAAGACAGTAAACGTCATTGATTGAGCGGACAAATACTTTATACTACTTTACATTTTTTACACCGTTGGGTGCTATAATTCTGCACCTTCAGTACTGTTGTTGTTCTTCTCCAAAGATGCAACGACCGAACTCTGGATAGTTATACCGCAAAATAATGGAATGGGCCCTGACAGTGTGGACGTTTCTCGATGGTGGAAGGACAACGTAATGCGTAACGCGACCTTATCGAGAAGTCAACTTAAGAAAGGGTCATACACCTTGCATAAATAAAATTTCTTTTATCACCACTAATGTATAGTAGGAAGGGGAGATCACATAAGAAAGCAGAAACTGAAATTTCTCAGTTTATTATTACACAATCAGCAAAAAGATATTCACTACAATGAAAGAAGATTACAACATAATATTGTTCTTTATGAAGGTGAATAATCATTGACACAAAGAATACGAGGATCAGTATGGGACTACCCTTTCTTGGAATGGACACTGTGAAAAGTCTGATTTTATATATTTATTACTTTCATATCTTAGTTCGGAGTTGTAAATTGTACAGAAGCCAAGTAGCCGTTGGCAGTAGGCAAAGTAGCATGATGCAATCGATGGAAGGGTTGGGAAATGTATAACAGATGGCACAGATCATGTATGGACCGTGAGAAAGCACGGCAGTGTAGCTTAGACGTGATCTGATTGGCTGCCGCCTTCCCTCTCTGTGCTACCATTACTATATTTGATTTATTAATATTTAAGATAGTAAACATTAGATAATAGCGTAATTTCAATGTAACACTTTTCTGTTACTAAGCCTCCATTTGAACACAATTGGTACTTTGTTCATTATAACTTGAATAAGCAAAATACTAGCGACGAATCTAGAAGGTTCGTTTGGCGCCAAAAAGACAGAGGCAGCAACCAGTAGCCACGCCTGGCCGAGCACACTCCAGTGACGACCTTGGAACATGTAGATCCTTGTCTCATTACAGAGCATTACAGAACTTGTAAATTTATCATCATGGCACTAGTATTTATTGTAAAGTGACCAAGGGCGGATTCGGGGGCGGGGGACGTGCCCCCCCCCCCCCCAGACGCCCCGACGAAAAATGAGAGAGAGAGAGAGAGAGAGAGAGAGAGAGAGAGAGATGGTGAGGAAGGGAGAGAGGGAAAGAATCTTAGCATCAGAATAATTAACTTTTACTTACGGGTAGCATTTAATTGGTAGTTCTAAAATGCAAAATCCCTTTAATTAACATAAAGTAATTTGACTTTTTGTGTTATGTTTCCGTTTAATTGCTTCTTCCTCTTTTTTGTCAGTAATTTACGATAAAAATAAAAGTTGTTTATTGTTTCGTGATTGTTTGGGAGATAAATGAGCTATTGCATATGTTTTACTCATTCGTAAATGAAGTTAAAGGATTTAACTACCTATGTAAAAAAAATGTAAATGTCAAGGGCTGCGTTCAGTCTGGCGCATTCAGATGTTTACGGTAAACGATTTATCTGATTCTCTTCCTAGACACTAAGAATTGTACTCCCGCCCATTATAAACAGTTTCATTTGAAGCTACACGTTTCGATTTTCCAATTATTGGAGCAAATCAGACATTTCAATGGCATTTTTCCATACTTCATATACAAAGGATTTTCGTGGTAGTGGATATTCTTCTTGAAACACAGTCAAGTGTAATTTTCAGAATAAAATTTTCACACTGCAGCGGAGTGTGCGCTATCATGTAACTTCCTGGCAGATTAAAATTGTGTACTGTACCCAGGAATCGAACCTGTGACTTTTGAATTTCCCAGGCAAGCGCTATATCGTCTGAACTATTCCGACACGCTTCAGAGTCCGTCGTCACAACTTTACTTCTGCCTGTTCCCCACCTCCTATTTTCCAAACTTCACGTAAGTCCTTCTGCGAACCTTGCAGGACTAGCACTCCTGTAAGAAAGGATGTGGTAGAGACATGGCTTAGGCACATCCTAAGGATTATTTCCAGAATGAGGAATGCTAGTCCTGAAAGGTTCACATGATAACTTGTGTGAAGTTTGGAAAGTAGGAGGCGAGGCACTGGCAAGAAGTAAAGTTTTGTGGACGGACCGTGAAGCGTGCCAGGATAGCTCAGATGGTAGAGCGCTTGCCAGCGAAAGGAAAAGAGCCCAGCTTCGAATATCGTTTCTGGCCCACAATTTTAACCTGCCAGGAAGTTTAAGTATAATTTTGTTGATCGTGAAAGCTTTCATGAAAACGTATCTCGTTTTACATAGCAACTTTACAAAGAATGAAGAAGAAATTGATTCAGTAGAACGCAAACACAGGAAATCTGATTTTAGGTTTTGATGGAATATCAAACTTGGCGCGACATACTCGTATTTACTGGCTGTTTGTTTCTGACCCGTAAATGGGCTACCTTTTAGGGTACGCTGTTTTTCAATTTCTGCTTTGTTTGGTAATGACACAGCTACTCCGGTTACTGTACTGCTCATCCACGGTAAGTTTTAAAAATAGATTTCCACCAGGCATGTTGTAATGATCTTGTGACTGCACTACATAGAGTTACTAATATGAACTCTGAGTGCTGAGCTTTTCTACACAAAAGCGACGGGATGGAGAAACTAAGTTAAATGAAGTAAATGAACAATACGTTCA
Source organism: Locusta migratoria (assembly GCA_026315105.1). Classification (NCBI taxonomy): domain Eukaryota; kingdom Metazoa; phylum Arthropoda; class Insecta; order Orthoptera; family Acrididae; genus Locusta; species Locusta migratoria. The sequence goes on from CM048746.1 coordinate 349,616,262, forward strand.
GAGAGTCCGTTGCGAGTGACATGATCACAAAAAAATAGCGCGGCATGCAGTATACGTGTTGGCTAACCTTACAGCACGCATTAACGTTGTCCTTGCTGCGGAACGCGCTGTTGCTCGCCTACGGAGGTTCGACTCCTCCCTGGGGCACGGGTGTGTGTCTTGTCCTAAGGTTAGACTGTGGTTTAACTTAGTTTACGTAGATTGTAAGCCTAGGGACTGACGACCATGGATTTACAAACATTTAAATATTTTAACGTTGTCCAAGACATTAGTAGCAGTGTGTAAAATCGGCACGCAGCAATCTCACGAAACGCGTGAGCGCGAAGACAACGCATCTCACCATCGCTACGTGGACTAGCGACACCACAACTCGCAACTCCGGACGTCCTGCGTCTGAGCTCTTCGTCATCGACTGCGCTCCCTGGCTACCTTTCTACAGCTGCCCGTTTGACAAAATGGTAATGATAATGTTGTTATGTTGTAAGTATGAAGTTATAGCTTGTTGGTTCGTTTTTTAGCAAGGTGGAAAATATATCTATTTATTCCTCAGGTACAGAAATACATCCAAAATACTATCCAAAAAATCACTGAGCTTGACTGGCGTGAAAATGTCTGATGCACTTTAAACTGTGGTATTACCTACCTACGTAAAGAAACTGATCTCAATAAAAATTTAATACTGTCCTTAATCATGAAATATTTAGCGACTCAGTGTTAACTAACTTTGCACTGTTTTTGTTGTTGTAGTTGTTGTCTTCAGTCCGGGGACTGGTTTGATGCAGCTCTTCACCCTACTCTATTCCGAGCAAGCCTCTTCATCTCCTCATAAGAAGGGCATCCATTTGAATCTCCTTACTGCATTCATCTCTTGGTCTCCCTCTGCGAGTTTTACCCCACTTTGCACTTTACTTTGCACCTAGAAATTAAATATAAGAGTTCACTATAGTATGCAGCGGTGATTCTCAGACTGAAAATTACATTAATCATGAATAATACATTATTTCTTCGACTGTTACGTTCCCAAGATAATGTGTTCGCCAGAATATAACACACTTCTAATATTTCCTCAGAAGAATTAATCCTCTCATGCGTCGCGTCCTCAAATGAGGACACTTAAATTTTGTCTTATTTCTGTCATCTTTTACATAAGAGTTGATCGTAAAAGCACTGGTACCTCATGTGAAAACTAATAATGAATGCTAGAATGTATCCTAGCCATCAGTGTTAGTCGTTGGGCTAACAAAGAAATGGAAAATAGAGATTTCAAGAAAGAGTAGAGACAAGCCTTCAGATGAAAGCACATGTTGTCTGTAAATAAAAAAATAAAATAAAATAAAATAAAAATAAAAATTAAAAAAAGCATGTCATTCGGCACACAACGAATTACGGTTCGATGGGGTATGCTGTATCGCCCGAGTGCCTGAAACAGTTTCATTCTACGGAAAATACAAAACAGTGTACACTCTCATATATTCTTTGGTATTATTAGTGCATGTTCGATGTAAAATGTATCAGTTTTCGTAGTCACTGTCCTCATTTGAGGACACCTCCCTGTTGGTCTATGAAACTGTTTTAATTTTATTTTTTATTTATGTATTTTTTATTTTATTTTATTATTATTTTTTTATAAATTGTGATGATTTTTGCACAAGATAGGTCTGAAGTTACCAAATAATGTATCAGAAATTTTGTTCACTGTCAGGTTTATAATTCGTGCATGAGAGGGTTAAGTAATTACAGAATTTAAATATTCACACAAAATCAATCGTAGGTTACCCACATGCAGTATACTTACGTATATCTCATTTAAATCAATGTTATGAAAATTAATTCAAACGCCATCCAGGACGGTAGTCCACGCTAAAAATTAAATTATTAATGTCCTTTTGTTTTGAAACTCCCGTCCATAAACTATCACATAATAATTAGTTTGAATTGGCCGTGAAATGGAGGCTGGCGTCTGCAGTTCATCGACTATGTTGGAGATGCTACTGCTGCAAATGAATTTCTCAAAAATGCTTAAAATATTCGGTTGCGGTACTGTGCTACTATGAAGAAGTTCATAATCAATACTTCTATGTTACAAACAAATTGAGACATACGTGTATGCTAAAGACTTAAAAAATGTAATTATTGTAAAACAATCTTGCGACGATTCTAGAAATTTACAGCAAAGGGCGAGTAAAGATTACACAATGCCTATTATGTTATTAAACGAAGTGCTAAGATAACATTTTTCATAATTTTATAAATCGTTAATTATAATTGATTGTTATCATCCTTAGTTTAAAAACAGTCATGTCTCACATCGCTACATGTAACACTCGTATGTAACTGTAATTCAATAAGGCGTTTGTATTAATATTTCACCACGGGACGTCACAACCTCCATACTCAACTATGCGTACCAGTCATAAGAGAGCGCTCCAGAACACAGTGTAACTGTCGAATCACTGGTTTTCACAGAGCGTGCTAAAAGGTGCAATGCCCGCTCTTGCCAACACGATGTTCTAGAATGTTCTACTATCTCGTTTGTATCAACTGCAAGGTTACTCAACGTCCTGACGGAAAACAGCTTCCCTTGTCTGCTTGTGGTTAGCATTAGGAGAAAGCGCGCGGTCCTCGTAACGTAGCAAGCGTTCAAAATGTCAGCCGGTCGCGCCTTCGTGTAGTTGAGCGACCAAGCTCCTCTCTCTACAACAACGTAGTATAAAATTACGATAGCTGCTAACACATTAACACATGGAAACTGCTTGACTGAAACAACACATACAATTTCCACATTACGGTATTGAGGCTGCTGATCAGATAAAGGAAAGGGTAAAAAGGAAACACATTGCCCACAAGGAAATCACCCATCAGTGTCCGTGCGAATTAAGGAATAGAATAAAAATAACCAAATTACTTAGGATTTATTTGACTCCAAAGAAAAAAATTCTTCAACGAAAGATGTGCTAAAATCAACAAACACCTTTCAAGAGTATGTTAAAGTATAAATATTTGACAAAGTTCAGCCCAACCAGTTGCAAAATTTGATAAAATACCTTGATCTAGATTTCGGCACCATGTAAGGGTGCCTTCATCAGATGAATAAAAATTAAAACTTAAGACGTGCAATTATGAGCAGTGTGCTCAAATCCAAACTTTTTCTAGCATGTTGCATAATTTTATAAGTTTGGACTTGAGCACACTGCTCGTAATTGCACGTCTTATGTTTTAATTTTTATTCTTCTGATGAAGGCACCCTTAGATGGTGCTGAAATCTAGATCAAGGTATTTTATCAAATTTTGCAACTGGTTGGGCTGAACTTTGTCAAATATTTGTAAACCTACAGTTGCTGCAGTCGACAAGCTATGTTTAAAATCATCGTATGTTAAAGTGCTTGAAATCCTCTGGTTCCATCCTGTAGACAAGGAATCAGCTGCACTGCCAGTGACCCAATCTGTATGATACGCGTGAAAGGATCTTTTATTCTTCTGTTTAAGGACAGAATTGTTTGATCATGTGGTAGGAAAGTACGCCGTTAAATAGGAATTCTTTGTCCCCACATCGAAGTACGTCGGATGATCAGATATTGATAATATTTCCAAAAATCTTGAATATATAGGCAATATTAGGGCTTATATCAAATTAAAATGATATAAAAAAATGGTAATTAAAAGCCTTCTATTTTCGTCTAAAAGCTACACTATAACATTAGAAAAAAGTATTTATTTAACGTACAGCTACGTGGATCATAAAAAACATGTTTTCTACTATGAATTGTAGCAATAATGTTACATTCACACCATCAAATGCAATTTTACAACAATACAAGCATTTCTGAATTACAATCGTAATTTTGTGTTGGTTCAACAAGTTTATATTAATTTATTAACGGATTTCGGTTTACAAGGACATCTTTAGACTTAACTGTTTTATCAAAGAAATTACGATGTTAAGATACAGACTTGGAAGATATGTTACTAATTTAAACTTATACCATAGCGCTATGCTTATACTTATTGCTTTATACGTTAAAAAAAGCTAAATATAGTATGTGTGCATAGACAAGTATAAATAGCAGGGACAGGTGGCATCATAATTACTTTTTCCACTTCGTCGTATCCAGGTCCAAACCTGGTCGAGCCGCGGCGGACTAGCCGCGCGTGCTGGAGCGCCGTGTTGTGGTGCGCGTGGCCGTCCGCCGTCGGGGGTTCGAATCCCCCCCTCGGGAATGGATGTTTGTGTCGTCTTAAGGTTAAGGTAGTTCATAAGTAGTTTGTAAGTTTAGGGACTGATGACCCAGCAGCTAAGTACCCTAAGCTTCACAAGCTTAATGGGGGACGAACAGGAAAAAACACCTCGTTAAAATCAAATGTTCAAAAGTTTGTAGAGCTTATGAGACTTAACTACGGGGTCATCAGTCCCTAAACTTACAAACTACTTATGAACTAGCTAATACTAAGGACGACGCAAATATCCATGCCCGAGGGGGGGGATTCGATCCCCCGACCGTACTGGCCGTGCAGACCGTGACTGACGCGCCACAGAAGGCTCGGCAACCGCGGCCGCCCTCTTTAAATATTTTGGCTTGTTTGTCTGCGGGCAATAGCACCCAGTAAGAGCTGATGTCTAAGGTGACAGATAAAAAGAAAAAAAATTTGCGGCTTTGGTGACGGAACAAGGTTAGAATCTGAACGGCAAAGAAGGCGGAACAACTTTCTGCAGTGTGAACATACGCTGTCGACGAGACTTAGCAAACTTCTTCCAATGTGCACGACACCTTACCAATACACGACACATACGGTAGCAAATGTGTAGCGTCTGTACTCCAGAGTAACGCCTTCAGCAGGTGTCGCCTCTCCCTGCCTGCTGCAGCCTGTTTACATCCTCTGTGGCTCACTGCCTCAGCTCTAACCCCATCTACCGCTACTGCGGTTGTTCAACTAATAGTCGGTAAGCTACCTCGGAGCACGTGCTAATGTACCCCAGGGCGTAATTAATTCCCCTTCGACAGTGGTCACCACGAACAGGCTTTAGGCTTGTTGGGTGTCTGCATCGTGGCCTGAGGGAGAATCGGACCTCTCCAATATATCAGGATCCGTAATGAGTTTGGCGTCAAAGCCAAAACTGAACAGGGCTAAATGAAAAGCTCTATGACGTGTATGCTCTGCAGGTTATTTATATTTACAGAACCAGTTTTCGGCTTACAAGGCCAAATGTGTTGAGCTCTTCTAATATTTCTGGCTTTTAAAACTGTACCCCACAAGCGGCTTCTAATTAAATTGCGTGCTTATGGAATATCTTCCCAATTGTGCGATTGGATTCACGATTTCCTATCAGAAAGGACACAGTTCGTTGTAATTGACGGTAAGTCATCGAGTAAAACAGAAGTGATATCTGGCGTTCCACAGGGAAGCGTTATAGGTCCCCTACTCTTCCTCGTGTTTATTATCGACTTAGGAGACAATCTGAATAGCTCCACTGTTCGCGGATGATGCTGTCGTTTATCTGTTAGTGAAGTCAACAGAGGATCAAAAGCAACTGCAAAGCGATTTAGACAAAATTTCTACTTGGTGCGAAGATTGGCAATTGACACTAAATAAAGAAAAGTGTGAAGTAATACACATGACCACTAAAAGAAATCCGCTGAACTTCAATTACACGATAAATCAGTCAAACCTTAAGGTCGTAAATTCTACCAAATACCTAGGAGTTACAATTACGAATAACTTTGACTGGAGAGAACACATAGAAAATATTGTGGGGAAGGCGAATCAAAGGTTACGTTTCATTGGCAGAACGCTTCGAAGATGCAATAGTTCCACCAAAGAGACTGCCTACATCACAATTGTGCGTCCTCTCCTGGAGTACTGTTGCCCCTTGTGGGATCCTCACCAGGTGGGACTGACGGAAGATATTGAGAAGGTTCAGAGAAGGGCAGCTCTTTTTTTTTTTTTTATCACGTTACGGGGGGGGGGGGGAGCGTCACGGAAAATGCACGAATTAAGGTGGAAATCATTAAAAGAAAGACGTTATTCATTGCGGCGTGATCTGTTTGCAAAGTTTCAATCACCGACTTTTACTTCTGAATGTGAAAATATTTTGCTAGCACCCACCTACTTAGGGAGACATGACCATCCCAATAAAATAAGAGAAATCAGATCGAAAACGGAACGATTTAGGAGTTCTTTCTTCCCGCGCGCTATTAGAGAATGGAACGGTAGAGAAAAGTTATGAAAGTGGTTAATGAACCCTCTGCCAGGCACTTAAATGTGATTTGCAAAGTATCTATGTAGATGTAGATGTAGATGAAAGCCATCATGTTAAGATCGAAGTATTGCTTCAGTTCAGCCGGTTAGGACCAGTAGGCGATAGCTGGTAAAAGTTGGTGAGAACCACGACAGGTGGTACAATAGGTCGGATTCTCATGGGAAAGAGCACTGGCAAATCTCCCCGAATTCTAGGGAAGTCCACGAGCGGCAGGCACTGGACGCCGATTGGCTGTAGCTCTGGCGGTCATGCGCCAAAACGCAATCACATTTTTAAATACTTATTAAACTAATTATTTATTCAATGTCATACTAAATTTAGAAAAACCCCTCAAAGCTAAGCTATGCCCTGAGTAGGTAAAACGTATTGACAATTGCTAATTCAATAAACAAAATAATTAATTTAAGACGGACGATGCACGGCAGCCATGTTTGCGCGCCACATCGCGGAACGAGAGCAGCCTTCCATCGAGCCGCCACAGTTCAGTTCAGTACACGCACTCGGAGGAGTGACATGTGAGTTCAGAACACGCACTAGGAGGAGTAACGTGAATACGTAGGCGGTCATAAGACATTGTTTAATCATCTTAGATCAAGGCTAAATGTCTTTACGTTTACTTTCAGTTAAGGCAATGTGTGTCCAGTGGATATCATTATGCAGTTTACTGGTTTTCTGCTTTCTTTAAATAAATCAGTTGACATCTCGATTTCCGAGGACCTCATTTTTATTCAGTAAGTAGATCAGTTCCTGCTAATAGTATAATAATTCCAGCCTCATTCAAGAACTCCGACCTGCGTGCTATCATCTTCGTGGGGACATTTATAGAAGACGTCAGGTTAGTAAACTTTTAGAGTTTATACTCTTCACACAGTGCAGTGGGGAGTAATTATAACCCTGTCATTGCGGTAAAAACGCACTGTTGTGCGTAATCCATGGTAACATGGAGGAGGAAAGAAAATGATACAGAACAAGTTTAACAATACCCCCTGAAGACATTTTTTCCAGTTGTAATCAGGACACAGAAAATTGAAAATTATACTCCTGCATCCATCCGCAGCTCATACCACCATATGCATACAATACTGATGCATGGGATTTCGTAACAAGCTTAATTTTATATCACCAACCAACTTTAATAAGGGTGTAAACAACACAAGGTTGGTACTGATAAATACTTTCACTTGTCAAATACTATATAATGATTTTTATTCATGAATCAATCAACAGAATTAAAGACTTAATTAACATAATAAACAGGAAATACCCAATGTTTCCCCGTTAAAACACAGTAAAGTCTTTAAATTTCGGACTGATTAACGAGGAGTCGGGGCGATAGCTTTATGACAGTTGAGGAATTAAGAACTTTCATAACATAAATACATTTTATAAGAAATCCCCTTAATGATTACACGTTTCACAGTAAAATCTCTGCATTTCAAGCTGATGAACAAAGATGTAGTTTTTGACAGTTTAAGAATATCTGACAAGTGTAGAACAACTAACAGAATTAATAACTTAAGCAATATACAGCAAATAAATTTTACAAGAAATGCTGCTGATGATTGCAGCTTAAAAACACAGCAAAGTCTCTAAATTTCAGGCTGATGAACAAGGGTGTAGGCTTAACAGCTTTACGAATAAGGATTACAGATTTTAAAAAATAAAAACACAATAATGTCTCTAGATATCAGGCTGATGATCAGAGCTGTAGCTTTTAACAGCCTAAAGAACAATTTGCTCGCATAGAGCGACCAGCAGAATTAAAAGCTTGAATAATCTACATAAAGGTTACCCAAAAAACCCCGATGATTTTACGTTTTAAAACAACAGTTTTAAAGATGGCAAATGTTAATTTCAGCTCTTTAAAAACTTTTGGCACTTTTTCTTTTCAAATCACTCTGCCACTATCTTGGGAAACGTACAATCCCCTCCACATAGGGGGGGGGGGGGCACCGCCACAGCTGAGAAGCCATGAAGAGGGGGCGGGGGAAGGGGCGGAAATGTTTCCTAATTAAACTCTTGCCTTTTACTTTCCTTGACGAGGTGTGGTATATCAGGTAAAGGAAGCACACGTCTACCACATACCATCGACAATGACCAGCCCAGCAAGGAAGATGAACCACAACGAAAGACTGGAAAATTACCACCTGTCGCCTGCAGGAACAACGACGAGAGGGAAGAAATCAACTTACAGGAGAACCGCAAAATTACAACTCGCCGCCGACAGGAACAACGAGAGAGGTGAAAAAGCCAAACCCTTATTTGTGACTACGTCCGGGAGTGACAACCAGGTCGCGGAAAGGCAAAACGCCACATACATTCCGTCCGTTATGCTTAATAACCAAGTAATTCAGAAGAACGTTAGCGTCACAGACGAGATTTTTGAAATTTTCCAGGTAATGGTAACGACGGAGGGAAGTTAACCCTTCGATGCATAACAGGGGTCTTTTGGACCCGGCAACCTTTCATTTTATCCATAAATTTCCTTTAAAGTTGATTGTTTCATTAGGTTCTATGTAATCCTTCAACATACTGTCGTCTTTCTTTAGACAAAACTTCATTTGGTAATTTTGTGATATTACACGGCTAATGCATGACAGTGGGCTTTTAGACCCCTTAGTGAACAAGATATTTTTGAATGATTTATTTACCTTTTATTTGAATGGCACGTTTTGTTGGCTACATTACTGACAGCAGTCAGAGCTTCGCCGCTGTTGCGGTCGTTATCGAGGAGTCTGAAACGCTGTGGACGCTGCAGCTGAATCTTCTTTTGAAAGGTACGTCTGTGACTTTACGCTGCAGTGTTTCATAAGAGCGTAAGTTCAGTTTTGTAGATAGAATAGTTATACAGTAAACTTTCATTCTTTACTTTCAGTATGGATGCCCTATCATTTGTTGGAAGTAAAAGAACGTCATCTGAAATCGGAACAACTGATAGAAATTTCGAATCTGCCCTTTCTGAATAGTTTGAAGCTCTGTTTCATGAAGAAGATGACAGTGCTTCAGGGATTTATTGTCCTCAGGAGAGAAGATGGATTTAGCAGCTATAAATACTCTGTGTTTATTTTCAGAGCAACATCCCAACTATCAGGAAGGCACATCCGATAAAAAAAGAATTTTTCTCAAGGATTTCAAATGGTCAAATGTCTCTAAATCTATCGGACCAATCTGCGTGGTCATCAGTCCGTGGCTTACAAACTACTTAAACCTAGGTAAACTAACCTACGGACAATCACACACACCCATGCCCCAAGGAGGACTCGAACCTCCACGGCGAGCAACCGCGCGCACTGAGGCGAGGAGGTGCTTTAGACCGTTTCTCAAGGATTTATGAGAAGAAATGATGCGTCCTCACATGTAAAATAGTCAACAATGCACGCCTTCGGAATAATGTTCTACAAGCCATGGTACGTTGCGGAGTTGCCCGCCAACAGCCGCAGATTGCAGAGATTGGAAAATCACCAAAAAAACTATTTGCAAAGAGCATAGTGTAATTATTAAAGTGATATATACTTTTGTATTATTTGTACTAAAATAAAGGTCAAGGTTTCATTAGAGATATTATGTTACTCATTCAGTGTCACCAAACCCATCCAAATTTCAAATTATTGTTTTAATAACTAACGTTTTCTATATGTTACTGGGTAGGGGTCTCGAAGTCCCTCTCATGCAGTTTTGCGAATCGTACCACTCATGCATCCAAGGGTTAAACTAAACTTCAACATGTAGGAGGCAGCCAACACTAGCTTAAACGGAAGAAACCGGCCCCCACACCCGAGCGGAGAGCGTCGTCCCAGCAGCAGCCCCTCAGCAGCGCGGCCGCACTCCCTTCTCCTGGACGCCGGCCCAACCTTCTCACTGCCCTCGGCATATCAAGTCGCCCCGGATACACACGCGCGCCGGCCGCGAGACAAATCACAAACGAAACTGGGCACGCCTCGCCACCGCGATGAAGGAAGAAGGGATATCGATATGTGCGCGGCGGGGAACTGGCGCCAGTACAAGTAAATCGAGCCGACACGGCTCAGTACCTAGGAGGGGTACTGCAGAGTGTTCAAATGTTCAAATGTTTGTAGAACTTATGGGACTTAACTACGGGGTCATCAGTCCCTAAGCTTACAAACTACTTATGAACTAGCTAAGACTAAGGACGGCACAAATATCCATGCCCGAGGGGGAATTCGAATCCCCGACCGTAGTGGCCGTGCAGACCGTGACTAGAGCGCCTCAGTCCCCTCAGCCACCGCGGCCGGCACTGCAGAGTGTAGTAGAAATATTGAAATTCTTCGGGTGTAGGATTTAGTACTCTGTGATAAAGACCACACATGCAGTATATTCTGAACGGAAAAAGTGCGACACATTTAGTATTCAGTAGTGGGATGTATAAAATTAATTGTGCTCTCTGTGCTAAATTTTGTATCGGTCAGTCTTGGAGAGACATAGTAGATAGATTGACTGAGCATAAACGCAACTTGAGGTTGCACAATCATGACGTCATGATTGGCGAGTTGAAATATTCTTTAGCAATTTTACCAAATAACAATTTAAAGGGATTGTTAATTTTATTTAAAACATTGTATAGGTATATTTTCCGGTAAAAGTATAAAGTTTATTTCTGAAATTCTACTTGGTTAAACATTTATCTTTTCAACTGTATTACCACAACATTATTAAGTATAGCACCCCTTGAGTGTTGAGTTAGGGCCACAACTACCAGCCACAGTCCTATGTTATTCCCTTAGCAAAAACTCATCCTGTTAGATACCGTGGAAATCAATGAACATGTAGCTGTCAGTCATGATATCATACTAAATGACCAAACACAACTTAAAACTTCTGAAATTCACTTAACCCTCTCAGTTTTTACATTATCTCCCGCACTGCCTATTCATGTCTATCTTTCCGTTTTCCTCTGCAGTGTTGATTTCCTTATTTTTAATTGCCCCATTATTCCAGAATATTATATTTGTTTCAAGTATCTTTTCTGTCTTTTTGTGATCATTTATCAAATTCCATACGTAATTTTATATTTATTTTATTGGTGTTACCTAACTACTAGAATATTCAGTGTTTACAATTGTGAGATTCAGCAACCAGGTTGAAATATTCTTTAGCAATTTTACCAAATAACAATTTAAAGGGATTGTTAATTTTATTTAAAACATTGTATAGGTATATTTTCCGGTAAAATTATAAAGTTTATTTCTGAATTTGTACTTGGTTAAACTTTTATCTTTTCAACTGTATTACCACAACATTATTAAGTATAGCACCCCTTGAGTGTTTGAGCATACGTCTGTATGATGAAAATCTCTTCAAAGGTTGTACAGAAATGTTGAAACTTCTTTGACAAAGGCTGTTAATTAAGATCATAAGAAAGACTTGTAAGCCGAAATTCCGTTAACGAAATAATAATACCCCTGTAGTACACACACACAAAATTTGACTTTGCATTTAGTGTGATGTTGTATCTACGACCGACGGAATAATCAGTCAGTATGAGTAAACAAGACCTTTCAATGAAGTACTGCTAACATATAAACGATGTTCAATGCTGGCAAATTAAAACAAGTTATGTACACTACGAAGGAATGATAAATAAGTACCTATGCGAAACATTATTCAAATATGATAATACAATGGATTAAGAGGGTACACCACTCTGAAAGGAATTCAAGATCATTACTTGTTCTGCAGCAGTCAATCGAACAATGTCAACTAGAGTCTCTCGTACCTAGTGATGAAGATAAGAAACTCGGTCTGTTCCCCGATAAATGCACATTCACTCACAAGCGATACAAAAATTCAGTTACCTATGCGGGAACGGAACAGTTTTGGTTCTCACTGGGGCACAGGTATCGCACAAGTGGTCTACGTAGCAGTGAGTGTACTAATTCCCGTCAGATAGCCGAGGTAATCACCGTCTCACGTATTTGCCACTTGGACGCGCGGCATCCAGGCCGCCATGCGATGTTCACCGACCGGGCAGCAATCAACCTCCTGATGCCAATTGAGGAACTATTGGACCGTGTAGTAGCAGCTCAGGGACACAGACACGACGCTTGATCGATACTGTCGAGCTCCGAGGATTGAGAAAGAGAGAGAGTAGGAGGAGGAAGAGGGGTATGGAGAGGAGTGAGGCAGAAAGACAGGGAGATAGAGATAACTATCATTTTAGCTCGTTTCAGTACCTAATTGTGTAAAGAGAAGCATTTGAAAGACGCTTCAGCAGACTACACGTCACACAAAAGAGACCAGAAGAATGGAGAAGGGCAAGTAGGTCTGTTGAGGAGGCGCAAGATAAGAATCATGACCATTCACTACAAAGCGCAGCAACAAAGAAGATTGTATTGAACAGTCTAGATAATATTATGGGTGCTAAAAAGCTAGATCATGTAGCGAACCTGGACAAAAAAAGCACTGGATTATAATCTCAACGTTACAGTATAACAGCGAAGTTAAACGCATATGACCATCAAATAGAAATAGAAGTCGCAAAGAAAAAATCGTGAACACACAGGACAGGCACAGAATTATTGAAAGACAGTAGGATTAATTAATACCTGACAATAAAAATACGTGGGAAACGTGGGGGGACACGATTAAAGTGGAATGGAAACATACAAAAGCAACATCAGGAAGAAGTACGAGTGACGGATGAGTGAGTGTGGAGGAGTCTATAAGAAAAACCTAGGTGGTTTATCAGACAAATAAGTACGAAAAAGAATTGTATGTAACACTTCAACAACCGTTAAGAAAAGAAGAAATAATAAGAAATATCAGGTATAACAAGTAGATATAAACGTTGAAAGAAGCGGGGGTGGTGGTATCAAAAAACATGTCCTCTCTTTAAGGAGATGAAAAACAGAGTAAAGGTCTATTAATCGACAGAGCCGTTTGTGAAAGTGTATGATTGTGTGTAGCAATTACAGATGAACACTGAATTACCTACAGAAAGCCTCAACAATCAGTAACACCGCATTGTACGTAACGGGCATGTTAGCAAGAGAGCATACGTCTTGCTTAGGTGGTAGAAACGAGACAGCTTGAAGGACATCTAGCGTGCGAGGGAAAAAGTAAATTCTGGATACTTACATCAGTGCCGAGGCTGTGTGAGAGTGTTCATGCAATTTCAAATATGATATGACTTAGATTAGCCTGGTACTTGATGAGGATGGAGGACAAGGTGTTAATTGAAAACATATGGAAGACACATTGCTTAAAAAGAAACAACTAGATGAAACAATCAGGAGGGATTGGCAAATAACTGCAAAAAACGAAAAATATCTACGCGCAGTCGAGCAGGATGGGTTCGCCTTTAGCAACATAGTAACTGTACCTTACCATGTAATTCAAGAACCAGATGTAGGCCTACACTGTACCAAAGTTACAATATCTGCCCAGTAATAATTATGCTACTCTAAGCCCACTTTATATTTATTACACTACTGTCTTCACAGCGATTAGGTCTCTATTTTTACGTTCTACTCTATATATGTAATTATCATAGGTTTACGTTTGGTTCTGCCTCTTTCATGTGGGACTCGATCTGCACAATTGTTTGAACAACGTCGTTTGTATAATCTTCGATCTTGATGTATGTAACCTGTTTATGATGATGATCACTTGCTATTTTCTCACTTATAACATGACATATTGATGTAATAGCTTCTTATGTTTTGTTTTGTATGTTGTGATACTGTTTTTATTGCACCACACTTTTTTTGTTATTGTTAACTTTTGTATACACAAATTTCGTCGTAACTTGTGACGACTGCACCTTGTAACTTTGTTTACTTTTGTGTCCAAAGATGTTCATCCAAAGATATTGTACATCCATTAATGGTATTACCAATATCGATAACATAGTTTTTATCGTCTCTGACTCATGCAATTAGCACAAGGCACTCCCTCCATTTTTATTCATAGTCTGTTCTTAGCTTTTATGTTGTGTTGACTGATAGATTTTATCTATGATTACCACTGTATTTTTAATATTTTTAGTTATACTGATTCCTGTTTGTCTCAACTAGATGTATTTTATTTGATGCATTTTACCATTCAGTTTTAACATCTTGTAAGTATTTTAACTATATGTTAAATTGACATGATTCTCCGTTTTCAATCTCATTATATGTAATTTTGCTGGTTATTTCCTCTCTTTGTTTGTGCACATTAATTACGTTTATTTTGTATTTTTTAATATAGTTTATCAATGAAGATGGTCTGTTGACCAAAACTGGTTGATATATAAGGTTTTTAATAAACAGCCATTGGTTTTAAAAATGCATTTTATGAAATAGTAATAAGTCGTCGTAAATTTCTTCCCTACAGGAGACGAAGCAAATACTCCAGAATTCGTATCGAAAACAGCTGCCAGCTTGCGTAATTTAGAAGTAGACACCCCTGAAGTATTAAAGCAACTTAAATCACTTCACAAAAGAAGTCTCCCGGTCCCAATTGTACACTAATTAGATTCCTTTCAGAGTATGCTGATGTAATAGCTCCATACTTGGCTATTATATGCAACCGCTAGCACAGCGAAAGTTCCGTACCCAAAGACTGGAAAGTTGCACAGATCACTCCAATGTTCAAGAAAGGCGATAGGAGTGATCCCTAAAATTACAGGCCTATATGATTGACGTCAGTTTGCAGCAGGACCTTTGAACATGCACTTTCCTCAAGTATTATGAACTACCTCGAAGGAAACGACCAATTGACCCCAAGTCAAGATGGATTCAAAAAGTATCCTTCTTGTGAAACACCGCTAGCTCTTTACTCACATGATGTGACGAGTGCTATCGACAAGAGATGTTAAATAGATTCCGTATTTCTAGATTTCCGGAAGGCTTTTGACATTGTAACTCACAAGAGTCTTCTAATCAAAATGTGTGCTTATGGAATATCGCCACAGTTGTACGACTGAATACGTGATTTCCTGTCAGAAAGGACACAGTACAATTGATATCTGACGTTTCACAAGGTAAATGTTTCAGGTTCGTATTGTTCCTTATCTTTATAAACGATTTAAGAGACACTCTCAGCGGCTCTCTTAGTCTGTTCGCTAGTAAAGTAAGATCAAAAGCAACTGCAAAATGATTTAGATAAGATACCTGCATGGTGAAAATATTGGCACTTGAACCTTGATAATAATAAGTGTGAGGTCATCCGTATGAACACTAAAAGAAATCCGTTAAACTTCAGTTACACGATAAATCAATCAAACTTACAGGCCATCAATTAAACTAAATACTTAGGAGTAATAATCACAAACAACTTAAATTGGAAAGAACACATAGAAAATATTGTCGGGAAAGAGAGTACGTTTCATTGGCAGAACGCTTAGAATATGCAACAGTTCTACTAAAGAAACTGCATATACTACACTTGTGCGTCCTATTTTGGAGTATTGCTGCGCATTGTGGAATCCCCACCAAGTGGGACTGAAAGACGATTTAGAGAAAGTTCAGATAAGGGCGGCTCGTTTTGTATTATCGCGATATAGGGGAAAGAGTATCACGATGTACGCGTTGGGGCGGAAATCATTAAAAGAAAAACGTTACTCGCGACGAGATCTATTTGCGAAATTTCTTTCACCAATTTTCTCTTCCGAATGCGAACAGATTTTGTTAGCACCCGCCTACATAGCAAGGCATGATCATCAAAATAAAATAAGATAGTTAAAAAAGCGAGCTATTATAGAATGCAACTTTAGAGAAGCATCATAAAAGTGGTTCCATGAACCCTTTGCCATGCAGTTCAAAGTGACTTGCAGACTATCTATGTAGATGTAGATGTAAACTAACAACATAATCATAATTAAGATCACAGAAACAGAAAGAATCAGGGGGGAGGGGGGAGTGAGAGAATAGTGGTTCAAGCGACCATGATAGGAGATCGCTGGGAGCAGCGGCTGCTAACTCAACAACTCGTGTGAGTGTGTTTGAAAGTACATTTCCATTAAGTAAATGCAGTTCTCTGTAGGTGAAAAATTCATTCTGTGCAAATCAGATAGAGGTGTTTATTTTCTATGACGGACAACAGGTAAAGCTCCAATATTTCGGGTGTTTTTCTAAATCCAAGTAATTGAATATTAAGCATTAAGTGCCTTAGTTCAAATGTTTGTAGACCTAAGAGCCCAAATTGCTGAGGACATCGGTCCGTAGACTTACAATCTACTTAAACTAATTTATGATAATAACACACATACACATGCCCAAGCCCAAGGAAAGACTAACCACCGACGGGAAGGTTCCTTAATGTCATGTGCTTTGTGCAGGTGCCGAATACAGTGTAACATATATATTGAAAACCATTTGTGTATGAGTGAAGTGACAGTAAGATTACGAACGCATAGTGTCAGATTTTATTTGTTCATTTGCGCGCGTTGCTCTGAACAGTTGAGCGTAAGACTCCTTGTCATAAAATTCATGGACTCTACCTTGTTGATTCGGATATTAAAGGAATTATTATTCTTGTCATGTTTGTTGATCAGAAAGTATGACAGAGATTTATACGCTATTTTAAGGGAAAGTTGTAACAGCCACCGAATCAGCAAGAAATCAAGATTTCATTGGAACTGAGTCTGCGTGATCATTTAGTAGAAAACATAGACACACAAATCAAGTCGATGACTGCGACAATTTAATGTAGGTTAGACATTGACACGTACTTAGTCAAAAAGAGAAGGCGACGACAGCAACGTGAGTGTGGAGCTGAAACCAAGATTCTCGACTCTGCACTAAACACGGCGACGAACATTTCTCTACATATGTTTACAGGTCGTAATCATACTTTTATTAATTTCCTTCTTCCAGTCTACTATTTAATTGTACACTGCTGGCAACTAATACTTGTTTTATTGTTTATGTATATTGACATATATTACACGAACTTTTTATGTAAAGAGAGGTACTTTAGGTAACTTGATTCTCAGTGAAAGTTTTGAGACATATATGTTAGACTCAACACCCAGGTTAAAATTCCTCATGCAACTCTCTTTCAATCAGTGCAATCAGTCGAATGCCAGTATATGACAATAATACTCTGGAAGTTTAGTTTATAAATGTAATTTTTGCAACAAAAACCCAATCAATAAATTTTTCTTCTTATGACTGAAACGTCATTTCTTATACAGAACGCCTTACTTCTGATTCAATAATATGGCATGAATAGAGGTTATGTCACTAATTCTTTAAATATCCCTGGTCCGTTCCATCGCATAATTAGGAAACACGAAAACCTGAAATTAGCAGCCACATTTTTCAAAGTAACAGACTGCTATTGATTACGTCACACATTTTCTCAATAATTATATGTTCGCAAGATTTTGATTTTTATATTTACTTTTATTTAATTACTTACGAGGGGTGTTCAAATGAATAGGCACGAAACGACACTGTGGATATAATTGAAGTCTTTATTCAAAAGTAATCACCAGAGGCTTCACCACAACTACTCCACTCTTTAACAAGCGGAGAATTTCTGTGGCTGACAAGAGCCAGTCCTCTATTGTGTCCTCCAGTTCGTTGTCCGACTTAAAGCGCTTCCTTTTGAGATGTTCTTTTAGCAGACCAAACAGATGGAAGTCACAGTGCAACATATCTGGGCTTTAGGGTGGATGCTCAAGCTGCTCCTACTTGAACTTGTCCAGTACACTTTGTGTGACCCTGGAGGCGCGTGGACGCGCGTTATCATGGAGCAGAATCACTCCCTCCGTGCCGGCCGCGGTGGCCGAGGGGACTGAGGCGCTCCAGTCTCGGTCTGCATGGCCACTACAGTCCGGGGTTCGAATCCCCCCTCGGGCATGGATATTTGTGCCGTCCTTAGTGTTAGCTAGTTCATAAGTAGTTTGTGAGTTTAGGGACTGATGACCCCGTCGTTGAGTCCCATAAGTTCTACAAACATTTGAACTGCAGCGGCAGTGGCGTCTTCTTCTGGCCGCGGCTGTTCCGATGGTTGTGCGCGCACTTTGTAGTTATTATCCATTTCCGCTCCTACGGTATGACGTTCTGAATGCCCTCCCAGTTGTTCAGAACATCAGGTGCAAAGAACACCAAAGGCATACAAGACTTAGGCAGGTAACCAAGTCAACTATTGCCGAGCACTGTTTGGAACTAGGTCATTTTATTAAATACTAGCTGAAAAACCGGCGTTGCCCGGGTATTTATGCATTTATTCGAGCCTTGAGTTAGTACTTTTCCTATCCACTCTCTCTCTCTCTCTCTCTCTCTCTCTCTCTCTCTCTCTCTCTCTCTCTCTCACTGTCGAATACCTTTTTTCTAAAAAAAAAAAAAAAAAATGTTACATTTATCAGAGAATATATAAGAAGTAAGAAATCACACGTAAAAATGCACTCGTTTCGAAGAATCCAATCACGAAATTCAACAATAATGATTGTAATAATATCACAGATCGATCGCTAGATGTAAGGCGCGAAACGTCAAATCGATTTTTTAAGAGCTGTATTAAAAGATTTTTATTTTTTTACTGCTTTATTTATTTATTCTTATATTTCCTTATTCGTATGCTTATCCTTATAGAGAAACAGCTGAACACAATGTAGCACGCATAGACCAAAGATATGGTCTGCGGAATCACGTTTCGCTGTATGTAACCTCCCTGCTATAGAGTCCCAAACGTCATCGCTGGCCTACAGTGCGAATTATTTTATAATTTGACGACTTTCAAACACCATATCTTTTACCCCCCTTATAGCTACCGGCATGGAACTGCTATGGTGTGCAACGGGAGACTTCGGACAACAATTACACACAGACCATTCGTTTGCGTTCTGTAGTTTTCGCTGCAGAGCGAAATATTAATACACACACACGTAGAATTTTATATACACCGATAACTTTCCATCCCAATATACTCCACTCTTTTATCATTATCAACCCTCAAGCAACAATGCAACCAATAAAGCCATTTTCAAAGAGTAAACATAATTTTCAAAGAGTAATTATTGTTTAGCATTTCGCGTTATATTCTTCAAATTACCAAATATCTATCAGATCGCTGTAAAACCGTGCATAAAACATTCCTCAGGTATAAATTAGTAACTGTACAAATATATAAGTCTCTGCGTCTTGTCGTTCGGACGTGATAAGCGTACACCGAACAGACATTCACGTTAATATATATAGATAAATAGCTATCCGATCGCCATAAAACCGTGCCTAAAGCCTTTCCCGGGTAGACATTAGTAACTGTACAAATTTTTAGCTCTGTATGTCTTGTGGTTCAGACGTGATAAACGTACACCAAATGTTCAAATGTTTGTTAAGCTTATGGGACTTAACTACGGGGTCATCAGTCCCTAAACTTACAAACTACTTATCAACTACCTTATACTAAAGACGGCACAAATATCCATGCCCGAGGGGGGATTCAAATCCCCGACCGTAGTGGCCGTGCAGACCGTGACTGGAGCGCCTCAGTCTCCTCGGCCACCGCGGCCGGCTAAACGTACACCGAACAGACATTCACATTTATAGATATATATGATGAGGCCAAGATTATAACACAAACACCGAGATATTGGGACAGCGTCCTCAATGAATCTGTAGAAATTAAGATTACAGAGAATCTTATCGATACCATCTGAGTTCGGCCTGGAACCCAGCGCTGGATCTTCTGAAGACGCAGCGAAAGCAACATCCAGACCCCACGGGACACAATCATAACGATGAACCTACCCATGACGACACTCTGCCGGGTCCAGAGCGACAAGCTGAACACCAGCGGCCTGAAAATGACACTGCAGCCGCTTCCGGCAGGCGAGGACTTCGGAAGGAACTCCCGACACGGCGCACTACGGTACCAGACCGCCCTACAGCGGAAGAGACATTAATTGACGCCCAGGAAAAGGTAAAAAGTTCTGAACAACTCGTAGGACATTCAGAACGTTACACTGGAGGAGCGGCAATGGATAATAACCACAAAGTACGCGCACAGCCGTCGGAACAGCCGCGACCAGAAGAAGACGCCACCGCCGCTGCTGTTGGTCGGCGCATTACACCGCCGGCGCGCATGACGCGACGCGGACGGCATACGGAGCTTCTAACACTTTGCAGGCATAAATACGGGACACGTTCCACCGTCACACACACAAATACAAAACATACACAAAACCCATCCACCTCCGTTTGACACAAACCACACCAAGAAACTCGCATACATACACTAGAGCACAACTTCACAACTACAAACTAGCAGCATCTGCATCCGACAGACGAGGTCAAAACACCTCATACAAAGTAGCTAGTAAAGAAACAAAACATTGAGATCGAATCAAATCGTGACAAGTTAAATCTAGCCAAATATATTTCACATCATCATAAACTACTCTTCCCCCTTCCCTATTATATGTAAATATCAATAACGAAATATTAAGCCACCTGATTGATGAGGAGTGATGGAAATCGATGGAGAATGATAATGAATGATTATGTACAAAATTTTAAAATGTATAAATCTGAATAATACCAAATATCTGACATATCCTTAACTATTAATGTAAACAATATAAGATTGAAAATTATTTTTACTAAATTATAATTTTCATTAATTTAAAAGAAAAGGATAAAATTTTTTCCAAAATAACTGTTAAGCACTTTGCAAACAATTGTATTAAATATAAATATCTCGAAAATTAAAATAATTTATAACCACAGGCCGATAAAGAGCGTATAGCAAGCTCTGAGAAGGCCGGCTCTCCCCCTCAGGGGAGCCAATGAAAAGTGCTAAAAAAATAAATAAAATAAATAAATGAAACACTGTGGAATCAGTATCAGGAAGCACCTGAAGAAGACTGCGAGCTACACAGCTGAAATATCGTGCAAGAAAAGACGCGAATAACCGGCAGAATACACGATTGTGCAAGATGACAACGCCTCGCCGGGAAAATCTGAAGAATTACATTACAAGAAGAAACATGTTTTATATAGTTTGGACTCTACTAGAAATGTCTATTGGTTTATTGAATGTTGTATTTTGACTATTCTTGTGTTAATTTTAGACGACGAGAGCACTTACCGCTCAAGTGTAGCACTACTCATGTAATCTTTTTTAAAATATTTCTTCTGATGAAGGCATCTGTAGTTGGTATTTAAACCTGGTAAATTTATTACTATTTTACTGTGCAATTTGTGGCCTCTTTAACCCTTTAACGTATAGTGCAGTTAATCAGCTACATTTTTTTAATTATTATTATATCTCAAACTGATCAACATTTTACCATAAATTCATTTGTAGCTGCTCTTATATATAGTGTTACATATCCTAGTAGTTCGTCCTAGAAATTATAAATTGCAGAGTGCTACTGAATCACTTCGACAGTTAGCTGCATTGAGTTACTGCTAACATGTGCGTTTGTTTGCTTTAGTATTCCTCCTTTGCCAAGTGAAAGTAGTCAATCAGATACTACTGTTGCATTGTTGTTGTTGTGGTGTTCAGTCCGCAGACTGGTTTGATGCAGCTCTCCACGCTACCCTGTCCTGTGCAAGTCTCTTCATCTGAGAATACGTTAGGCAACCGCCGGCCGCGGTGGCCGAGAGGACTGAGGCGCTCCAGTCACGGTCTGCACGGCCACTACGGACGGGGGTTAGAATCCCCCCTCGGGCATGGATATTTGTGCCGTCTTTAGTTTTAGCTAGTTCATAAGTAGTTTGTAAGCTTAGGGATTGATGACCCCGTAGTTAAGTCCCATAAGTTCTACAAACATTTGATTTTGTTAGGCAACCTACATCCTTTTGAATCTGCTTACTGTATTCGTCCCTCGGTCTCCCTCTACGATTTTTACCCCATACACTTCCTTCTAATACTAAGTTGAAGATTCCATGATGTCTCAGACTGTGTCCGACCAACCTATCCTTTCTCTTATTCAGGATATGCCAGAAATTCCTTTTCTCCCCAATTCGGTTAAGCACCTCCTCATTAGTTACGTGATCTACCCATCTAATTTTCATCATTAGTCTGTAGCACCACATTTCGAACGCTTCTATCATATTTTTGTCTGAACTCCTTATCGTCCACATTTCACTCCAGACAAATGCTTTCAGAAAGGACATCCTAACATTTAAATTAATATTGGATGTTAACAAGTTTCGCTTCTTTAGAAACGCTTTTCTTCCCATAGCCATTCTGCATTTTATATCTTCTTTACTTCGGCCATCAGAAGTTATCTTGCTACCCAAATACCAAAACTCATCTACAACTTTTATTGCCTCATTACCTAATCTAATTCCTTCAGCGTCACTTGATTTTCTGATATTACATTCCATTACCTTCGTTTTACTCTTGCTAATGTTCATCTTATATCTTCCTTTCAAAACACTGTCCATTCCATTCAATTGCTCTTCCAGATCCTTTGCAGTCACTGACAAAATTACTATGTTGTCGGCAAACCGCAAACTTTTTATTTCTTCCCCCTGAATTTTAATTCCCTCTCCAAATTTCTCCTTCCATTCCTTCACTGCTTGCTCAATGTATAGATTGAACAACATTTGGGAAAGGCTACAACCCTGCCTTACTCCTTTCCCAACCTCTGCGTCCCTTTGTTGCCCTTCGACTCTAATAACCACTGCCTGGTTCTTGTATAGGTTGAATATAACTCTTCGCTCCCTATATTTTACCCCTGCTACTTTCAGAATTTGGAAGAGTGTATTGCAGTCGACATTGTCGAAAGCTTTCTCCAAATCTAGAAATGCTAAAAATGTAGGTTTGCCTTTCCTTAGCCTATCTTCTAAGATAAGTCTTTATGTGAGTATTGCCTCCCGTGTTCCTACATTTCTCCTAAATCCGAACTAATCTTCCCCGAGATCGGATTCCACAAGTTTGTGTTAATTTGTGGAAATATTTACTGCATCGGGTACATCATGGAAGCAGTACGTATCTGACCAGTTATGAACGTTTTGTTGCTAGAAGTGCTTAATAATTTTAAGCATTTATTCGATATTTTTCTCGGTATATACGCACTATACATTAATCGTGGTAGTTTTTATCCCTTATAATAAAAAGTCATGCATTAAATGGTTAAATCTTTTGTAATAAAAAATTATTTGTTTACCTTTCCCATTCACAGCCTCAGTGGACCATCCCATGAGTGTAAATATCCTTTTGAAGAGCAAAGTAATTACAAATTTATTAATTAACCCTTTCGAACCCACTGGCTACAAATGTGTACATAATTTCTACGGTGTCTAAGATGGTTCAGAAGCATTTTTTCTCAATGGAAAGAACATGTATACGACACCTGAGTGTTCAATCATTTCATTGTGCACAATTACTGCCACCTGCGGAAGATCACTACAAAAATAATACGAAGCGAGTGTTGCACTGCGCAGCAGTTTGCGAACTTCAAACAACACGGATATTTTGGGTTACTTGTATTCCACTGTATAACTGAAAGTAGTACTTGTTGTTTTGCGATGTAGGTATTGAACGATCAGTTTATTTAGTACAACAGTTGGCACTACAAAATTAGTACAAAATTAATTAATTTAGTCCTTCAAAAAGAAGTCTTGTTTTTCAGTATATGCAGTGACGTAGTATGAAAATTTGGTGCATATAATTGCATAAATCTTTCTAGTAAAATCATTGAAAATTTAACTTAAGAGTCTTACAGCATTAAAAATAATTTCCTTGACAGAGAAAAAATCAGCTTTGATTTTGCCAGCAAGCCGGAACTCGTCAAATACAGTGGAATATCAGGTCTGAAATGGTAACACAGGATAATTGAAAAGGCGTGGGAATCGGGACAGGTTCCGTCTGATTGGACGAAAGCGGTAATCACGCCAATGGAAATCACGCCAATCAAACATGGAAACAGAAAAGACTGCAACAACTATCGAGGTATCTCCTTAATTAGCGTTGTAGGCAAAATATTCTCAGGTATTGTTGAGAGGAGAGTGCGAGTATTAATTGAGGACAAGTTAGATGAAAATCAGTGTAGTAATGGAAAAGTGCTATGAGTGGAACAAGAAATTGTATCTATGTTTCATAGATCTGGAAAAGGCATATGACCGTGTTCCTAGGAGGAAGTTACTGTCAGTTCTTCAAGATTATGGTATAGGAGGCAAACTTCTGCAGGTAATTAAATGGCATTACGTAGACTGTCAGGCAGCAGTTAGAGTAGATGGTAAATTAAGCTCATGGTTTAAGGTAGTTTCAGGGGTAAGACAAGGCTGTAACCTGTCTCCAGTGTTGTTCATACTATTCATGGCTCATATGTTGAAAACAGTAGACTGGCAGGGCGGGATTAAAATAGGTAAAAACAAAATAAGCAGCGTCGCATATGCCGACGACTTAGTTGTAATGGCAGATTCGATTGAAAGGTTGCAAACTAATATTTCAGAGCTCGATCAAAGGTGCAAGGCTTATGATATGAAGATCAGCATCTCCAAAACGAAAGTAATGTCTGTGGGAAAGAGATTCAAACAGAGAGAGTGCCAGTTAGGAGGAACAAAGTTAGACCAGGTAGACAGTTTCAAGTTCCTGGGATGTATTTTCTCACAGGATGGCAACATAGCGAAAGAACTGGAATCGAGGTGCAGCAAAGCTAATGCAGTGAGTGCTCAGCTAAGATCTACTCTCTTATGCAAGAAGGAAGTCAGCACCAAGACAAAGTTAGCGGTGCACCGCTCCATCTTTCGACCAACTTTGGGAGTGAAAGTTGGGTGGATACAGGTTACCTTATTCATAAGGTAGAGGTTACAGATATGAAAGTAGCAAGAATGATTGCAGGTACGAACAGATGGGAACAATGGCAGGAGGGTGTCCATAATGAGGAAATCAAAGAAAAACTGGGAATGAACACCATAGATGAAGCAGTTAGAGCGAACAGACTGAGATGGTGGGGTCATGTTACACGCATGGGAGAAGCAAGGTTACCTAAAAGACTCATGAGCTCGGCAGCGGAGGGTAAGAGGAGCCGAAGTAGACCAAGAAGAATGTACTTAGATTCGGTGCAGAATGATTTTGAAGTAAAAGGCATAACATCAGACGAGGCATCAATATTAGCATTGAATAGGGGATCATGGAGGAATTTTATTAGAGGTACTATGCTCCAGACTGAACGCTGAAAGGCATAATCAGTCTCTAATGATGATGATGATGACGATGAGAAAAAAATCAGGTCTGAAAAGGTTAACTTGTTTCGCTACACCCAGGGTAACCTGTTTCAATATATCTACATCTACATCTACATAGGTACTCTGCAAATCACATTTAAGTGTCTGGCAGAGGGTTCATTAAGCACTTTCATAACTTTTCTCTACCGTTCCATTCTCTAATAGCGCGCGGGAATAAAAAACACCTAAATCGTTCCGTTTTAGATCTGATTTCTCTTATTTTATTGGGATGGTCATGTCTCCCTAAGTAGCAAAATATTTTCACATTCAGAACTAAAAGTCGGTGATGGAAACTTCGCAAACAGATCACGCCGCAATGAATAACGTCTTTCTTTTAATGATTTCCACCCCAATTCTTGCAACATTTCCGTGACGCTTTCCCCCCGGTAACGTGATAAAACAAAACGAGATGTCCTTCTCTGAACCTTCTCAATGTCTTCCGTCAGTCCCACCTGGTGAGGGTCCCGCAAGGGGCAACAGTACTCCAAGAGAGGACGCACAAGTGTGATGTAGGCGGTCTCTTTGGTGGAGCTGGTGCATCGTCTAAGCGTTCTGCCAATGAAACGTAACCTTTGGTTCGCCTTCCCCACAATATTTTCTATGTGTTCTCTCCAGTCAAAGTTGTTCGTAATTGTAACTCCTAGGTATTTGGTAGAATTTACGACCTTAAGGTTTGACTGATTTATCGCGTAATTGAAATTCAGCGGATTTCTTTTAGTGGTCATGTGTATTACTTCACACTTTTTTTTATTTAGTGTCAATTGCTAATTTTCGCACCATGCACAAAATTTTGTCTAAATCGCTTTTCAGTTGCTTTTGATCCTAAATTAACTTCACTAACCGATAAACGACAGCATCATCCGCGAACAGTCTAAGGGAACTATTCAGATTGTCTCCTAAATCGTTTATAAACACGAGGAAGAGTAATGGACCTATAACGCTTCCCTGTGGAACGCCAGATATCACTTCTGTTTTACTCGATGACTTACCGTCAATTACAACGAACTGTGTCCTTTCTGATAGGAAATCTTGAATCCAATCGCACAATTGGGGAGATATTCCATAAGCATGCAATTTCATTAGAAGCCGCTTGTGGGGTACTGTATCAAAAGCCTTCCGGAAATCCAGAAATATGGAATCGATTTGAGATCCCTTGTCGATGGCACTTAACACTTCATGTGAATAAAGGGCAAGCTGTGTTTCGCAAGAGCGATACTTTCTGAATCCGTGCTGACTATTGGTTAATAGGTCGTTCTCTTCGAGGTAGTACATAATATTCGAACAAAGTATATGTTCCAAAATCCTACTGCAAATCGACGTCAATGAGATAGGCCTGTAATTTTGGGGATCACTCCTATTGCCTTTCTTGAATATTGGAGTAACCCGTCTTAACCACTTCTGATAGCCGCTCAAAACCAGAGAAGATCTCTTCCGATCCAAAGCGACACACATCATTGGTCCCGACATGAGCCACCACCTGCAGCTGGCTGCACCTGTGCTCTTCATGGCATCCGGAAGGAGCCGTTCCACATCCGGAATGACTCCCCCCGGTATGCACAAGGAGTGCACATTGGAATTCTTCCCCTCCCTAGTAGCCATTTTCCTAAGAGGCTCCATTACCCGCCTAACGTTGGAGCTCCCAACTACCAACAAAACCACCCTCTGTGAGTGCCCGGATCTTGAAGGCAGAGGGGCGAGTACAGGACAAGCGACACCATCCGCATCAGGAACATCCACTGCCACAGACAGCGCCTCGAATCTGTTGGCAAGACTAACCGGGGAGGCCTCCACTTCGGTCCCCCGGGAAGTCTTACGCCGCCTGACACGCGCTGAGGGGACCTTCCAATCCACCACGGATTGGGGGGCTACCTCCTCGCGGGCAGTGAGCGGGCTGGCCACAGCCGCAGGCCGATCGGAGGGCACAACAGACGCACAAAGGCGTCTGCTGCACCCCCGCGAGCGGCCCACAACAGCGGCGCCCACCCACCGCAGTCTCAAGCGTTGCCAGCGAAGCCAACGCCGCCTGAAGCTGCGAGCGAAGAGTCACCAACTCTGCCTCCATCCGTTCGCAGCAGTCACAGTTCCTAGCCATTCTAAAAACCTTTGTTTCTTCCAAGTAAGTACGTCAGAGGACACAGTAGTTTGATGAACAGTGAGCTTTGCAAAGTATAAACCTAACGCTGAACTGTTTATTAACGGCGAATCTGAAAAATATATACGCGAGCTAATAAATCAAAAATTCAGTAACTGAACTGACAAACGTGATTCTTAATAAACAAACACGCGAGCGCACTAAAGTATAAAGAGCTGCAAGAGAAAGCACACACGAAATGTAAATAAGTCGCTTCTATTAAGAAACCGGTTACCGTACAATGTAGAACTGCTGCTGGTCACGTGTGCACTGACCGCCGGTCACTGAACAATATACTGACGTTGGCAGCTGTTCTCGATTCGAATTCTGGAATATCTACTGCTCCTTCTATGCTGAAGTAATTTCGGAAACTTCTCGGTGTTTTAGTACGCCGGAGAGCTCGGTTCGCTTTTCTTTGGCGCTTCTACCTGAACGAATGAGCCTCTACTGGGCCCTGGATCGATGCGCGTCGTTAGTGCAGAGCGACGGTGTGGCCCGCTCCCGGATAATGGCCCGGATATGATCAGTATTCAATTGCAAATACAGTACAGAGAACAGCTCGCCTTGTCCGCGTGTGATGCGGCTGCGACCGTGTTTCTGCCATTATGCAAATGCCCGCCCCTCCAGGAAACACCGGCAGCGGCCTGATTGAGCGCTGGCCGTGCCTCCTCGGCGCGCTATCACCCGGTGCCACGGCCGTTCAATTACCTGCGACAGTCGCCGAAAACGCCGCCTCGCCGGGCAGAATTCTCCTCACCCCGCTGAGCACTCGATCGGCGACTGTTCCGCCTACCGTTTCTCCCTACGCGGGCGGCGAGATAAGTTGCAGATGAGATGTGAAGATCGTAAGGCGATTTGGTAGTTTAATGGTTTTTTTCTTCCTCGATATTAACATGCCACACTGCTGTAAATCTGTCCGATAAGCCATTTCGGGACGGAAGCGGCAGATCTATGGCACCATTTTCCTCCTCCACGCTCTCGTCGCCTTCGCTGAGTGGGGCGCCTTCTTCGCAGATTGTTCGATATTACTATGCGTCCTTTTCGCAATGTGCCATTTATCCTCGGGCCAACATAAATTAACGATTTAAAGTGCTTAAAGTGAGTGTGTTCCCTTATATTCGTTCAAAAATTAATATACGAGAAGAGTTGAAATGAAAAGATACGAAACGTCGTAATAACCAAACCGGTTGAAATTTGAAAAGCCGGCTGCGGTGGCCGAGGGGGCCGCAGTGGAGTAGCCGAGCGGTCTAAAGCGTCTCGCTACGGAGCGCGCGGTTGCTCGCTGTGGAGGTTCGAGTCCTCCCTGGGGCATGGGTGTGTGTGTTGTCCTTAGGTTAGTTTACCTAGGTTTAAGTAGTTTGTAAGCTACTGATGACCACGAAGTTTGGTCCGATAGATTTACAAACATTTGAACATTATTATTATTATTTTTTGGCCGAGGGGTCTGCGACTCCCCAGTCACGATCTGCACGGCCACTACAGTTAGGAGTTCGAATCTCCCCTCGGGCATGGATATTTGTGCCGTCTTAGTATTAGCTAGTTTAGGGACTGATAACCCCGTAGTTAAGTCCCATAAGCTCTACAAACATTTGAACATTATTGGACAAATTTGAATATTCCGCATTGCGAAAAGGTAGTGCGGCATCTAGGGACATGTCACATTCCCCTAAAAACACAACATTTTTCAGATAGCCCCACAGCCAGACGTCACACCGATTAAGAACAAATGTTCAAATGTTTGTTTAGCTTATGGGACTTAACTACGTGGTCATCAGTCCCTAAACTTACAAACTACTTATGAACTAGCTAATACTAAGGACTACACAAATATCCCTGCCCGAGGGGGGATTCGAACCCCCGACCGTAGTGGCCGTGCAGACCGTGACTGGAGCGCCTCAGTCCCCTCGGATACCGCGGGCGGCACACCGATTAAGATCGAGACGGCCAGGCCTTAGGGAAAATGGCGGCTGATAATCCTAGCATTTCCGAAATGGCGCTTCAGCAGCTGCTTAACTGGGTTTGCAATGTGCGTAGGTGCCCAATCTTGCATAAAAATGATCCATTTACGCTGTTGGAGAGCTGGAATACCGTGGTTGCGCTTACTTATTGCGCTTACCAGTGACGGTGTAGGCAACAGGATCGGAAGCACCTGTCTCCGAAAAAATATGACTTAATCATATGACCTTTTCAGTCAATTCTGTCTATTGTCTTATCGTAGGCTTCGACTGTTCACAAAATCGTCTACGACCATTCATCGTCCACTTCCATGCGAGTCTGGAGCGCCACGTATCGGATCACGCGGCTTCCCGCGTCGGGGGGTTCGACTCCCCCCTAGGGCATGTATGTGTGTGTTGTCCTTAGGTTAGTTTAACTTTGTTTAAGTAGTTTGTAAGCCTAGCGACTGATGACCAACGTAGTTTGGTCCCATAAGAATTACAAACATTTTTTAACTTCCATGCGAGGAAGAAATTCTAAAGTAGAAGCGTCTCTTACTAGCAGGTCAACAGGAAGCAGCTCGTGTACATGGGTAATTTGGAATGAATACAAAGAAGGATGTTTCGTAGGAGTTTACGCACCCTGCTCAGGCTTTGTCCAATGTTCTGGCAATTCTCCATGCACTACACGTTTGAACACTGAAACTAGAGTGTCGTCAAATACAGGACTAATAATAATGAAACTTTTCTCAAGGTTAAGTGAGGTCAGCGCCTCGACATAAAATTCTGCTTTCTACCGGTCACGGAGAATCGGCAGCGGCGGCCGCTGTTTAAAGATACTACACAAAGTTCAAATGTCTGTAAATCTATCGGACCAAACTGCGTGGTCATCAGTCCGTAGCTTACAAACTACTTAAACCTAGGTAAACTAACCCAAGGACAACATACACACCCATGTCCCAGGGAGGACTCGAACTACTGACGGTGAGCAACCGCGCACTCCGCAGCGAGGCACCTTAGACCACTCAGCTACTCCACCACGGCTACACAAAGTGGTCTTTTCCTTTCAAAGACCGTGGTGTGAATATTGTCACTGCACATTTATGACGATGAAGCATTGCTGATCAAATCCATTGTTTTTAGAAACTTCAAATGTTCAAATGTTTGTAAAAATATAGGACTTAACTGTTGGGTTATTAATTCCCAGCTTACAAACGACTTAAACGAAGTTAAACTAACCTAAGGGCAACACAAACATCCTTGCCCGAGGGAGGATTCGAACCTCCGATGTGGGAGGCCGCGCGACCCGTAACATGGCGCTCCAGACCGCTCAGCCCAACATTTCCAATTAAGGTTTAATAAACGCATCTGACATTTATTTTTATTATTATTAACGCATCTGACTAACTCATTCAAAAAATAAAAATGATAACCTTTTCAACGGATTGAATGTTGACAATAATGGAAATCTTAACGAATAAAAGGTTCCTGCTTTCTCACTAATCAAATTCTAATATGTCTTCTGCACACTCGAAAATATACTTCTTGCTATGCAACTTTGAAACACATGCAATTTCACAGATTGTACTCTTGTAAATCAAAGTGGGGTAAGATGATACTTTCTAACCACAATAACAAAGCTGAAAATTATTTTATTATTTCTACATCTACACGTCTACATGGGATACTCTGCAAACCACATTTAAGTGCCTGGCAGAGGGTTCATCGAACCACCATTTATCTCCCATCTCGAATAACGCGTGGGAAGAAAGAACACCCGAATCTCTCCGTTCGAGCTCTGATTTCCCGTATTTTATTCTGATGGTCATTTCTACCTATGTAAGTGGGAGTCAACAATACATTTTCGCATTCGGAGGAGAATGTTGGCGATTTGAGTTTCGTAACTAACCCACGCCGCAGCGATAAGCGCCGTTGTTGTAATGATTCCCATCCCAGATCCTGTATCATTTCCGTAACGCTGTCTCCCCTGTATACGAAACGAGCTGCCCTTCTCTGGACTCTTTCGATGTCCTCCGTCAAACCCACCTGATAAGGATCCCACACTGGGCAGCAATACTCTAAAAATGGACGGACCAGCGTAATGAATGCAATTTCTTTTGTAGTTCTGTTGCATCTTTTAAGGGTTCTGCAAATAAAACGCAGTCTCTGATTCTCCTTTCCCACGACATTATCTACGTGTTCTTTCTAGTTTAAGTCTGAAGTAATAGTAATTCCTAGGTATTTTGTGGAGTTTTGATTGATTTATCTTGTAAACAAATTTTAACGGATTTCCTTTCGTGCTCATGTAGACGACTTCACAGTTCTCATTATTTAGAGTCAATTCCCAATTTCTACACCGTACTGATATCTTATTCAGATCATTCTGCAGTTGGTTTTGATCTTCAGATGATTTCACTAGACGGTAAATGACGGCGTCATCTACAAACAACTAAGGGAGCTACTTAGATTTTCCCCTAAATCGTTTTTGTAAATAGGGAACAACAGAAGACCAACAACACTACCCTGTAGAACTCCCGATATCACCTCTGTTTCAGTCGATGCCTTACCATCGATTACTACAAACTGTGTCCTCTCTGACAGGAAATCCCCCATCCAATCGCAAATTTGGGGCGATATACAATAACCACGCAATTTGATTAAAAGCCGTTTGTGAGGTACGGTGTCAAAAGCCTTCTGGAAATCAAGTATTGAGAAATTAAAACATTATTATACCAAAATTCTACATAGATGACAATCCTTGTCAAATGTTTTTACACTTTCAATTCAAAATTACTTATACAAAATACTTAATAACAGTACGTACCCAAAATCGTTACAGAATTACAAATTTTCTTTACCTTTATAGCTGAAACAGGTAATATCAATCAGTGTCTGCCATCCCCGCGGATCAGACCATTCCAAAATAGGAATCTGTATCTGCCGCCACTGTGGATCACACAACTTTTCTGCACGACGCCAGAGACTGGAGTGTTCGTCTCCAGCCAAACAATGATCTCTGCGACACGAGCCAATGATATCATTATACCTCTGTATATCTTTGGCACGTAGTAGAAACCTACTACCAATTTAATAATATTTGTGCCAAATACAAACAGATGTGTTTCAACACCACTCGACTCCTTCTGCATAGCTGTGGCCAGTTTTTCCACTGACATTGAATCAATTCTTTTCCTCCCTCTACCAGGTTGCTCACCAAAGGACCCAGTCTTTTCGAATTTAACAATCATTTTCTCCACACCCACGATAGTCATCTTTTTTTCTTTATTGTGCTTTAATACCAGCGATACAGCCAGTAGGCTGGCAGCAGTTCCATAGGCTGCTCTTCAGCCGAGAGATAATACATGGACATGATGATATAAAATTTCATGACAGGAGATAAAATACGGAGAAATAATGACACAGACATGATGACTATCCGGAGTACAAACAGTTGGACAGACGATTAAAAACATATATAGTCAGTTAAAAACGTGGAGCCACGGTGATATAAAACCATATAGTACGACAATAAACACTGGACGGCGAGTATACGGAGGCACTAATAAAACACACAATGCGACACTTGTTTGTTAAACGGCGGACGCAGATAAAAACACTTCATGAAGTATAGTAAAGATATAGGAATCTAAAAACCGTTATTAGAATGCAACATTGAGTCAAAGTTTGAGCTCAATCGGTACAGAACATTTTCAGTTTTTGAAGTGTACACAACCTAAAAAACATTTATATGTAGAAACAGAGGTAGAAATTTAAGGATAAATAAAAGCAGATGCATTTTTATTAAAACAATTACGATTACATGTGTGTTAATTGTTACATATTTAATAATAATAATTTCGTTTGGATCATTGGCCTGGTGCAAGTATTTCAATTAGACGCGACTTCGGTGACTTGCGTCTGCATAAAAAATGTACAAATGTTTGTAATTCTATGGGACCAAACTAAGTTGGTCATCAGCACCTAGACTTACAAACTACTTAAACTAAGTTAAACTAACCTAAGGACAACACACACACATCCATGCCCGAGGGAGGATTCGAACCTCCGACGCGGGAGACCACGAGATCCGTAGCATGGTGCTTCAGAGCGCTCGGATACTCCCGCGCGGTGCGTGCCCCTAGCCTACCACAGTTATCCAACAGGGAAAGTGGACCTACAGTTTAACGTGGAATCCGAACCAGGTGTCGTTTCTGGTGACTCCTCACATCGTTGAGAGGTAAAAGATGAGTTAAAACGCAGATTGAAAAACCCGAGGCCCGAGCGGGTTTTGAAACCGCAACCCTTCGGTTCCCAGTCGAGCGCTTTACCCCAAGACCACCGAGCCCAACTATATATTTAATGAATTTTATATTTAAATTCCACTCCACCTCTTGTCCCTCACTCTGACACTAATGTACCCCACCTCATTCCACTATTCACTTTCTAAAATCTAATCACCTGCCCATCCTTCTCACTTACTTATATAAAAACAAAACTCCCATTAGTATTCGTTCACTTTAATTACACCTCGTTAAAACACAACTTTCTACCCCAACCCCTCCCAACCATCACCCCACCTCTGTTCCCCACTCTTATCCCACATCTCACTCTAAATTCCACTGTTCGCAAAATTCGCAGTTTGCCGTTTCACCTCCGAAGACGAAACGTCAGGGGAAAGTTTTACGCATGAACCACGGTATCTCAGCCGGGAAGGTTCAAGTTACACAACTCCTGCCATGAAAGCCTACATTGTATGAATACATCTACTGTCCAGTCATTTCCATCAGCCTCTGCCCCATACAGAAACACTCAGCACCCATAAAGAGAACATCTTTCCCCCTTCACTACTCCTATATTAAAAATTTAAATTAATACACAAGAGCTTAAATTACATATAAAGTAACAGTCACCTCTCAAAACTCTCCCCTTCCCAGTCACCACCTCCTGACCCCTCACTCTTACTTTCGTCTCACTCAACATCCCAAGAAGATCAACCAGCAATTATTAATGAGTAAACTCTTAATCTAGCACAAGAAAGAAAAAAGAAAAGAACATATATCAGTCATATAAGGAAAAATAATTCAAATTAACAAAGAACTCATTAAATTAAAAACAGAAGAAAAAGAATAAAAAATAATTGGACTTAAAAGGAATAGACTGCTCCTTACAAATTAATTTAATTGCATCACTACCAATATTCAGTCATCTTTGCCCTGCCACTCTCCTCCCACAAAACTCTCCTCAAACAGATTTGTAATTTTGTAATTACTCCAATTTGCTCATTAGAAAATAACTACATCATAACAAAATTTAAAAGGTAAACAAATCGGAATAAATATAAAATAAAAATAAGAGAATTTCGAAGTTGGCAATATGATAACGACACCCTGTAGAGCCTCAGTCACATTCAAAATAAATACGTCTGGCAATGGCACACTGCCCTGTGAAAAACGTAAATGATGGAAAGCGCTTCAGTGAAGTGCAATTTGGTGCTGGAAATATTGATGTAGAAGGAAGAATTTGTTGCAAAATTCTACAAATCGGCGCCCCATGATGTGAGGGACAAATCCAAGACAAAATTTCCCTTAGTAACAAATCATCACTTTACATATTTCGCTATTGAACTGTTTTAGATTCCCCCCCCCCCCGGCCCCAAAAAAAAAAAAAAAATTAAATTAAATTAAAAAATAAAGTTGTAGATATCTACCAATACAGACGACTGAAAAAGTTTCACATCTAATAAAACGTAACTCGTCTGGTGAAAAAAAGTCGCATCTAATTATAATTGCACTGACAGACATAAAATACCCGTCGTAACTAACAAATAGGTATCACAGCATTCGAACGTATAACGTTTCATGGGCCGTCTGGACTTTATTTCAATATTTATTTATTCATTCTGCATAAATAATCTCTTGTATTTGTTACAATTATTCTTTGTTTATTTCATGCAAATTATTACATATCGATAAGACATAGAAAGTACAATGTTAACAAGCACATTATTATCTGTACATTTACGCTTATCATATGTTTTACTTAATAAGAAGGCGCAGCAGTCTCCATTCCTTCTTCTTCTTGGCCTAGCATTCATAGGTTTCGGACGCAATAGCGGATTGCTCTTTGTTTAATTTGAAGGAAATTATTGTAAATGTATGTTCAGTATTTTCAGAATTTATACCAACTAATTTTGTTTAATGAAAAATTGCATTTCTCAATATTTTTATTTGAAAGCCACCTCGTTATTCCTTACTGTACAATATATTAATAGTGTGTGAACTTTACTTACAGATAACCACCGGCCGCCATTTTCTTGCAGTGTACGAAATTAAAATTCTAAAATAATGATGTTCCGCACTAAACGTCCCTGTGATATACGCCGGTTTATCGAAATTTGACTATTTTTAATATTTTTGAGCTAGCCGTGGACTTATGATAAATGGTGTTTTACGAGTGCGTTCCAACAGTTAGTTTCTGTTCAATGTATACGCGGCGAGCAGCTCTTCTACGTAATCAGACAGAATTTTAGGCAGGTTGGTAAAATTAAATATTTTTGCGCCACTTACCAGCTCCATTTAGCAGGCACTCTTTTTTTTTCTTTTCTTCAATAACAGTGATTTGCAACCCAGCCACTAACTTGGGATATTTCTCCCGCCGTAATTTTAGCGCCCTAAAATGTACCAATATTTGTTAAGCCGTAAGGGACTTAACTGCGGGGTCATCAGCCCCTAAACTTATAAACTACTTATGAACTACCTTATAATAAAGACGACACAAACATCCATGCCCGAGGGGGGGATTCGAACCCCCGACCGTAGTGGCCGTGCAGACTGTGACTGGCGCGCCGCAAACCGCTCGGCCGCGGCCGGCTTAGCACTCTAAATTTTCATTTAAAAAATTACGATCCATTTCAAACTTTATATGCTTTCGGTGTAAACTTTCTTTTCGCGGAACATTATTTTCTTAGACGCTATCTTTTCTAAATTTACATCATTACATCGAACCATAAAAAATATTTGTTTATTAATATTTTATTATTATTTTAACCAATTAATTAGGCAGAAATATTTCAAACCATCGATCCTGTGATTATAAAAAAAATACAATACTCCGTTAGCCTTGTGGTTTTCCTGTGAAAATTTCGTGCTTTGTTCGTGCATAAGGAACGGAGGATACGACATCCCAGCGACTGGAAAGTCAGACGGTAAATGCGAAGATCTGGAAGGCGGCGCGTCGCGACCGTGCAGACTGTGACTGGCGCGCCGCAGACCGCTCGGCTACTGCGGCCGGCTCAGAGCTCTAATTTTCATTTCAAAAATAACGATCAATTTCAAACTTTATATGCTTTCGGTGTAAACTTTCAAAAAAAAGTTCAAATGTTTGTATAGTCTATGGGACTTAACTACGGGGTCATCAGTCCCTAAACTTACAAACTACTTGCGAACTTCTTACGAACTAGGACGGCCCAAATATCCATGCCCGAGGGGGGGATTCGAACCCCCGACCGTGTAAACTTTCTTTTCGCGGAACATTATTTTCTTAGACGCTATCTTTTCTAAATTTACATCATTACATCGAACCATAAAAAATTATTTGTTTATTAATATTTTATTATTATTATTATTATCATTATTGTTATTATTATTATTATTTTAACCAATTAATTAGGGAGAAATATTTCAAACCATCGATCCTATAATTATAAAAAAAATACAAAACTCCGATAGCGTTGTGGCTTCCCTGTGAAAATTTCGTGCTTTGTTCGTGCATAAGAAACGGAGAATACGACATCCCAGCGAATGGAAAGTCAGACGGTAAACGCGGAGCTCTGGAAAGGCCCCGCGTCGCCGTAAGGCTCGGCTTGATCCGGGTGTGATCCGCGAGTCGCGCTGGCAGTCGAGATAAGTCGGCTCGGATAGCCGTGGCAGGCAATTTCCGAGCAGGCGCTCGCCGACAAAGCGGATTGCGAGCACCTTGTTAACCCGCTGCAGGGTTCCACGGCTCCGCAGCCGTCGCGCAGCGCAGCGCTGAGCGTGTATCGCGGGGCGGCCGCCTTTCTCTACAAAGGAGCGCCGATAATCCCCCAGGAAACTGCCCTCTTTGAGTCGCGATCCGTTCGTCCGCGATGAATTTCTCTTCGGGAAGCGCCGCCGCTGGTATCAGCGTGGGGGAAATTAGTCGCACGAAACCAAATATCCGGCGGGCTGTTTTCTTCGTGAATGGGGCTCATCGTTACTAAGGAGCGTTGTTGTTGTTATGGTCTTCAGTCCGGAGACTGGTTTGATGCAGCTCTCCACCCTACTCTATTCTGAGCAAGCCTATTCATCTCCTCATAAGAACAACAACCCACATCCACTTGAATCTGCTTACTATACGCGTCTCTTGGTCTCCCTCTGCGATTTTTACCCCACACACTTCCCTCCAATGCTAAATTTACGATTCCTCGATGTCTAAGAATGTGTCCTACCAAGCGATCCCTTCTTTTAGTCAGGGTATGCCTAAAATTCCTTTTCTCACCAATTCTGTTAAGTACCTCTTCATTAGTTATGCGATCTACCCACATAATCTTCAGCATTCTTCTGTAGCACCATATTTCAAAAGCCTCTATCCTCTTCCTGTCCGCACTGCTTATCGTCCATGTTTCACTCCCATACAAAGCAACACTCCACACAAATGCCTTCAGAAACGACTTCCTTACACTTAAATTAATATTCGATGTTAGCAAATTTCTCTTTATCAAAAATGCTTTTCTTCCCATTGCCATTCTGCACTTTACATCCTCTGTATTGCGACCATCGCTTGTTATTTTACTACCCAAGTAACAAAACTCATCTACCACCTTCATTGTTTCGTTACCTAATTTAATTCCTTCAGCATCACCTGATGTTCGAAGACCGCATTCCATTATTTTTGTTTTGCTCTTGTTAATGTTCATTTTGTACGCTCTCTTCAACACACTGTCCATTCCATTCAACTACTCTTCCAGGTCCTTTGCTGTCTCTGACAGAATTACAATGTCATCAGCAAAACTCAATGTTTTTATAACTTCCCCCTGAATTTTAATCCCTATTCCAAATTTTTCCTTGCTTTCCTTCACCGCCTGCTCGATGTACAAATTGAATAGCATCGGAGAAAGGCTACAATCTTGTCTTATTCTAAGGAGCGTTAGACTGTGAAATTCCTAATCATTTAGAGATACATCATGTACTGGTACCTGGGCTCCACTGAACAACATCCGTAATATCTCATCATTGGCTTCACATATCAAGCACACTTACTGATTATGAAAGCTAGGTACAGAACCTGTCTTCTGCTAATAGTTCATGCATTATGAACCGTCCAAGTTGGATAACGTACGCGATATTCATTAAGTGCAGCTGCAGCATTCTGTCACATTTGTCATATATGTTTTACTATATTTTTGAGTAATTACAGTTTATTCTACCGATACTCAGCTTTTCAACATTACGATGTATGGGGGTTCCGCTCGCTGCAACATTATTCTCCTGGGGGCGTCGTGGTAGAAATAAATACTCGTTATGTACAATTTTTCACTTCTTCTTTAATTTGAAACCAAAACTGCATCTCCACCAAAAGATTACAAATTCAAACTTGCGTATAACAATAACAACACAGACTGACATA
This sequence comes from Locusta migratoria, assembly GCA_026315105.1. NCBI lineage: Eukaryota > Metazoa > Arthropoda > Insecta > Orthoptera > Acrididae > Locusta > Locusta migratoria. The sequence continues at coordinate 349,655,361 of CM048746.1, forward strand.
GATTCCAAAGCTACTTTACGAAAGCCAAAATTCGAACTCCCCCACGCAAGGCGGTGAGGCAAATATATAACATCGGCAATAATGACCTTACATTATCCATTGTTCATAACAATTGAATATACTAATTTACAATTAACAAACATACACGTAAAACATTTCATGTACACAAAAATAATCACAATATAAAATGAAAACTATACATACAATAATTTTACATGGTGTGTATCTTTTTAAGTCGAAAACGCGGTACTTTTTGTTTCATAACAAAGAGTAATGTTAAATGTCAATTAATTAGTTAATGAGTGCATCATAAATGTTCCTAACATATATTGAACTATCAAACATCTTCAAAAATCTGAAAATAGGTTCAAAAATCTCACGTCAGTCAACATATACAGATGATCCCAACATTGAAATTTCGATCCTTACATTAATTAACACAATTAGCCTATCAACACAAATTGTCTATGAGCCTGACATATATACAATGCTATTTATTTTAATGTCTTTATGTTTTACAAAAGTTTGTACCCTTCGTCTGTCTATTTATTAAAATAATGTACGGTGACAAAAGTATTGTTTATAGAACTGTCTGGAAACTTCTTATACAAATCTCTTAATTAATGAAATCTATCACTTGTTTTGATCACAGTATCACCGAGACACTGTCCTACACTGATTCCTAGACTGGCTATTTCGTTTGTAACTTCACACGCAAAATATATCACTATTACACCACGCGATTCCGGGTCCGACGCAGAACTGCTCCTGAAATGTTTTATTCCAGTAGGGCTATAAGCCCGTGCTTAGCAATGGAACTTAACCCTCCGGTGGGCGCACCTACTAACTTCCCGTAACTGGTCGCACCGTGGCTCTTACCACTGTAATTTCGTCTTCAAATTAGTATCGTTTCTAGGTAAATCAGGGGGGGTAATAAACTTAAATAAAACAACTCATTGCGTTGATTACTTAATTGAGATTCCCAGTGTCGTACCTGGACACCAACGTATTAAAAGTTGATTTATTCCGTATTTTGTGCATCAGTCCAAATTCCACTTTCGTTGATGAACAACGTGGTACTTTTGAGGCATTAATCTGTTCATTTTTTATGTTGACGTGGCTGAGAGTGTGAGTGTCAGTTTTTAAAATTTTTATTTTATTTATTTATTTTTTTATTTATTCCATATTTCATTCCTCTCCCTGAAAGAGAAAGGCGGGCTGTTTGAGGGCTTGAATGCCCTTTTCAGCCTTTTTGGGTAACAGGTTCATTTTTAACATTTTATCCTTTTATTTGTAACATTGTGCAATACATATATATACATTACAAAATAGAAGGTCAAATTTCATATATATTAACGATAATAGATAATATAAGTTTTTTCTTGTTTATTTTCCACATATAAACTGAGTTTTTGGTTTGGTATTGGAGAAAGAAGAAAGAATCTGTATAGGGTAAGGTGGTACAAATTCGATATAGGTACAATTCCGATTAACATAAGTTTTCGCGTCATTTGTCTGTCTCGTAGTGTCTCGTTGTGTCGCGTTGTAGAATAGCAGGTTTCTACAGCTCCTCCTGTCTTTTCCAGGAATACACCTCTTTGCGGTAATGAGATATAAATTTTTTCCCTTTAAAGAGGTAAGTGAAGCTACTGAGTCTAACGCGCTCTTATAAATCATCTAGTTAAGGGTGACTGGATTCGCTGCCAAAAATGCAATGTTTGGTACCACGAAGTATGCGTTCGTGCGTGACAGAAAAAGTACTTTTTTATGTGGAAGATGCTCGTAATCAAAATTGTACGAGGAAGTGTGGTACATATTCGATCGATTTTTCTCAATTCCGCAACTTTTTTTTTGTATTTATACCAACATTTGTAACTATATAATATTTCTGTTACATATTCATAAAACATCCAAGAACAAGTGCCATCGTTAAAATTATTCCTTTTCTCAATTTATTTCCAGTTATAATAACATTTTTCCGAAATGATCTAAATTGTACCACCTTACCCTTTACTTTATTTGCATACGTATTTGCTTTTTGATTTGGTATTCTTCATATCATTTGTATTTTTTATTGTTTATTATTGAAGTGACGAGGTCAACTTTTTTTTAATTTGCAATTTTGCGATTTTAATTTTTAATTGTGGGTTATCTTTTAATTTGGTGTATTTTGTGCTATATGTGTTTGTGTTTTGTGTGAGTATTCTTTGTGTGTGTGTGTGTGTGTGTGTGTGTGTGTGTGTGTGTGTGTGTGTGTGTTTTGCGTGCTTGTGCGAGTTCTTGTTCAGAGGTAATCTTGATGTTTTCTTTTAGTCAGTGTGGTGGTAGTGGGGCTTGTGGGGTTAAGGGTTCCATGACTGGTGTCATATCTGCGAACGGTCAGGAAGTATTGTGTGCCACTGTACGCGCCAGTCGAGGGTACTTGAATTTGGGATTTCGGGTGTCTCTGGTCCTTGTAGTCAGTATATGTTCCATGTCTGATCGTTTCGTAAGTATGCGTCGTGTGGTTCCTTGTCTTTGGTGTTGTGACTAAGATTATGCTAGCATTATTGATCTGGCAATGTTAACTATCAACAAAATAACGTCCAAATAATAAATACCTCGATAGAAACGTCTCTGTTATGCATGAAATTAACGACATAAAAATAAATAGTTCGACCAAAATTTGTAAAACAGATATCTTGATGTGATTCTTCAGTTTCTCCCGGCGTATTTGATAATCAAAATATCCACGGGTTTTTTGTCCGCCGAATAAAATTCGTGCACTGGTGGGGAGCGCCAAAGATGATCTCGGTTTGAGGAAGGTCGGCGTGTACCAGATTCCGTGTCAGTGTGGAAAGTCATATATTGGACAGACGATGCGTACCGTCGACGATCGATGCGTTGAACACCAGAGCCACACACGATTGATGTATCCGAGCAAGTCGGCGGTCGCTGAACATTGTTTGTCGGAGAATCATGCGATGGAATATGAACGCACTAGGATTCTGGTACAGACGTCGAGATACTGGGACTGCGTTATTAGAGAGGCCATTGAAATTCGCATAAGTGACGACCTCATAAACCGTGACTGTGGCTATAATCTTAGCAAAGCTTGGGAACCAGCGATTGGGTTAATTAAGAGTAAATCTAGCAAACGTAAGGAAGTGACGACCACGGCTGAAAGAGCCCTCACACCGACGTAATCTCAGATGCCGGCGCAATCGGTTCCACTGCGCGGCCGCGGCGCGGGGCGCGGACCGCGGAGGGGTCGCTCCGCGGGCCGAGGGTATTTAAATCGCCCGCTACCGGGCTAGAACCCAGTTCCCTTCGAGCATTCGTAGCGTGCGGATCTCCGTGCCGGCGCGTTTCCAGGAGCTCAGTCCGTCAGTTCACCTGATGATGGCGACATGTATGATCGCCGAAATATTGTGCCCGTTGGACACTATAGACCGGCAGTACACCCGTGGATATTTAGATATCTTGATGTTTACTGCACTGTATTAACACAGAAAACACTGAATTTTAATTTTTCCAAAGCTAATTTTATAATGTGGGACTGAAAGGGTTGAAAGCCGCGCCGAATGGCCGTGCGCTCTAAAACGCTTTGCTGCAGAGTGCGTTGCTGCTCCCCATCGGAGCTTCGAGTCCTATCTCGGGCATGGGTGTATGTTTTCTCATTCTATATGTACTATGCCAGTATTTCTCAGTCATTTCAGTACACGACCCCTTTCCAACGAAAAATGTGCTGACGACTGCTGTAAAAAAAACTCCGTCCTACAGGTCTCGAGAAGCCCACCAGGTACCGACTGTCCACCGTGTCATCCTCGGCGCAGAGGTGTCAACGGATGCGGTGGGGAACAAGCCGTCGTCAGCGTCCCGCACTCCCGACCGCTGTTATCGGTTTTCGTGACCGGGGCCGCTACTTCTCAGTCAAGTAGCTCCGCAATTGCCCCCACAAGGGCTGAGTGCTCACCACTTTCCAGCACCGCTCGGAAGGCCGGAACGGTGGGCCACACAAGTGCTATCCAATTCCGACAGTGCTTAACTGCGGTGATCTAGACGGAACCGATGAATCCACTTCGGCACGCCCATTGGAACCCCCATACCATAATCGTAACACGTCCATGTATATCACGTGTGGTTCCTGAAGAGGGGAAGCAGCCTTTGCAGTAGTTGCAAGGGCAACAATCTGGTGGAGTGACTGATCTAAGCGTCTAACATGTAGTTACTTACCTGCACTACCAGCTTTTCATTCATAGAGAGTTACTCCTGCATTAGCTCAATCAACTAGAGTTTTTATTGATAATACTGTTCTCACCTTACCAGAACCCTGTTCATCCTTCCACCTAACTGGTGGATGGGTAAATAAATGTGCTAAATATATGGATTTTTTTCTTAGTGCCTATTGCAATTTTAGCTGCAAAATTGAAAGTTTGTTTCTTCGCTCACCTTCTGGCTGCACATAGATGCCTTGTGCTAAATCAATATCTATTGCCTTAACCTTATCTTTTGTGCAATCTATGATATAAATTATGGATAATGAACCTGACCACTGATTACTTGTGATTTACCAAGTTACTACTGTCTTCAGTTAAAGATTTGTAGTGACGTACATATTGACTGCATCAGAGTAAACATTACTGAAAATGCTTTAATAAAATGCACACTGTAGACATCATTTCATAGTAGGTAAACCAAGATGGTTCCACATTATTGCTAGAAGTCAAATTGAAATCATCGGTTTGTAATAAATTTGTTTATTTAATTGACGACAATGAGAAAATCGAAGATATGGTGATTGTTTGCCAAGAAAAAAATTATGTTCTTACCGTGGACACAAATTTGTTAAAACATGCATGTGATGCTGCAGACATCACTACAACAAAGAGAAGCAAAGGTTCCCTTAAGTCCTTAGATTTGAATTGCAGTAAAATACATATCAATCTTGTCATCAATCACATTTTACGTTTTGAAATTGCAGGGAGCAGTGAATTTTTTGAGATGACACAGTTCCTTATCGATGTGAGAGACCAATTATGATGCTGTGACTGGCAAGGAATTGCTGTCTCTAACAACCATTATTTTGAGGAATTTATAAAAAGTGGTAAATTGTCTGTGTGAAGTAATTTCTAGAGATGTGAGGAACGTTTTTCAGTTATGTAGGCAGGACACTAAAAGTTTAACTTCTGATATTAATATCTTGTTACCTTGTTTTGTAGTATCTCATAGAATGATGGAACCAAAGACAACTATGCCATTTTGATATGGGCAATGACTGACATGCTAACACCAGCAATTGGCAATACAAATTCCTATATTTCCATTAAAGGTTGTTGTGTGCCAGACCTGACTGGCAGTATCACAGTTGAATAGTTGGTGCATACAGCCAGTAATATTTGTTCAATCATCCAGCAGACGGATTTCATTAAGTAAGGACAGTGTACTTCCATTTTAGTACAGAATGTATCAAGTTGTGAGAGTGCTATGCTACATAGAACAAAGTTCTCGCCTTGAAACAGTGGTTGCCAATGCCTCACGACTTGTTGATGTATTGAGACTTTAAAATTTCATGAACAGTCTAGAGAACTTTTAAGTAGGCTATTCACACAGTTAAAGTGTATCTGTCACCTTACCAATAACACGCCCACAGCAACTGCACAGATGGTAGGATGTACCATTGAAGTGGACCTAGGCATGTCAATTTGCTTTTCAAAAACTTAAAAACTTCACTTTTCAATAGACCATGTCTTAGACGTTTTGAGTCTGAGAAGCCACTGATACTGGCCACAGATCCTTCTCCTGTGGGTATCAGTACTGTTTTGTCTCACAAATTAGGCACCAAGATAATGATCCTGCCTAACAGCAACCAACATAAACTCATCCCTGGAGGCAACAAATGTGTGCACACCACCACCAAATATTGAATATGTTCATTACTTCATCACAAATGTAATCATGGGTTTTTGTATTTCATTTTAATACCATAAAAAACAACCAGTTTCTCGATTGAAATATGTTTGTAAAAAAAAGAGAAAGAGAGAGAGAGAGAGATTGTACTTCTCCAAAACCCAAAGGTGAGCATCAAATTATTTGTAATTAATTTCAAATGTTTCTAAAGTTGCCGGATCTTTCTGTTATAAATGCAACAGCATTGTTTTACCAATAATATCCCTCAAAAAAGATATTTCCCATGGACACGACACAGACCACTAGTTTCTTCATGATTGTTTTTCTTAGTGCAACAATGGTTTCAGGCAGTTCAGAGCATCTGAAGTCAAAAGTGATCTTTGTAAGTAACTGCTGTTTGGTGGCCTATAGTAACTGATTCTACCATTTTCACTGTCCCCACTAATATTTTGTTCAATACTCATAAAAGCAGTTTACTGATATTGCTATTATTTGAGTTTTCATTAATGTTAGTACAGAACTAACTTAACACTTAAAATATTACAGGCTTGTATGGCAAGTCCAAATGCATTTCTTGAGAAAATGCCAACTGCAGAGGACTTAGAGCGGGAGGTGTGTGGATGTGTGTGTGTTTGATCAAACTGGATCCAACTAACTTATTTTTCATAAAACTCCTAACACTGACGATGTCGTTTCCTTTTTGTGACCTCTTTCCGTTAGTAGAGCACGCACCATAATGACAATTTTACTACTGCGATATTTCACTGAACTTTGTTATATGGAGTGTCTTTTGTAGTCTACTGATAGCAGTGTATTTGGTTCATATGGAAACAGTTTCACAATGTCTACTGTGTGGGCCAGACCATAAGTCTGGCCTCGCAGTGAACACATGTAAGTCTATACAGGGTGATTCGTGAAAATATGCAAATATTTTAATCTGTTGTTCTACACCTAAAACCAAAGAAAAAAGTTCATGTAAACGTAGGTCCACAAATGTTTAGTTACGGCTAGTAACATATTTTGCAATCTCGCTAATATGAAGCCATCACAAAACAAGGTTACAGTTGAGCATGATTTCCATCCATTTCATTATTGTTGTTCTCGTGAATCTAATAAGACATATACCAGATGTGTATCTGCAGTAGTTTTCCGGCTATTCCAGAGAAGCAAGTAAATAATTTGGTAAAACTTGTAATTCAGCCCTTTTCACTTTCTTCTTCCTTTCCCCTTCTTCTTTCTTTCCTTGACAATGCACAAAGTTTTCAACAGAAATTGTAGAGAATTTAACTTTGGAAAATGATGGTTATAAAGTTAACTAAATCTGTAGGAATGTGCCAGATACTCTGTTCTTATTAATACCATCATGTTGTTGTTGTGGTCTTCAGTCCAGAAACTAGTCTAATGCTACTCTATCCTTAGCAAGCCTATCCAATTAAATTTACAATTCCTTGATATCTAAAGAATATGTCTTACCAATTGATCCCTTCTTTTAATCTAGGTATGCCAAAAATTCCTTTTCTCGCCAATTCTGTTCAGTACCTCTTCATCAGTTACACAATCCACTCACCTAATCTTCAGCATTCTTCTGTAGCACCGCATTTCAAAAGCCTCTGTGCTCTTCCTGTCTAAACTATTTATCATCCAAGTTTCAATGCCAAGCATTTTATTCCTCAGTACTGTGACTGTCATATGTTATTTTACTGCCAAGTAACTAAACTCATCTACCACCTTCATTGTTTCATTACCTAATTTAATTCCTTGAGCAGCACCTGATTTTCTAAGACTGCATTACATTACCCTTGTTTTTTTCTTGTTAATGTTTATCTTATATACTCATTTCAACACACTGTTCATTCCATTCAACTGCTCTTCCAGGTCCTTTGCTATGTCTGACTGAATTACAATATCATTAGTAAAACTCAATGATTTTATTTCTTCACTTTGAACCTCAAAACTTCCCTTATTTTTGTTTCTCTTATTAACGTAATATTTATTTATTTATTTCTCTTAATACCATAGCAAAGGTAAATTCATTTTAAACCAGAAAAATGGAGATCTGTGTTAAGGAAATTGTACAGTTACACACAATTTCACAATAAATGTTCAAAAATTTCTACACTGAGTTCGGTGCATTTAGCTGCACTTGTATGAATAGATTTTGTTGCTCATTTCTGTTTCACAGGGTTGTTCTCAATTTTGTCTATTGCTTTCATTATGTGAGGAAGTAATGCATCACGTGTATTGACATTGTCATTATAAACTATGTCTTTCATCCATCAGGTACATAAAAATCCATTGCTGTTAAATTAGGCGATCTGAGTGGTCACAACTAATTCATTTATGGGGAAAATGTTTGAAGTGTTTTATCCATTACAGCAACTGTTAAGATTATAAATAAATGAAATGCAGCAACCAGTTGCTTGTCGTTATTTATTTTGAACTTCAACCACCGGTTTCGGGCGCTTGAGTGCCTTTCTTCTGGTCTATTTTTGTACTGTTGCTTAATAGATAAACATGCTACTACTGTTTGTTTAAATGTTTTGTATCAGCATTGGTGAAATGTGGATGCACACCATCATGCTGAAAATACATTTTCAATCACATTGCAAATGGAACATCTTCAATCAATTGGGACATTTCTTCTTGAAGAAATTGTAAGTAAGACTCGCCCATTAGATATCCTTATAAAAAGAGTGGTCCAATAAAGTGTGTGTTGATTATATCACACCACATATTGATGCTAAATCACTGCTGAAAGTTACATTGCACTCTTGCATGTGGGTTTGCTTCACACCATATGTGTTCTTTATGTAAATTGTTTATACCATTTTGAGTAATCTGTGCCTCATCAGTAAATAAAATGTGTTTGTGTAACTGTCGATTAGTATTTAACCAGTTGCAAAACTCCAAGGTAAGGGCAGGTTCTCCCAAATGTAAATGATGCACTTTTTGTTTATGGTATGGATACAAATTGTTGTACTTCAGTGTAGGCCATACCTTAGACTGTGAAATTTCTAATCATTTAGAGATACATCATGTACTGGTACCTGGGCTCCACTGAACATCATCCGTAATATCTCATCATTGCCTTCACATATCAAGCACACTTACTGATTATGAAAGCTAGGTACAGAACCTGTCTTCTGCTAATAGTTCATGCATTATGAATCCTCCAAGTTGGATAACGTACGCGATATTCATTAAGTGCAGCTGCAGCATTACTGTCACATTTGCCATATATGTATACCAAACCAGCATAGTCCTCCATCGTAAATATGAAAGGCATCCATATTTCATAAATAATCTACAAACTACAACTGTTACTACAGTGTGAAAACTGTTATATGGCAATGGCAGAGTTCTTAGGGGGAAGAGGAGAGCAGAGGAAGCAAGCCGTGCCTCACACTATGGCAGTGGCAGGGGGAGAAGGGAGTGGGGGAAACAAGCCACACCTATGTCCTGCACCTGCAGTGGTGATAATAGGGCAGCTCATCAGTGGGGTGGCACCAGATATAGGCAGTGGCAGTGGCGGCTGGTGATAATGTGCTAATGTGCTGCAACACACTGTAAATATATTACTAAAATTATGCCATTTCTCTTCGAATGCAAGCGAGAAATCGCTGTAAAATTACATCCTTTCTTTTGGAATGCGATCCAGATGCCACAATAAAATTATGCCAATTCCCTTCCAATACGTATTAGAATGCTAGTAATAAGGATGAAAACGCATTTTGGAGCGCTCTTGCCGCGATAGCTGGAAACCAGCTCCTTGTGCTGAGTGGTATTCAGCCGCGCTGGTACGTGCGCAGACGGGCGGCGCAGTCGTCTGTTCGCGAGTGCGCATGCGCAGACGTGACGTCAGGCCTGGCGGCTCATGTGTGCTGAGACCGACTGCAGCACCAGACCAAAATTTCTCTTCGCACTTCGTGTAACGGTTGCGGAAGAATAGTATATGACGAATATTGCGGCATACAGAGTCAAATACCGCGCTGGCTCAAGCGTCTTGCGTGTTGTCTCTCAAACCTTCTTGTGTGACGCTCTGAGTCCAAATTTTTAATTTCTGTAAATACAACTTCAATCACAAAGATTAGTAATGTATAGCCAACATGCAAGTGAAACTGCGCTTTTCAGCCAAGCAGTTTCATTGGTCACTTGTGTAGAATGCAGATGACGTGGCGGGGATATTACTAAGCTCCGTAATTTCCATTGTCAGTCACGCTTTTTATTTTCGTATATTTTGTTTCCTGTTTATTTTTGTAATATTGTAGCACACTGGTCAAATTTTGTACGAGCCGCCACTGGGCAGGGGCAGGTCTGGCAGTGCCCGATGGACAAGGCGAGGCAGAGAATTCTGTAACAACTTGTAGTATTACAGAAGTAACTACATTTTCTCCTAGTATCGACTTGAGTTAATCAAGGTGTTAATTTACGTATGCGCGGCATAGCAAAGCAGTATCTACCGCGAGTATCTGTCTTTGTTGCAGATATATCAAGCGGTCGGCATTGCAAAGTGAATACTAGGAGAAGAAAGCCGAAGAGAAGCATGGAATAAAATATATTGAAGCTCAGTGACAGTATAGATGCTCCATGTGTGAATGTTTTTGTTCCTATTATTTCGGATTATTGACTTTGTTGTAATCAGACTAAATGTTCAGAGGAGATACATGTTTTCATCATATTAATGTATCTAGTTACAAATAAAAATGGGCAAATACAGACTTAGTGGAGACTTCATACATTGTAACATATAACTGAGAATTGAGTAACAACACAAACTCATTTCTCTATTTTGAAAGTAGCCATTGTGGTGTTTGTGTTGTCGCTGACTATGAAAGCTATTTTTTAAATGGTTGCCTTTACTTTTATAAGGACCATTATAGCATTTTGCTTCCTTTAAGAAATAAAAATACAGATTTGGTAAAGGCAGTTGGCCTATGAGATGCAATTTCATTGCTTTTCCTAATGTTGAAAAATGAGGCATGTTACAATTCGTTGTAACTTGTGATTATAGGCTATAACTGACGTAAAGGAAAGTGTTCAGTAATTCAGTTGATCTGCCAGATGGGAAGAGTAAAATATCTGGATAAAAAAAAATCGGCACGTCAGGATTTTTAAATTATTGTCAAGATAAATATGTTTTTAAATTAAACTGTTACCTTTTATTTTTCAAATCAACTTCTTACAGAAAATGTTAACAGTGCTGGCAGATAATTAATTTGTATTTAATTTCTACATTCCCACTGATACTAGGTTGCGGATTTTACAGAGACAGCCTATATGGATCCTAATAGTATTCAGAAAAGTTTTAAAATTTAAAGGATTTGCGTGAAATTTCAATCTATGTATGAAGTCAACCTTTATTGAATCAAGACACAAAGGTATTTTTGACTTCATTTGCCAATGGGCTATGATTTGCATAAACGGAGAAACATGAAAATTTGTGGTAGGTCACATCTCAAACCCAACTTTCCTGCTTGCTAGAAAGTTGTGCTGACCACTGCATCATCTGCACACAATGGTCACATATGCACCGACTACCCTAGCATGTTCTGGCCAGGCGCAATTCCCAACTTATCTGCACACTATTGATGAGCAGGACAAAATAATAATATAATTTTTATACAGAACTTTAACAGAAGAATTTTGTCCCTAGATTCCGTATTTTGTATGGCTATGGACATTATATGAAATGTCAGGAGAATCCATACAAATCCCGACCATTAGAAAGCCTAAGAACAATTAGAATAGTTCATACATGTTGCTCATAAGACACACTTTTCCTTTTTCAAGGTTGAAGGCAGGATAATTTTTCTTCTATTAATTGAAAACTGGTAAGGTTGCGAAAAAAACATGTGAAAATTACTAAAAATTTCCGGGCTATTGTGCCGTGGTCTTGTGAATTTATTATGGAAAACCAACGTTTCGTTCCTGACTGTGGCGGACATTTTCAAGGGGGATCGTGGCACTTTTGAATGTCCGATGCACACCCTGGCTTGCTACTGACTGAAGAGAAACTTCCTTTACGAGGGTTTGCGTGCAAAGGTGACGTCAGATGTTTTTGATATGCGCGCACAATTTGTCGTTGCCGATTGCCGCCGCCCGTTAATATCGTCCCATGCTGGAAGACTTACGTTTCTTCTTCAAAACCGGAATCCAGATTTCATTTAGTTTCACGCCCTCCTCAATCCTATTGAAATTATTGGGGTGTTTTACAATTTGTATAGCCTCTCTGTATAGTCTTTCGTGGTATCCATTTGTGGCTACTAAAACCTGAGTCTTATCAAAATTGAATAAGATGGTCCCCTGGTTGAAAAACATCTTCAGCAACAGCTGATCTGTCAATCTCTCCCCTTCTACAGTTCCCTTGTGCTCCTCTAGTCGTTTTTTTTTTTTTTTTTTTTTTTTTTTTTTTTGTCTGTTCATAGAAATCATCGTTCCATTTGAAATAAGTAGTCGTGAGACAATATTTGAACAGATCTGCAATGTCGGGTGGAAAGAGGAGATTCAGCTGTTGCAGCACCTCATTGACTGGAACCATAGGAAACAAGGATACCACGTAAAAACTAATTAATATGTCCTCTGGATTGAGCAATATATCATTCAATTTACTTATAAAATGTCTCAAATTCTTGATATAGGAAACTGAGGGCCCCACATAAGGTCGTAATAGTGTTGTCAAGAACTTGGCACTCAAATAGGTGGGAGAAGCAATTGCACTAGCAATTGGTCTCAGAGGAGGAACATTTTCCTTTTCTTTGTGAACTTTCGGCAACCCATAAAGTCTTGGCGATAATGCAACTGAATTGAACAGACTTTTTTGAACACATTGTTCAATGGAAGACTTTTTTATTATCTGTGTAACAGTTCTAAGAAATTTGCCAGTAGGATCCACAAGACCACGGCATAATAGCCCGAAAATTTTGAATTTGACCATTCCGGCCGTGAAAGTTTACATTTTACAAAAGTCTTCCCAATGGAAAATAAAAGGAAGAATAGTGTAGTGATAGGGCAATGGAAACTAGTCTATTAGCACTTACTAAATAATCAGGGATGAAAGAGTTGCGTAATAAGGATGATATATGTCCATGTGTCTGTTCTTTGTAATGAGTGAGTGCGGTGCAGTTCATTAATATTTTTCTATATACCTTCCATTACGTTCTTAATTTCAGCAATACAAAGCAAAAAGTTATGAAAGTTTTGCTTTCAGTCATGAGATATCGTCTCCTTATAGATATTACTGACAGTTGTATAGTTTCTGCTATGCACTACATCGTAACAGCAAGTTCAGAAGACAGTGATGAAAATTTATGGAATTGTGCCTAATTAATGCATGAAACCAGACCCTCTCATAGGGATGCACTTTTCTGTAACGTTTTTGTCGACGATGTATGGAAAGGCTACAGTCATATCAGTGTGTAATGTGCAAAAAAAAGTGCATTTGGAAAGAGGGATTGATGATGTTAACAACAATAATAGACAACTTGGATTGCAATCTAGAATACAGCTTGTTGAAGTGAAGAGCTCAGACAACAGCGATGTTTCAGCCCACCTCTCTCTCTTTCCATTCATCTCCTCCTCCACACACCTAATCTGACTGTTCATTGCTTCCTCCTTCCTTTGTCTATTTGTGACAATGTGCATTAGAATATGATGAAAAAATTCGAACTAAACCAATTGAGTACTTACACAGATTAGTGGTGACTACTCTTACATTATATACAGTGGTTCATAAATTCTCATTGCAAATTTTGAGAGCTTGTAGACGGGGGAATGAATACATCATAATTTGATAAGGAACGTGTATCTGAGGTTGTCATCCACGGACGCTATGAGTAGTTTTTTTACTTTTTGACGCTGTGAATCAAATCAGTATGCCAAGATCTTTGCTCTTCATATATTAGAAGGAAGTAATATGGACCAAAACAAGAACAAAATTTCTATTAAACATGGGCTCTATAATGCATACATTAGAGTTTTGAGCAACATCTTCATATTCGGTTGTCTAGTGTTCACATGTCTCTTCTACTGGTCACTAGCTCATAACCCTTAAGGTATTTGTTTTAGACTGCATGTTAGGAATAATTTTATTCTTGTTTTGGTTCATGTTATCTCCTCCCAAAATATGGAAAGCAAAGAGCTTCCCCTGGAAGACATCTGTTTTTCAGAGACAGATATAGTGCTCATTACGTCACTGCATGAAATATACAGACATCAGCTGCTTATCAAAATGTGTACTCACTCTCTAGTACATTCCTCTAAATTAATAATGCAAATTTCTGAAAACTCTTTATATTTCAGAAATATACAGCCCATGTCCTTCTGAATGTTATTCATTGTTTTGTTTAAAAATTGGTAATAAATCGATCAAGAAATGTTTGAGATATTCGTTAAAAGCATATCCAACTTTATTTATTACGCCTAGATATTTAGATATTTACTTTTCTGTATCATATATATGTGATATATATAAAATAAAATCACACACAAACACACATACAAGCTTTCGCAACCATTGGTTGCTTCTTCAGGAAAAGAGGAAGAAAGGAGAGGAGAAAGGGAAGGATATGGGTTTTAAGGAAGTGGAAAAGGAGTCATTACAATCCCAGGAGTGGAAGGACTTACCTTAGGGGAAAAAAGGAAGGTAAACAAATACACACACACTCAAACATATCCAAACGCAAACACACCTAAACAGACAGATGGGAACTTGCCCTTCAGCTTATTCTCTCCTCCCATTGCCCACCTAGTCTCAACCTCCGCTAAATTCAAATTCCCACCCACCATCTTTAGCATCTTTGCCTCGGTTCTGTGGACAGAGCCTCTGCCTCAAGTGGTATCTCTGTCCAACTTCTTTGCTTTTTACAAATGTCTGTCTAGGTGTGTTTGCGTTTGGATATGTGTAAGTGTGTGTGTATTTGTTTACCTTCCATTTTTCCCAAAAAGTTATTCCTTCCACTCCTGAGATTGGAATGACTCCTTTTCCACTTCCTTAAAACCATATCCTTCCCTTTTCCCTCTTTTCCTGAAGAAGCGACCAACGGTTGCGAAAGCTTGTATGTGTGTGATTTTATTTGTGTCTGTCGACGATCCTGTCCTTTGGGTAAGTCATCCGTTATATATATATATATATATATATATATATATATATATATATATATATATATATATATATAGATTGTTTGAATCACCGAAAGTATATATAGATTGTTTGAATCACCGAAAGCGCAGGCTCGCTGATAGAAACATAAAACACAAACAAAAACACACAAACATTCAAGCTTTCGCCACCACTGGCAGCTTCTTCAGGAAAAAGAGGAAGGAAGGAGAGGAGAAAGGGAAGGATACGAGTTTTAAGGAAGTGGAAAAGGAGTCATTCCAATCCCAGGAGTGGAAAGACATACCTTAGGGGACAAAAATGAAGGTAAACAAATACACACGCACTCACACATATCCACATGCAAACACACGTAGGCAGACATATATATATATATATATATATATATATATATATATATATATATATTGTGAGATTACCGCCCAATAGAAATACTGGTAATTAATAGCATTTGATAATTAAACAGTATGAAGTTCACTGCAAACATTGACCATGCCAATGCACTAAATGTTACACAATTTTAATCTTATTAATTATGGTAGCAATGTATGTACACAGTTGGGTGACAACATTTATAGTTAGGCCATAGGTAGAAATTCTCCACGTTGAGATTTGCTGTGTGCTTGTAGCTGACGGGAGGCCAGCGAGCAGGCCAATGTTGGTGGCTTGTTCCAACTTTGGATTTTACAGTTCGTTTCCGGTGAGGGGAGAGAGGGACAATGGCGAGTGCCAGGCACAGTGCAGTGCACAAATATTGTAATACTACTGGCATTTGAAGTAATACGATGCAGTTAGAAACCTTTAAGGCCCTCATTACAAAATAGCCTGTTGATAAATAAACAATACATTAGCTGATATAGTCACATCTAACGTAATATGTTTAATTGACAATGAAAAGTAATAAATTACCAACGAAGACAAGACAGTTACACAACTAGCATGGCAATGTTTGTTTATAAAAATAATATATTAACTATTTTTCATTTTATTTTCAATCAATCTTTTGTATTTTACCTTGAAATATTCAGTTAAATCAGTTACCTGTGATATAAGAAATTGCACGATTATGATAAACAGTACAAAGGATGTTTATACTAATATAAAAACGTAAGAAAATATTTGTTTAATGTGTAGTGTAATTATTTTGATTTTAAGTAAAGTTTTAGAAATGTATTGGCTGAGCGCTGTACGTTGGCAAATCGGTTAGAACAGTTCACATGGGTAAGTTGATGACGTAGGGGAAAAAACCCCGGCAGTTGAGCTTTTGGCGCACGCGCGCACCTGGGCAGGAAGTGAGGACTCGGGACCACATGGTGTGGCTGGCCGGGCAGCGTCGCTCTGCATCAATCGGCATATGGATCTCAAGGTGGTGACTTGAGATTTGTCTGTGGCAATCGCCACGTGTGGTTGCTCGTCGTAGACTGCACCAAGTTAAATCGAGTGCTACTGTGTGTTTGTGAATATTTAGCCGGTGGAACAAGGTGTGCATTGCATTGAATTAAAGTGACTGTGATTTGTTAATGTAACACGTGTCGTCGCATAGGCATGAACATAAACGGTGTTTGAGACAGCCACGTGGTGTGAAAACAATTCGCGACAAATATTTATTTTGTCTGGGGGCTCTTGAGCTATAACTTTATTTGATAAATGTGCCGACGTACAGACGTATCAGCCACAGGGTTCAAGTATTGTGAAATAAACAACATAAAGTGAACTTTCACGTGTTTTCAAAAATAGTGGTTAATACACCCTTTTCTCTCATGAACTTGAATTTATTATGAATTTGTTTTGTTAATCATATGCAGGGAAGGAAAGCTGCGAACATGTGATATCATCCCCTAGAAAAACAGTCAAACAGTTGCAATAACAGTTCCAGTGTTTTTGCATGTTTAGGGATTTGGTTCGCAGCTGGTGGTTGTGAGTTTCAAAAATTAAACTTTCCATATTTTAAACTCTCACCCCGACCTTCACGCTTGCAATATATATATATATATATATATATATATATATATATATATATATATATATATATATGTATGTATGTATGTATGTATGTATGTCTATATATATGAAAAATTCTTAGCAGGAAAAATATATATATATATAAAAATTAGATGAAGATTTCTTACCAGGCGAAGGAACACAGGTAGTGATAGTAACACAAATAAATAAAACACACACATACACACACACACACAAACGCTAGCTTTTGCAGCCTAGCTGCTTCTTCAGGCAGAAGAGAAGGAGAGGGAAAAGGAAATGATGAAGGTTTTAAGGGAGTGGGTAAGGAGCCATTCCAATCCCAGGAGAGGAAAGACTTACCTTGGGGGAAAAAAGGAGGGTAAACAAATTCTCACACACCCACACATATACACAAACGCAATCACACCTAGGCAGACATACTGTAGAAAGCAAAGAAGTTAGACAGAGAAACCACCTGTCCAGAGAATCTAGGCAAAGATGTTAAAGATGGTGGGTGAGTATTTGAATTCAGCGGAGGTTGAGACCAGGTGGGCAACGGGAAGAGAGAATATGCTGAAGGGCAAGTTCCCATCTCCGGAGTTCTGAAAGAGTGCTGTCGGTGGGAAATATCCACATAACCCGGACGGTGTAACACTGTGCCAAGATGTGCTGGCCGTGCACCAAGGCGTGTTTAGCCACAGGGTGATCCTCATTACCAACAAACACTGTCTGCCTGTGACCGTTCATGCGAATGGACAGTTTGTTGCTGGTTATTCCCACATAGAACGCTTCACAGTACAGGCATGTAAGTTGGTAAATCACTTGGGTACTATTGCAAGTGGCTCTGCCCTTGATCGTGTACATCTTCCAGGTTACTGGACTGGAGTAAGTGGTGGTGGAAGGGTGCATAGGGCAGGATTTACAACGGGGACAGTTACAAGGGTAGGAGCCAGAAGGTAGGGAAGGTGGTTTGGGGATTTCATAGGGATGGACTAGGAGGTTACGGAAGTAAGGTGGGCGGCAGGAGACACTCTCGGTGGAGTGGGAAGTATGTCATGAAGGATGGATCTCATTTCGGGGCATGATTTAAGGAAGTCGTATCCTTGCTGGAAAGCCACATTCATTGTTCGCTCCAGTCCCGGAAAGTATCCGGTGACAAGAGGGGCACTTCTGGGATTCTTCTGTTGCAGGTTCTGAGTTTGGGGGGAATACGAAGTGGATCTGGCAATTTGATTCTATACCAGATCAGGAGGATAGCTGCAGGATGTGAAAGCTGTTATTAGGTTATTGGTGTACTGGTTCAGAGATTCGGGACTGGAGCAGACTCGTTTGCCACGAAGACCTAAGTTGTAGGGAAGGGAACGTTTGATGTGGAATGCATGGCAGCTGTCATAATGCAGGTACTGTTGTTTATTGGTAGGTTTGATGTGGACAGATGTGTGAAGTTGGCCATTGGACAGATGGAGGTCGACATTGAGGAAAGTTGCTTGGGATTTGGAATAGGACCAGGTGAATTTGATGGGACCAAAGGAGTTGAGATTTGTAATGTAACAACATCAGCCTCCATCTAGTGTAGTATATGATACCTCTCTTTACTGAAACCCAGGATACCCTTCTTTCCTTATAGTGTAGTTTAGCATACTGAAGCTCCGGATGCCTTTCTTTCCTGTAGTAAAGTTTATTATACCATCTTAAACCTTACTATACTGTAGTAAAGTTTGTGATACCACCCGTATTCATTTCTACATTATAACAACTACATTGTTTATGTCACTAAGTATTTATCTCATTTTATTCCCATGAATAAAATCCAATAATTTCAGAGTAATTACAGCTTTTATGCCCATTACTAAATTTTTATAACTTCATAATTACCATTACCATATTTTCCCATTATCAAACCTCATTAATTTCGTAATGCTCTATTACCATTATTCCCATTATTAAACCCCAGTAATTTCTAGTATTTATTTTGCCGCACTTATTTCCTTTCATTTCCTTTATTAAGAATAGATTAATTTTTATAATATTTTTGGCTTGACCAAATTCCAGTACAAATAGTAATTTAAAGTTGTTGTTGCATCTAATTGTCATTATGGCTAATTGTCAGACATTGTAGTTCATTGTAAAGCAGATTATTTAACTTCAGCCAAACAATAGGATTCACTTCATTTATATAATATTAAAACTATTTAATCAGTTATTTGTTATACTATTACATTGACATTGTATTAAAAAAATACAAATTACATAAATTTGTTCTTTATAAAAGAACCGATTCATAAATTATCATTGTAATAATTATGCATCACTTAACATTGTTAATAATGTAATAAATACATGTAATGCGTGGGAATTAGGGGTCAGTTGGTCAGTTGTTGTACTTCAGAATTAGAGTTCAGTTCAAGCCAGTTGTATCTTGTCTGTAGCAATAATTCGAAGTGGATTTCGAAGAAGTATTAGTTCTTTTTGAAAAACACCCCTTCAGAATTAATATTTATCGTCAAGTTCAAATTTTATTAATTATTAAATGTGGTGATCACCTTATTCAAAGAGGGATCGTCATAGATTGAAGAGGAAATTGCTTTCTACAGTATGTCTGCCAGTGTGTGTGTGTGTGTGTGTGTGTGTGTGTGTGTCAGTGTGTGTTTGTTTACCCTCCTTTTTTCCCCCAAGGTAAGCCTTTCCTCTCCCGGGATTGGAATGGCTCCTTACCCACTCCCTTAAAACTCTCATCATTTCCTTTTCCCTCTCCTTCCCTTCTGCCTGAAGAAGCAGCTAGGCTGCAAAAGCTAGCGTTTGTGTGTGTGTGTGTGTGTGTGTGTGTGTGTGTGTGTGTGTGTGTGTGTATGTGTGTGTTTAATTTATTTGTGTTGCTATCACTACCTGTGCTCCTTTGCCTGGTAAGTAATCTTCATCTAATATAAAAGGAAACTTTCCTGGTGGGATAAATTTATATAAAAAATAGAATACGGATAACTTACCCAAAGGGCAGGCTTGTCGACAGACACAATTAAATCACACACATACAAGCTTTCGCAACCTTTGGTCACTTTTTCAGCAAAGAAGAGGAAGGAAGGAGAGGAGAAAGGATAGGATACAGGTTTTAAGGAAGTGGAAAAGGAGTCATTCCAAACCCAGGAGTGGAAGGACTTACCTTAGGGGAACAAAAAGGAAGTAAACAAACACACACACACGCACACACACACAAAGGCAGACATGTCTGCCTTTGTGTGTGTGCGTGTGTGGGTGTGTGTTTGCAGTACCGGCGGAAGGGCCGGGCGAGCCGGGCGACCGCCCGGGGCGCCAAATTTTACGGGAGTTTGGGGAGTGCCAAAATCCTTGCTAAATTTATATTATTGTAAACAGTGAAATGAAAATTAGCTTTTTCATAAATTGTGTAGCAACATTGATTACTACCTCAGGCCATAGGCCTCACTCTTTATAATAACCCCGGTTTCTTCTTGAATCTCCTATAAAGGAAATCCCTTCATCCCTTCACCTTATTTGTCTACAAAAAAACCTCCAATGACAAAGCTAAAGGCTATTGTTGAGAACTGGGAGTTTTGAGCAACAATAACACGCTCTGAGAATTACAATCGCAGCGGTGCCGACAATTCACTCCTTGCGACAAAGCTATATCGGCCGCTCTAACAATACTCACAAACAATATTGAGTTATCGGCAACCAAAAAGAAATTAGTTAGTAGAAGAATCGTTGCGTTAATGTGTTCTTTATCAACATGTCGGAAAAAGGAAGACTTCTAGTAATGTATACAGAAAAAGAAGAACACAATTAGCGGCCGAAAATGAGAAACAGGCAGCAGCATTAAAGAAATTCTTTCGAACTCCTGAAACAGATAATAATGGAAATGAAATCGTAGAAACAGAGAATGAGGAAACCAGCAAGAAATCAACAAATATCCCAGAAGATAACAACACAGTACAGGTAAGTAGGCCTACATTACGTAACGTATTTTTGTTTTATTACGTTTAATAGAGGTGTTTACAGACGTAGCGTCTTAGCAGGCTGGGGTGGGTAGGGTGGCGGCCTCTCGGATAGGCGGCGAACTTCAGGCTCAAAGAAAGTTCTTTTCAGCAACTCAAAGGACAATTTACATTAAAACTGTATAAAGATATAAAATTATATTACTGGTTGTATTATTTGTATTACGAAATCTTTGTACAATGCTTTTACAAAAATATTTGTATATTCTTTTGTTCATATATGTGTTCTCTTTCGCAGTTAACAAGATTGTTCATGTATATATGTGTAAATAAATGATGTATCACATCATCAATCTTAATTGTATATAAATCGTTGTTTCTTGAATCGTTCTGTAAATTTCTAATCAGTGACGTAGAAGATTCTGCATGCTCATGTGTAAATAATTGTTTTGTATATCGTTAACTAAAACTACTCTGTGTATTTAACTGACAAAAGTTAAGATATTACTCAGTTATAATTGATTCTTATGGTTACAGAGTTCACTGGGTTATCCTTTAAAAGCAGCTATATGTAAGGTAGCATAGCAAATTTAAAGAAACTAATACCAATTGGTTGTAGGGGGCGCAATATGGATTCTTTGCCCTGGTGATATTTTCCCCGTAAGTCTTTCCTATCCCGGGATTGGAATGACTCCTCACCGCTCCTTTAAACCCACATCCTTTCCTTTTCCCTCTCCTTCCCTGCTCTTTGCCTGAGGAAGCAACAAATGGTTGCGAAAGCTTGCTTTTGTGTGTGTTTGTGTTTTATTTATGTTGCTGTCACACACACACACACACACACACACACACACACACAAAAGGTATGGCCAAACTTTCAGGAAACATTCCTCACACACAAAGAAAAAAATATGTTATGTGGACATGTGTCTGGAAACCCTTAATTTGCATGTTAGAGCTCATTTTAGTATTTCCCTTTAAATGTAAATTGAAATAATTCGTGCAGACAAATGTCAAAATACCCAATTGTTTCGTTAGTATTTCCTCGATTCACGTCAGATTTTGTGTGAACGTTTGGGCAGGAATTTTTGCTGATGTCTTGATTGGGCCTCATGTTCTTCCACCTACGCTCACTGGAGCACGTTATCTTGATTTCATATGGGATACTCTATCTGTGCTGCTAGAACATGTGCCTTTACATATACGACATAACATGTGGTTCATGCACAATGGAGCGAGCTCCTGCACATTTCAGTCGATGTGTTTGTACGCTTCTCAACAACAGATTCGGTGACCAATGGATTGGCAGAGGCGGACTAATTCCATGGCCTGCACACTCTCCTGACCTCAACCCTCTTGACTTTTATTTAAGGGGGCATTTGAAAGCTCTTGTCTACGCAATCCCGGTACCAAATGTAGAGACTCTTCGTGCTCGTATTGTGGACGGCTTTGATACAATACGCCATTGTCCAGGGCTGCATCAGCTCATCAGGGATTCCATGCGATGGAGGGTGGATGCATGTATCCTCGCTAACGGAGGAAATTTTGAACATTTCCTGTAACAAAGTGTTTGAAGTGACGCTGGTATGTTCTGTTGCTGTGTGTTTCCATTCCATGATTAATGTGATTTGAAGAGAAGTAATAAAATGAGCTCTAACATGGAAATTAAGCATTTCCTGACACATGTCCACATAACATATTTTCTTCCTTTGTGTGAGGAATGTTTCCTGAAAGTTTGGCCGTACCTTTTTGTAACACCCTGTATATATACAGAGTGTCCCAACTATCTTGTCCACCCAAAATATCTCTGGAACAATAACAGCTGTTGGAAAACGACTTTCATCGGTATCGATGTACGGCTGGGGCCCATGAATGTACATATTTTGAAACATTCTGAAACGAAAGCAAATGTGTTATGTTCTTTTTAATGGACACCCTATATTTTTTCTTCAGCAATCCATAGCATGACAAATCGCATAAACAATGGCGTTGATTGCATCGCAATATTCCAATTACATCCCGAGATATTGTGACGCGAGGTTGACGCTTGAAATACGCGAAACGCGCAGATAGCGCTCGTCCTGAGTAGCATGGGGTTCTCGCCTGAGTCTCAGGACGTGTGCTAGTCACGCGTTTCGCGTATTTCAAGCGTCAACCTCGCGTCACAATATCTCGGGATGTAATTGGAATATTGCGATGCAATCAACGACATTGTTTATGTGATTTGTCATGCTGTGGATTGCTGGAGAAAAAATAAAGGGAGTTCATTTAAAAAAAAAATAAAAATAAAAAAATTATAAAAAAAAAACATTAGTTTGTGTTAAAAAACACATTTGTTGTTGTTTCAGAATGTTGCCAAATATGTACATTCATGGGCCTCAGCCGTACATTGATACCGGTGAAAGAAGTCGTTTTCCAATAGCTGTTATTGTTCCAGAGATATTTTGGGTGGACAAGATAGCTGGGACACCCTGTGTATATATGGTGTCTGTTCTTTCAGACATGTCCAAAAGAACAGGCACCACTATTTGACATTAATGGTCGTAATTTTACAAATTCGAAATATTGAAATATTTCGACCGTTTTCAGCTTTGCTGTTGAATTTATTTCAGTGCCCTGAAATGGTCAAAATGCTGCAATATTTCGAATTCATTTAATACAAAACTTGTGTTCTGGAATGCCCTACTGTGTACGGCCCAAGTTTCCTGCAACCTATGAGACATACTGTCACAAGTAATATGTTTCTGAATTACTCCAATAAGAAAATTTCATTTTACATTTTGTAATTTTCAGTCTTGACTTTGGCATGGAAATGTATAGGCAGGTTTTTTCCCTTCCTGTTTTTTCAGGGCGAATTGTAAATTTATTAAAATAATTGGAGTTATTTGCAAATCTCTGTCAGAAACAGAGGCATGTAATACATTCTAAAAGCTTATAATCATCTCAAATTGGTGTTAATTAATATAACAATATTGAATGTAAACATTTCAGTGTTTTGTATTTACTGTGAGTTCACCATAGTCAATAACCACAGGAATTAGATATAGGAAGAAATCCAAGACAGTGGAATATTATTAATGACCAAGTCTTGGGAGGGGCAGGTTGTACCTTCTAGGTATGTTTACTTCAAACCCTGACTCAGGCAGAGTACTACCACAAATTTCCAAGCAGTCACATGACTTACCACATTTTCTAAACTCTCACAGAGTTGTTTATTGCCAGCTGCAACTGTCCATTAAAGCTAGTTTTACATTAATAACTTTCTGGATAAATGTACAAGTATATGAGCCTTACAAGGCTACACGCAGCTAATCACATCGAGAATATCTATGATGATCTATAGTGTATGCCAAGTGGAGTTCTAAATTTCCAAGTATGTTTCAGCCTGCACACACTTTGTTACATTGTTGATTTTTGTGCTTATGTGGTCTTACGGTTGTTGGTCTCCTTTTTCATGATACACTTGAGATGTTTTACAAGATCATAGAATTTTTCCTGCTACTGTTCTCCTACAAGAGAGAATAAACGACTGAATTCAATTACATATTTACATTTTGCAAAGAAAGTCTAAGGAACCAATAAAAGTGCAGTAACAAAAATTTAAGCAACATAAGTTGAAATTGATTGGTGCACAGTAAGAAAACAAGATTACATTTTTTTTAAAGTGGAACTTCAGAAATGTTTGGTTGAAGCATTTACTATTCCCTTCAGTCATCAGTGCCAAGAATTTATCACTTAGACCTTTGTCAAGAATACCTAATATGAATTTTGCTGTGGTTGTTAACAAACTATTGTCATTACTTCGCTATTTTGTATCATTTCAGCATAGTCGTGCTGTGTCTGTGGTGAAGTGAATGAACCAAATGCTATCTCTGCAGGTAGATACTTATAGACTGGCTGGTATATGAAAGCAAAGGAAGCATCATTTTTATTTATGTCTGTGAATGTGCAGCACTGTAGATGGTGGCTTTTGTGATAATACTTGTGGACTTCAAAAATATGCAACATACTTATGCAGGGTATTTTCAACTGACTTGTCTGGGGAATTAGTTCCTATTTTTCCCACATCTCGTAGCTATTCTACTGACACCTCCTCCCACAGACACAGAAGTTTGTGTATGCCATGTCATTACCTTTCCTTGTTTTGGTCATAAAAGCATTTATTCCCTCTGACAATCCTCTCTTATCCTCAGAATGTCTATCACAAATGAGGCATGAGAGCAAGAGTGAACTAACCCACATTTGTTGGCATGTTAAGTTACCTGCATGAAATGATGCCTATATGAAGTATAAAACCCTAAAAAGCCACACATTTAAATTCTGTATGGTACACGTAGATGACAGGCCAATTATGACTTTTTGTGCTGAACCTTTGACACATTTTCATGGAACAATAGTGGACTATGATTCATTAGTCCACTGCTGAATTGACAGCAGTTCCCTGAATCACCTCCAGCATTCACTATGCGGAGTCATGCCACAATGTTGCTATCACAATATTCGTGCAACTCCATATCGATTCCCGTTGGTTGGATGGGTGATAGGAGTTGAAATTACATTGATGAATCAAAACACACTACCTAAAACTATAGAGGAACAACTACAAGGTATGTTGTTAATTATTATTATTTGTGTTTGCTATTGCATTGTGTAGCAGTAATGTGAAAATATTGATTCCTGTACATTTGACATTGAACTTCACAGATATGTTTCAATCAGATGACAAAGTTGACTATCAAGAACATGATACAGAGCACCTTGATGTTAATCACGGTTTGGAAACGTCCTCAATACCAGAACCATCTGTATCCTCATCATCCCCTTATAATGTGAACAGTATGAAAGGCAAAAAGTGTTTGAGGAATGAGAAAGATTGGAAACAGAATGTAAGAAAACATAGTTGAGCCAAAGAGGAAGAATATGTAAATGGTAAGGGCAAGATTACACCTCTAAAAGAATGCCAAATGGGACCATGTTCTCGTATGAAGCAATACCACCTAAAGATAAGTGCAGACAGGCAGTGTAAAATATTTAATGATTATTATGGCTTGGTGAACATCGATTTGCAATTGGCCTTTCTATTTAACAGTATTTGTGTTTGTAAAACATCATGAACATACATCATATTCCTTTCTCGACGGGAAATTACCAGGAAATACTTTCTCCTTCATATTCATGGTAATGATTTACAAGTGTGCAAACCATTTTTTCAGAACAGATTGGCAGTATCTGCAAGACAAATAGACAGAATATTGAAGCAGAGAGGTGTTAACGCAACTGCTCCACTTGACCGACAAGGACGATGTGAATCTGCCAACAAAACACCAACAGATAAAATTGCTGAAGTGGAGTGTTTTGTTGACAAATTTCCAGTGTATGAAAGTCACTATGCCATACACAAATCTAGTAGAAAGTATTTGGCAGCACCTGATTTAAGTATCAGTATTGTGTATTCATTATATTGCAAAGAAACAGTGATCCCAGTATCTGATCATATATTTCACAAAACCTTCAATGAACATTTTAATTTATCTTTCCAACCACCTATTTCAGATTCATGTAAGAAATAAGATTCTTTCCAGAGCAAAATAATAGCCTTACCAAACACCAGTTCATTCATCTCGCAGGAAGACGGACATTTGAGGAGAGCCGTGCATGCACGTAAAGGCTTGCAGAATGATACTTTTCTTGCTAAATCAAATGATATAACATTTCACATGATGAAAACTTAGCCTACACCTGTATTGCCAACAAGGGTATGCTATTACAACAGGCAAATGTGGATCTATTGCCTCGGTATTCATAACACAGAATGAATATGTTCATATGTTTCTTTGGAACAAGTTGATAGATGTAGAGGTCCTGAACCATTTTGTGAAAGCTTCCTAGTTAATTATCTACTTGGATCAGTGCGGTGGTCAAAATAGGAATATTGAACTCTCCCTAATGTGCCAGTACATAGTTTCCAATCCAATTTACATAGTAAAATTGATCACAAATTGTTAGTCAATGGTTATTCATATTACCTTGTGATCAAGATTTTGGCTTGATTGAAGAACACGAGAAATATTTTAAAAATGTTTACAGAACACTAATGAGGTTATTAAGGCTGTTAAGAAGAAAAAGCCTTTCAAATTAGATCACATGTGTTAAGATAACTTTTTTTTTTTTTTAACAAAAATGCCTGAAAGGAGTATTACAAACTGCAAAATATGAGTTGATTAAACCAAAGTGGAGTGGTTAAGGATCCAGTGGCTACAATTTGTGGAAAATCTGCCTTTGATATACTTTTTAAATATTCCAATGAAACAGGTTATCTATTTAATAAAGTCGATGTGTCCAAGAGGACATCAGCTCTTATAAAGGAGTTGGAATGGTTGTATCCAGAAGGTAATGCAATGAGTGAACTGAAGAAGAAAGAGTTTCTGAGTCTACTGGACTTTATTCCACCAGTTCATGATATTTATAAGAACCTGAGGACAGCTGTTACAAAGCCTGCAAATATATTGTCCCTATCATACCTTGATAGTGAAGATTATGATGTGGAATAAAAGTTTGTGGAAACCTTTGTGCTGGTTGGAATTGCATTATTTCTTGACATTGTTCTTAAAGCTGTTCAATGATGTAAACGAAGTATACTGTAGATCCTATTCCTCTAAAATAGTACATAAAGAACAATAACCATTTGTAATCTCACTATTTTGTAGCTATTTCAATGAGTAAGTTGGATTTCGTTCCTCATTGTATTTACTTATTCATTTGTTTCATGTTAATTACTTTACTTCCTTTTCCAATGTGGATGTTTCATACTTGGACTGCAAAGTACAGAATCTGAAATACATCTGAATCTAAAAGTAAATGGAAATCCTTTTGTAAAAGTGGACTAACCTACATAAAAATCTGGAATTTTAAAGATGAAGATGTACTTTGGTTATATAATCCACTTATGAGACATACAATACTGCTAGAAGGTAAAGTTGTAACATAAAATCATGAGGTAAAGAACAGAATGTGTTCACTAAATCCAGTATCTTTCTATCTTGATCATCTCTGTTAGAGGAAGGTTGGGGTTAATTCACTATTGCTCTCAGTGCCTCAAATAGCATCCTGTAATGTTTGAAATTAGTTGTTGGAGATATGTCGGCATTGTAGGGTAGGAAGGGAAAATGTCCAATGCAGTTTAGTAATATGTTCTGAAATCCTCAAACTGCAGAGGCCAGGCATTGTGTTTAATCAGTCACCTGATTTTTTCTGGTGCAAGAGTTGCAGTAAGTGCTTCTGGAACGAATCTGTAGTTCATAGTGAGTTCAAATCTGCTTCAGAAGTAATGCTGCTGCCATTTTGGATTACATTAGTAAGTACAATATTCTCACAGTGATAGTTGCTGGTAGAACTTCGGGGTTTTAAGGCCGTGGTCCATGAAACTTTTCAGTCAGCAATGACTTTTGTGTTCCTTCAGCCTAGTTTCTACACTTCTTTTTGTGGTTCCAATATAAAGAAGTATAGCAACTAGGTTGAAGGAACACAAAAGTCTTTGCCGACTAGGAAAGACAGAAATAGGCTGTGGCAAAGCATGCTCTTCCATTTGGAAGTCATATAGTGAAGTTTTCCGAAACATCAGTTGTATCTAGAATGACGAATTATTATCCACAACAATACAGGGAAGCTATTGAAATATATAAACATAAGGAAAATTTTAACAGGAAAGAAGAAGCTATGAAACTCAGCGACATATGGATAGTAGCCTTAAAAGATCAACAGGTTTTTATCTCTGACCGATTGCAATCAATAGTGATGTTTTATCTCTGAGAAGGACTATCTCTGCTGATAACATGACAGCTTGGCCGTGCCCACTTTCCACAGAATATATGATGCTCTCAGACACCCAACTCATCAGTCGGCAAGACTCAGCGGACGTAAGAAGACCTCCGAAGATGTCCCGCGCAGCTCTGGATGAAACGTTAGGAAAAACTGTAAAGTTTTATTGACCACGGCCTTATAACCCGGAAGTTCTATCAGCAACTATGACATCTGGTCGTGAAAGCCTTCATTGCATGATTCTCACAGTGACACACAAAAACAGTGTTATGTCCTTAGAAGAAGTACAAAAAATAAAAAAAAGAAGTAGTTGCAATAATTTTGTCATTTGTGGAGATGAGTCTCATCGTTTTCTATTGGGCTCAAAATGGTGAGTCAAATTTTCATCACCCCAGACAAGAATATTTCTGCTTAGTCTCCAAAAATTGCAGCAACTATATTATTTGGCCACAATAACCTGATGATACATAGGATGTCTGTTGGGAGCTATGTCACACTGGTGGGGATGGATACAGCACAGCCTTCCAGAGTATGTATGTATGTATTTATTAGATGGGAGAAACGAGATGCAACTTAGGGATGGAGTGGGGAGGTGGGTGAGTGGAGGAAAATCAAATAAAATAAATGCGCGTGCATTCCCCCCCCCCCCCCCCCCCTTTTTCTTTTCTTTTTTGCATTGTGTTGTTTGCTTGTAGTTCACATTTTGTATTTTGAAGTGAGTGAAGTCTCTATTCCATCACTGTATTCGAGTACAACTGACAAAAGCAAAGTGAGAAGCATAATATGTTGTGGTGTGAGTAAAATAATAAACAATTTGCTGGAGTGCTGTGATGAAGCACAAAAACCAGCTGCAGTAACAACATCCTACCACTCCAGTCAGTACGAAAGCTGCCACTGGCACCAACAAAAATTATATAACACCTTGAGAGGATTAGAATTTCACAGGTATCATCCAAGTGAATCATCTGGTATGATCAGGCGGTAGTGCTACCTTATTAAAAAAAAAAAAAAAATTGTTCAGTTCTATGGGTTCCATGTTCGTATCTGTACTGAACAAAAGAAATCTCTTGTTAAAATGTGGTGTTATTGTTCTCTGGCGAGTTTCATCTTACTTATTAGGTGTTCTATCATTGGTTCCTCCTAAAGAATGATAGTGGCAAATGGTGGCTTAAACTACGGTCTGTAAGGGAAGAGGTACACGAGTGGGCACATCATCTCTGGCGACTCTAAAAAAAACTCTCAGATGACACACTTACTATACCTACGGACCACAAGACTTCTCGTTCGGACATAGCTCAATGTGAATCTTCACTTACTGACACGTCCAAGAGTTACGACGAGTGTCAATAACATACATTGTGAAACTTTTTATGCAAAATATTTAAAATTTTAAATGAGGCTATCAGTGCTATAGTGGCCCAACCCACGGCACACTGGTTTGTGGGACTGGCTACTGTAAGATATTGACGTTTTCAGAGTTGATGTGTAAGGTAGTGATTGCGGCGTATAGCAATGATTGTTGTATACATAGCATAGTATGGTGTCCGGTAATCGGCTATACGTAGAGTTAACCATAATAGCATTTTAGACCATTTTTTATGTGGGTTAGGCCACTATTGTTTCGGCGCACTTGGCTGTAATACACAAAACTTGTGGGATAGGCCGTTATTGCTTTGCACACTTTATTCAAACACTGGTCAAGATACACATGAGGTATTAATATTCATCATCCGTATCATCATTTACAGGGATAGTGTCACCACAAGGCTGTGCAGATGTCTTCAAGTTATGGTAATAACCATGGTACCCTGAGGGTACAACTTGAAGCAAGCTCATTAAATCGGTATTTTTCGACACGCTAATGGTGTGTCCACTGGGATAGAGCACGTCCAGAGTCTCAATTATTATCAACCCTCGTTTAGCAAAACTGACGTCGGCAAACAGGACATCTGGATCATTGGAGTACTTATAAAACATGATATGGCGACAGGATCCTTTATACTGAAGCTACTGAATATTGAACCATTGCACCCTCATATTTTGTGTCGACACTATATGGTTACGAATATTTCTCTCTAAATGTACTGTGGACTTGCAATCATTTCTTGTCATTGGTATAACGGTGAAGGGTTGTTGTTTTCATGCAGTGATAATGACAATCATCCAGTTAGAGGGTGTGTATATGTTTGGGTGAAATTTCCTGTTTTTAGCGATGATACTGAAGTCCTGGTCACATGGTAGGTATGAGTGCCCACTCATACCTAGAAATTTATGGTGGATTACTTCTGGTGTGAAATCTTCATGCAGAGCCATGTATTGACACAGTAAGGCCATTTTTATATTCCGATTTTGCCTGCCACATTGATCCAAGTACATAATCAGTCGCTATGTTTGGACATTATGTTTAATGTAATGCATGAGACACGATCCAATTTCTTGTGGTCCTTGGGATGCTTCGCCCTCACTCCATATATACATGGTAGCTTTTTTTGGTGCATACATAGGTGTATTCCAATGCAGTATGTCCGCGATTTCCATTTGTAGTAACAGATACCAGTCGTAAGTACCGGTGTCGGTAAAGTCTTCATCAAAACAAAGGCAATCAATGGTCGTATCATTGTTCTGATGCCTCCCTTCTGCTGCATCACGATTCATACCCGTCCGCGCGCTCTCGACCTTTTGTTGATGCAACTCTTTCACGTTCCCATTTACCCTTCTCTTCCGTGGTGTTGGCTGCAGCATGTTTGATGTTATAGAGGTCACATTTACGGCATGATTCATTTACAGATTAAATTTTGTATTAAATATCTGACCAAATAGGTAGTACGAGACCGGATCATCATGCTCGGATTTATATAAATTGTATAACTTCCCCATACTCAGGTCTGGTGACAAATATTTCCAATCCACTGTTTCATTTATTCATGCATAATGGCTCTGATATGCAGGGAACCGTTTTATGACGTTCTCTACTGCAACCGTCTTTGCTACTGAAGTTTTGTTTTTAACAGGGCATGCTCCTCGCTTGTCGATTGGTGGGGTCTGCTGCTGCACTTTCTACGAAAGAACCCTTGTAATCCTACCGTCTGATATCTACAAAATGTTCTTAATGAACGTTTTACACACCTTCACGTCCACTCCCTCTTCATTAGGTAAATCGTATAGGCGTGTGGTACCTCGTCATGACTCTGTAGTACCAGAGGAATACATGCGTGCCATAGGGACTACCTTCACCATAGCAAAACTGTATGCCGACTGCAAGTCGAAACTACCTAATGCATAGAACGAGTCAAATATATGTTTCTGGTGTCCAGGTGAAAACTGTCGACCACATTCCTTCTTAAACGTGCATGCTCCGAGCACGAGACATTTCTTTGGCACTACATTTCCCTTCACGTTAATGTATTCTTCCCCTTCCGAATGTTCCGTGCCCAAAAGTGTGTATTCCGGACCAATTTCCTTCCTCATTGCGGTGCAATTATGGCACCAGTACTACGATCCCCCTCCGATACATTCATGGTAGACGAAGTGGCTGTGGTATCCTTCGATGTACTGGGTAGATTGGTCTCGGCTAACATGACACGTAACTCATCCGCTGTGCCAGTTGCACTTTGGATAATTGGCCAGGTGGACATTCTATGTGTGAGGCATCAGTAGTAGTGTCCGATCCAAACAGGCCTGAAATGGAAATGTTCCGTATCTGCACCGATGTCCATATTGAATCATATGAGTCCAATGAGGAAACATAACATCATCCTTACCTCGCAGTGCAGCTTTGACGTCGTCACCAGGGCTACTGCACATGTCGTTTGGTGCTACACAAACTAATGACTGTTCAGCGATGTGTAGTTCACAATACTGTGAGTGTACACTGCAGCTGCGTCCTCCTCCGGCCCTCACGTGCTGTATGATGTATGGTTTGCTGCCCCACCAGCCTACTCGCTATGGATACACGACGCAATTGTGGCCTATGTGGCATAGGCCACTATTGCACCCTGTATCGTATTGCACTGCATGGTGCATAAAAAACATCTGACACTGCCATATCATCCATGGTGTCCGAATACAAGTCTGGCAATTGGACGTAATGGTAGGGCATAAAGTTATGTTCTGTGTGAATATCTTATTTTTTCAAAAAATGTGGGTTAGGTCACTATTGTGCTGATAGCCTGAAATTATATACCTATTTAACACATTGACTGCCATGTGGCCAGCGGCGGCCACAGCAATGTCTTACGCCCTATATCATGTGGCTGGCGGCGGACACAAGCCCCATTCTGTTCAGTGTGGTATAGCATTGGTTTGCATGTTTCTAATACAAACACAGATATGTGAAACACACACTGTGGCTCAACTTGGCCTTAAGACAATCTTGGAATGATGTGTGTATCAATTTAGCCCTGGTCGCCATGCCTGGCTTGGCCCAGTGTGGAAGTGAAACATCCATCACTTAGCGTGCGACAGCCAACGCGTTAATTACATTCTTATTTAATACTATTTTTGCATAATTTAATATCTTATTTTAAAGGTTGCACATCCTTTGTAGCAACCAATGTCTTTGTTAATGTGTGCAAGAAAGTTGTAGCTTGTGTTACGCACACCATGCTTCGACCTAGTTGTGTTGAAATACCGAACACTGACAATATGCAAACACTGAGTGTGCAAGCACTGTGAAGGAGGCAGGTTTATCCTTCCCTCCCTTTTACAGGCTGTAGTTCTCCTTTGATTACACTTGTGGCTGAGTAGTAATGATCAATTTCCTTTTAACAGCAAAATAATTAAAACTAATCAGTTCTTTGTCATTTTTGGCGAGAGTATCAATGTTTCAACATATTTAATTTTACCCTATTTGAATTATTTTGAGACTTCATACTGCATTTTTTACTGGTGTCCTCATATGGTAAAATGAAACATGTCTTATGTTTGGAAGTGCAATAGTTCATACAAATAAAAAAAAAAAACAAGCAATTCAAAACATGTTAAGTACTGGTACTTTGAAGTATTGAGTAAGTGTTCAGAATTTCCAATGACTCAATGGGCCATATGAATAATGAATAAGAACTATAATATGCTTCAGAGAAGATTGTCAGAGAAAAAGAACGTTCTGAGTAGGTTCTCAATTTTGTATGAACAAAAACCCATTTCTTTTTCTCCGTTTGGTAAACCTTTTGCTGTTTCCAGACTAATTCTTTCTCAATGAAGTGGATTTATCGCTGCTTGAATTTCATTTTCTTTCCAGTTTGCAATATAATCAATAAATCAGAGGTGGTGTTAGAAATGTTTGCAATAAATGCATATGACGCTTACAAGTGTCAGACAGCTTGCAGCATTTATCACATTATTGGCATGCAGCTAAAGTGTACTTGTATTTCTATATCTAGCATCACCTCTTGTGCAGACGTTATATTTGCTTTCAATATTACAAGTTTTGCAGGGGTATGATTTCAGTTCTCGGCGCACGTGCGCTTACAGACGTTCGCCTAGAGCGTTAGCGACCCGCACTTGTGCCGCAACGAACGTGTTAAATAAGCCAACTGATTTGGGTAGAATGAACAAGAGCAGTACAAAAATACTTCAGTATCTTTTATTGCAGGAATATTTATTGTGAGATACAGCTTGAAGTCCTGGTATGCCCTTTATTTGGAATTAACTTTGTGTTATTACAAGATGATATGGGTGTAAAGAGCCCTAATAGTATCTGCAACTTCACCTCATTTACCTTGGCTACCAAGTTATTTAGTATTTACTGGGGGGGGGGGGGGGGGGGGGAACCACTTACAGCCTGTGCGTTCAGCTAGTAAAATTTTGTTGTAAATGCTCAATGTCTTGATTAACAAATTATTAGTGAATCAAAGTCCAACTACGCTGTGCCTCCACACTTCAAATTCTTTTGCCACTAAGGCTAACAGACTTCGTTTCCTTTTTTTATTTTTATTTTTTTTATTTTTTAGATTCCAATGTAAGTGAAAGTCATGTTAAAATAACTCTTCACACAAACATTTTTGTTAATTTTCAGTTGTCTTATTGCATGTGATTCTACAGAACTTCCAAGTGAATCAATCTCATTAACAACAATCTTAATCTTTTGTTAAAATTATTATGTACACAGAGTTTATACACAAAAACAGATTACATATTTGTTTGTGTGGATTTTCTCTCCCTTCTCCTAGCATCCACTGTGCAGCGACCAACTGCTCCTCATATCTGCAACAAAGATATTCTCGCAGTAGCTACTTCAATGTTAGGCCACTCATATGCAAATTAAAGCCTTGATAAACTCAGGTCGATCATGAAGGAGAATGTAGTTATTTTGTAACGCTACAACTTTAGGCCTTATTAATAGACCCTGTTTATAAAACAGTATTTTGCTAAGTAGCTGTTTCGAACTGTAAATATGCACTCCAAACAAACGGGTGAAACACACAGTTGAATCCACTTTTGTTTCATTTCTACGTCAGTAATGAAAAAAAAAACTGACATCACTTTTGTCATTGTATAAAATGCTCTGTACATCACATTTATGATTGTGAAGGAAGCGACTAGTCAGCAAAATGTTTTTATTTGCATTCCTCTTATTTCTTCACACCACTACCCTACATATAAAGGAACTTTTTTTTCTAAGGCCGGTATTACACTATCAAATTATTTGTCAAAGAATTGGACAAAGAAAAATTGGACGTAGTGTAATGGGAACATCGTCCAATATTTCATCCAATCTCGGCCTCGGCCTAGATTTGATCAAAGAAAT
This sequence comes from Locusta migratoria, assembly GCA_026315105.1. Lineage (NCBI taxonomy): Eukaryota > Metazoa > Arthropoda > Insecta > Orthoptera > Acrididae > Locusta > Locusta migratoria. The sequence goes on from CM048746.1 coordinate 349,690,837, forward strand.
CGCCCGTCTTCTGTTTCCTGCAGTGAGAAATGTGACCGCTTGGAGCGCTAGTAGTATACAGCTTCCTTGCCACTACAGCTGTTTTATTTGGAGGTTAAATATCTGTCATTACTTGGACATAACGTTCGTATTCGTAAACATGGCTAGTAGTGGAATGTTTGTGTAGTGTTTTCTAGCAACAACAAAATTTTAAAAAATCAGATAGGGTGTTGTATAACAGGTGACAAGGCCAATTCAAACTGTCCGTCACGTCAATTCGCGTAGCCCAATACCCAGCGGCAAAAGTGAGGTTGAGTTACAATCCGCGATGTAAAAAAGTCGTCATATACTATCGGAATTGAAGAAGTAATACCCCTAAATCTTAATACGGCCGAAGCAGATTTTAGAATGTATGAATTTGGTAACGTGGTGTGCTAAGTTCTGGAAAATGAAACAACTTTCAAAACATCGACATCTGTTTGCAAGCGAATCTATGTACATATAAATATGTCAGCCAATTTTTGTAAGGAAATAAATAGAGCCTATTTACTTTATCAGCGATGTTTCCCCCCTTACATTGTTAATAACGTCATAAACCATTTAGATTATCCTCTTTGTCAGTGCTCACATTTTCCATTTAAAACGTTATTTAATGAAACTTGCTTTATCAACTTAACAATCTTATTCGTATACACTGTTTGAGTCAGTCTTTTTGTTACTCTATTGCAAACTGTGAAGGATGAAGAGCGACAAAATAATTGGCAGTGAACGGCCTGGCTGTTCTGCCGACGGCATAAAAAAGGAAAAATCCTCCTGGTACCGTAACAAATTTTATTTATATCGCTCTGACACCCATGGTTTCATCCAAGTGCGTTTCCTTTTCTTTTTTCCCTCTTTCTCGTCTAAATGCAGACACAACGCAACTGTAGTATAAGCAATAGCTGAGCATTACACCGCCATTTTGAAGCAAATTTGACAAAATATTGGATGACAGTGTAATACCCCCTTTTGCGTTTCACACAATTTCTTTGTCATAAAATATGACCAATATTTCATCCAATTTTTTCATCCAATTCTTTGTCCAATAATTTGATAGTGTAATACCGGCCTAAGCAACACAAAGTTTGCCATTTTTTATAATAAACTACAGCAAATCTTAACTTTAATAGAAGTTACTCGGCACGAAGGATGCTAGAGAGCTCACTTCACAAAACGATGTTCTCTTCTCATAAGAAACTTCTCACCCTTAAACATAAGAAATCTGAAAGTTTTCTGTTGTGAGCAACTCCACCCTTTTATTCACACTGAGAACATACTTTAAGTATATTCTCTAACTATTCATGGAAACCAAAGTATGTACTCTGGAATTCAGTGTATAGATTCTCCATTTTATTCACGTGGCCCAATATGTTATTGAACAGTTTAATCAGAGTTAGTCTTTTATATTTCTATTGCATCATTATTAGGTTATCTATTGTGTAAATCAGTCTCTAGGACCACCTAAAGACAACACACAGATGTTGCAGAAGGGGAGACGGGGGGGGGGGGGGGTTGACAATTGTTGATGCTGAAATTTCACTATTTTGAACAGGTTAACATGTTCGCTGTGACTGACTCTCATAAACATTTCCATGATCAACACGCCAGAGCTGCTGACACTTAAGCGGCATGTCCGCCAGCAGAGTTTCAGTTTAGTTTGTTCGACTATGCACTCTTGTTAGTACAAGCCACCTAAAAAATCACGTAATGTTTTCCTGTCTGCAGTTGTGTGTTTTCGTCTTAGTGGTTTGCTATAAAAATATTGCCTATATACCTTGCAAACTTATTTGTTATATGGACCGTGTTATGCATCACAAGACCAAGCACCGTTACTTTATATTTCTGATGCGAGTGCAATTATTGCTATTTAGTAGTTATGTACAGTGAGATTTCACTGCTAAGTGAAAGTACACTAACTCCTTTTGTACAAAAAGTCGAGAAACGTTCATAAATAAATGTATTTTAAGAACATGTAGAATTTAGGTTCCATTATGTCAGTTATGACATACGACACTGATGCATAACATCGTCCTTATGGGATTGGGTTTCCATAGCACCACATTATAGACTAGCCTGTATCCTTTTTCTCTGTTTGATAAACATTTTGGTGTGTTTCAGGCTAACTTTTTTTCTCAATGAAACAGGTTAATCGCATCATTTGCAATAAAATCAGTAAATCAGAGGCGTTTTTAGAATTGTTAGTGATTAATGCATATGGCGCTTATAAGCGTCAGACGGCTTGCAGCATTTATCACATAATCAGCATTGCAGCTAAAGTGTACTTTTATTTCTATATCTAGCACCACCTCTTGTGCAGACGTTATATTTGCTTTCTATGTTACAGATTTTGTAGGGTATGATTTCAGCTCTCAGTGCACGTGCACTTTCCAGCGTCCACCTAGAGTGTTAGCAGACCACACAGGTGGCCGCAGCAAACGTGTTAAAAGAGAAAACAACCTGTAGTGGACTTGTGATTAATGATAACATTTTATGTTAAGAGGAACACAAAATCAAGTGATGAAAAGCTGTCAAATGTTGATTGCAACTATCAAATTAACTGGAGTGTTAATCCTGTGGTGGAACCTACCACGATTTCTAATAAAAATTAACCAATGTCACAAGCTGCAGCTTGCAAAGCTAATATGGTTTTGTAATGCCTATAATTCTGTGATATTGCCTGCACTTTCCAATCACTGAAAAATTCAGGTTGATGGACACTGCACTTTATTTCTGGTACCCATTTCTAGAGAAACTCCTAGGATACTTTTGGAGACCGAAAGCCTGGAGATTTTTTCAGTTGCAATTGCTTTTTCCCAGTTGAAAATATTCTTTCCCCTGGATGAGAAATAGTGCTTGGAACCAATTTTCACTATAAAATACCTGCACTTGGTTTGAAAAAGTGTTCTGTTACAATGAAGCTCTTGAAATCTAAAAATTTGTCGTCTCTAACAAAATCAGAGCCTACAAATGTTAATCAACATATGATAAAAATTATCAGGCACAATTTAAAATTTGTATGATATCTGTAAATGACAACCAATGAAACCAAAAAGTTGTCCCCCATGTGTTTATAATTTTTATGGACATGGTTGATGGCTGTCTATAAAAATCTTTTTCCTGCTAATTGGTTGACACCGCAACATTTAATCTCCCACATACATCAAACCAATACATCAAAGTTTGAAGTGTTATGTTTTGAAAGAGTACAACAGTCTACAACTTAAGAAATCCCATCACTTTTTCACTCTTAACAATATAATTTGAAAAGAAAAAGTCAAAATTACAAAATGTATCAAAACAATGAAAAAATCCCCAGAATCCTTAAATTTGTAATTTCCAGATGAAAGACTTCATGTTTTCACTCTATGAATTATGACCAAGAACATGATACTGGTTTTGTTAACTTTGTACAAAAAGAAATTACAAAGTGGCTGTCATTACACCATAATGACTGACTCAGTTCACTACTTTACAGATGGTTGTGCTGGGCAGTACAAAAATAGAAACAGTTTAAAAAATTTGACTGAACACTTTAATTTGAGGGGACAACACTTTTTTTGCAACAAGTCATGGGAAGTCAATTTGTGATGGACTAGGAGGAATATTAAATGAATTTAAAGAAAAGCCAGTCTACAGATTTCAGACGAAGAACAAATAATGACAGCAATATATAAGTGTACAAGTTTTGTGAAAAAAAATATTGAAAACATTTTCACTTTATTGACAAAAAAGAAGCTGATTTGCTATGGTTAAAACTACAAAAAAGTTTTTCAGCGACCCAAACCATTCCTGGAACAAGAAGTTTTAATAACTTCAAACCACTTCCAACAATCTATTTTGAAATTAGGACTACAGATAGTGTAAAACCCTCCTTAAGTCTTTTCTTTCCATTCTTATTCTGATTGGGTTAGTGTTGAACCATCCATAAATAGCTATGTGGCTGCAAATTACGATGGTAACTGGTACTTTGGACTAATAAAAATATTCAATGATGATGATGCAGAAATTCAATTTTTACATCCTTCAGAACCAGCTGCATCATTTTATCGGCCTGAAAGAAGATTCTTGCATAGTGCCTTTGGAGCACACACTGTAGTAGATGCACCTCAAGTGGCACTGGAAGAATGTATTACTACAAGAAAGACTATCAAAAGAACTGAAAGCTCTTGAAGTGGAAAAACAGTTTGAATCAGCATTAATGTTTATTAAAAAGACAAGATTGCTCAAATTCAATGTTTCAAGCAATCAGTTGGGTCACAAGTGTCTTGAGTACACTATCTGTACATAATTGTAATGTAATCTACTATAATTAATAAACATGTTTAAAAGCCATAATTTTTTTTTATCAAGTAGCCTATATGTTTAAGAGTAAATTAAATTTGAGCATTCTATCAGTTCTGAGACTCTATAGATATTTCAATTCTTATAAAACAAAACATCCATTAAAAAAGAATATATATAATTTTAATAGTATCATTTTTATCTTCAAATATGTATTATAAAGTTGCTGCAAAAATTCATGATTTTATCTAAAAGATTTTTCAAGATAAGCAATTTTAAAGTTTTGAAATACAAATTAAATTTACCATTTCCGAAGGTTCAGAAAACACAAAACATAAAAACTTTAAAAATTTATTAAAAACTATAAAGAGATACAGCAAAAATTTCAGGTGTTGTCAGGATGGTATTTACAACCATTTGAGCCAAATTTCATGAAAATCTAAGGTGGTGGGTGTAAAATTTATTTTTTTATTGGGTGATTTGATATGGAATGAACCAATATCTAAGTATGCTGAACTTCTGCTAGCCAATTAACAAGTAGTCTTATTTGGGCATCTGCTGCTATGACTCTTTGCAGCATCTGACCATCTCGCTTCTAGCAGGGGTTTGTTATGTAAAGGATGAAAATGGTAGGTATGGGAGATCACACAAATTGGATAATTCAGTTGTGATAAGTGGTCATCATATTCTGAAACTTGACATTGAAAGGTGAGGTAGCTTGATGCACATAAAATGGATAAACCCTCACAATTGGGAACTGAACCTAACACTGAAAAGTCTTGTTGCAGCACAAGATACATACGTGAACAAATATTTAATCCTATTATTGGCAATGTTGCTGGCAAACATCAAAATTATGGACGGTTTTCTGCAAACATGTTTCAAGTTTTGCCCTGAATGAGAAATAGTGCTTGGAACCAACATTTAATCTCCCATATACATCAAAGTTTAAAGTGTTATGTTTTGAAAGAGTACAACAGTCTACAACTTAAGAAATCCCATCACTTTTTCACTCTTAACAATATAATTTGAAAAGAAAAAGTTAAAATTACAAAACGTATCAAAACAATGAAAAAATCCCCAGAATCCTTAAATTTGTAATTCCCAGATGAAAGACTTCATGTTTTCACTCTATCTCCCAGCTGTCCCAGGGCAAAAACAGTCTTATGTACACATACAGCTTTAAGGAGCTGCTCAACCAATTAGCAGGAAAAAGATTTTTATAGACAGCCATCAACCATGCCCATAAAAATTATAAACACATGGGGGACAACTTTTTGGTTTCATTGGTTGTCATTTACAGATATCATACAAATTTTAAATTGTGCCTGATAATTTTTATCATATGTTGATTAACATTTGTAGGCTCTGATTTTGTTACCACGAGAAAAAATTTTTAGATTTCAAGAGCTTCACTGTAACAGAACACTTTTTCAAACCACAAGTGCAGATATTTTATAGTGAAAATTCAATAGGCTTTTGCAAATTAAACTGTTGCTTTTTCTTACAACTATTCTTGTTACAGAATGAAATAGTGATTTGAAACATCTATGTAAGAACTCTGTGGTATGGGACTGGAAACTTTGGTATTCATATTTCAACTATTGCTTATACTATTCTTTCATTAATCCCACATCAAAGTAAGTTTGCGTCTTTTGTGAATATTCGGCAGGTTGTGCAAAATTTCAAGTTTTGTATTGGTCGCAGTGGTCCAGTTTTCATTACAACACCATAATTTTTAATGGGAGTTGTCAACAGTAATCGTTAGAAGAAAAATTTTGGTCAATTTCCAAGTTTTCATCTGTAAGTACCAACCCAAAACTGAATTTTATTCTGTTTTGATAATGCCGTACCTTCAACGCATAGTTAAAAAATTTAATTTTGGTATTTATTGCTCCAGGAAAGAATTTGACACTAATGTTCTCTGAAGCAGTTGTGTCAGTCATGGGACTATCAAACAGAATGGGATGTACACATTTCAAACAGTTGGCAATTTACCATCTCATCACCTATGACTAAGAGCACACTGCAAGAAATGTCAAAAGGCACAGAGTGAGTGAGTGTGTTTTTGTCTTAGAAGCAGCAACTACAGAAAGAATGTTTCTTTCTGCCTTTACAATTTCAATTGCATTAAGACTTTCCTTTTGAATTCAAGTACTATTGGCGAAATTTTCACTGCTAGGGTTTTGTGCAAATTGAGGAACTTTAAAATTACCGCACATACAGGTTATTAGAAGATAATTTTGATGGACAAAACAATTATGTATTTGAATGTCATATACATAAAAGAAAAATTTTAACCAAAAAATAAGATTTCTGCTTGACAAGCAGTAATAATTATTTGCTCCTGGACATGATGTACATCTGATGACATAATGTAACAAAAATTTATCTTAAACTTTTAGAACATTTACTCTACAAAAACACAAATACAAATAAAAATTAAATCAATGTATTTAGAACACACTTACACCTTAAAAGTTTAACAGTGTCTGGCAACATTTTAATTATAAATGTTACTAGTTTAGTATCACATTAAACACAACATTCTTAAGTAGTGTAAGCAGCGAGCGCACATGGCGAGTCAAGAATTTATCACAGAAAAATGTCGAATATAGTCAGTTCGAATACATTGAAAGATGATAGACAAGAGCCTGTTTCAAACTGTTTCACTTTACAACACTTGAAATTAATTTTAAAGTGGAGGAGAAACAGAAACTTAAACTAACTTCAATGCATTGTAGGCTTTAGTGTGCAAGTGCACACAAGATTTCGAACAGAAAAAATTACAACCATCCATGCAGCAAAGAAAAATGAATGCAAATTCGAACTATCACCAAATAAATATACAAAACTAAACACCTCCTCCTGGATTGTACTGTCACCGTGACTGAGTAAAACTTCTTGTTACCTGACATTCTAATCCACTTACTAATTAAAGTTGAGATTTCTTACAAGCACCACTTATCCATCCATCTTTTGAAAACTTTTTTTTACAAAAATACAAGTGTTGTTAGCAAAGCTCCCAACTATCAAAGAAAATTTCTTATTTCCCCACAAATTCACAATACTTTTATAATTTTTATTTCATCATTAGAACTGACCTCTCACTGAAATATTCTGAATTGTGTACTTTAATGACCCTCAACAGTGAACACTTTTCTGTCCTGTTAACATTGAGGTACATCAATGATTTTTTTAGTTACAGAAAAAATGAAATTAAAAATAATTTTATAAGTTGTCAGTTCTTAATTAAAGGCAATCAATGCTAGAGTCTTTAATATAACAGAATGTTCAGGTATTCAACAATGAAACAAATTTCTTTCTGCAGTCTTTTTTAAATGCGTAATATCATCTTACTGACTGCTTCATTGCAGACTGCTGAGCCACCTCTGGCTTCAAAAACGATTGAGTCTTCAGTTTCAGTTACCTGAAAGAATGCAATACAACATTGAAAATTATTGGACACTGAACAAATATATGGAAATTTAGTGAACAAAATACATCACCAGCACAAAATCTCTACAGATGTAAGACAGACTGTGTGAAGTAACAAATTAGTACTTACTCTGAACAGTAACAGCTCTGGGTGGTGTACTGTTTGCAACTGGAGCTGGTGGTTGTTGCAAATTTGCCGAGCTGTTTCTGTTGCGGTTATTGCCTAGAAATCCAGATCCTTGGCCCCTGAAGTTGTTGCGGTACTGCCCTCTGTAACCACCTCTGTTGTAATAACCACGACCTCTAAATCCACCCCGGCGCGCTGATGCTACTCCAAAGGTTTCAGAGTTCAGTTTGCGTTCTGTCCTCCAATCAGTTCTTTGTGAACGCCTGAAAATTTTTTTTTTCAAATTTAGAGGAAGTTTTAGTTTCCAATTATTTTAACTATCAAACAATTTGTTTTAAGTTCAAGAGGCAATTGACAATTTCATATATTAAGAAAATAATGACTCCCTGAGCCTTACTGAAGGTGGGTTGTTTTGGACCAGAGTGATTTGTTTTGGACCAGAGTGATTTGTTTTGGACCAGAGTGATTTGTTTTGGACCAGAGTGATTTGTTTTGGACCAGAGTGATTTGTTTTGGACCAGAGTGATTTGTTTTGGACCAGAGTGATTTGTTTTGGACCAGAGTGATTTGTTTTGGACCAGAGTGATTTGTTTTGGACCAGAGTGATTTGTTTTGGACCAGAGTGATTTGTTTTGGACCAGAGTGATTTGTTTTGGACCAGAGTGATTTGTTTTGGACCAGAGTGATTTGTTTTGGACCAGAGTGATTTGTTTTGGACCAGAGTGATTTGTTTTGGACCAGAGTGATTTGTTTTGGACCAGAGTGATTTGTTTTGGACCAGAGTGATTTGTTTTGGACCAGAGTGATTTGTTTTGGACCAGAGTGATTTGTTTTGGACCAGAGTGATTTGTTTTGGACCAGAGTGATTTGTTTTGGACCAGAGTGATTTGTTTTGGACCAGAGTGATTTGTTTTGGACCAGAGTGATTTGTTTTGGACCAGAGTGATTTGTTTTGGACCAGAGTGATTTGTTTTGGAGGCTTGGTTTGATGATGGAAGACAGAACTATTAGAACAGTCCCTCCTACCTGGAACATTGAATTCAGCAATCTACATACAAAATGCTTATAATTCAAAACACAGGGGAAGAAAGCCTCCATGTCCATCAAGAGCCACTGAAGTGTAGAGAAAGGAGCCAAGAAAAGAAAGGAGCATATAGGGAGCAATCCATGTCCCCATGAAAGCAATTTGGGAGGGGGGGGGACATCCTGTATCAGATGCATCCCAACTAGAAATACCCACCAAGACAGGGCAAGCAGAGCACAGGGAAACAGAAGAACATATATTGGGGGTAAGGGAGAGAGAGGAGTCGTCAGGAAGTAAGGAAAGGGCCAGGACATACCACCAGGGCCAATGAAGGTAGAGGAAATAGAGAGCCAACAGCTTGTTTTCCCAGCTCTTGCATTTGGAATTAAGATTGAGGCACCAACCCTCACAAATAAAACATAAAATAAAGCCAGCCACTGAGGCTTCATTTGTTAGCATCTGTGTAGCAAGTTAGGAAGATGAATCTGCCACAGAAGGGCTTTTGTTAGGTCAGTCTAACAAAATGTGTAACTGGAAACTTGGGTGTATGGCTACTCGCAATGGAGTACATGGCGAGTATGGCCAATACACAGCTGGCAAAGGGCAATGTCATTTTTGGGCAGACCTCCAGGTAAGCTAAAATTTATCACCCAAATTTACTCAATGAGGTCTAAGAAACATTCCATGGCCAGATCGTTACAACCTGAAAACTTAGTATTGATCAAAAGTCTGGTTCAAGAATATCTGGTCTGACCATTCTGCTTGATAATTGTGTAGTTGGCCAGCCCACCTGGAAGTTCATTTTTCAGGATTGACAGTGACATGTGGTGGAAACCAAGACCATGAAGCATGAAGGAAATACTTGATAGCCACAACCAAGGGATTGTGTAGGTAACATTGGATGAAGACCTTTGAAACTGCTGAGTTGCCTCAGATGAAATACTGACTTCTGAAGGAACAGGTAAGGTCAAGAGCGCAATAGGTGATTACGAACTCTGCAATGGAAACACCTCGGCCATATGGCCACAAGCCAAATTCAGTGTGACCTGTGTGAAATCTAAGCAAAGCCATCATCACTGACAGACTGAGCCACCAGGTTAGACTATTAATGAACTCCAGAACACACTTAGAAGGGAGAAAAATGGACAACAGGGAACTGCAGAGTGAACGAAGTTTATCAGAGGTTCCGATAAATCAACATAACTGTGGCCAGGGATCAATCGTGAAGATCCATGTGAGCAGGTCAGAAAAGGGTGATAAGCAGAATAAATTGGATTGGGTGATTGGCTGTAGATTGTGATCTTAACTTTTTGGGTAATAGTTGAGGGTAGCAGATCACTGTTTAGAAAGAGTTAATAGCTCACATGGCCCAATAAGCAGCTTTGATGCTTCCTTAACAAGGTTTGGACACAATGGAATAAACCCCATGGATACCTTATTTTGATTTTGCCTCAGAATGTAGGATTTTTACATGGAACATGGCTCTCACAATATTACTAATATAATGCAAAATTAATTTTTTTTATGTTGTAGCAACATACTAAGTAGACTTGTGTTTGTCCGAAGACTAGCTGTTTAAGTAGTGAATCGACAATTTATTCCTCCACAGTTCCCACTCAGTGTAGCAATGTGATGTGGCAGGAATGGCCCAAATGCTGAAGGACTACCAAAAGGCCAATTATGTGGCCAGTCCTGCTGGATGTGATGTCATGAGCTACTTAACTTCACTGTGACTGATCCAGTATCATTTGGAGTGAGGAATCACGTAAAATCCTGTATCAATCTGATAGATAGTATTACCTGTTATGGGTAGTGCCAACAGTGAAATAATTAGTGTTTTCATGGGTTCAGGTATGGCTTATCTATTGTGCTTTGGAGACAGATGCAGAAGGATATGAACCTAGTTTCTAGCTTGTGCTTTTCTTACCTGGGAAATTAAACAGTATTTTTGTAGATATTTTCACACCAGGAATGTTCCCCATAAAATAGAGCTCGTTTAACTTACCAAAAACGCGTGCAGAATAAATTGGACTGGGTGCGCACGCATGCTCTGTGTGTGTGTGTGTGTGTGTGTGTGTGTGTGTGTGTGTGTGTGTAATATACTAATCCATCACTTAAGGTGAAGTGGGGGGGGGGGGGGGATTTTAAGACCCTTAGATAGTGTAAAGGATGAGTTCCACTGGTGTATATTGGCAGATGGTTGCAAGCATATATAAGTAATGTTTTCTCTAGATGTGGTCTATCTAGCCTTCTTTAAACAGGACAAAAGCCTACACTTTTGTTTTAAGCAAAAGTAAAACTGACATGGTCACACAATGTGCCAGTCTTTTTTCATTGTCAATAGTGTCATAATTGGAATTCATGGTGGATAATCCTTTCACTTATTTAAAAATAAAGGCATGATTACTGAACAATTTTTCAGTGACCTTGGCAGTGTGTTTACTTTCTTGTAAATGAAGTTACAGCCTCGCCTTCAGTGCAGTTTTATGCAACCACATATCTAAATGTCTGCCACTTGAAAAGCTGCATTTTTATTTCTGAATTTTTTGTGCTTTTGAATTTTGCTTGCAGAGAAATATATCTATGTTCGAAGATGTTAGGTCTCTTGACAATAGGCAACTACATTGTTATCCCATCTATGTTATACACACTTTCACTGTGCATAGTTGATGCAGCATTGGAGAATGAAATGCATGGATTTGTTTGGGAATACCTCAAATTGCAACTTGTTCTTACGTACTTATTCAAAATAGTGTTTCACCAAATCATTTACAAAACCAGTAATGAAAAAATGTTACATTTTAAGCACTGGAAATAGTTTGAACTAACTAAAAATCGTTACCCTAGATCCCGTTTGCTTAAAAAAGAAATAAATGGAATTATTTTACTTTTTCAGGCCCTACATATAACATTTAACATTTTTAAAGATTTCCATGTGTAGACTTCAGAGCCTGGACTGGTAAAAGAGACACCATCATGAAAACAATTCTGCTCTCTCCAGCTTTGCAAAATCTTTGTGAAAAAACTAAGCCTTATTAGCCAGAAATCTTCCCACCATGCACTTAACAGATCTATTGAGATGATTTTAGGTGTAATGTCCCCGTTCTGTGCCACAGCTACCTTTCATCAACTCTACTCTTTCCATTGGGGGTCTCTACTACTATTGGATTTTTATTGTAGAGCATCTACTTTCACCTGTATTTGACACTATAACAATGCCATGGGCATATGGGACTGTCCTCTCTCACTTATTTGCTGTTTTGAGAGGCGAGTAATCTACGCAGCATTTCACCTGCACTCCTAATTCATCCCGTTTGTGTCAGTAATATGTTTTTACCATATGGTGTATAATTTACAGTATGAAAATGGCCACGGCTACAAAAAGAACAGACACGTCCGTGAGAAAACCAAAAGTTCATAATATAGTGACGAATTAATTTTGTGCACAAATGGGATTTTTTTTTTTTACCCAGGATCGTCTGTTGTGTAGTCTAATACCACAAGCATAGAACAAATTGTCTTCTGCAAGCTGTTTTCTTAGTGTGGCACATCACACATTTTGATCAGTTTTTATTTTGCCCAGTTTCTTCATAGTTCCATATACAGTAAAACCCCTTTTTAACGAATCTCAGGGGACCGAAATATTTATTCCTTAAATAGGGGTTTTCCTTAAATGGGGGTTTTGCCTAGGTACACAGGAGGAGTGACTCAGAGACATAATTCAAGCATGTGTAGGTGTTATAGGCGCTATTTAATTACTAACATACCAGTAATCTGCTACAATTTTAAATACATCACACTTTCTGCAGAAAAAAATATTTTTTATTAAATCGAAAAGAGATGACCATTTTGTTTTCCCAGCATACTGTAAAGATCAAAGTTATCACTATGTGGTTCATGTTTGTTTTTATTGGCTCAGCTACTTTAAAAGAGCTGACTACAGGTGCAAAAATTGGTGCCGTACATCAGACTTAAAAAACACTATACTTGAGAACCGACTGATACTCAATGTACTTCTTCTAAAGTTCTCCAGCGCATTCTTTTCTGCAGAATATGCAATCAGTAATTTTTACTAATGCATAAATTTCAAAATTTTCGTCATCGCCTTCCCCCTGGTTCGAGGTATAAATACCTTTTCAACAACCTGTACCTTCTTCAAAATTATTTCCATTGTTAATTCGTCAAAAAGATTTTCTAAAAATAGTGATCTATAGGGAGTTTGGGCACACGACAAACAGGTCTTTAGCGCTTCTACAAATATGTTAAGATTTTCGATTATGCTGTTACGCCGGTAACTACAACAACACAGCTTTTCTTTTTGCAAGCTAAAGGAGCAGCAATAAAATTACAGTCTAAATTCGTCAAAACTTAAACGTATTCTCTACAGATGTGTCACGCTTTTGCGATATATTACTCGTAAAAAATAATCCACAACACCAAATTGTTTACAAAGAGAAAAACGTAGCCTAAAGACGTTATTAGCTGTTTGGATGCCTTCACTGCGGGATCATCATCGCGCTAACACTTCAATCGGCGGCCACCGACAGTTAATCTGCTTTTGAACCCACCCGTCTTTAGGGCTAAATACTTGACAATTCTCGAAGTCATTCAGGCATTTGATGTATGAGGTAATTTTTTAAACGCATTGCAATTTTTAATTACGTAGGGGTAACTTAATGCCTGGCCTTATAATATTTTATTAGTCGTAATGTTTTCTCCACTGGTTCAGTTTCCACACTTTGCACTTACTCTGAAACAAGAGATTATTAAGTTTTCTAAGCAGTTCGAAAACAATGCATTTTCCACACTAATCTAGCAAGGCGATTTTCGAACCTGTTTTGCATAAATTTTCCGCTTACAGGAAAGCACGCCTTCAAAACATTTAATAAGTACAACTGAAGTATGTCACACGAATATTCGTCTTTTTGCAACCAAAGGTACCGCTAGATTCGGCATTTAACAATGTTCCCTGTTTCTAAAAGTCGCACAAAGAAGATGCGCCAAATCGTATTCTTTGCCATTGTCACACACCCTACAATTCTGAAAAAGTGAATCTGAAATAAAACAAGACAACATTTCACAGCTCGCGCTTCGTAATTTTCGACTGACGTCAGACCACGTGACCATAACACATGGAAGACATGAGGGAAATAGCTAGCTGATTCGTCAAACGCTTTCTCCGGTATTGCTGCATTGGTATTCGATACATTAACCTATCGACGGAAAGAATCGATTACGGCTGCTTATACCGGTATCGCTGCCAAGATGTTCGATATGCATTGACTTGAAGAATCGATAACCGACGTCACGTAAACACAAATTCCTGTGGAAAAAACGAAACAAATTAACTTGCCCACAATTAGGAATTGCGTAAAAACAAAATTTTAATTTCCAGAATTTTTCATGTTTGTTCCTTAAAAGCGGACTTTTCCTTAAAGCGGGGTTCACTAAAAGCGGGGAAAAATAACGTTATTCTAATGGGAGTTTCGCCGGGACCGACGGAAATATTCGTTAAAAGCGGGATTTCGTTAAATGGGGGTTCGTTAAAACGGGGTTCTACTGTACTTTCTTCCTGTTTTGTGCTTTATCTGTATTCAGTTTTTGACAAGCTACCCATTGCACCATCCTTCCATTAATCTGAGGGAGGGGTGTGGCTAGTTTCCTTTTTAAGTGTCTCTTGTGTAGGGCTGTAAGAATGCCCAGAAATGGTGAAATAAATTCTCTTCACCTATTATCACTGTATCAGGTGGGGGAAAAAAAAAAAAAAAAAAAAAAAAAAAAGTGTTGAGAAACAAATCGGAGATGCATTCAGTTCACTATAGT